>VDFB02075321.1:293410593-293509532 GCA_007258455.2 Sequoia sempervirens
TGAGAGGAAATAGGGAACCATTTAAGTACTGAAAATGGTTATTATTGTTATATTATTGGGTGGTCAATTGAGAAAACTGCAGTCATGTGCATTCATTTCTATTTAAAATTGTTTTATTTTCTTACATTGTTTATTTTATTTTTATTGAAAGTTGTCAAACAATTTGAAGATAGATTATTCAATTTATTTGACACTTAAGTATGAAATCATGTTAAATCTGATTAACTCCTGCATCTAAATTGAATAGGCATTCCACTATAGACAATTCTATTTCAATTTAATGGAATTCAAAAAAATCGATGTTGTATGATGTAAATTTTAAATATTATTGATATTGTCTATTATGATTGTTTTGGTTTAATTTCTTGTAAGTTGATGATAAAGTTACACTAACAAGATATGTAATTGTATTATTTGGAATATGTTTAAAATATTCTTTTGCTTGTTTGTTTGTTTCTTAGAAGGGAGTCCCTAGAATTTAAATATGATTGATATTGTTTATTCTAACTATTTGGTTTAATTTGTTTTGAGCTAGTTATAAAGTGTCACTAAAAAAGCATCTAATATTATTATTTTGAGCATGTCTAGAGTATTTGTATTCATTCATTTTGTTAGTTTCTTTCGGACCCACCACGCATTGTTGATCATATCATCGCCATATTATTGGGTGGCCCACATTTTTATGTCAATTGTTAAAAGTTGTAACCATTCCAAAATAAATAAATAATATTTTTTTTTCTTGGTAAATTGTGGACATGGGGTCCAATTCCATAAATATAAATCAAAAATAACAACAAAAATGTGTATCAACCCTTAAACAAGGGTGCCATTACACCACATATTTCTTCAAAAAAATTATTATTGTTCCTTCACACTCACACCCCATTTTTATCTTTTGCAAAGTGGGGACCCCCTCTTTTTGGCTTTGGGTGTTGTGGTTCCCCCCCTCCCTTTTTTTCTTTCCTTTTTCCTTGTTTTTTTCTTCTTTCCTTGCTTTGTTTATTATCATAGGTTGGGTGTCGAACTTCTAGGAAGAGTCTACCTTCCTTGTCAAGCCCAACCGTTGATTTCTTCTTGTTGATTGTCGATCATTGCTCTCTTGGCTTTCGTCGGGCCTCGTGTGTCAAGTTTTTTGCTTACTTAAATGATCCATTAGCAAGGTACGGTGGTGGCACCTCATTTGGCATGCATATCACAATAGTCTTGTCAATTAAAGAAAAAAAGAATTTGAATTAAATGGTTGCATATAGTTGGAAGTTAATGCTAGACCAACCCAAATACTTGTGTGACATTAATGAAGGTGATCAAAGGGGTATTAATGAAGGACTTCATTTGTTTTACATTCACCTGTTTAAACAAATGCAATTTTTTAAAGGAGCTCTACAAATATCTACCATTGTTCTAAGAAAGATCGACTTGTGTCTAAACACAAGGGTGTGTGTGCATTCGAAGTTTCCTGACTGGTTTTCATTCATGGCATGTTTTTTTGGCTGCTTGTTGTTTCTCGCATGCTTGTGTTTTTCTTGCCTTGTTCATGTTCGCTCTACTTGGAATTTGTTGGGTATTTGTCCTTCTTCCTCTAAAGTTGCCTCTCAGGTTGCCCAAGTCGGTTAATTCTTATGCCTTTGATTTGTAAATTTCTTTATTCAAGTGGTTGGTTTGGCATGGGTGTGCACTTTGGATTGTTGGTTTGTTGCTTGGTTTCATTTTTGTGTTCTCGTTGGTTTTGTTATTATTCTTTTGTTTTTCTTTTTGGGTTCTTAGTCTAGTTTTGGCATTCCTCTCTTCTTTCCTTCTTCTTTTCATTTTCCCCATTTTCTTTTTTCTCTTGCCATTTTTCTCAACTCGTTTTGCTTGCAAACTCATGTTTCATGTTGATGTGTCGATCGATGTTGTTTATGACATCATCATTGGTTTTCAGACCATGAGATTCCCCTATGATTTTCCCTTGGTTGCATTCTTTATAGAGGTGGAAACGGTAAGGGGTATGCCTGACCTCCAATGTCCAACCAAATATTTAAATAATAGGTTAAGGCATGTAGGTCTCTAGAATCACCTTCCCTACACAAGTGTATGATTTTCTTGGGTTTTGACTTGGATCCTTGCCTTAGCATTTCAAAGACATAAAACACATTTTCAAGTTTCAGACTTCACACTTTTCCTTTGTTGCTTGCTCAAAACATTTGCAAGGGGTAAGAGGAAACCCTGATCCCTAACCAGCAACCTTACCTTTTATTTAGTTGATTTGATAAATGAATTTCGAACATCGGACTTCAGAGATCCTTCTTGCCTATTGCTTATAAAGGTGCAAAGGGTATTGAGGATCCCAAACCTCCAATCCTCGGTTTTGTGCATAACATTACACTTAGCTAAAATCCTTTTCTTCATTTTATTCTTTTAGATATCAAACATTGGGGATTTCATTTTTCCGCTTCCTTATAGAGGTAGGAGGTATGACAAATCCTTGACCTTCAATGTCCACCATCACAAAGGATTGTTTTCATCATGGTAAAATTGCTAAGTAAGCCTTCATTGAGTCCCTTTCAAAATAAATTAAGTTAGATCAACAAAATGTGAATTAGGTTTCGGGCCTTAGAGCTTAGGTTTTGTTTTAAGTAATACCTAAGTAAAACATGAAAATCAAAAGATGAAACCTCGTAGCTTGATCCTCGAAACCCTTTCAAACTTCACAATGCAAGAATACCATTTAAACAGTGTTGATAACAACAATGAAAGGGGTAAAAGGGGTCTTCAGTCCCCAACACCCAATCAAGCACTAATATCCCTTGGGATATTTTTCATTGACAAGAAAAGGATACATGATACTCCCAATCTTTGATGCCCAATGAGAGGAATATTCAAAAAAGTAAATTCATTTCATAGGTATTGGGTATAGGGGATTCCCAATCCCCAATACCCAAATGTTTTAATAACAAAAAGATGAAAGCTTAAGTGTAGATGTTGATGGTAAAGGATAAGGGGTAAGCCTGAAGGCCGATCCCCAAAAAATTTTGTGTAATTCCTACTGGACAAGTTGTAACTTTGAGATAAGAGTAGATATATTGCCTAACATGGTTTGTCTTCCAAGTTTTCTCTTGTTGACATATGAAAATTGTTGATACATGGTATTGGTATTTGCAAGAGATATGCCTCCAAAGGATTATGAGGAAATGAAGTACCAATTTAAAGGATTCCACCCATCTTCTAAGATATTTTCCCCTTGTAATGAGATTGGTGACGTGGACCTAGGACACATCAACATGGATGAGTTCAAGCAAAGGATCAGTGATTCTAGTGCTAGGACTTCTATGGCTAGGGCTCCTTCCCATTCAGGGTTGGTAGAGATCACTATTGATATCTAGTCATGTTTTCTTGATGAGTGATGCTTCCAATGTTGAGAATGACATATTTTCCTAGAATTATTTCCCAAGGTGAAGACATCAAAGTAGGTGTAAATCATGCGCTAAAGGGAGGCGATGGAATTATAGAAGTTGCTGATGAATTTTAGTTTAATTCAGATAATGTTATGTTATTTCTTGCTTTCCTTTAATTCAGTAAAAAAGACTCGGTTGTAATTGGGTCACCTAGTTCAATTTTATTTTATTTAAATTTTTAATCTCAATTAAAGAGCTAGACACCAAAGTTGCTTCTAGTTGTTTTTTATTTCAAATCCATAATCATTAGAACTAGATTTCCTATATATGTTTAATTCTAGTTAATTTGAAGGGTCTGAATTCTTATGTAATTTTTACAATCACAAACAAATACAATCTCGATGTGGAATTTTCTTGCTAACTTTAGTGAAAAGTTAATTTATTTTATCTAAGGATTATGCTTGTATTGCATGCATTTGGATTCAGCGCCATGGTGATGGTATGAGTATTTTGTTTTAATTATAGTTGCTAAATTGATGAGATCTAGTTTAAATTTATGGAATTAAGTATGATTTGGTCTCATATCTACACGTGATTGATGACATTATAGTTGAATAAATTTTGAAAATATTATGCATGTATGTTTCCTTTGAAGATTGCACTCCATTAATCATAAATGTCTAAAATGCTATTTTTGTTAATGGTTGGTTTGAAATATCTTATTTATTTTTAATTTCACTTCATCTAAGGATCTACTTTTGACCCTCTCCTCTGGTCCATGGGTATATGGAAAACATAGCCTCTCACTTTTCCATTGGAAGCTTGGCTTTGACCTTGTCATGGATCTCAATAAATCTACCCCTGTTTAGATTCATCTTCCTGGTTTTCCACTTGAATACTGGGATGATTTTATTTTCCAATGTATTGGAAACTCAATTGAACACTTCATAACTACCCACATCATCACCAAAATGAGATCCAAGGTTAGTTTTTTTTTTTTGTATCAATGTAGATATTAATAAAACTTTGCCTAACTTTGTGACTTTGAAATCCAAGTTTGGGATATGGTCCCAAAAAGTTTTCTATGTGAATTCCATTATTTTCTATCAAAAATTCTCCAAACCTAGTCATCTTATCTCTGACTATAAATCCTTGGTTAAAATCTAGAAAAAACCTAATGAGCTTGTCATTTCTTAGGGGGTCTCATAGAAAACTACCCCTTCAAAGTTGATATTATAAATATCCTTAATACCCCTCATAAAGCTAGGAATGTGGGAGGTTAAGGCATAGTCGATCCTCTAGTTGTTTATAATAGTCTCTTGTCTCCATTAGATCAACCTACTAAAAATCTATCTTTAAATGAAATCCATAATTTGGGCTCACCTAGTAGTGATGCCTTGGATGGAAATGATGCTTAGATGCCCACATTGGAAGAGTTAGCACCAATGGTTTCTTAGTGCCTGCAACTTTCTAGTGATATGTTGATAAGAAGGATTAATTATACTTTGGAAGTAAAGGATCTAGAAGATGGGGAAATTCAAAATAAATGTGGTGAGTCCCCAATTGACTCTATTAGAACCATCTAGACAAAAATAGCAGAAGGTCCTCAAACTAATAGCCAACAGAATGGCGTTGAGGATTGGATAACATCCAAGAAAAAAGGTAAATAAAAGGATGTTGATGTGGGGGTAGAGATGTTGCAAGTATGAGCTAGTTTGATGGTGTTGTCATTAATGTTGTCATTAATGTCAACACAGTTCAGTATGTTGCATATTGTACATGTATAGTTGAGATGCTGCCGAGATGTTGTGAGTACATGGAGCTATCTTTATGATGTTATAGTTGTGCTAGTTCGAAAATTTTCCAAGTGATTTTGAGAAAATTAATAAAGAGGAGAAGTCGGTGTGATGAAAGTGTTCTAAATGTGCTATGTATGAGCTATGCATTTCTCCTGTGTTAATCCTATGCTTGTGCGAATCTGTAGGGTTGATAATGGTAATCTAGTGGTGATATCTCCTAAGTTTTAGCTTCTGGTTTGTTGGAACATGAAAGTTACATTCACTAGTATGTGAATTGTTTTGGTAGAGTTGGTCTTTTGTGGACTGGGAGACATATTTTTGCTCCATAGTCCTCCGCTATTTTGTTTGAGATATTGCAGATCTAAGATATGTCTTGTGAAGGTCTTTTTTGTACTCTGGTGAAGAGGTTTGAATATTGGTGATTTGGAAGTCATTTTTCAGTATTTCAGTGTGAGTTTATACAGTCAAGATGGACTGGTGAAAGGTGTTCAGTAATTGAAGTCTATTGTTTTGTTGCAGATGCATCTAGAAGATTTTGAGATGTATTCTCATTCTTAAGTAAGCGTGTTGTGGTGTATGTGTGTCATCTTCTTGTTGGGAAGCATGCACACCAATGATCTTTTGTGTTTTCATTAGGTTTGGCCGACTTGGTGTTTACACTTCGTTCGAAGAACAAAATTAAATTAAAGAAGCATGTGGTTGATTTGAGACATTTTTTTGGTCTTGGTTAAATGTTTAATTGGTCCACTCGCATTCCTTTCCACCACGGGAATGTTGAGTTGTTGACCTACTTTGAATTTATGAAATGAGATATTTGTGGTCGACCTCGAAAAAGTTTCTAAGGATGAGGATGGTATAAGAGCAAGACTAATTGCAAAGAGTTGCATGACAATGTGATACAAAAGTGTGCCACAAATCATAAGAGCAGAAGTGTGTGTGTGTGATTTGTGACAATAGTTATTCATTGTGTTGAAGGCAATGAGCTAAAGGATTCTGCAATCTTTCATATGTGTGTTAATTGTTGTGGTGGATCTTTTGTTCTCTCTTGTATCTGTCAGCAGTGAGCCTCCCTATTGGACAGTGAGTCCTTTCTGTAGGAAGCGAGCCTTTGTTCTTAGACAGTGAGTCCTCTTTTGGGTAGTGAGCCCTTGGTAGTGAGACTTTGTATTTTGTTTATAATCTTTTATATTGTGAGTTAACCCTCACTATGGTTTTTCCCTCATTGGGTTTTCCAAGTAAAAATCTGGTGTTCATTATGTTAATTTGCTTTCTATTATTTGTGTTTCATGGTCTTACTTAATAACAGAATAGTGCAGTTGTGAAATTAATAAGTGTTTATTTTTTAAGTTTGAATCTTGTGACAACTAATTCACCCCCCTCTCAGTTGTCATGCACCTGTTTAACAATTGGTATTAGAGCTTTGGTTCCTTGGTGTAGAGCTTAACTGCTTAAGGAAGATTCGTTGGCACATAAGTTGGTGATCCCTATGTTTGATAGAACTGACTACAATGACTAGAAGGGACAGATGAAAGGATATATTATCTCTCTTGGTTTTAAGACCTAGAAGGTTGTTGAGACAAAATATACACCCCTGTCTGTTGGTCTTACTACTGTAAATGAATTTTTTTCTTATGAAGAAAATGAGAAGGTGAAGTATGCTATTTGTAGTAGGTTGTCTAAAAATGAGTGAGCTAAAGTTCTTTCTTTGGATACTACATATGAAGTTTGGAAGAAGCTGGAAGACATGAATGAAGGAAATGAAAGAGTGAAATTGACAAAGAAGTTGGCGGCAAAGTACAGATTTGTGAATTTGAAGATGGAAGAAGGTGAAGAATTTACAAGTTTCTTTCAAAGGGTTGAACTAACTACAAATGAAATTAGAAATCAAGGAGAAAAACTATCAGATGAAGATATAATTGAGAAGATCCTGATCACTCTACCGGAATGCTCCAACGATAAGATCTCGGTGATTGAAGAAATGTATGATCCTAAGAAGTACACATTGGAATAGTTTTTTGGCACCTTGCAAGAATTTGAGATGAGAAAGTTCTAGAAAGAAGACAAGATGGAAGAAAACACAGAAATGACATTTAAGGCAATGAAGATTGAAGACGAACTAGATAGTGATGGTGTTGATGAATTGGAAGAAAACTTCACCAGGAAATTGAAGAAAGGAACTGGAAAGTATAAAGGTATGTTTCCCTTTAAATGTTTTAGTTGTGGTAATATTGGCCATTATGCTTCAAGATGTCTGAATAGAGTTGCACATAAGAAGAACAAGGATTATAAGGACAAGGATAGAAAAGATAAGAAATATAAGAAGTTGTACTATGTTAAAGAAGAAGTAGGAATTTTTGATGATGAATCTGAGAATGAGGTTGATGATAGTGAATGCTCATTCTTAGCTTTGGAAAGTAAATCTATATCCACTAACCCTAGAAAATGTGTAAGCAAGAAGGCTCCGGAGAATAAGAGAAATAGGATGGAAGGTACCTTGGTTACCACTTTTCATGCAAGACAGGACGAAGACTACTAGGTAATTGATAGTGGATGTTCTAATCATATGACCAGAGATAAGAGTAAGTTTACTAAACTTGAGAAATATGATGGTGGTTTAGTTATGTTTGGTGATGATTCAAGAGCTAAGATTTGTGGGAAAGGTTCAATTAGTTTTGATAGATTGCACAGTACTGATGATGTATACTATGTGAAGGGTTTGAGGCATAACCTTCTGAGTGTTGGTCAAATGTGTAGCAATGGTTTTAAACTTGTGTTTTAGAACAATACTTGTGAAATTAGAAAAGGGTCTAGAAATGGAGACATGATTGTTGTTGGAAGAAGAACTCATGGAAACATCTATCAGCTGAAGGGAGTTGATGACCATTTCCTTGTATCTCAAATTAATGAAAGTTGGTTATGGCACCGGAGAATGAGATGTGTAAATTTTGATAATCTAGTCCAGATTAGTGCAAAGGAGATTATTTGAGGACTACATAGAATCACAAGACCTGCTAATGCTATTTGTAGAAGTTGTCAATTGGGGAAACAGAGAAGATGCAGCTTTAAGGGAAAAGAGCATTCTACTTCTAAGATGTTGGAGTTAGTTCATATTGATCTCTGTGGTTCGACTAGAACTAGAAGTCTGAATGGTGACAAATAATTAATGTTGCTTATTGATGATTATACTTGAATGACATGGGTTGCTTTTCTTATAGAAAACAATCAAGCTTTGGATAGGTTTAAGGTATTCAAAGCAAGAGTGGAAAATGAAGTAAATTTGAAAATTAAGTGTTTGAGATCTAATAGAGGTGGAGAATTCGCTTATGGTGAATTTAATGCATTCTATGAATAGCATGGCATAAGAAGATGATTTTCTACTTTGAGAACTCCTCAGCAGAATGGAATAGTTGAAATGAAAAATAGGACTGTACAGGAAGTTGCTAGAACCATGATGAAAGAATCAAATGTATCAGATGTATACTGGAGAGAGGTGATACATACTATTGTTTATGTTTTTAATAGAGCTCAGATCAGATACAACAGCACAAAGACTCATTTTGAGTTGTGGACTGGTAAGACTCCTACTATGAAGTATTTCAAGGTATTTGGAAGAAGATGCTATATTAAAAGAGATGATGAAAATCTTTGAAAGTTTAATGCTAGATGTGATGAAGGAATATTTCTTGGATACTCTACTACTAGCAAAGCATACAGATGCTTTAATAAAAGGTTAAGAAAGATTATTGAAAGTGCTAATATAAGGGTTGATGAAGACATATGCAGACCTATTGAGATAAGTGAAGTTGAACCTGATGATCCTATCTATGGATATGTACCTGAGGAAAACAAGGAAAAAGAAGAACAAGAGAAAGAAGAACAAGTGGAAGAAGAAGAAGAAGAGAATGAACCAAAAGCTGTTGTTAAGACTCCTTAATATGTACAAAAGAATCATCTGGAATATCAGATAATTGGAGATAAAAGTGAAGGTATGAAGACAAGAAGCAGAGTTACACTTGAAGTGAATTTGTATCTACTTTCTAAAATTGAACCCAAATCTGTAAGTGAAGCTTGTAAAGATGAGAGTTGGATGAGGGCTATGAAAGAAGAGTTGTAGTAGATAGAAAAGAATCAGACATGGGAACTAGTCCCTAGGTCTATGAATAAAAAATATGATTGGCTCAAAATGGGTGTTCTAGAATAAGTTGAATGAAAGTGGAGAAGTTGTAAGGAATAAAGCAAGACTAGTATGCAAAGGATATTCACAAGTTGAAGGTATAGATTTTGAGGAAACATTTTTCCCTATGGCTAGAATGGAAGCTATTAGGATGTTTTTGGCATTTTCTTCCCATAAGGACTTCAAAGTGTATTAGATGGATGTTATATCAACATTTCTGAATTGTGAATTGGAGGAAGAGGTGTACATGGAGAAACTTGAAGGGTTTCAGTTGTTTGGAAAACCAAACATGTTGTGTAAGCTAAAGAAGGATCTATATGGACTGAAGCAAACTCCCAGAGCTTGGTATGAAAGATTAGGTAGATACCTGACAAAGCAAGCATTCAACAAAGGTACTTCTAACAACAATATCTACTTCAAAGTGCAAGGTAACAAAAATTTGATAGTGGTTGTTTATGTTGATGATATCATTTTTGGTGGAAATGAAGGCATGTGTAAATGGTTTGTTGAGAGATGTAGAAAGAATTTGAGATGTCTATGATTGGTGAATTGAATGTCTTCCTCGGTCTACAAGTGAATCAAACTGATAAAGGGATATTCATTTCACAGTCTAAGTATGTAAATGAGTTGTTGAAGAAGTTTGGGATGAATGACTCCAAACCAGTTTGTACTCTTATGGTAACTAGATGTAAATTGAGCAAGGATGATGAATCTTCTAAGAATAGTCAGAGAAAATACAAATATATGATTGCTGGATTATTGTATCTTACTACTACTAGACCAGATATTATGCATGCAATATGCTTAGTTTCCAGATTCCAAGAAAATCCTAGAGAAGAACATGCCATAGTTGTTAAGAGGATATTTAGATATCTTAAAGGTACACTAAATTATGGACTATGGTACCCTAAGAGTAGTGATTTCACCCTGAGTGCTTATACAGATGTTGATTGGGTCAGATGTGTAGATGACCAGAAGAGTACCAATGGTGGTTCTTTCTTTCTTGGTGGAAGATTAGTTTCATGGTTGAGTAAAAAGCAAGACTCGGTTTCTTTATCCACTATAGAGGCTAAATATATTGCTACAACATCCTGTTGTACACAATTTTTTGTGGATGAAGAAAACTTTGAAATACATTAGAATGATATGTGATGAGCTTATTTCTATTTTTTGTAATAACACAAGTGCAATAAACATTTCAAAGAACCCAGTTATGCATTCAAGAACAAAACACATATCTATCAAGTATCATTTCTTGAGAGAAAAATTGTTGGAGAATGAAGTCAGATTGGAGTATGTGACAACAAAGGAACAAGTTATAGACATATTTACTAAGGCTCTTCCCAAGGATAGTTTTGAGCATCTTAGGAAGAGATTGGGGGTCATTGGCCCTCCTAACTAGGTGCACATGAAGGTGCATTAGTCCAGTGAATTTGCAGTTTCTTCATTTATCTGGACTAATAGATGGGTCTACTCCACAGGGGGGAGTAGAAAAGGTTTCCATTGTTGCAGTATGAATGTACTCCTAAGGGGGAGTAATTAGAGTTGTTGATATTTTCCATTGATGTCAAAGGGGGAGAGAAATTCATGTGAAAAATAGTTGTAGAAGAAGAGAAGGTGTTCTCCCGAGATATTATGTAAATGCTTGGCTTTGATGGTTTTTCACATCATGTGTTGCCATCAATGACAAAGGGGGAGATTGTTGCAAGTATGAGCTAGTTTGATGGTGTCATCATTAATGTTGTCATTGATGTCAACACAGTTTAGTATGTTTCAGATTGTACATATATAGCTAAGATGTTGCTGAGATATTGTGAGTACATGGAGCTATCTTTATGACGTTGTAGTTGTGCTATTTTGAAAAGTTTCCAAGTGCTTTTGAGAAAATTAATAAAGAGGAGAATTCAGTGTGATGAAAGTGTTCAGAATGTGCTCCAGTATGTGCTCTGCATTTCTCCTATGTTGATTCTATGCTTGTGAGGACTTGAAGGGCTGGTAATGGTAATCTAGTGGTGATATCTCCTAAGTTTTAGCTTCTAGTTTGTTGGAACGTGAAAGTTACGTTCACCGGTATGTGAATTGTTCTAGAAAAGTTGGTCTTTTGTGGACTGGGAGACATATTTCTACTCTGTAGTCCTTTGTTGTTTTGTTTCAGAACTTTTGGATCTTAGATATGTCTTGTGAAGGTATTTTTTGTACTCTGTTGAAGAGGTTTGAAGATTGGTGATTCAAAATTCATGTTTTAGTATTTCAGTGTGAGTTTATACAGTCAAGATGGATTGGTGAAAGGTGTTCAGTAATTGAAGTTTTTTGTTTTGTTGCAGATGTATCTGGAATATTTTGAGATGTATTCTCATGCTTAAGGAAGAATGTTGTGGTTTCCAAGTGTCATCTTCTTTTTGGGAAGTGTGTACATCAATGATCTTTTTTGTTTTCATTAGGTTTGGCCGACCTAGAGTTTACACTTCATTCGAAGAATAAAATTAAATTAAAGAAGTGTTTGGTTGATTTGGGACATTATTTTTGGTCTTGGTTAAATATTTAATTGGTCCACTCTCATTCCTTTCCACCGTGGGAAAGTTGAGTTGCCGACCTATTTTGAATTTATGAAATGAGATATTTGTGGTTGACCTTGAAAAATTTTCTAAGGATGAAAATGGTATAAGAGCAAGACTAATTGCAAAGAGTTGCATGACAGTGTGATACAAAAGTGACAAAAGTGTGCCACAAATCATAAGAGAAAAAGTGTGTGTGTGTGAGTTGTGACAGTAGTTCTTCATTGTGTTGAAGGCAATGAGCTAAAGGGTTCTACAATCTTGCAAATGTGTGTTAATTGTTGTGGTGGATCTCTTGTTCTCTCTTGTATCTATAGGCAGTGAACCTCCCTGTTGGATAGTGAGTCCTCTTTTGGGCAGTGAGCCTTTGTATTTTGTTTATAATCTTTTATATTGTGAGTTAACCCTCACTGTGGTTTTTCCCTCAATGGGTTTTCCACGTAAAAATCTAGTGTTCATTGTGTTAATTTGATTTTTGTTATTTTTGTTTCATGCTCTTGCTTAATAACAGAATAGTGTAGTTGTGAAATTAATAAATGTTGAAGTTTTAAGTTTGAATCTTGTGACAATTGATAAACCCCCCCTCTCAGTTGTCCTACACATATTTAATAAGAGAAAAAAGTTGGTATACCTTCCTAAAGGAAAAATAGGAATAGGTAAATGGATATGGAGATTGCTATTGGAAAATAGAGGACATTGGAAGCATGCTCAACAATAATTTCTAAATGAAGTTCCTCTCATGGAATATAACTAGGCTCAACAGCCCACAAAAGCAACTGGCTCTAAAGAACTACATTTTAGCATAAGATTGGCATTATCTTATTACAATAAGTTAATATGAAAAAAACAAACTTTGAAATGATTTTTGATAACTTCTAGCCCATCAAACCCACTTTCTGTCAATGATGCCTCTAGTGCCTCAGGGGGTCTTGTTGTTATGTGGAATCTATAAAGGTTGAGTGGATCTAAACTATTCCAAACCAAGCATAGCTTAGGTGTTCAATTATCTACTATTATTGTATCCTAGATTTGATAAATTCCAAGAAAATCCTTTGGCTTGAACTTTGTGGTTGGATTATGGGCAATAAAGAGGCATGTTGGATGATTGCAAGAGACTTTAACTCCCCCCTCTACCATTTTGAGAAGCGTGGAGGGTTGATTGATTACACTGATTATTAGAGATTGTTACACTATTTTATCATTAGTGTTATCATTGATGTCAAACTCTAGTTTGGTCATGTTGAGAAGGAGTTGTGGTGTTCAGCAGGTGTTGTTGATGCAGCTCATTCAATTGGTTTCCAAATGCTTTTGAGAAAAT
Source organism: Sequoia sempervirens (assembly GCA_007258455.2). NCBI lineage: Eukaryota > Viridiplantae > Streptophyta > Pinopsida > Cupressales > Cupressaceae > Sequoia > Sequoia sempervirens. The sequence continues at coordinate 293,423,814 of VDFB02075321.1, forward strand.
TTGAATAGAGAGTGTACAAGGTGACAGAGTTGTGTTCTGCACTGTGCTATGCATTTCTTCATGGTTGAAGATGTGCTTGTGTGGTTTGAATGAAATGATTAGAGGTTTTTAGAGGTGTTATATCTAGAGTTTCAATTTTTGGATCATGTGGTAGTGGAAGATGTGTCTAGCAATGTGTTGTCTATGAAGAAGGTTGTCTAGAAGAAATGGAATTGCTCCACATTTCTTCGTGTTGAGGTTTCTTTTCTTTTGGATTTGGGAACATCTTTATATTTCTTGCATCTATCTTCCCATATATTTTTTCATTTTCATTCATTCTACAAGTTTGGTTAGTGAGTTGTATGTTTGTGGTAGTGTGGTTGGTTGAATAAGATGATAGTATTCTTAGTTGCAGGTGGTTATGATAGCGTTACTAAATATTTTGATGATGTTGGAATATTCCAGGATGTTGAGTAATGTTTCTATGTGTTCCATAGGATTTTTCTAGACTTGGTGAAGGGTGAGTTGATTATTTGATAGTGTTAGTGTAGTTTTGGCCAACCTAGCATGTTAGCACTGATTTTGGAGATGGTTTGTTGTTTGTGGAAGCATGGTATAGTGTGTTAGTGTAGATTTGGGTCCTATTTAACCCTTGGTTTGGTCCACCTTCACTTCTTTTAACCACAAATGTGTTTGGTGTCGACCTATTTGATGGTTGCATGTTTGAGGTGCATATGTTTTATTGAGGTCGACCTAGAGAAGTTATTTGAGGTCGCAGGAGATATATAAGCAAGGTCAATTATTGGAGAAGTGTGTTGCATGTTGAGTGGTGTGAAATGATGTAAGTGTGATAAATTTTTTTGATTTGAGTGTGATCTTTTTACGCCTAAGGCTATTGAAATTAGTGAGCAAAAGGTGTCTACATTTTTTAGTGTGCCTAAAGTTGTTGGAGTTAGTGAGCCAAAGGTTGTGAATGGTGTAGAGTTGTTGTGGTGGATCTTCTTGTTTCTCTAAGGTAGTGAACCTCCTTGTAATATTATTCTTCTATTCTTTTCTATTTTGGATAGTGATTCCTTTGGGCAATGAGCCCTTGGCAGTGATCCATTCTTTTCTTCTAAGATGTGAGCCCTTCCGATAGTGAGCCTTTTGTAATCGGTGTTGTTATTCATATATATGTGAGTTAATCCTCACTAAGGTTTTTCCTTGAAATTATGGTTTTCCATGTAAATCTAGTGTTCTATGGTGTATGGTTGTGAATTTGTTTATGTTCCATTAGTTTACATTCATGTTGATGCATAATGAGGGTTTCAATGTTTTAATGTACAATTGATTCACCACCCTCTTAGTTTTCATATGTGTCTAGCACTGACAATATGGAAAACCTTTTGAATACTACTGAGCTTATTGATATGGACCTTCAAGGTCAACTTTTCACTTGGAATAACATAAGGCTTGGTGAAAATTTGATACAAGTCGAGTTGACTATTTTCTAATATCCCCTAACTGGGTTGCCCTCAATAACTCCAACTTATTGGCTCTACCAAGGACAGTGTCTAACCATAACCCTCTTCTACTAAGTTGGGAAGATGACTCTACTATAATTCCTTTCCCTTTTAAATATGACATAATGTGGAGCTCCCACCCAAACTTCAAAGACAAAATATCTACTTGGTGGAATATTCCCATTCATGGATCTCCTATGTATTGTGTCTCTCAAAAGCTCAAAAACATCAAAAATATGGTTAAAATTTGAAACAAGTGGGTCTTTGGTGATTTTTTTCACCAAAAAAGAGATTTGATGGCAAAACTCAAAGATATCCAAGTCAATATGGTTGAAGGTGATGTCAGTGATCAAACTTTCCAACTTGAGAAGGATTACCGCATTGATTGGTCTAATGTTCTCAAAAAAGAAGAATTATTCTAGAAATAAAATCCTAGAATATAATGGTTAAAATAAGGGGGTCGTAATTCCACTTTCTTCCATATATCAACTCTCAAACACAGGAAAATAAATCAAATAACCAAACTCAAAGATAATCTTGGGGCTGAAGGAACTACCTCAGTTTAGATTGGGAATATTTCCTCTAGCTACTTTCAACAGTCTTTCTTGGCACCTGCCATCAATCTCACTATTGTCCTAGATGATTAGTTGTTGGACAACATTCCTTCAATTTTAAATAATAATGATAATTCCTCTATTCTCAAGCCTATCACTCCTAAAGAAGTCAAATCTGTTGTTTTCAGCATGGGATCTTTCAAAGCCCCTAAGCCTAATGGCTTCCCATTGGCCTTCTTCTATGAATTCTTGGATGTTGTGGGAGAAGATGTGCTCCTTGTCACAAAATAATTTTTCAAGTCTAGAAAACTTTTGAAACAAATGAACCATACTTTTATAGCTCCTATTCCCAAAAATGTTGACACACAAACTATGGTAGATTTCAAGCCCATCAATTTATGTAATACCAAATCTATAAAATTTTCTCCAAAATTCTTGTCAATAGGCTAAAGCCCCTTCTAGAGAAAATGATTAGCCCCTATCAAAAAGGAATTGTACAAACCACCAAATTTTGGATGCTACCATCTCCACTCATGAAATCCTTCATTTTATGGACAAGTGTAACCATGTTGGTATGGCCTTTAAACTTGACATCTATAAGGCCTATGATAAGGTTCTTTGGAAGTTTCTTCTTTAAGTCCTTGCTAAGTTTGGTTTCAATTAGTCAATTTTAAACCTTATAATTAATAAATGTATTTCCATTGTTAATTACTTTGTTCTTGTTAATGGTGTGCCCTATGGTTTCTCCAGTGTTGGTAACGGGATCAGACAAGGATACCCCCTATCTCCATATCTTTTCATTATGGTTGCTAATGTTTTTGTAGTGTTGAAAAAAGTTTTCCTTTTTCATGTTTAGTTTGGGAATAAATAATTAATGATAAAATGTATTTAATTGTTCCTTATTTAGGGTGTTGTCAAGTGTTTTCTTACACTTTCACACTAATTTAGGGCTTTCTTAATTAATTGAGGTTAATTAGAGATTAATTAGAACCTTTAATTCAAATCCAAGCCTTATTAATTGCATTTTTTGAAGGATCTATCTTGACACCCATTAATGATATTGCATAACATTTAAATTGGAAAAGTTGGAGTCCTAGAAAATCTTGCTATGACCCATTCATCACTTTGGGGGAATGGGTCTTCCTTACCTAGGACACCCTTTTTTAACATATTTGAGGTGGTTTTTTAATATTATTTCACCTCCCTAAAGCTCGTGTTGAACAAGACAACTAAGAGGGGGGGTGAATCAGTTGTAGAAAATTTATTCTTTAAAACATCCATAGGAACTTAGAAAAATTATAAATCCTTTACTCTTTTATAATGATTAAACCTTAAGTGCAAAGGAAGAAACTAAAAAAGTAACATACATACACAATAACACCAGATTTACGTGGAAAACCCAATAAGGGAAAAACCACAATGACAATTAGCTCACAATATAAAGAATATCAAAACTGATTACAAAGGCTCACTACCAAAACAAAAATGACTCACTATCTGGATTAGGACTCACTATCCAACAAGGATTGACCACCCAGAGGGCTCATTGCCACACTGATACAAAGAAGATAGAAGAGATATATTACATAGAGAAGACAATATCAATGCCACAGAGATTTCCACCACGATTCACTCAACCACTTGCAGACATGCATAAAAGATAGAGTACACCTTCAACTCATTTCTTCTGAAAACTCGGCATTTAGATTTCGCACTAATCTGCCTCACTCGCATCACATACACACTAATTCACATCTATTTTACATCAATCTACTCTATTTCTTCGCACCACTTTTTGTACACCTTTCACCAATATACCATCCTATTTATATATACCATCTTCAAATTTGAAACATATCCAAAGTTGGCCATCCATCATTTAAATTCAAATTAGGTTAGCGCCAAAACATTCTAGGGTGGAATTAGAATTAGGGCAACCCAAACATGTGCTAAGAGAGGACCCAAATAAGTCCCAACATGCTCCATGATCTTTGAGAGTAGTTTTTAACACAAGGTCGCCCAAATGAGTGTAAAACACATAGAACAATTAAGCACATGTAATCCTTAACCTGATCCAATCTTTCTTGACAAGAAAAATATCTTCTATATGATCATAACAACTCAACTTAACTCTAGAACCACAAGTCATAAGACTTACACAAAATAAATCCAAACCAACAACATTTCTCCTGGACCTCAACCAAAAACCATGAAAAACAATAGTTCACAAATGGTGAACATAACTCGCACTATACAATGAATCAAAAGCCAAAAATCTAGATATAGAAGCTTCCAACAACCATGATCAACATATTTGAACCACACAAACATAGGAGCAAAACCCAAAGTATCCATTGAATACCTACAACCTTTTCTTTTAATATTTTCTCAATATCCTTGACATATACAGCCTATAACCTTCTTCCATGACATTAATTACAACAACCAATTGATAAATAGTCAACCAATTGACATCAATGACAACATCTTCATTCTTGCAACAACATCTTTCATACTTGCAACACTTGGTCCTAGAAGATTATATTAGGACCCATTCGCCACTATGGACGAATGGGTCCTCCTTACCTAGGACACCCCTTTTTGAATTTATTTGTGGTAGGATTTTAATGATTTTGAATCCTAGAACTAATGTTGTCTTGGATTATTTGAATTTTGGGGTTAAATCTTAAGTTTAGTATAAATATAAGGTTAATTCACATAGTTTCATCTAAGCAATCCCAAGAATATTTATGTGACTTCCTGAGATCAAAAGCAAGAGCATTCAAGAGCATTTTAAAGGCATTCAAATGTAGATTATTGAAATTTTCTTGTAGCAATTCAAGATCATTCCATCATGTCAAAGGCATAATGCATCAAGCATGTGGTTGAGCTAATGTGTGTTGATGTAGTATTGAAGATCCATTTCCAAGCATTATTTCATATCTAATTCAAGATCAAGATCTACATTCTTCATGGCCACTTCATGTTATGTAGATTTACAACCCAAGACATCATCCAAGGTATCATTTTTTATGTTCATGTTTCATTGTTTCATCACAAGGTTTAATTACCTAGATAGGGTTTGACCAAAGCAAACACCTATTCTCTAGCAATCAACAAGTTTTCCTTCTCCTTTGATGTGTGATTATAGGTTTTAGATTGAGGAGCAAGATTTGGAGAAAATTTGTCAAAGTTGAAAAGTTATGAAATTTGTCATCTACATTGCAAGATCATGAAAAGTCTTCTATAGGATTTGTTTTAGACTTTCAAGAGCTGAAAACCTGGGATCTGGGAGTGCAGACATTGAAGAAAAAAACCTAGAAACTTATTTCTAAAACCTTAACAGGGACCCTTTCGCCACTAAAGGCGAATGAGTCCTTAGTGAGACCTAAAGCAATGAACATATGGAATCTAGAGTTGTAGACTAAAAGGAAAAAAACTTGGAAATCACTTTCTAGAAACCCTAACAAGGACCCATTCGCCACCATGGGCGAATGAGTCCTCTGTGGGCCCCGAAATAGCACTTTTTCAACATGATACACATCATTTCAGCCTCTTAAAATCTCCCTCATTATTGTTATAATAGTTAGGATTGATTTCTAATTGTTATTTATTCATTTTACCCTTCATAATTGAGTGAAACATCCCTAGGAAAACATAGCGGTTTATCATTTTGTTGATTCATTTTGATAAACCCTATTTTTCTATGTTTCATTATGGTGAACCCGACTTATTGAACATTGTAATTTTTTTATCTTGGAGTCTTTCTTCTCATCCTAGGTTAGATCTTGGATTCATTTTCATTGAATTAGATCTCATTTAGGGTGTCCTACTCTTTGCATTCAAACTTGCATCTCATCTAGGGTTTAGAATTGTAAGGTTTTGTATTCTTTAAATATGCAAAATACAAAAACAAATTAGTCATTTTTCATATCATTTAGATCACATAAATTTGCATCTGAAAATAAAATAAAAATTGCATATCAAACTAGGTTTTGTAATTCATCATTCCATTACCTTTTCAACTTGCATTTCATAGAACACTTGTAGAATCTAAAACTAAAAGTTACTATTATAAACCTGAAACTAAAACTCACTCAAAAATCAGTCAAAAATAGTTCAAAAACCCTAATTTAGGACCCATTCACACAAGGTGGCGAATGAGTCCCTAGAGGCCTACATAAACCACTTTTTATGAGCTTTCTAGTTCCTTTTTGTACTTCCTATGCTTGTTGGTAACCTATAGTATTAGTCTAGAAAGTTTTAGGAATTTTTGTTTAATGCATCTAGTTCAAAATCATTCAGTTATTGTAGCCATTTTTAAATCATTCCAAAATCTTCCAGTATCAAAAATCTGAAAATCTGAAAATGTGTGTATTTCTGAAATTTTACATTGTTGCATACAAATGTTTCTATTTATGAAGCTTTGAATGAGTTTGATAAAAGTACTTTTCATGTTTGGATATACATTGTTTACATTCTTGAAGCATGGTGTAAGATAGATAAAAGTATTTTTCATTTTTAAGTACACAATGCTAGTATCTTACCTTCCTAAGCATGCTAAGAGAAATTTCATCCCTCCTACTTGTGAGAATGCTTCAGTGAAAGAGGATGCAAGCATCAACAATCATGATAACCATAATTTCTCTTCTCCTAATACCTCTCCTAGTAGTGACGAAGGTATCTTGGTGAAATAAGGTACAATCATGGAGAATCATGAAATTATTGTTTGTCCATCTCCTCCTCTCCCTTGGGAAGATATTATGAAACAACAAGATGGTATCATTGAAAAATTCCTTAACATTACTTTACCTAGCCTCCATTCATCTCCCAACACAGTCATGAGAATCTTGTTTATCCCTTTCCTAATGCCCCTACCATTTGCAAAGATCTATTTAAACAAAAAAGTCCAATCATTGGCAATAATGAAACTCGTAGTTGTCCTCATGATGCCTCCCCTATTTATGATGAAGCTACTTTATAAAATCTAACCATGGAATGTGATGAACCTCTTGTTTTTTCCTTTCCTAAAAGCTATCCTACTAGGGTAGATATTATAGCACAAGAGAATGAGACCTTAGAGATAAAAGATGAAATCATGGAAAATCATAGCAATCAAAGTTGGCCTTCTCCTACTAGTGAAGAATATATCTTGGTGATAGGAGATCTAATTTTGATGAGCATCATGACAATCCCATTTCTCTCTCTTCCCCTAGTGAAAACATTATTGAACAAGAGAATCCCATCACTAATAAGCAAGAAAATCTAACCATTGATAACTCCCTTACTTGTGATGAAGTCAATTTAGAAGAACCAACCTTTGAATGTCATGAACATCTAGTTTGTAGTTCTCCTAAAAACTCTCCTACTAAGGAAAATATCATGGTGCAAGCAAATAAGAACATTGACACATCTTTCAAACAATAGGGATGCGACTTCCTTAGACAAAGATGATGAAGTGACATTAGACTCCCCTTCACTAAGAGATCATGAAAATAAGGATAAGTTTGGTGAGGTCATGAACATTAGGACTCCCTTGAGTCCTCTAATTCTTAGACCTGAAAATACTTTAATTATTGGACCACATAAGCCTCAACTTATCATTTATCCACCCTCACAACAACCAAAAGTTCAAGATAAACCCATACTTATCTTAGAACCACCTAAAAGTTGATTTGATAATGATAATGTTTCATAGCAACCAAGTTACAATACCATTTCTCATATATATAACAAAGTGTATACAATCAAGGCTAACCCCGAACTTGAAATTTTTTTGTATGTCAAGAAAGAAAAAGAAAAGAATATTGAAGAAGTCACAAAGTTATTGGAAGATGCTTGGAGTTCCTTTCATTTCATACCTACATTCATGAGAGAATACAAGGTCATAACAAAAGAGTTTGAAAAGGGAAAATAAAAAGTGGTAATGTCAATAAAAAATTCAAATGCATCCACTTCAACCATTTTAGAAGAAAAAACAACATACACAACAAACTTTGATGAAGTTAATTATGAGCAACCACCAAATCTGAAATAAATGCATAAAATTTATAGAGAAGGTTATGAACTTATGACACAACTCGGTTATAGTGTAAAAAGATGTGGTTCTCAAGAACAAGGTATTTGTGTCCCCGTTCAACCTAACACGCAAGAAAAAACTAATGGTCTTGGTTATTGTCCTTCAAAAGAAACAAAAAAATCAAAAAATCCTTCACTCAATATCAACAATATTACAAAAGATTCTTCCAAGACAACTTTAACTTTTGTGCATCTTGAACTAATGGATACTACATGTGGGAACATTTCATTAGATAGGCATAAAGTTGATACTTTTTCTACACATCATAATCAATAACATTATTTTTTTCTCCTTGTCATGTAATAGTTGTAGGATCATAACATACTTACTATTGCATGTTTTACATTTATTGAAAATCAATTCCTTTTTGCAAGGAGCAACATACCACCATCCATCATCTCGGCTCATCCTTATCTTGCACTAACTAGGGGCAATGGGTTAGGTAGCCTTGTCCTCATATATCACTTGTTGATTGTCTCTTTTGGCTAGTTGACCACCTTCCATGTATATATAAGAGCAAGCTTGGGATGTGGATGGCATGCCTTAAGTTGGCTTGTATGTGACATACTTTTCTTTCTAGGTTTAGAATTGTATTTTTGGGGCAACCCCTCCCTCCTTGTTTAGGGAATAGCTTTATTTTGGAAGCATATAAATTGGCATAGGGTTTTTTGAGGAAATCTCTCATGTCTTTGGAGAAAACATTGGATACTTTAAAGAACTTGCTCACAATAATGGTGTTAGCAACTGCTTTAAAGTGGGAGAATACATCAATGACATTTTTTGACATTTTGCATATTTCATGGTGTGATTTTCTTTTTTCTTGTGACATGTCCTTTTCTTGGTGGTTTCATTGGGTTTGATGTCCTCCAAGAGCATGATATTTCTAAGTAGATGATCTCCCTTGGTGGCATGATGCAAACGAGGCATTTCATAAGTGGTGATCTGATACTCTTGACTTGTCCTCTCTTGGAGACATTAGGCATGATGTTCCCTAAGAAGAAGACCTTACATGAATGAAGCAAAATCCCATTTAGAAAAAACATATAGACATAACATTCAAAAGCATTTAGCATTGTGGTGTCTTATTAGAGATGTCAGGAGGATAACTTCAGTATGGTATGGGAGGGTAATATTATTCTCTCATTTTCCACCTCGTTGGGATAACTCACCTAGTGAACAACCTAAGGGTTCACTACCCTAAAGTGAGCACACATGTTATGAACAAACATCCTAGATGTGTTCTACATCATGTTGGATCGTCAAAGCTTGATCCTTTTTCTTAGACAAACAGCCACATTCCACATTGTGTTGGAACAACTGTGCTTGATCTTACATGTTTTCCTTTATTTTTCTTGGTCTTTGATAGGGTATGACTATGTATCTTTGTTATTGAACTACATACTTAAGTGTCTTGAATGTCTAATTTAGTGTGATTTTTTCATGGGGGAAAACTCTCACTAAAGTGGGGACAAAAGGCAACATCAAAAAAAGTAATCCTTTTTCACACTTAGTTTGGGAATTAATAATTAATGATAAAATGTATTTAATTGTGCCTTATTTAGGGTGTTTTAAAGTGTTTTCTTACACTTTCACACTAATCTAGGGATTTATTAATTAATTGAGGTTAATTAGAGCTTAATTGGTCCCTTTAATTCAAATCCTAGCTGTATTAATTCTATTTTTTGAAGGATCCATCCCAACACCCATTAATGATATTGCATAACATTTAAATTGGAAAAGTTGGAGTCCTAGAAAATTGTGCTAGGACCCATTCGCCACTTTGGGTGAATGGGTCCTCCTTACCTAGAACACCCTTTTTTAACATATTTGAGATGTATTTTTTATATTATTTCACCTCCCTGAAGCTTGGTCTTGGGTGATCCCACAATAGTGGTTTACAATTTTTGGCCAAACTGAACACTAAAAAAAAAATTAACTAAATCTTCACATTCGGGCACCTATAGCAGCTAAACTATGAGGAATTTGAAGATGATGCAAACTAGAGTCTCGTTACATTTTGTTTGTAGATTCTAAAAATATTTTTTTCAAAATTTTTGGAATTAGATTGCACTTTTTTTTCCATCTCCCACGAAAACTGGTTTTTTGACAAAATAGCATTTTGAAAAAGTGATGTAGACCATATAATGAATAACTTTTTTTCCATGAAGGATAAAATTCTAATTCTTTCGAATTTAAATTTTTAACTCTGATATCTAGTGCTTCCACTTGGTTAGATAGTTTTTTATTGAATATTTTTTCTTTAATCAAGTTTTGAAGTCAAACTAATTACAATTCAGACATAGTGCGATCATATAACGCGTAACTTTTTTTGTATATATCAAAATTCAAAAAAAAAATTGTTGGATCAAGAACTTCAATATATGGTGCACTCATATTTTTCAAAAAAAAAAATTGATAAGATGCTATTTTTCCACATGTGCAGAATAGAGACCTTCATTTTCAAAGAAAACCCTATTTTTAATCAAACTAAAAAAACAAATACATAATAAAACCAAAACATATTAAAATTATATTTGTTGGATAGCTCGTTCTAAGGACTACCTGATTCCAGTTGGGTTTGTCAAGACTCCTCCATTTTCATCCTCAACCTGAGCTTCGAAGCATAAAAATTTAGGTTTTTTTATGTTTCAAGGGGAGAATGAGGAATTAGGGGGGTTCGTTAAAACCAATGTTCATTTGAACCCCCCTCAATATGCATTTTTCTTTTTTTTTTTGGGCGGAAAATGTGGGCCTAGTAATTAATGGGTTTGCTCAAACCCTTATTCGGTCAAACCCCTTTTTGGTTCGGTCTAACTTGTAGGTTCATTCGAACCCCTAAAACCATTTTTTTTGCCATGGGGTCATTTTTTCTCAGTTTTCCTTCCTCTATCAAATTGTAAACCACTATTGTGGCTTCACCCTCCTAGAAAATTGTGTTAGGACCCATTCGCCACTTTGGGTGAATGCGTCCTCCTTACCTAGGACACCCCTTTTTGAATTTATTTGTGGGGTATTTTAATGATTTTGAATCCTAGATCTGATGTAAACTTGGATTATTCGAATTTCAGGGTTAAATCTTAAGTTTAGTATAAATATAAAGTTAATTCACATAGTTTCATCTAAGCAATCCTAAGAATCTCTATGTGACTTCATGAGATCAAAAGAAAGAGCATTATAGAGCATTTAGGAGAATTTTAAAGGCATTCAAAGGTGGATTATTGAAGTTTTATTGCAGCAATTCAAGATCATTTCATCATGTCAAAGGTATAATGCATCAAGCATGTGGTTGAGCTAATGTGTGTTGATGTAGTATTGAAGATCCATTTGCAAGCATTGTTTCATATCTAATTCAAGATCAAGATTTACATTCTTCATGGACACTTCATGTTAGTTTCCAAATTTACAACCCAAGGCATCATCCAAGGTATCATTTTTCATGTTCATGTTTCATTATTTCATCACAAGGTTTAATTATCTAAATGAGGTTTCACCAAAGCAAACCCATATTCTCTAACAATCAACAAGTTTTTCTTCTCCTTTGATGTGTGATTGTAGGTTTTAGATTGAGGAGCAATATTTAGAGAAAAAATTTCAAGTTACAAAAATTTTCATCTACATTGCAAGATCACAAAAAAAATTCTATATGATTTGTTTCAAACTTTCAAGAGCTGAAAACCTAGGATCTAGGAGTACGTACATTTAAGAACAGAACCCAGAAATTGTTTTTTGAAACCCTAACACAAACCCATTCGCCACTAAAAGGAGAATGAGTCCTTAGTGAGGCTTGAAGAAGTGAACATCTAGAATCTATAGTTGCAGATTGAGAGGAACAAAACCCAAAAAGCATTTTCCAAAAACCCTAATAGTGACCCATTCACCACCTTGGGCGAATGAGTCCTCAGTGAACCCTGAAATAGCACTTTTTTAGCAAGGTACGCATTGTTTCAGCCTCTTAAAATCTCCCTAATTATTTTTATAACAATTAGGATTGATTTCTTATTGTTTTTTGTCCATTCTACCCTTCATAATTGAGTGAAACATCTCTAGGAAAACATAGTGGTTTATCATTTTGTTGATTCATTTTGATAAACCCTATATTTTCTATGTTTCAATTTTAAGCCACAATATCTCTAAAATTCTTAATGAAGGTACTATCAAGGGTGTTAAACCTACTACCTTTTTGGAACCTTCAACTATAAAATAATTTTTAGATGACACCATCCTCTCTGGGAAAGCTTCGGTGGTTAAAGCTAGGAAATAGAAATGTTACGTCAACAACTATGCTTCTAGCTTTGGTTAATGTATAAACTACAATAAAAGCATTATTTACTTCTTTAACACCTCCAAAACTCTTCAAATAAGGTGACAACTATCCTCAACTCTGAGAGTCCCCCTCTTCCTATTGTGTATCTTGGTCTTCCTCTATCTATTAAGGAAGTCACCCCCAATTTTTGGAATTCAATTTTGGAAAGAATGCAAAGAAAAATGGTTGGGTGGAAAGGTTCCATTTTGAGTCATGTAGGTAAGTTTCAACTCTTTGTTTTTGCTCTTCAAGGGATCCTAGTGTACTTCCTATCCCTATTCAAAATCCCTAGATACATAGCTGAGAAACTAGAAAGAATTCAAAGAAATTTTCTCTAGTTAGGTACTGAGGAGAATAAAAAAGTTAGCCTTGCTAAGCTAGGATACTATTTGTCTATCCAAATCCAATGGTAGGCTTGGTGTTAGAAAAACTCAAGTTACCAATAAAGAAATTCTTGTTAAAGTGGGATGGGATATGTTGAGAAACATGAAATATTGGTGCACTATTTTGAATACCAAATACCTCAATAATATCCCCCTAATTAGGAGCATTTAAACCAATGTTCACCCTCATGGTTCCTTAATTTGGAACAATGTTAGTAAAGTGAAATAGTTGCTTGAGACTAGACTAAGATGGAAACTTGGTAATGATAGTGGAATCAAGTTTTGGGATGATTCTTGGTTATTCGAGCTGCCTCTCAACCAATCTGATTTTAAGGATTTGTTGGGCCCTTTTAATGACTATATTTGCGATAAATAAGGCTCTCAAAAGTGGAAAATCTTGGTCAATCATTGCCACAACTCTCAAGAGTTAAGTCAATCAACAAGACTATTTCAAGAAACTCTCTCCTTAACAATAATTCTCATATCCATTCAAGAAGATAACTTTTTCTAGACTTGGGAAAGAAAAGGAAACCTAATTACCAAATCAGCTTACATACTATTGTCAATGTAGGGAACCTGTAGTAGGTTTTGAAAATAGATCTGAAATAGACACCTTATTCCAAAAATAAAATTCTTTTGGTGGACTATAGCCCACAACATGATCCTCACCTAGGATAACCTAAGGAAAATGGGATTTAAAATCCCCAATAGATGCATGCTTTGCAAGATGGATGAATAGTCTGGTCCTTTCTTGTTACTCCATTGCCCCTTTGTTGTTGAGGTTTGGGCTTCTACTCTCCAAAAACTAGGGGTCTCCTAGACCATGAATGGAAATATCAAAAGCTTTGTGGAAAACTGGGTATGTCCTTATTCTCATCCCTTATCTAAGGAAATTTGGCAACAAGTTCCCCCCTTTATCTACTAGAGCATTTGGAAGGAAAGAAATAATAGGATATTTCATAATGAGGAAAATAACCCCAAGGATGTTTTTAGTGTTTGTTCTAGGCTTCTTACTGAAAATATATTCCTTTTGGCTAGAATTCTCTGAGCAAACCCTGTTGCATTAGTGGTTTCTATTGCACCAAAAGATCAACCTATTAATGCTTGATACAACTACCAAATTTATACAAGATCCATGGGAAGTGGTTAAGTCCTGTCACAAACCTAAGCATCATGTTGCACCAAGGTGACCAAGGGACACACCATCTTGCAACAATCCCCCCAAGCGCAAGAGAGGGGTCAAACCCGTGACCTTGGATCTGATACCAATTGTTGCATTGGCAGTTTTCATTGCACCAAAATATCAACCTATTAATGCATGATACAATTGCTAGATTTATACAAGATCCACAGGATGTGGTTAAGTCATGTCACAAACCCAAGTGTCGTGGTGCACCAAGGAGACCAAGGGACACACCATCTTGCAATAGATCCCCCACTGCTATGGAGATCATATTGGTTGTAATTGGAAGCTCCTTCTAAACATTAATTCTTATGATAGCTCTAAAGTCTTGGAAAGGCTTAATACTAAATGGAGTCCTCTGTAGGGTTGGTATAAGCTCAAATTTGATGGGGCTCCAAAAGGAAATCATGGTCTTGCTAGTATTGGAGGTGTCATTATAGATCCTAAAGGAAAGGTTTTACCTACTTATTTTGGAGAGATAGGTGTGCAATCTTCTATGATAGCTGAAGCAAGGGTGTTGCTTAGTGGAATCAGATTTTCTCTATCTATTGGTATCAAGTATCTACATACATAGGGAAATTCTAAATCTGTGATCGATGTTATCAAAGATAAAAAATTTATCAGATGGACTGTTATTAATATTATTGTGGATATTTATCACATCCTCACTAAATTTAAAGGGAAAAAGTTATCACATATCTTCAAAGAAGAAAATAAGGTGGCCAATGTGTTGGCCAATTTTGGGATACCTACCAAGTCTTGGAGAAGCTTTTCTTCTTTTCCTACTAATGTGAAAGGGTTGATCCTTGAAGAACAAAAAATATATATTCAAAATGATGGGTGTTGAATTTCTTAACATTGACTTTTTTAATGTTTTCTCTTACCATCATGTTTGGTAAGATGAGGTGGAAAAGGTTTTCCAAGGTGGATATGAACATGTGGACCCTTTTGGATATGTCTGGCCTGTCCAACATGTAATTTCTACTCAAAAGGTATGAAACCACTTGTGAAAGGAAAGAAATGTGTTTTTTGACTATTGGCTTGCACGAGACTACTTACCCTTGTTGCAAGTATGGGCTTGACTAGTGGTGTTGTCATTAATGTTGTCATTGATGTCAGCATTGTTCAGTATGTTGCAAATTGTACATGATTGGCTGAGATGTTGGTGATATGTTGTGAGTACATGGAGCTACCTTTATGGTGTTGTAGATATGTTGGTTTGATGAGTTTCCAACTGCTTTTGAGAAAATTACTGAAGAGAAGAAATCAGAGTGTTGAGTGTGTTCAGTATGTGCTCTAGTATGTGCTCCGCATTTTTCATGTATTGATCCTATGCCTATGTGGATCTAAAGGCGTGTTGATGATGATCTAATGGTGATATAGTCTAAGTTTTAATTTCTAGTGAGATGGTACGTAGAAGTTGTGTCCACCGATATATGTGTTCTACTGGTAGAGTCAGTGTTTTGTGCACTAGGAGAAATATGTTTGCTTTACAGTTCTCCACTGTTTTGTTTTAGATCATGTGGATCTAGGAGATGTCTTGTGAAGGTCTTTCCTATGCTTTGGCTATTAGCTTTGGGATTTGTTGATCCAGAATTCATGTTTCAATGTTTTTGTGTGTGTCTGCACAATCTGGATTGTCTAGTGAAAGGAGTTCAGTGTTTGAAGCCTATTGTTTTTGTTGCAGATGTATCTAGAAGATTCTGAGATGTATTTTCATTCATAATGAAGCGTGTCGCAACATTTGCATGTCATCCTTTTTTTGTGAAGCGTGTGCATCATTGATAATTTGTGTTTTCATTAGGCTTGGCCGACCTAGTGTTTACACTTCATTCAAAGAATAAAATTTAATTGAGGAAGCATGTAGAAGATTCAAGAATATTATTTTTATGTTTTTATTGGTCCACTATTATTCCTTTCCACCATGGGAATTTAGAGTTTCTGACCTAATTTGAATTTACGAAATGATGTATTATGGCCAACCTTGGTAAATGTTTCTAAGGTTGAGAACGGTATAAAAGCAAGGAGAGTTGTGAAGAATTTTATGATAGTGTGATGAAAAGTGACGAAAGTGTGCCACAAATCATAAGAGCATAAAGTTTGTGTGAGTGAGTTGTGATAGCAGTTTTTCAATGTGCTGAAGGTAGTGAACTAAATGTTTCTATAATCCTACGAATGTGCTTTTATTGTTGTGGTGGATCTTTTGTTCTCTTTTGTATCTGTAGGAAGTTAGCCTCCCTATTGGATAGTGAGTCCTTTGTAGGCAATGAGCCTTTATATTTGGATAGTGAGTCCTCTTTTGGGCAGTGAGCCTTCGTATTCAGTTTATAATCTTTATATTGTGAGTTAACCCTCACTGCGGGTTTTCCCTTATTGGGGTTTCCACATAGAAATTTGGAGCTCATTGTGTTGATTTACTTTTTGTTATTTGTGTTTTATGCTCATATCTAATAATAGAATAGTCTGGTTAAATATTTGATAAGTCATAAAGGTTTAAGTTTGAATTTTTGTGACAACTAATTCACTCCCCTCTCAGTTTTCTTGCGCCTATTTAACAACCCTAATATTATTAATAGTTTTAATAGAATGAGCTTGTAGAAGGGTGATTTGATAACTCATCTATTAAAACCAAAGATTTATAATTTCACCCTAGTTATGGTTTGTGGGACTAGAATTATTAAATCTCCTTTCACGATGTCCTCTATCTATCTCTAGTTATTTTCTACCAACTTCGAGCCTTCAAAAATGACTATTGGTACATGGGAGGATATAATCAACTTAACCCAAAGTAGTATGAAGGTCACTTCCTACAGATTTTATTAGGAAGGGTTATCATCTTATTTATCCTTTATGAGCATTTTCAAAAACTTCATTCACTCATCTCCTTATTGTCATCTATGTTTTACTCTGATAAAGATTATGGTTGGGGACAGTGTTAGAACTGAGTTAGGTTCTTATGAGGAATTTTGTGGGGATTCCCTAGTTTGTAATATATGTGTTGAGGGTGGTTTAGCTCATCTCATAGAAAGTATTAATAGCCATAATAAAAACCTCTTAATCCAATTTCCAAATGGTTAGTGCAAATTCTATGTTAAATTGGGGGTTATCTCCTTTGAAGTCAACGAGGAGGTGATTACTAAGGTAACTAGGCTCTCTTGCAGAGGGTGAAAGTTGAAGAAGCATACTAAGGTCTAGGATATGAATAGCAAGCAATAATTCTTAAGGAAAATGAGCAACCCATCAAGCTACATGCGGGCTATGATAGAAGCAAACTTTTGAATCCATGGGATTAGGTTTTTCTTGTGCTCGTGAAATATGTAACCCTTGAAGGTAGATATAAGTGTTACTATTACTACCGCATGCCCCTTCTTAACCATTTCAGGCATCATCTTCTCATAAGCTTTTATTTATTCCTCATTTCATCCCATAACTCTCAATGAAGGAGGTTGTTGAGATCACCTCTAGAGATATTGAAAAATCTCTTATCCCTTAGCACCAAAGTCTAATCCTGAGGTTGTATCACTTTCACCTTGCATTGTGTCCCATAAATCCCATTCATGCAACCATTGTTAATGAGGAGCCTAAAGTCAATCCCTCTAATGAAACCCCCAAAAAAGCCTCCATTTTTCTCAATTTTGGGTCCAAGTGGAAACTTAGCCTTCCTGCTAGCTAATCTACCCCTAATACCAACCCCAAACAATTGGGAAAAAAGAACAAAATTAACCCTGTGCAGACTTAGAGAAATTGTACAGTCGAGCTGTGTGAATTGAAGAACACCTCTATCAAGAAAGTAGAAAAACATGTGGGTAAGTCAAACCCTGATTTGAAGAAGAAAAATTATATCTCCTTTTATGTTGAAGAACCTATTTCAGAGAATGAGGATGGAGAGGCTAATACAATTGTCACTATTGATGAGGATTCCACGACTGCCATTGAATCGGAAGTTGGTGTGGAATCGGCTAGTGTGAGGAGATCTAATAGGTTGGTTGGTAAATAAAAGCTTGAGAACATGGATGAAAACCTAGATCATGGCCCTAGTCACTTCCCTAAGCTTAACAAGATTTTTTTGGAGGACTTCACCTCAGAATCCTCCACTCATATAGGAAAGAGGAGGCTAGCTTGCTCATACATGGTATTGATGATGATTATAAGGATTTGTTGACCTATGTCAACACTCTAAAAATGAATTTGAACCATCTAACCTACTTCAAGATCAAGGTGATTCATCACTTTGTCATTACTTGTTGATATATGGTGTTGTACACCATTGCATAAATTGATTTATCATATTCTTCTAATTAAATAATTATTTAGTTGTGATACACCTTGGTGGTGGTATTAATCACACTAGGTAATTATTTGGAGTCCACTTGATGTATTGTAACATTGTATTATTATTTATTAGGTGGGATACATGTGATAATAATTTAATATTGGGGAATATTAAATAATGTGATGTCTTAGTACCCAATATTCAATAAGGGGTTAGTGGTTTTGTATTCACATGTTTTTGTGGTACATGGTTTCACCTTACCACTAGTTGTATTTTGTGTGAGCTTGTGTCTATAAAAGCAAACACATGTGTAGTGGCTTAGGTCGGCTGAGTGGTTTGGTTGTCATTATTGAGTCTTCTTGAGAGTGCATTTGTGAAGCATGGCATGGGATGTGTGGATTCATGCCTGGACACATGGGAATGCATTGGAGGGCTTGATGCAGAAGTGTTCATTGTAACTCTTATATTTTCTTCATGGTTGATTAATATGATGGAGTATGGATGCTTTTGGAGGTTGGATTTTTCCCTCTTGAGGGTTTTCCCAAGGTATATCTTGTGTCATCTTTGATGGGTATGTTGTCTATTCTCTTGCATGTGGATTCTAAGCACTTATTTTCATTGTTATCTCTTTTCGGTTATGTGGAAATTGTCATACAATGGTTGCAAGTTTCCTTACAAGTGGTATTAGAGCTTTTACAGTTGGAGATTTTTTGTTAGAACCCTAGGTTGAGAAAATATTGCTTGAAGTTTGAATCTATGAAATGCATGAGAGAATGAAAGACATGGAAAGATATGAGGACTTTTCAGGTTATTTATTATAGATCTAAGGGTTTTGGGTTTGTTGTTATAATGGGTTGTTTGCAAATTTGGGGTGTGAAAAAATTTGGGCAAAAAGGGTTTCTTGGTCATGCATTCAAATGGGGATTTTGTGGGAGAAATTTTACAAATGACCTCCTGGGACAAAATGGACCTCATGGTTGGATTCATGTTGGTCAAGAGACGAATTTTGATATAAAATTTGATATATTTTGATGACTATGAAAAAATGCAAAAAAAAATTCCCATACCCAAGTTCGGCCATATGAACATCAACAGTATAGTTCACAGAAAAAAATTCTTAAAAAATTATTTAACCCATCCAGTTTCCTGTAAAACAAAATATTAAATCAAAAAATATATATTGTAAAAGGACGGCAGAAATTTTTAAAAGAAAATTCAATAAAAAAATTTATAGATATGATAGTGGGGTATGGGTCCACAGACCCATACTTGCATTGTCACATCATTGTACTCAACTCATGACTTTCACTTTAACTGACATAAACTAGCATACATATATTAAATATTAATATATATAAAATACACTGAGAGTTATCATTCTCTAATTTTATTTGTTGATTGATTTATCTTTGTGATCAAATCTTTGATTTCTCTTTGTGATCAAAAATATTATTTATTTATTTGTTCATTTAGTTTATGCAAATATTTGAATTATTTTTATTATTATTTTTTTTTCTTTTTGTTTCATCAAATCTCTTTGATTTGTTTTTTTTTTCATCATATCTCTTTTATTTGATTTTTTTGTTTCATCAAATCTCTTTTATTTTATTTTTTTTGTTTCTTCAAATGTATTGTCGTTGCACATGATTTCCACCTACATATCATTTTAAATGTAGCTTCAAAAACTTTACATGTATTTTTGGATGCCACTGTAGATGCCTTTTGGCATAATAAAAAATCTCAAAGAAACCATTGCCCCTCATAGTTTAAAATTTTGAATGATTAAAAAATAAAGGGGGTAATAAATTCCAAAAAAAGGGAATCTTTATCTTTAAAATCTTTTATTTAAAATTTAAGCCATCCACTATTATTGTGGACATAGAAATTGTACTCCCTTGGAGATAGTACAATTTGTAGTCTAATTTGGTCCTATTTTAGACACCATTGCATTAATCGCCCTTTAAAACAACATTTATAGGCCCCTAAGACTCATTATTTTGGACTTTAAGGCCTATTCCACTCGAAAATCATACATATCCAGACAAACAACATTCAAATCATTCAAATTCTACAAAACCCACCACAAAAACCTCCAGTGGGACTAAGTTTCCCAAGGTGGCGACTTAGTCCCTTTTGGGGGATTTTTCAATTTTGAGCAGGAAAATCATCGACTTAATTCAATTTTTTATGGATGTCATACTGTGTTGTCAAAATAATGAATAATTATGTATTGATGCCTATAAATATATGTTTTTAGGTCATTTTTCAAAACATCTAGTCATTTTAACGAACAAATTTAAGAGTCAAGTGTTAAATATCTTCCACAAGAAGATTTATTAGTCTATCTACAGCAAAGATGAAGCTTTAGGGCAGCAAGTTAGGATTTTTGCAAGTCATCAAGCTGACTTTTTATCCAAGATCTCACATTGCAAAAGATTAATTATGGATGCTTATGGATAATCATAGAGAAATCTAGGTTGAGGAGATGCAACTAGCCATCAAATCAATCCTAAGGACTTGTTTTCAAAGTGATTCCATCTTCCATTTTCTCTATATTTTCAGCCTAAGGAAGGCTTGCATGTTATTAAGATTCATTTCTAATGTTATTTAGGGTCTCTTGGAATGAGTCTTGCATCTTTCTAGTTTCATTTAAATGCATCTTATTCTGGCATGTTAGAATAGGGTTGCATATTACTTCGGATTTCCTAGGCTTAGACACACTTAGGACTAGGGTTTTATGTAGATTGCATTATCTCCTTCAAGGTCTAAATACCAACTATGGGTTTGACCAAGGAAAAATCCCCATTAGAAACCAAATTATATTATGTTTTTGCAAGTATTTTCACAAATTTGGATTCGGGTTTCTATCAGAAAACAGTGCAGACTGAGGGATTCCATTTCCACTTTCAGATTTGTAGAAAATCTAAAGTGGACTAAGTCGCCAACAGTGGAAACTTAGTCCCACTATACCTATTTTTTAGAATTTTTTGCAAATCTGGATTCCCAATTGGTTGAAATAGGTTTCAAAACAATTTACCAGATCTGGGACTAAGTTGCCCACCTTGGCGTAAGTGTCCCAATTGGCCAGAAAATCATATTTTTTAGAATTTCAGAGATATTTACAGTCTTCATTCTATCCTTCATCAATTTCCAGGTGCAAAATTTTTGTTTAGCATCTTTATCTTTTTCTTATTGCATTTATCATTTTGCATAGCACAATGTGTTTTCAAACAACTTGCATTCCTTAGATTTTGCATAATAATTCATTTCCTTCATTAGTTTATTGCATTAGGACATTACATATAGGCATATTTCATTCATACTTACATTGGTTTTGAGTGGGGACATTGCCCATTTTGGCCTACCTCTCTCCTTTTAGGTGAAAAACCCTAGAAGTGTTAGACAACATTTGGGTGCCAAAATCTTTGTCCACATTTTGGTGAAGCTAACTTTAGAATATTTTCATTTTGATTTCAAGTGCATTTACATCCTAGGAATTTCTTACATCAACATTACATTAGGTTTTGCATTGTTTTGCATTCTAGGGTTTTCAAATTTTCATTAGTGAAAAGCTCATTTAAGCTTTGCTTTATTGCATCTTATATTGCATCTTATTTCCTTAACCAATAGTGAAATTTTGCATCTACACTTTAGATTTACATTATACAGTACATAACACATCAACATCCATCATAAAATTCAGAAAAAATTAAAAAATACCTATACTAGGACTAATTCGCCACCTTGGGCGACTTAGTCCTAGTACACATTTTACATCAGTACTATTTTCAAAATTTAGTTTTTAGCTTCTTAAGTTACTATATGATCATAAAATTGCACCCCTTGTAATTTCACAAACATTCTTTCTTTTGCTTTAGTGTCCACTCCCTTAGCATCTTGAGCAGGCTCATTTTAGCCCCTGCACTAGCCTTTTCCCTTCTCAGGATGCTCCATCCCCCCTTTTCAGCAACTACCCTCATGTGTTAGCTTTCCATCAGACTTTTTGTCTTTTCCGTTAGTGTTTTTTTGTAGTGTGACATGTCTGGACACTAGCACGCCATGCGGATGTCTATGCGTCGCACTAGCATCTTGCGACGTTTCAATGCTCAAACGACCATTTTCGTGCATGTTTGACACTTGTCACCTCCTTTGGTTGGTGGTAACGGCTCGAGATGCTTTTTAACTACCCAGGAAGCTTCCTTTTGCTTATTTTCTCTCTTTAAAAGATGTCCTTTCACTTCATTTGTAACTCTTCCTCCATTTTCTAGCTCCACTCTTCTACTTCTAGCTTCTCTCTTACTTTGTCTCCAGCCTTCTACTCTCCAACTTTTTCTTGCATTGCTTCACATAGCTTGTTGTAGCAACTTCAAGCTCTCTCAAGCTCCCTTTATAGCACTCCTTGTAGCTCTATCTCCCTATCTCATGCTTGTGAGAATCTTGGGATTCCATATCCCTTATCTATTGCATATTTACTTCATGATACAGGTTCTCCTTGAGCGGGGATTGCTTTTATCACCTCTTTTGTGATACGGGTTCCCCTCTTCAAGCAGGGATTTCTTTTATCACTCCTACTTGGTGGTGTGGGTTCTACTTCTGAGTGGATTTTTCTTTCACCACATGCTTTTTTTCATTTCTCTCTTTCTCTATCTTCTTGGTTGTCCATGGAGGTAGGAACACCAAAATGGGGGTTTCACTAAGGAAAACCCCTATACAGCCCCAACATTCTCTCCAGATATCACACATGTAGGTATTGATGACATTCACGTGCTGGAGGTTTCATCACTTGTGTGGTTGTGAGCATTTTATTTCCTTTCTTCTCCTTGTCAAGTTATCATTTCTACTTTATTTCATTTCTATCACTTTCTATTACTTTATTGCATTTTGTAATTTCTCAATAATCAGAGTAGAAGTAGTCATTTAGCTATTTTCTGCAACATTCTTGCTTTCTGGTTTGTACAAGATGTCAGTGCTCTTCTAGGACACCAATGTGCTGCATTGTCACCCATATTTTGCATTGTCGTCCATTGGCTGAGAGCTTGTCAGTTTGTCCAGAAAATATTTCTGACCTACTCTTTCTGATTCTAAACTCTCGACATTCTTCCTAAGGTAGATTAGGGTAGTTCGCCCCATGAGGCTCTTTGAATTAACTAGAGAACTCGTGAGTAGTGAATCCCCCTCTTCTACATTTGGTGAACCTAACACAAAGAGAGTACTTTTCAAAAAAGCTAGGAATTTACTTACCCCTAATTGGCGGGGTCATAACTTTTGACTCGGTGCTTGGAATTTAGAACCATTTGCATCGTTGGAAAGGTATTCTAGAGAACTAGTTTAGTCCCTAAAATACTAGTGCCTTCGGCAATCAAATTTTAGGGTCTGATGCAAGTTTTGACCTCAAATTCCACTCCAAAGACCTTTGAAAACATGAATTACTAGAACATAGAAAATGCCAAAAAAATCGTAATGAATTTAATATCTTCTTTTATTAGCTCAATATCTAATTTTGTTCAAAATGTTAATGATGTTCCATTTCATGCATTTTATAGTGACTTGACCTTTCCCATGTCACTTGGTATCTTTGATCCTTCTCATGAAATTCCTCTAGCTTCAGAGGATATTTTGTCACAAGAAGATGAAATCATTGATACCTTTCTTAATGTCACTCTGCCTTCCCTTCATTCCAAAGCACTCTCTTATAGAGATGTTGCATTTGTGAATGATGAATCTCATCCTTTTTCTGATGCACTCTCTTCTAGAGATGATGCATTAGTGAATGATGAACCTCCTTCCACATCTAATTCTCCTTGGATCGATGTTGAGAATGTTTCTTCGAATAACTATTCCACATTTGATCTTGTTTGGATTGATGTTGAGAATATGTCTTCGAATAATTATTTCACTAGTTGTGATGATTCAATAAATGTAATCCATGTCTTTGCTACCCCTCAAAGGCCTAAGAGACTGGTCATTTACCTAACTCCAATTATTCCTTCTCCTCAAATAATTTGTTCTATTGATAATGTTGCATTTGATCTCTCTAAGTCTCCCTCTTATAGAGCAGTAGCCCATACTTATGAGAATAATATGAATAAACAACCAAACCTTCCTCAAGCTCTTTAACCTATAGCTAAAGCACCTAGTGATTACAATTTTTTCGTGCAAACTCATGTTACTTCGGATAAGATCTCATTGTGGGATTTTCTTTAGTATGCTTCAGTTTATCAAGGTATGCTTCAGGAAGCCTTGCAAAGGTGCAAAGGATCCTCTTGCCTTCTTCAGCTAGGCCAAAAAATGCTAATGCATTGATGGTGTATATTCGTGTGAATTCGCTGAATATTACGTTTTATCTGCAAAATCTCCCATCTTGGGAAGTACAAAAGCAAGCAGACCCTCTAATGATTATAGTTAATATTAAGAAAATCGGCATTAGACATACTCTCATTGACACTAGTTCAGCGCTTAATGTATGTAGCATCAATCTATTTCCTAAGATTTATATTGACTCATCTTCTTTTAATACTTCTTATATTATGATTTGTGGGTTTGATAATGTTGGTCAGCAACGTTTAGGCATGATATTCTTTCCTTTTAGGTTAGGACCCGTTACCGTACCCACCCTTGTATATGTCATGTCAGAAAAGTTACCATATAACCTTCTCCTCGGTAGACTGTGGATTCATGCTATGGGTGCAGTCCCATCTACCTTGCATAAATCCATTAAGTTCATTACTAATAATAAAGTAGTCATAGTTAAGACTAACCCTGATGCTATGAACCTATGTGAGTGTTGGAAAAACAAGGACACACAATTGAGAGGGAGGTGAATCATTTGTGAAAGAAAATTAAACTTTTCTTACTCAACTCAACTTAATCTCAAATCTGATGAATAAGGAATTAACCACAAGTAATTAACACATCAAATAGACAAATAACACCAATATTTTTTATGTGGAAACCTTATTAGGGGAAAAACCATGGTGGATGTTAGTCCACAAGATTATACTCTATTAAAAGTATAAAGAGAAATAATAAGGGGAATGCACATGCATTCAGGCACACTTCCTAGAGCTCACTACTCAAATACAAGAGAGGACTCACTGTCCAACAATATAGAAATATGGAGTATATCCACAGAGTATGAACTGAAAGAATAGCTTCTACACAAGCCTAATTAAAGTTCCAATTAAGCTCAAAAAACCTTCTTCACACTTTCCTCAATTTTCTTCACTCTCTACTCTAGAATCGAATAATAGAAACATTATTCGCACATTTACACTTTTTCTGGCATACATACACACTTATGCACACACTAACTTTGCTCAACCAATCACCCTTATATATCCACTTCATGGGATTTCATCACATCTTATACAGCTAGAAAAATAAAACATATTTTCAATGTCGGCCTAAATTTACAATTAAATTTCCAATGCAAAACCACAAAGGTCAGCCACAACATATTAGAGACCCAAATTAATATCTCCAACACAAAAATACTTTAATTAATTTTTCCACGAAGATCCACATCACGCTACCACCATGTCAGCCAAGAACATGAAAAAATGAGCATGCACAAGAAAATATATTCAACCACATGCTCTCAGAATGATGTTGACATACCACAAAGATAGAGAATGATCTAGAGACATCTAAGAGCACCAAGAAACAATAGAGAAGCATCTGCAACAATTGAGATTACCAAAATCACACAATCTTCATTTAGGAATGTTGACAGAGACCACAAAAGCACTATCAGACCACAACACACTCAAAACTTCACGTGAACCTCTTAAACTTTTGGTAGATGATCTAAAAACATTTAACAATAAACCCTTTAATCCACATTATCTAATCTTCAATGTACATAACAAAGCACCTTCATGACCTGTACAATTCCAATAGGAACCCAGAACACTTCCTTTTACAATTTTCTCAACATCCTCAACATATACAGCCTCTGATACACCAAATACTAATAGTGTTGACATCAATGACAACCACATATCAACAACCATATCCACATCATCCAAGAGTGAGATGGCAGGTGCTAGACAAGCTTCGCTTGTACCTACTCTTATTCCTTCAGTGTCTTTGAATGTGTTGATGTTTACTACAGTAATAAGGTCTTCTAAAAAGGATATTTTAGAGATAAATGTCCCTAAGGAAGATCCTTCTGGAGCAAGAAATCCTAAGTCTTCTCCTTCTACCTCTTCTAAAAAGAATGCATGTATTGGTGATGATTGGGGACCTCTATACTTTACAGAACCCTACATTGGGGAATGTAGAGTCTAGCTGATCCATTTAGACCTTTTAATAACATCATCCACACCTTCTATCAAAGATGATCATTCTTTTGCATCACAAGATAGTGCAAATTGTAATGTTTTTGGTGTTGATCCTCCTTCTGAGGAAGATTATCGCACTTTTATTAAAGAGGTTGATGTTGGTAGCCCTATCAAGAAGGTTGATAGTGATCTCATAGAGGAGCATAATCCCCATTGCTAGAATAATGCTCTCTATGGAGATCCTCCTCCTTTGTCTTCTATCTTCGTATCTTCATCTTGTGAGAAGTCAAACCTTTCTCCACAAGAGAAAGGCTTGCTTCCTGCTCCTCATCCTTTATCTTTGCAAGAGTGTATTTTGTTGTGGCTTCTAAAAGCCTGCTTAATCACTCTTCCTTCTCCTACATGCAAAAAGTCTCATGAACATTATAAAGAAAAACATTCTTTTTGTGCATACCACCAAGTGCTTGGCCATTCCACTAGTTAATGCAAGGCCTTGAAGGATAAAATACAACTTTGTGATTCAGGTCCCATCACTCATTTTTTTGTCTGATGCACCTACCTTTTCTTCACATGACAAGTGATATTGAGATTTACCTCTATCCTATATGTTCTAAGTATGTTTGCATGGTTCTCCTCCCCTATATTTTGGGGGTAGTGATAACTCATTTTGGAGATGTGTGTCCTTCTTAAGGACCCCTCTCTTCACTATGTCTTTCAAATGAAGTGTCCCTTGAGTGGACCCATTTTTCTTTTGAAGGGTTCCCAAGCAACCCCCTTTGAAAGATTCTCTTGAATGAATTCTTTGCATCTAGCTTGGGGGCAGCCTGACTAGACCTATTTCATACAGTCGCGTCTAGCTTGGGGGCAACCTGACTAGACCTATCTTTTTTGTGATTGTCTTGCTTTGCAGCTTGTAGCAGCCATAGGATTCTTTTATTTGTCTTGCTCTGCAGGACTAAGAACCTATAGAGCTCCTTTACATCCTTATTTTGTGATACGGTTTTTCCTCCTCAGGCGGGGATTTCTTTTATCACCTATACTTCATGATATGGGTTTTCCTCCTTGAGGGGGGATTTCTTTTATCACTTATCTTTTGTGATACAGGTTTTCCTCCTCGAGCAAGGATTGCTTTTATCACCTATATTTCATGATACAAGTTTTCCATCTTGAGCAGGGATTTCTTTTATCACCTATATTTTGTGATATAGGTTTTCCTCCTCGAGCGAGAATTGCTTTTATCACTCTTTCATTCATTTCATTTTTTATCTCTTAACTTATGTATACCGGATCGAAGATCTGCATCTTCTTCATCCTATGTATATACCATTCCTCTCTTCATTTTAGAATTCTTCTATATGTTATAATTTTGGGACAATGCATAGTACTAAGACAACCTTCCACATTGAGGTCTCTTTACTTTGTTGACTTGAATCCTTTAGCTTTTTATTCTAACATTGTTGTCTAATGTAGGTTTTTCTTGTCTAATGTATTGGTTTTGTAGATCTCCAGCCTAGGGGCAAGCTTCCATGGTTTGAAGAGTTATCTGATTCCTCTACAGTATGCTTTTGGCATATGATATTATTTATGTTTAGTAGATTTCCTTTAGCATGCATATTAATGTAGATTCATATGCCTGCTAAAGTGGGGGAAAAATGTATGATCATAAGATTGCACCCCTTGCAATTTCACATACATTCTTGCTTCCACTTTAGTGTCCACTCCCTTAGCATCTTGAGTAGGCTCATTTTAGCCCCTGCATAAACCTTTTTCCCTTCTCAGGATGCTCTAGGCCCCCTTTTTAGTAGCTACCCTCACATGTCAGCTTTCCATCATACTTTGTATCTTTCCAGTTCATGTTGTTTTGTGGCATGATGTGCCCAGACACTAGCATGCCACATGGATGTGTGTACGCCACACTAGCATCCTATGATGTTTCAATGCTCAAATGACTATTTTTGTGCATGCTTTCCACTTGTCACCTCCTTTGGTCAGTGGTAACGGCTTGAGATGCTTTGTAACCACCTAGGAAGCTTCCTTTTGCTTCTTTTCTCTCTTTAAAAGATGTCCTTTCACTTCATTTGCAACTCTTCCTCCATTTTCTAGCTCCACTCTTCTACTTCTAGCTTCTCTCTTACTTTGGCTCCAGCCTTCTACTCTCCAAATTTTTCTTGCAAAGCTTCACATAGCTTGTTGTAGTAGCTTCAAGCTCTTTCAAGCTCCCTTTACAACACTCTTTGCAGCTCTATCTCCCTATCTCATGCTTGTGATCATCTTGGGATTCCATATCCCTTATCTATTGCATATTTACTTCATGATACAAGTTTTCCTCCTTGAGCGGGGATTTCTTTTATCACCTCTTTTGTGATACAGGTTCCCCTCCTCGAGCAGGGATTGCTTTTATCACTCCTACTTGGTGGTGTGGGTTCTACTCCTGAGCAGGTTTTTCTTTCACCACAAGCTTTCTTCATTTCTCTCTTTCTCTATCTTCTTGGCTATTCGTGGAGGTGGGAACACCAAAATGAGGGTTTAACTGAGGAAAACCCCTATACAGCCCCAACATTCTCTCCAGATATCACACATGCAGGTATTGAAGACATTCATGTGTTGGAGGTTTTGTCACTTGTGTGGTTGTGAGAATCTTCTTTCCTTTCTTCTCTTCAAGTCTTTATCATTTCTACTTTACTTTATTTCATTTCTATCATTTTCTATTGCTTTACCGCATTCTATAATTTCTTAATAATAAGAGTAGAAGTAGTCATTTAGCTATTTTCTATGACATTCTCACTTTTTGGTTTGTACGAGATGCCAACGCGTCGCGCTATCATCTGTATTTTGCATTGTCGTCCATTAGTTGAGAGCTTGTCAGTTTTTCCAAAAAGAAATTGTGACCTACTCTTTCTTATTCTAAACTCTCACCATTGTTCCTGAGGTAGATTAGGGAAATTCACCCTGTGAGGCTCTCTGAATGAAGAGAACTCATGAGTAGTGAATCCCCCTCTTCTACAGTTACTATTTGTTTCAGTTACTTTTTTTTTTCCATTCAGTTATCTTTTGTTACATTCAAATCATTAGCAATAGTAGCATTCACTTTAATGGTAATTATGGATAGCATTATATTTTTACAATGTTCATTTTTCATCATTAGTTCCTAGTTCATTTAGATCAGCTTCATCAGAAAATGCAAACAAAAACCTCAAAACATCAAATGAAACGATTAAAACTATGCTTCACTTTAGAAAAATTATATCATCCAAACCTTTTAGTAGTGATGACATGGATAAGTTAGATGAATATCTACAGGGCTTCCTCTCTCTAAGTTCATCCACTAAGGCTTGTGATGACAAACCCAAACCAACCAACAATAACTTATCTCCCAAACTTTTTATTCGTGATGTCTTTGACATGTTAGATGAAGCCCTTCAGGAATTTATCTCACAAAATCCATCCACTAAGGTTTGTTGTGAGAAACCTAAAACAAAAGATATCAATGTAATTCAACCTCGACTTGTCCTTTACCCACTTTCACATAAACCTCAACGTCCACCTAAAACTAAGTTTACCCTTTACCCACCTAAGCATGATGCTATTGCCCACACACATTACACTATAAATAATCCACAACCACGGCAACCAGCCCCAACCTCCTTACCTTTTCCCAATTCTATACTACCTAGTGCTCCTCGATTAAGGGAGAATGATCTTGTTGAGAAACTTGAGAGCACTCCTGCAAAGATATCCCTTTGTGACCTTGTTCAGAATTCACCAGACTATCACTTTATGCTCCAAAAAGCATTGCAACAAATAGTGGTTCCTCCTGGTACAAATGCAAATGATGCGGCAGCTCGTATACAAGGAATGAATATAATTAATGTAGACATTACCTTCCATCAACATGAGCTCCCTCCATTAGAATTAAGGAAGAAAAATGAGACCTTTATGAGAATTGCTCAATTCAATAGAATAGGCATCAAAAGGACCCTTGTTGACAATGGCTCTACCCTTAATGTGTGCAGTGTAAAGCTCCTAGATAGATTGCATGTGGATAAATTACAAATCAAACCTGATTCGTTATCTATTAGAGGATTTGATAATATCACAAAGCAACCACTTGGTGTAATTACTTTACCTATTACAATCAGAATGGCTACTTTGCAAACTCCTATTCATGTCATGCCTTATGATCTTTCATATAATCTTCTTTTGGGAATACCATGGATTCATGAGATGCATGCAGTGCCTTCCACCCTTCATCAAATAATGAAATATGTATATAACAACAAATTTTATCAAGTTGAAATAGACCTCGACCCTGAAGTTCCTTACAAATTGAAAAAGGAACAACAAGTCCTCTAAACACATTGATTCCAACATCTCACATAGAACCCCTTGAGACCAACAAACAAGAAGAAGAACCTATGTCTAAATTGTTAGGTGATGATTAGGGTACATTATAATTCACACATTCATTTATGGGCCAATACATAATCACACAAAAAGAAGATGAAAAACAAGAACAACCCACAATTATGTCCACTCAAAATTTAGAAGATTCTTCCCAAGCATCTACCTCATCTACTTTGGAAGAAAATACAAATTACACAAAAAAATTGACGAGATAGATTTTCAACATCTTCCTAACCTGAAGGAAATGGAAATACTTTATGGGAAAGGTTATGAGCTTGTTAAACAATTGAGATACAATAGTAAAGGATGTGGAAAGAATTAACAAGGAATTCATGTACCTATAGAACCTAACACACAAGAGACAAAGACTGCTTTGGGATATTCTTTTTCTAAGACAAAAAAAGTAACTCAATGATCATCTCCAAATATTAACACCATCGCATGTAAACCAAGAATGAATCTCACACTAAAAAATCCTGAATCCCTTGATCTATGAATTTAACACCATCATGGGAATACTTTGACAATGATGAAGCTCTGAAACAAATGTTAGGTGCTTTCAATAAGACATCTTCTTCCAAGAAAAAAGTTACCTGTGCTATGATAAGTACCAAGCAAAAAGATGACAATGAGAAAAACACAAGCATGGAACCATATGATCCTGGATTTCCTAAGTCAAATGCACTCCCCTTAGGAGATACAATTGATATACCAATGTATATAGATGATAAAGAAAAGGTCATTAATATTGGGAAGTGCCTTGATGATGAAGAACAAGAGGATACTACAACCTTGCTTCATGATTTTCCTAAAAAAATTGCTTAGAAATATTCAGACATGCTAAGAATCGATCTGAAGATAGTTACACACAACATTATCCTCACTGAAAATGCTAGACCTGTTCAACAAAAGATACAAAAAATTAATCCTAAGATAGTCTTGCTTGTTAAAGGAGAGCTTGAAAAACTCCTTGATGTAGGTTTCATTTGACCTATTGATTATTCTCCTTGGATCTCAAACATTGTCACAGTTGCTAAACTTGATAATCATATTAGGATGTGTACATATTTTTGTGACTTGAAGGACGATTTTCCCCTTCCTAATATTGACATGATTGTGGATTCAACTGTTGGACATGCTTTGTTGTCATTCATGGATGGATTTTCTAGTTATAATAAAATCTTTATTAACCCACAAGATCAATATAAGATAGCATTCACAACTATTTGGGGAACATTTTTTTGGGTTATGATGCCTTTTGGATTAAAGAATGTCGACGCAACTTATCAAGGAGCAATGACATTGATATTTCATGATTATATACATAAATTCTTGGAATATTATATTGATGACATCCTCACAAAATCCTTAATAAGACAAGACAATGTGAATGTCCTTTGAAAAATCTTTGAATAGATGTGTAAATACAACATGCACCTAAATCCAAAAAAAATGTGTCTTCAGAGTAGATAGTGGAAAAATTTTAGGGTTTATCATATCTCACAAAGGCATTGAAGTTGAAAAAAATAAAATTGATGCTATAATCAACATTCCACCTCCTCGAAGCATTTCCCAATTGCCCAAATTACAAGGAAGAATTCAAGCCATTCGTTGTTTCGTCACCTCCTTAGCTAATCGCATGTTACCTTTCACACATCTCCTCAAAAAGGATGTGCATTTTGATTGGAATGAGGATTGTAAGTTGGCCTTTGAGAGTTTGAAGGAATACCTTGCAAATTTTCCCATTCTACAACACACTATTCCAAAAAAATTGTTCATCCTTTACATAGCCGCATCTAACCATGCTCTTGCAGCATTGTTGGCTCAACAAGATAACAATGGAAAAGAACATATTGTTTATTACATTAGTCAAACTTTAATTTATTATGAAATGCAATACACACCAATCAAAAAACAATGTTTGGCTCTTGTATTTGCTACTAGTAAGTCACAATACTATTTACTAAATGTGAAAATACAAGTCATGACAAAATTTCATCCTCTCAAACATCTTTTTAATAAAATAGACTTATCGCGATGTTTAGCTAAATGGGTATTGTTGTTGACCGAGTTTGACCTTAATTTTGTTTCACAAAAATAAATCAAAGGCCAAGCCTTGACCAATCACTTAGCTTATGCTCCTCCTCTATCACTACCTAGCAATGACTCTTTTCCCTATGATAGTGTGTTGACAATAGACGTTCCTACATGGGAATTATATTTTGATGGATCCAAGTGTAGAAAAAAATCTGGTGTTGGGTTTATCTTAATTCCACCCATAGGAAAGCCTCTTCCCTTGTCATATTGATTTAATTTCCAATGTACGAATAACATAGCTGAGTATGAGGCATTAATTGTTGGGTTGTGTGTTGCTTTGATCATGGGTGTCAAAGATATTAAAATATTTGGTGACTCACAATTAATAATTAAACAAATAAATGGAATATATCAAGCAAAGCATCAAAAATTATCTAAATACAAGGATCTTATCATGCACTTGTTAGAGAATTTTCAAACATTTACCATTGATAACATCCCACGAAAAGATAATCAATTTTCACATGCAATGGAAAGTGTTGCCTCTCTTATATCCCATCAAGATCCTTCAAAAAAATTTCACAGTCACTATTCACCCAATCATGAAACATTCGATCGATGAAAGAACATTAGAAGTTTTATTGACAAGTGAGGAAAACTCGAATGAATGGTATGATACAATATTCAACTATTTGAAAAGTGGTACCTTTCCTAAGCCAACTAAAAACCTTCATGCTCATTTACGAAAACTTGCATCTAAATATATAATTCTCGACTGATGTGTTGTATCGAAGGTAGTTCAATGGTCTCTTAGATTCTTACACAAATCTGAGATACCTATGGCACTTCACCAAGCCCATGAAGGTGCTTGTGGTGGACATTTTGGAGGGAAAACATTGGTTCAAAAAATTATCCGTATCGGGTACTATTAGCAAAACATGGAACGTGATTGCTTCGATTATGTTCAAAAAAGTCATAAATTTTATGAACATAGAAATTTGAATCATGCTCCTGGTAGTGAAATTCAAACTCAAATTCCAATATGGCCCTTTGCAGTTTGGGGATTAGACATTATAGGAAAAATATCACCTCTTCTTCCACTAGACATACCTTTATCATCACTACAACTAATTACTTCACAAAATGGGTAGAGACCTTTCCTCTTCGATCTACAACATCTGAGGTAATAGGTAGTTTCATCCTAAAACACATTATTGCTCGCTTTCAACTCCCTTCTGCATTAATCTCTAATAATGGTACACCATTTAAGAATAACAATGTGAAGAAATTCTTGGAGACCTTTCATATCCAACATCATTTTTCAACACCTTATTATCCACAATCTAATGGTCAAGCCAAATCAACTATTAAATTCCTTGAACAAATTTTGAAGAAAACTATTAATAGACATCATAGGGATTGGCACACACAATTACACTATGCGCTTTGGGCTTATCGCACAAGTGTCTGATCTTCCATAGGGACCACACCTTATAATCTTGTCTATGGCACTGAAGCAATAATTCCCTTAGAGTTAGAGATTCCCACACTAATAATCACTCTTTAAGGACTTGTTGACAATAGACACTATAGAGAGAAAAGATTACACTAGCTTGAGATGCTTGATGAATAGTGCATTAATTCTCTTGAACATCTTCAAGCTTATTGCAAAAGGAAACAACACTATTACAATCTCAATGTTACCCCTTGAACATTCCACAAGGGTGACTTAGTCCTATTTTCAAATAAACACAATGTCAATGCCAACCCAAATGAAAGAGGTAAATTTAGTTCTAATTGGTTAGGACCATATGTCATTGACAAAAATTTTGGGTTTGGTACATACATGTTAACAGAACTAGATGGCACACCCCTTAAGGAACCTATCAATTTCATGCATTTGCATCGGTATTATGTCTAATCCCTTTGAATAGTATGAATGTTAAAGCAGTGTTGTTAGAGCTATTGGGTCACATCCTTTATGCTTCAGCATTGCTTCATTCTTGACAAACAATTACATGCATGTCTCAACCACTAAAGTGATTATTTAATTTATTTTTATAATTACTTTAGGTTTCATACTATTCAAATCCATCTTGTCTATTATGATAAGTTAGATCATTAATACATTTAATTTAGCATAACATACTTAATCATCATGGCGTATCTAAAAGAAATTGTCATTAGTATTAATTAGCTCACATAAGCTTTGTTAAATCATGAAGACATTAATTAAGTAATATTACAAAGGTTATTTAATTAATCACATTGTTATTTAACATTCAAACACATTAAGACAAGTAATAAAACATCAAAGGCTCATATATATATATAAAAAAAATTGTACATGTGATCAAAATATACAATATCACTAAGGTTTGTAGGTACCTGACCCCTCGGGATCTAGTACTTGTGTTGATCCAATAGCAAGATGTTGGGATATGGTCGTATGTGATCGTGACCGCAATCTGCTGAATCTGAATGCAAACTCTAAACCCTATATCCATCCAAGGGCCACTCGTTGCTCCCCTACTATTTGATCCCTCTCAGCCCCTAGCCATACTATCTCTGCCTCTAGTTTCTCAACCTCTACCGGGGTCCGGGATGATTATGCCTCTGTTGCAGTCTTGGCTCGGTGGACTTGTCTCCTTAGACTCATATGCTACCTATAATCTCATGAATGGCCCAAGTGACTCTAGATCCTAGTCCACAATAGGTGGGGCAAATAGTCTAAGTCCATCTCCTCCTCATTGATGGATTCTAGCACTATCTTTATAGCTACTTGATGGTAGAGATCCCACCAATCTCTCATAGCTCCTGCAAGGTAGAAACAATACAGAATCAATACACATCATGATATATATAGAGCATAAGCACTAAAGTGCATGCATAAAATCAAATATCATCACCTATATCTTTTTTAGGCTAAGAAATATCAACCTCATCCGGTGCATGGGGCATGGAAGATGTGCTAGCCTCTCCACAACTGTGGGTATTGATGTGTGTTGTAGACGCTGCTTGTGATCTACTCATACGAATGGGTGAGGGCTCTCCCCACTCGTGTCAATCCTTAACTACTGCCTCATCACTCTCACTCAAGGGTGGTTCCTCCTCCTCTCCCTCCAAGCCATCATAGTCAGGATCTACGTCCTCATCATACTCATCATCAATAACATCAGTAAATATGTCTACAGCTATGTATTGTGTCTCCTCGGCCCTATTCTCTTTATCATCTCCCTCATCTGGAAATGGTCATGCATCTCCTACAATCTCATCCATCGGATATACAAGAGTTGATCGTGATACTATTCACCACTCCTCATAATCCCATGTGGCATCGACGTAATCTGCATTGAATACTAGAGGTTGATTGTGATCTAAGAAATCAAAGTCGCTCTCACCAACATGGTCTAGAGTGAGCGATATTGTATCACCTAGTCTTCAGGCACTCTACACTGAGCTCCTGAAAAAGGACACCTAAATCTATCCAAACTGCCACATGACTTGATCGTAGTAGAAGGGGCATACTACATGATCATTGAGGCCAACCAAAAATCTATCTAACTGTAGTCTCCTTAACTACCTTGTGTGATCTAGCCATTGAAGCATCAGTTGATAAGGTTTCCACAAGATCTCATCCTCCTCTAGTTGGTCAAATCTCACTCTCCAAAAATTTAAATCCTTGTATTGCCATAATAGTCATAGAGGATAGCCAAAGGCTCGAGGATACGCTACTGTTGTAGCACACAAGAATTCAACAAGTCTGGTACATGTGATGTGCTCAAGGCACCAAACCTATAGAAGCATGTAGTGCATCATGTTGTCTACCTCTTGAAAGACAAACCAACCAAGATAAAAGTATTTTTGGATAACTAACGAATTTGTGTTGTGGGATGTGGTTCCTAATGTTGTGGTTTTGAAGATAACTACACTAGGGACTTCATTCTCCCATCTTTTGAATGATTATCCTTTTATGAAATGAAATGCATTTTTTAGAGTCCTTTAGCTTATATATGTATGAAGAGTCATATGGGTGCTAAAGTGGGGGCTACATGTGGACACAAAAAATTGTACTCCTTTGGAGATAGTACAATCTGTGGCCTAATTTGGTCCTATTTTAGACACCCTTGCATTAATCACCCTTTAAAACAACATTTATAGGCCCCTAAGACTCATTATTTTGGACTTTAAGGCCTATTCCACTCACAAATCATACAAATTCTGAAAAAAAAATTCAAATCATTCAAGTTCTAGAAAAACCACCTCAAAAACCCTAGTGGGACTAAGTTGCTCAAGGTGGTGACTTAGTCCCTTTTGGCAGATTTTTCAATTTTGAGCAAGAAAATCACCGACTTTCAAATTTCCAATGGATGTCAACCTGTGAAGTCAAAATAATGAATAATTAGGTATTGATTCATATAAATATATGTTTTTAGGTCATTTTTCAAAACATCTAGTCATTTTAACAAACAAATTTAAGAGTCAATGTTGAATATCTTCCACAAGAAGATTTATTAGTCTATCTACAACAAAGTTGAAGCTTTAGGGAAAAAAGCTAGGGTTTTTACAGGTCTTCAAGCTCACTTTTTTTCCAATATCTCACATTGCAAAAGATTGATTATGGATTCCTATGGAGAATCATGGAGAAATCTAGGTTGAGGAGATGCAACTAGCCATCAAATCAATCCTAAGGACTTGTTTTCAAAGTGATTCCATCTTCCATTTTCTCTCTATTTTCAGCCTAAGGAAGGTTTGCATGTTATTAAGATTAATTTCTAGTGTGATTTAGGGTCTCTTGGAATGATTCTTGCATCTTTCTAGTTTCATTTATGCATCTTATTCTTGCATGTTAGAATAGGGTTGAATATTACTTCAAATTTCCTAATCTTAGACACACTTAGGATTAGGGTTTTATGCAGATTTCATTATCTCCTTCAAGGTTTAAATATCAACTATGGGTTTAACCAAGGAAAACTCCCCATTAGAAACCAAATTATATTATTTTTTGCAAGTATTTTTGCAAATTCGGATCTAGGTTTCCATCAGAAAACAAAGTGCAGACTGAGGGGTTCTGTTTCCACTTTCATATTTGTAGAAAAGCCAAAGTGGACTAAGTTGCCAATAGTGGTGACTTAGTCCCACTGCACCTGTTTGTCAAATTTTTTTGCAGATCTGGATACCCATTTGGCTGAAACGAGTTTCGAAACAGTTTACCAAATCTAGAACTAAGTCACCCAGCTTGGCGTAGGTGGTCCTAGTTGGCCAAAAAATTAGATTTTTTAGAATTTCAGAGACATTTACAATCTTCATTTTGTCCTTCATCAGTTTCCAGGTACACAATTTTTGTTTAGCATCTTTATCTTGTTCTTTATTGCATTTAATCTATCATTCTACATATCACAATGTGTTTTTAAACAACTTGCATTCCTTAGATTTTGCATTAATAATTCATTTCCTTCATTAGTTCATTGCATTAGGACATTACATTTAGGCATATTTCATTCATACTTGCATTGGTTTTGAGTGGGTACATTGCCCATTTTGTCCTACCTCTCTCCTTTTAGGTGAAGAACCCTAGAAGTGTTAGAGAGCATTAGGGTCCAAAATCTTTGTCCACAATTATTAAGACTTTAATTTTTAATGAAAAGAAAAATATGCTACATTTAAGGTGAAAAAAAATTTAATTGATTCCTGATTTGCCCCTATAGCCAAATTGGACAACTTTTTTTCGAGGGGCATAACTTTCACCTAGGTGCTTCGTTTTTCAACTTCTTGGACTCATTGGAAAGGTGACTCAAAGCTCTACACTATGGTGCTAGAGATTTTTCCAAATTTTGTAGTTTTGATAGTATTTTTCTTCGTGTAAATCAGGTGTTCTATTTGAGCTTTGAGAGGTGATATCAAGTGCATATAGAGTCAGATTTTAGACTTTGAATAGTCAATAGAAAGCTTGTTTAAAGAACTACATAGTGGATCAGGTTTGAAGTTGTTTTGACATGATTTATTTGTTGATATTCTATCCTAGGTTTTTTATGGTTTATTTTGACTATGGTGATACTATGAGTTTGTGGATTATCGAATCTAGGAGATTTGATGTTGGATTCATTGTATGCTTAGTTGTACATCTGAGATTACTCTCTTTTTGACATGGTTA
The DNA here is from genome assembly GCA_007258455.2 of Sequoia sempervirens. Classification (NCBI taxonomy): domain Eukaryota; kingdom Viridiplantae; phylum Streptophyta; class Pinopsida; order Cupressales; family Cupressaceae; genus Sequoia; species Sequoia sempervirens. The sequence continues at coordinate 293,462,947 of VDFB02075321.1, forward strand.
TCAGTTTGGTTGGATTTGTATGCTTCATTGTTGTATCTACAAGTTGTGTAGCATTGTAGGCATTCTATACTTACTTGTTGCACCTATGACTTGGACATGGGTTGTCTATGACCATAGATATTTTTGTGTTGATGCATTTTCAGTTTTTGTGGCTTGGTTTGGTCACTTGGTTTTCTAGTTTTGATGTCATGTTGAGGAGGTGAGATGGTATTACTAGGTACAGTCATGATGTGAGACCTATGTAGTTGACTATAATATGTAGATATGTGGACACGATTGTGTTGAGTTGTTGGTACTTTTCATGGTGATCATGGTGTCATGGATGTTTCTTGTACTTTAGAGACTTTGGCATGTCATGATGGTTTATGCAACTGCATTGTTGGTGGTGTTGGATGGGATCCTGATTCAGGTTGTGGTGGTGTATCTTCTTGGTATGAGGATCATGGTTTAATTTTATTTCTTATTGAGGAGCTCATGTTGCACTTGAGTTCTTTGATTGTGTGAGGGAACTCTTTGGTTGATCTTCATTAGGAGATTGTGATCATGATGTCATGATAGCTTGTTACATTCAATTTTTATATAGTTTGATGTAGAGCAGGGAGGAAAAACCTTCAACAACCATAATTAGATCAGTTTCAAACAATCTTCAATCACAAAAACCTCAATTCAATGCTCAACTCACCAATTCACCTTCACTTCCTTGTAGCATTCACAACAGAGAAAAAATTTCATATCTTCTTAAAGACAACTCAAACCCACATGATAGTTGGAATTTTTTATACCTATTTTTTCATACTTCAATATATACCAAAATTACACACCTTTGTTTTGGAAGGAATCCTCCAAGTAACTGTTGCTACGCTGCCCTCCTAGGCCAATTAGGCCACTTTTACAAAGGAAATATCAACCAGACTCTCTCCCAATTATAAAAATGTATTCAAACCTTCTTCCTAAGTCCCAAATAGCCTAAATCCACAACTTGCATCAATAGAAACAACCCAAAACTCCCCAAAATCCAAAACCCTCATTTAGCCTAGTTTCCAATAGGGTTTAATTAAACTCAACTCTATCAACCTCACATCACTTTGCAGATGGCTCAAACACCTTCCTAAGGGCCTTCCCATGCTAAATAAATCAACTTCCAACCTTCTTCATGACATTTGAGGAAAACTCCAACTTTTACTCACCATTTTCAAGCAAAAAGACACATGAAACACACCTAGGGCAGCATTTAAAATCATCCAAATGGCCTCCTTTGCTCAAAAAAACACCATCATCATATAAAACCTACCCTAAGAACCCATTCCACCAAGTTACAAGAGAATATAATGGTGTAATGGGTGTCTAATACATTTTAAATGATTACAAACCCTCAAACAGGGTATTACAAACCCGCTTTCAGAAAAATGGCCACAAAACCCTTCAAACTTGATGGATTTCAATCATACAAAAGCCAAATTAATTTTAACTTATATGTACATCAATTTAATTTAGATCACAAGCAACCTATATGGACAAGTACAATGGCCTGCAACAAAATTTTTTACTAAAAAAACATCAAGAAATGGAGTTTCTTATTATTTTTATTCACAAAATGAACACCAAGAGCCTATCTTCGACCCCCACACTCTATATTTGAACCAAACACACTAAAAAAAACAACTAACTCAACTGATACCAACCAAAATTTGAACTTATGACTGTTGGTATTCCCTTATTTGACATTTTTGCACTTTTTACAATATTGTAATTGACAACATTTGACAATATTTGCATAATTTGACACCTTTTGGAAAATAAACCCACTATCACCCTAGTTGCATTCTAAATGGTCTATTATTACCTTATTTAATGATTAGAAGACTCAAACTCCTAAAAACCTATCACTTGAACAAACTTGCAAAATTGAATCCACGTGGTGCCCCTACACCATACTCTTGGCCAAAAAAAGTTTGCAAGTCCCTTGAGAAGTTAATTTGCACTTTTTCCACACCATATCTTTGATCTCCAATAACCTTGACATATGGTACTCCTTTCCAATGAGTTAAGAATTGGAAACATGTACTATTTTTTCCCTTTGACTAATTCCTTCTTTGAATATGTTGTCCTCCATTTGATGATTGTTGTCTAACAATCTTTTGATTTGGAAATGTTGCTAAACCAGTCTTCATACCTACCAACATATCATTATCAACTTTTTCCTTGAATTTCCTCTCCTTCACTCTTGTTGCATACTTGAATCCACCCTCTTGTCCTTGCCAAACACATTTTCTCACTTCATTCTTTTCATGTATCTTTGTCATCAGATTCACTACATTTAAGACCCCTATCTTATCAAACTTACAAACCTCTATATCATCAAGTTTAGAAACTACTACCTTGATATAAATTGACTGTCCTTTAACCTCCTTTTCTTTCAATGGAAAAATCATTGCCCCTATCACAATTTCATCATGCTTTCCTAGCCCATTTTGAGTCTTCACAAGGAATTCATCCTTGAACTTCTCTATCTCAGACTTTGACACCATTTCATCTTCTTTTCCTCCCAATATTGTATCATCCTTCCAACTTATTGTCTCATCACCTTTTCCTTCTGTATTGGTTGCACACCCTTCATGTTTGTCTTCCTATGTCCTTAGATACTCCTTTCCAATCATGATCACTTTTGTTTCCTTACTCTGTCCTTTCTCATCTTCCTGTAATGGTGTTAGTGTAAAGGTATTTCCATCCTTCTCAATCTAATATGTGTTGTCTCTTCCATCATAAATGGCATGTCTATCAAATTGCCATGGCCTTCCAAGTAATAAGTGGCAACAATCCATTGGAAAAACATCACAAAGGATCCTATCCTTGTATCCACCAATATTAAACTCAACTAAGGCTTGTTCATTAACCAAAATGGACTGATCATCATTCAACCAAGATACTCTATATGGTGTTTTATGAGTAATTTTCTCTAACTTTAGTTTATCTACCATTTCATTTGAGACCATATTGTCAGTACTCCCTAAATATATCACTACCTTACATACCTTACCTTTTCATTTGCAGGTGGTCTTGAAAAATTTCCTTCTTTGAGTCATCTGCTTCTCCTTGGATGCTTTCAGTAGTTGTCTTCTCACCATCAAGGACTTCCCAAATTATGGAGCAGCAAGTTGATTAGGAGAATGTACACTTTCACAATCATCTTCTTGTACCAATTCCACCCTCTTATCACCACCACTTGAAGTTGAACCTTGCTTATCAAGACACTTAAATGTTGGATTCCCAAACTGATTACAATGATAGCATCTTCCTAAAAATGAATTTGAACTCCTACCTCCACCATACCCTCCTCTGAAACCTCTAAAGCCACCTCTTTTATCAACCATTTATCCTTGATTTTGCTTGTTTCTTCTTGATCTTCAAAGGACTGTTTTGATCCTCTTCCTCTATTGGTATTGCCTATGCCTCTTCCTTATCTTTCTTGTCTTCTTTTATTTTCTCCTCTGCCTTAACAGCCAATTGAAAACATTCCTCAAATGATCTAGGTGTAGCCAAACTCAACTCATCTTGAATTTGAAATCTCAACCCACACATATAACTTGCAATATTTTCATTTGCATCCTCAATATGACTAAAACCTAATGTGTTTTTGAAACTCTTCAGTATATGTCATAACATCCTTCTCTTTCTATTTTAAGATTTACAACTTCTTAAAATTATGAATTGCATGATCACTTGGCAAAAATTGTGCTTTCACCTTTGACACCATTTTATCCCATGAAATAATCTTTTTCTTTCCTTTCTTCACTCTTTCCTCTTGAATGTAATTCCACCATGTCAATTCAGTACCCTTCAACTTGGTCTTAGAAAAGTTCACTTTTTGATCATCAGTAACCTCCTTAAATTCAAAGAAATTATCTAGTGCATCTATCTAGTCTAATACCTCTTTAGCATCTAGTTTTCCATTATACATTGGCACATCTACCTTCACATTAGAAGCATATCCCTTCACAACCTTTAGCATATTTATCATCCTTCTCTCATTAGGATCCCAATTAGCATCTTGGGTTCTCCCACTTGGAGGGTTTTCTTGCTCACCCTCTTCCTCTTCCTCTCGATCACTCTTCTCTTCAGTGGCCCCTCTTCTTTGCTTTGTCTCCATTGCTGAAAACCTAGCTAAGATTACTTCTTGTGACTCTTTCAACATCTTTATCTCCCTTGCAAGTACTGCACTACCTTTAGGAGGCATTTTTTCTATTCAGCTTCCCACCTTTAACACTCCAAACTTCAGCTTTTCACCCTCAAATGATCTAATACATATGCTCTGATGCCACTTGATGAAGAGCGGGGAGGAAAAACCTTCAAAAACCATAATTAGATTGGTTTCAAACAATCTTTAATCACAAAAACCTCAATTCAGTGCTCAAGTCACCAATTCACCTTCACTTCCATGTAGCATTCACAACAAAGAAAATTGTTCATATCTTCTCAAAGAAAACTCAAACCCACATGAGGGTTGGAATTTTTTATACCCATTTTTGCATACTTCAACATATCCCAAAAGTACATACCTTTGTTTTGGAATAAATCCTCCAAGTGTCTGTTGCTACGCTGCCCTCCTATGCCAATTAGGCCACCTTTACAAAGGAACTATCAACCAAACTCTATTCCAATTACAAAACTCTATTCAAACCTTCTTCCTAGGTCCCAAATAGCCTAAATCCACAACTTGGATCAACAACAACCAAAAACTCCCTAGAACCCAAAACCCTCATTTAGCCTAGTTTCCAATAGGGTTTATTGAAACTCAACTCTATCAACCTCACATCACTTTTCAGATGGCTCATACACCTTCCTAATTTCCTTCGAATTATAAATAAATCAACTTCCAACCTTCTTCATGAAATTTGAGGCAAACTCCAACTTTTACTCACCATTTTCAAGCAAAAAGACACATGAAACACACCTAGGGAAGCATGTAAAATCATCCAAATGACCTCCTCTTCTCAAAAAACTCCATGGTCATCTAAAACCTACCCTAAGAACCCATTCCACCAAGTTACAAGAGAATCTAATGGTGGAATGGGTGTCTAATACATTTTAAATGATTACAAACCCTCAAACAGAGTATTACAGACCCGCTTTCAGAAAAATGGCCACAAAACCCTTGAAACTTGATGGCTTTCAATCACACAAAATCCAAGTTAAATTTAACTTATATTTCCATCAATTTCAATTCCTTTTAGATCACAAACAACCTGTACGGACAAGTACAATGGCTTGCAATAGAAAGTTTTATTGAAAAAACATAGAGAAATGGAGTTTCTTATTGTTTTTATTCACAAAATGAACGCCAAGAGCCTATCTTCAACCCCCACACTTTGTATTTGAACCCAAAACACTAAAAAAATAACTAACTCAATCGATAGCGACCAAATTTTGAACTTGTGACCTTTGGTATTCCCTTATTTGACATTTTTGCACTTTTTACAATATTGTAATTGACAACATTTGACAAAATTTTCATAATTTGACACCTTTTGCAAAATAAACCCACTTCACCCTAGTTACATTCTAAATTGTCTATTATGACCTTATTTAACGATTAAAAGACTAAAACTACTAAAAACCTATCACTTGACCAAACTTGCAAAATTGAATCCACATGGTGCACCTGCACCACACTTTCAATGGGATCTTTTGATAGTGATGGTTTGGCAGTTGTAGGTATCTTCATGGTTTGGATATCTTGGTTTCACTTGTATGTTACTAATATTGTAATTGAGTGTTTTCAGACTTGGATGATCTTCATGGAGGGGATGGTAGTCATGATTCCTTATGTAGCTTGTACCATGATTCAATGGGAGTTGTTGGTAGTGACGAGGATGCATCATTGGTATGGTTATCTTCATGTGATTGGAGATATGTTTTCTTGGTTTAGAGTGTTTTCTATTATGTCATGGTTTACTCTTGATACCGGTTTAGAGTTTGGTATGATACTTGTACTCTTGACACCATGATGTTTATATATGTTTTGGTGCATGTGATCTCCTAGGAGGAGATGGTTAGATCATGGATGTCATTTTTATGTTCCTAATTCATGATTGGAGCTTTAAAATTGATTGTAGTAGTTCTTTTTGTATTGGCTACATTGATCATTTGCTTGATTACTTCATGATGGTGCTATGTTGCATTTGGAGTTTGGCATAGATTGATTAGTTACAAGCACTCATGGATATTTTGAGACTTAAGTGATGGTTGAAGTTCTCTTGTGATTAGAGACATTTGCTTGAGACGGTTACTCTTTGGAGGTTTCAGTAGAAAGACCAAGGGAATTTCACCTAGATATAGACATGAGTTCATGATAGATCAATAGAGGAGATTGTTCTTGGAGTGAGTCATGATGACTTGGTTATCCTAGAGGATCATTCTCATTCACCACACTTGGTCTACTCAATAGTTTATGATTTGAGAGGTATTCTCCCATTATATCTTTCAAATGTGTTGTGTTTCATCCTTTGATTTCTCATGGGATTGAGTTGATTCATGGTGATTGATTATGGATACTCATTTGAGGCTAGTTTAGCATGAGTTTATATGCTTTATCTTTCATAGATATGGATCTTGAGCTATTGTTATTTATTTCTATAGGATTCACTTTGAGGGATGTTATGACATAGTTGTCTCCTTGCGCTTTTGAGTTTATGATGTCATTATTTGGTGAGGATTGTTAGGAGATGGTTTATGTGCTGATTTCCAGTTATGGGGATGGTTACTTTGATTTTGATCTTCTTGATTCTAGAGGCTTACATTCATGTTGGAATTGTTACATTGATTCATATGTTGTACTTGATCTATGAGATTGATTGTTATGGATGTTGTTGAGGCTTCACAATTATAGGGATGATTACTTTGAGTTTGATCTTCTTGATTAGAGAGGCTTACATTCATGTTGGCATTGTTACATTGATTCATATGTTGTACTTGATCTATGAGATTGAGTTTTATGGGTGTTTTGAGGAGATCATACTTGACACTATAGTACACTTTTGAGGTGTTGGTATGAGGAAATTATGGTTTGTAGGTTTCTCTTTTCATGGTTTCTCCTTGGATGTTCATGCTTCTGGGAGAATGGTGGCAACATGTTGTGAGAGATTATGTAGCTCTTTGGGTTGTATGTGTGGATCATTTTTAGTGTTCTTAGTACTTAATGCTTTCATTTACTTAGCACACCTTGATATTGTGTTGATTGGTAGACTTGATATGCTTTGACATTACCTATGCAATGGGAGTTCCTAGATATGTATGTTATTCATTGATAGATTTGATACAAGGAGCTTGTGGTTGTAGTTTATAGGTTGCATATTTTCTTGGCATGGGTTTACTAATGCATTGATACCTTGGAGGTATGGATGATTGGATGTATTAGCATGTGTTGTGGATGTTATTTCTGATCGTGTGGGTTTTTTAGTTGACAACAGCTTGGTTAGAGCCTTTGATATCACTTAGATTTGATGCTTGTGCTCATGGATTGGTGCATCTTCACCTTGGCATATTCCTTTTCTTCCATAGGTGGCATGTTGGAGGATGAGAGTTCTTTATTGAGATATTGGTCACTTGGTTCTTATTGTAGATATTTTGATGGAGCATGAGAGCATGTTACAAATTCATGTGGTTTCATGGATGGCTATGATGATGTATTTCATTTCATTGATCCCTTATTCAATGTATACAACAAGTGGGAGAATGTTAATATATGGTGTTGTACACCATTGCATAAATTTATTTATCATATTATTGTAATTAAATAATTATTTAGTTGTGATACACCTTGGTGGTGTTGTTAATCACACTAGATAATTATTTGGGGTCCACTTGATGTTGTATTGTAACATTGTATTATTATTTATTGTGTGGGAGACGTGATAATAATTTAATATTGGGTAAATATTAAATAATGTGATGTCTTAGTACCCAATATTCAATAATGGGTTAGTGGTTTTGTATTCACATGGTTTTGTGGTACATGGTTTCACCTTACCACTAGTTGTATTTTGTGTGAGCTTGTGTCTATAAAAGCAAACACATGTGTAGTGGTTTAGGTTGTCTGAGTGGTTTGGCTATTATTATTGAGTCTTCTTGAGAGTGCATTTGTGAATCATCGCATGGGATGTGTAAATTCATGCTTGGACACATGGGACTGCACTAGAGGGCTTGATGCTTCAGAAGTGTTCATTGTAACTCTTGTATTTGCTTCATGGATGATTAATATGATGGAGTATGGATGTTTTTGGAGGCTGGTTTTTTTCCCTCTTGAGAGTTTTCCCAAGGTATATCTTGTGCCATCTTTGATGGGTATGTTGTCTATTCTCTTTCATGTGGATTTTGAGCACTTAATTGCATTGTTATCTCTTTTGGGTTATGTGGAAATTTTCATACAATGGCTGCAAGTTTCCTTACATTACTCTCATGTCTATTTTGTAAGAGATCTCTACTGTAGTGGTCTGGGGGTTCTACCCACTCTTTGGGGGTTTTTTGGTCTCTACTATTTTTTTGTTGTCTCTATAGTTTTTATACTATTAAACTGTTAATTTGTTGTTTCTATATTTTTTTATTTATCATGAAGTGTTGATCTTCTACCCTTGTGGCATTTTTTGTAAAGGGTACAACACCTTGTAAATGATGTTTATATTATCAAAAAAAATTAAATTAAATATTTCCTATCCCTCTTGAGTAGCACTTCAATATGGGGAGCTAACTTATAATATTTCTTAGATCAATTATCAAAAATGGGCAAGATAAGGTCAAAAACACACTTATAGAGTAGAAAAAAGAAAAAATGCAGCACATCTAAATGGGGTGCCAATAATATGTAAGCTTTGTTTATAAATATAATATAGACTTGGGTCTCTCCTCTTGGTGGATTTTATCTTGAATTTTTTTCCACATAAACATTATGTTATGTGTTTATTTCTTCTATTCCATATTTCTTTGTTATTGATTTATTTTCTTACAATCTTCATTTGGTTATGCACTAGTTAAAATCAATTTTCCATTGTATAGTTCACTTTCATTTCTAAAACTATAATGCATTTGGTTATATATTTTGGATGTTTATGTTGTGATTTAAATTTTTTTACTACTATATGCAATGTTTTGTATCACAATCTAGATGCTCAATAGTATGTTATAAGATATGTATGTGTTATGACTGTATGTTTGCATATGTAGTTGTGTTTCAGCTTCACCACTTTTTTTCATATTTTGGTAATAGTGTAAGGTAACTAACTCAACATTGTGGTTTATTTTTTAACCAAATATTTTTGGAATGTATGGGGGCTCTCTTATACTTCTAGGGTTTTGCACCTAAAAGGAGAGAGGTACCAAAAATCTTACTGGCTCACTCAAGAATAAGCCCTTGAGATTTGAATGTAAACGAGATTGAAATATTTCAAAGGGGATTGTCCTAAATGTTGAAAACTGATAAAAGAGATTAACTACTAATGCAAACTTTAAAAAATGCAAGATTTTTGAAAACACGTTGTGATATGCAAAATGACCTAGAAATGCAAGTAAACTATAACATAAACTTATGAAATTGAAAGTGTGCACCTAGAAACTAGAAAAGGATGGAATGGAGGTCTGGAATCCTAAAATTGTTGTTTTTGAGGCTAACTGGGACTCATACGCCAAGCTGGGTGACTTAGTCATGTTTCAGGAAAACTCTATCGGAACAGGTTTCAGACAACTGGGTACTCAGAACTGCAAAAATATTTGTTTGAGCCTAGGCAGTGGGACTCATTCACCACTAATGGAGAATCAGTCCACTTCCTAATTTTTGGAAATTCAAAAGTGGAATTTGTAGCCCTTAGTCTGCACTTCTCTTGATTCATATTTGGTTTTGAAATTGTCAAATTCGACCTATAGGTGTTCTCCAAGCTTCTCTTAAGGTTTTGAAAAATTTGAATAACTTCGATAATTTTGACAACTTTTCCAATCTTTCTCTTTGACAAATCTACAACTTAGACCTACAAATCACATGCAAAGAGGGAAAAATTGTTGAGGGTTAGTGAATAGGGGTTTTCCTTAGTCAAACCCCATGTTGATAATTAAACCCTTGAAAATGAAATGAAATATGGAAAGAGAATGAGTGAACAAATACAATGCTACAACTCACCAAACCCTTGAAGTAGAATTTTGCAGACATGCAAGTGATAGCTACAATGGATGTAGACTTGAAGATGCTTGAAATGCTTAGAATGCTTAAGTGATTGATTGAATGATTGGGGAGGATGAAATGAGTAGAAAAACCTTATATTTATACACAATTATACCTTAATTCCCAAAAATACATCACAAGCTGACCTTAGATCTTAGAAAATAAAAACCCGCCAGAAATTTGAAATAATTTTGAGTTTTGTGCCAAAGGGGACTCATTCACCCCTAATGGCGAATGGGTCCCACTTAAGGAATTTTAAGTGGGTGTCAAAATTTAGATATTTTAAATGATTTTTATCAAGATTATTTTCAAAAATACACTTAAGGCATGTAAGTGTAAAATGGGCCAATTAAAGCATAAGAAAGGTCTAATTATTAATGACAAGCCTAGAAAACTATGGAGGTTTGTTACAACACTTTACAAAACTTTGAAATAAGGCTTGGTAAATGATAAAAAGAGGTTATTTAGGTGAAATATCTTAATAAGATCCTAGAAAAGTGTGAAGGTGAGTTACAACACTTCACAACACTTTTGCAAGGCATCATAAAATTCTTATTATTGTGCAAGGGCCCAAGACCTAATGTGAATGTGTTGACCACATTACAACACTAAATCAAGGTAAAACCTAAGCCAACATCCACAAGAAGGACCCAAATGGTCATGAAAATGTCCAAAGAGTCATTTTTCTAGGCTACAACTGTTTATTTTGTATATCATTATCTATATCATGTTATTCGTAGATGATCTACAATTAGATGTGATAATTTATATCATGTTATTGATTATACTATATTATGTGTTTTATGCTATTCTTCAAGATTATCCTTATATGGTGCAGGTATTCTTAGTATTTCCCCTAAGAGTGTAGGTATAGTTTTCCCCAATGGTGGTTAACTGTAGAAGGTTGTCTTGAGTAAAACATGTTTGTTTAACCTCCATATCAATCAATATAATTTTCAAGATGAGTCTTTTGAACTCATATATAATCTAGATCTAAATCAATGGTGATTGTAGAATCTGTGTTATGAATAAAAAGGTAAAGTGAGTTGGATTTTATGTGTTTATTTCAATCTTTATTGAAATTGCATTTAAGCTGGTTTTCAAAAAAATTGTTTGTGTTTTAAAATATTTTATTATTATTATGCATGGGTAAGATGGTCTTATGAAATTTAAATATTGCATATGAAAATATATTTAAAATAGTTTAATAAAATTATTAAAATAGAATGAATTAAGTTAGTTGAAATGAAAATACTTATGCGTAAGCTATTTAAATTCTTTAGTGAAACAGTTTTAGTCACTTTTTATTTGGAAAAGAGAAAATATATTTAATTTGGAATGTCATGCCATTGTTCACTAAACTTATTAAAGTGAGAATATCTTTTAAAAATATCTTTTCAATTATCACTTTTTGAAATATCTTGTTCAAATGTGAAAGTAGGGAAAATTTGATAAGGGGTTCAAGGAATTATGAACAAAAGAGAAAAGAAAAAAAAACAATGCTCATTTTTTATTTGGAAAAAATAACTTTCTTCCCTCTTTATGAAGAAAAATATATTTTATCAAAGAATTGGCTTAGATTTGTTTTTTCTTGGAGCTTACTTCAAATCTATATGTAAATTTTCTAGGTGGTGTGTTTACTTTCAAAAGATATTTTTATCTTTTTTTTTAGCTTCCTGTGCAATTTATCAAATGAATTTCCTTCTTTATTCATTATTCCAATAGGTGGATGCATGTCTCTCTTTGCATAGGTTTTGTTTTGGAGCTGAATTAATAGAATAGTTGTTGAGGAAATTTCATTGTTTTAGGTTTCATTTATCTCTGGGAAGTGTAAAATGCACTTGAGTTATGGAAAAAAATTCATGGATTCTTATGTGAGTTGAAAAATGTGTATGCCTTATCTTTATGTTTCAACTAGTATTCTTGAATTTCTTATATTTTGAGTATAAGAATTTTAGAAAATTTAAGGTAGTAAAATGTGTATGCCTTATCTTTATGTTTCAACTAGTATTCTTGAATTTCTTATATTTTGAGTATAAGAATTTTAGAAAATTTAAGGTAGTATAAGAATCCATTAATGGTGGATTTGGGAACCTTGCATGAGATTGATTATTTTAGAAAATATTTTTTAAATTCAAACAAAGTTAGATCATTATGTTTTGTAGGATGTGTATTCTCCCTATAGAATAATGATTGTGCATTGTCAGACCTTGTTTCATGATTATTTGTATTGACTTATGCCACAATCAATTTATATTTTTAGTATGTTTAGTAGTTTGGATTGAGTTATACAGTAAATAAAGAGTGGCCTCCACCGCTTATTGGCATTTTAAATGAACTGATATAAAAAAGGCCAAGTGATATTTTAAGAACTTAAACAAATAAAATAAATGGGGATCAAATGAGATCCCCAAATGAGTCATACACATAATCAAGATTAACCTACACTGTGTACCAAATTCCTTAGAGGCATTCATCTAGATTGGTTAAATAAGAAATATCACAACCCATTAGATTGATGGATATCATTAGGTAATCCTATAGAAGATAAGGGAATACTACTCAAAACCCTACATGGACATTGTGTCATAGTAATGGCACTCTTTAGTTTATGTCTTATATTCTCTTCCTATTATTGCATCAAATTTTGCATATGATGAGTGATTTTAATTATTTATATATGCTTTGGATGGTATTTTAGAACCATATATATGTCTATTTTTTGGCTTTCTTCATATGAACATGATCAGAATGTGTGTTTCCATATATCCCTATTATGTGTGTGTGTTTGGTAGCTAATAGAAATTTTCTTAGTATAGAGGGGTGGGCCTAAGGGTTCCAAAGGGTTGGGTGGTGTTGAACCACCATTAGGGCCAAATATATTCAAATCATGATTATTAGAGGGCATGTTGGACTCTCATGTTAGTATAATACTTGTAACTCTACATTGTTGAGATTCTTGGAATAATTGTAATATGGGATCTTGTGACCCTTGAATTAAGAAAGTACTTTAATATTAATGTACTCTACTATTTTTACTATGGACCATCTATGTCTATGATGGGGTTCATTACATTGTAACATTTATATCTCTTTATTGGGGTTGATTTCGTAACCCATCATATAAAAAATTAGTATGATTTGTTATGTCCAAAAATTAAAATGTTTAAGCATATTGATTTAGAAGATAATATATCTTGTGTTTGTGTGATATTTATCATTTTGGTTTTATAGTTAAGTTAGAATCAATAACATTGTTATGTGTTTCAACCCTTTGGTTTGGAGTCATAAGTGATCTTATGTGATTTAGTTGCATTTTGATAATATGTTAATACTAGTGATTCATAAATGAATTAGCCTTCAATCAACTCAAGAAACCAATTTATATCTTTCAAGGCCTTAAGAATAAAAACTATTGCATAAGTGGGGACTTAGGTTTCACCCAATCTACTATGGATGAGACCATTGTGTGATCTAACCTATTTTGGGTGACTTTAACTAGTGAAAGGGGTGATATAACTAGTAGATAGGGTAATCCTTTAATAATGAGTACTTCCCCAAAAAAATTGGGAAAGGTTCCTTCATGAATTTTTTCTCTAAGGTATATCACGAAGTCTTATGTTTTGGTTAAATGTGATTATCTTTTACTCTCAATTATTTATTCACCTCCTTTGTGTTGGAATTCAATTATTTAAACAAAATGACTAGTCTAGTTTAAAATTAGGTGAGCTCTTAAATCTCCCATTTTCCTAACCCTTGAGTGGCTAAACCTAAGATTTTGTAACATGCTCAACTAGATTTTCCTCAAATAAATTAAAAATTATTATGAATATTAAATTTATGACACAAATCCCATAGCTATTTCCATTTAGCAATTTCATGTCGATAAATAACAAATAAACTATATATATATATATATTTATTTATTTATTTATATTTATATATTCATTTCCAAATGTCAATAGTCAATTTACAAATTTGACTTTGCACTCAACGCCTCAAAGTCAATACATCATTTACAATAATTGCATCTACTACAACAATTTCATCAATTACATCAATGATACATTTACATAAATAGAATTCTGATATGATTCCTCTATAATAGCTCGCCTCTACTAGTCAATGAGAACATGGTTGAGGTGCTTTTCCAACCAACCATGAAGCAACGCTTCCCCAAAATTCTTCAGTCAATTGAAGAATACCTGACCCTACACATAACACTTAGCAGAATATACGTAAGGTGGAATATATTTGTGCCTAACTACATGCATTTATATCTACAGCTAGAATATGCAAGTTCCATGTTAGGTAGTAAGAAAGTACAATAGAGAGAGAGGATAAATAATAACAATCTATTTCATAAATAAATAAATGACTGCAAAGCTTGGCCAAGCTCATGCTACATAAAATACAACTCATATTAGATTTGGAAAAATAAATCTACACTCTCTAGCACCTATTCTTGGAAGAAAAAGCTCATCATATCAAGGGGTATCCCTCCCTTTAGACCATCCATTAGCAACATATCTAGTGTGCTACAGTCTACCTTGAATTCTTGTATCATTCCATTTCTATATTATCAACCATTATTCATTTTAATCTAGTATAACCATTCATCTATTCATCATATGTCTATCTTCTATATCTAGTCTTAAATTGCAATTCAACACTATTCCATTTCTATAGTTTGTTCCATTTGAAAAAGAAGTTTTATATTCTTAATCAAGATGAATCAGAAGGTATACTGCATGTATATGCACATGCATAAATGGCCATTTATGCATGTACACATATATGCCTAGAAATGGACATAATTGAAAATATGCATATACATTCTGAATAAATAAATAAATATCTTTCTTACATACAGGTTTCTCATATTCAGAAAAGAAATCACTTCATTCAGATGCTCCATTTTAAATTATCTATAACATCTATCCTTGTTAAGATACAAATAAAACACTTATTCCATAGTTTCTTTTCTTTCAAGGAACTAAGAATAGTTCAAATGAAACATAGATGAATACGACATCCATAATAAAGAATACCAAAAAAGTGATATATCAACAGAATAATGTACCCTTCAAATGATACTACATAGGTTCTATGTTTTCTCTTTTTCTGGTCAATGTGTCCATCCATGGATTAGTAAATTCACAATCATAATCTTCTAATGAACATCAGAACACTGTAAAAGAAAAATACTCTATTCATCAAAATGTCATTTCATATGAGGGTAACAATACGCATGTTATCATGGAGTGATAACATGATATCAACTACCTTATGGTCTTTCATTTATATGATATCTAAAGAGCCACAATTCAACCCACATTATAGCGAATCAACTTTTAAATACAAATTGGAAGAACAAAGTATAGTCGATACTTCGACTCAATTAATAACATTGGAAAGATAAACAGTGAGAAAAGTATATATAAATATATGTGTGTGTGTGTATATACATGCATGTATAATCAAATAATTTCAATATTCATGACCTAATAATGGCCTAGCACTGGCAACACATTGTGCTATTATTATTATTGTCATGCATTGAACATAAACATAAGATACAAGGAATAATATAAATAGCGCTCGGCCCTTGCATTCAGTAGGGTATGAGTCACCACCTTTATCACAACATTTGGTGGGTATTACATGTTACATGTATCTCATCAAAGATGAGATATCAAGCGATAAACATCTCTCATCTTGTTGCTCATAGAGCACTGGTATAGATTATTTATTAGGAAAAGTAGGGGGGTGCATCAAAATGATTTGATAAAAATGATGGACCACTACTTCTCATTATAAAACATGAAATTATGTGCAAGATATCATGCAAATAATAATCAGAAATCAATTTGAACCAACAATTTTTGGTTGTAGTTCTATGGACTTCTCTTACACTCTTAGGATATTTCACCTAAAAGGAGAGATATAGAACCCAAAAATTGTGATGGTTCACTCAAATAGAGGATTGTGTGATGTAATTAAGACTAAATTCAATATTGTAAAAGCAACTAAATGATGTAATTGACTTATTATTAAAGCAAAAATAATGTAATATGCAATGTTTGAAAATGGTATGCAGAAAATGCAATAGAAATGAGAACTATTGCAAACATAATTGAACAAGGTCAAACAAAGTGCACCTGGGAATTGGATGATGAATCTAGAATGCTCTAAAATCTAGCAGAGATCAATGTAAATCACTAGTGGGACTCATTCACCACTGATGGCGAATCAGTCCTACTTCTAACAAAAACACCTAAAAACTACTTTCCGACTATTAGGAACTGGAATCTAACAAAATCACCTTGTTCATCCTTAAAGTGGGACTCATTCACCACTGATGGAAAATCAGTCTTCCAAAAATTTGTGAAATCAAAGGTCAATTATGTAGCTCCAGATCTGCACTTGTCTTCTTGTCAGATTGACAGAGTCAAATCTGCAAAAAAATGGACTGTAGGTTGTCTCCAAGCTTGAAATAGGCTTTAGTTGACTTGAAAGACTTTGTTGACTTGTTGACCACCTTTCAACACCTTATTACTTGAAAAATCTACATACAAAATTTTGCCAGTACACATGCAAAAGGGGGAAAATGGTTAAGGGTTAGAGTATAGGAATTTGTCTTGGTCAAATCCCACTTTGGTAATCAAACCCTTAATGAAGAAATAAAATGAAATGAGCAAGGAATGATGAATAAACAACATGCAAATGTCCTAAACTCACCACAACCTTGTTGAAGAAATTTGAAGTTATGTCAATGGTTGCCTTGATTCAACAATGCTATAATGTTTCAATACTTGAATGAGATGATTGAATGGATGATTGAATGCTTGAATGAATTAGGTGAATGGGGGTTGAAATGAGAAAAAAACACTTATTTATACACACATATGCCCTAATATCCCAATAATACATCATCATAGACCAACATAGGGTATTTTTAAATAAAAATCTGAAAGGAATTTTATATTATTTTAAATTTGGAGCCAAGAGGGACTTATTCACCACCCATGGAAAATGGGTCCCACCTTGGGCTTGTAAGTGGGTGTTGTGAATTAAGTCACATTTAATGTTATTTTTTGGGTTTACATTCAAAAATAGACTTAATTAATCCTTATGAGTGCATAAATGGGTCAAATAAAGCATAAGAAATGTGTAAATAGTGAAATCAAGCCTAGAAAAGCATGAAATCTTGTTACAACACTTTACAACACTTTAAAATAGTACTTGACAAGTGATGAAAAGGTGATTGTTAGGTGAATTATAATGAAAAGAGTCTAGAAAAGTGTAGAAATGTGTTACAACACTTCACAACACCTTCACAAGACGTCATATTTTGAATTTTAAGGACCCAATGTGAATGCATAAGTTACATTCAAACATTAAATAAAAGCAAGAAAAGTCAAACATCATAAGAGAAAGACCTAAAAGACCATGAAAATGTCAATGATCCATTTTTCTATGGTATATTTAGCCCCCACTTTAGTGAGAGGATGAACTTGCTTCAAACTCACACTAAAGTAGCCATGCATATCAAGAAGGATCCCAATGCACTTATGTTAGAAAGATGGAATGACAATGATCAAGAGGGATGATCAAGCCCCCAGGATGAATATCCCATGGAAAATTAAACATAAGAACAAAGAAATGTAAGCAAGAAAGAAAGAGAAGAAAAGAGAGAATCGGATCAAGCTTCAATTGTTTGTCCAACTAGTTGTGGATTAAATCTAGGTTGTTTGTGATAAAATAAGAATGCATACTCACTCTGGGGCAATAGAACTCATGGCGGTTCACTGGGTCAGAAGACCCAAAAGGGTGAAGTACATACACTAGTTGGTATGCACTCACAAGCACATAGGTGGCTATGGGGAAATTTGTGCCACTGAATGGGCTTCCCACTCAACCATATCAAAGTTATACCTCCTGATAACTTTAACAAGGTGCCACAAGGGAAATTTTTGGTTTGTGCTTCATGAGACAAGAAAATATTTGTATGCTTAGAACTCATGAATAAAGAGCAAGGTACCATAGGCATGCAAGTTGTGTTATGCAAGGTGGCAAAGATGTAAAATGTAAAATGCCAAAAATCTAAAATGCAAAAGATGTTCAAAGGAGTATTGTTAAGTTCATGCAAGGCTTATCACTTAGGGAACATTGTGTCTAATGTCTCCAAGAGAGGACCAATCAAATAATAGAATATTCACAACTTAGGGGATGCAGTGTGTCACACCAGGGCACTAAGAGGAATGTAATATGCTAAGATAGAGCACACTTATGAAGGACATCACACCCAATTTCATCCAAAAAGTGATGAACACATTTTATGAAGTGACAAGGCTACACTAAGAATCAAGAATGCAAATAAAATGATGTCAATGTATGCTCCCCACTTTAAAGGAATTTCTACACACTGTTATGTAAGCAATTACTTTAGAGTAGCAAAGGAAAAATGCAAACATAAAATGAGACATGAGAGCCAACTTGGAAAGCCTAGGTATTCCAAGTCATATGTTTCTAAGTTAGGTTGTTCATGTAAAAGAAAAATAAAATAAAGGAAAAGGATGTTTTCCCCCAAAAAGGAACACACCAAACACATAAGAGATCTATGGATTTGGGGTCAGTATGTTCATTGCTGCAATGTTTTGATTAAAGAGATTAGAACTTTCATCAGTCCCCAAAGCACATAGAACTAGAAGAATGACACAAGGAGCACAAAAGAAAAAAGAAAAACAAATTTTGTTTTGGGTCAACATGGAAGAGACATTACGGTCGCAATTCTTTGCATCATCCCCAAAAGGAAAACACAAGTGAAAAGAAAACAAAGGAAAAAGAAAAGGAAAAGCTTTTGGGTCAACATGAAGGAAACATTTGGGTCCCAATGCCTTGCATCATCCCCAAAAGGAAAACACAAGAAAAGATTATAAAGGAAAATGAAAAGTGACCTTTTTGGTCAACATGGAAGGGACATTGTGGTCCCAATGCTTTGTGCCATCCCCGAAAGGAAAACACAAAACAAAAGAAAAAAAGAAAGGACATTTTGGGTCAATGTGGAAGAGACATAGGGTTTCTCAATGCTTTGTGTCATCCCCAAATAGAAAACACAAAACAAAAGAAAAAAATTAAATGCAAAATGTACGACATATAGAAGAATAGAGTTACAAATAGAAGAAGCTCACAAAGAGAGAGAACAACAAATACACATTACGAGGGAACATGATATGCACATACAATCAAATCAAAGGAAAATGAATGTAAAAGGCTAGCAATGCGAATGAAATTCAATCATGTTCAGTATATTGCGAGGGTGGTTGACTATCCAAAGGAAGAATTGTAAGTGTCAGGTTCTTCACTTGGTGTAGCATATTTATCATTTAAGCTCATGGATGATGAAAATGAAGAATTTAAATCATTATGCACTTCTTCATCAATTTTAGTGATTTCCTCAGCATCATCATCATCTAGGTTAATCACGATGGGAGGACAGAGGGTAATTTCCAAGGAAGGATGTATCAGGAGTTGTGGCTATTGGATCTGATCATTTTGTTGTGATGGTTGGACTATACTATCTTGTGGTGGGTCAGGAGGAGGAGGGTGACCATTTATCACTTATGTCAAAGGAGGAGTTTGATTTTATTTGTTGTTTTCAGTTTGCATTTGACGAGCAAGGAGATAGCAATGATGTCTATGCTCCCTAGAATTGTGGTTTCTCTTAATTTTATTTTGAATTTGTTGAGGGGTAAGAGCAGGTTGATCCACCATAGGTTCCTTTTCTTCCTAAGGGGGAAGAACAGAAGAAACTAACGAAGATGGGTCAATCACTTTCTCTTTGTCTTTATAAACTTGTTTAATGCGAGGAGGCATGACAAAATTGGTTTCATTTTCTCTTGGGCGTTTAAACAATGAAGTGGAAGTGTTTATGGTCGGGTGCTCATGATGTTGTATTGTTTGTTCAATGTTGGACTTAGGCTAAAGCATGGTCTCATCAAGGATAGGAGTAGCAGAAGTGGACGGGGACATGTTACAAAGAGACAATTTGGCTATTCATTTTTCCTTAAAAAGAAGTGCTTTCGAGGGGTGATGGGTTCCATAGGTTTAGGCCAAAAGGCTTCTAAGGAAAAATTACCTTTAGAGGACAATGGATTAAATCCACTATGGTGTATGGTAAATGTTTCATTTCCATGCGGAAACTCAAACATTTGTGAACAACTGAAGGAACATCTTTCATCGAGCGAAGCCAAGGATGAAGCCAAGGATGACCTAGCCACAAGTGAAACTGATTCGAGTGTGGAATAATAGAAAATGTTACATCCAAATTTTTGGGTCCTATCTGTAATGGGAGTATGGTCGATCCAATCATAGGGCACACAAAACCAATATGTATTTTAATCCATGTGGTTGGTTTATTATAATCATCTTGATAGAGATCATGTAATACTAAAAACTCTTTCGTGATCACATTCTCGCTACAGGCAGGATCTATTAATATCCCATTGTTGGGCTTATCATAGATTTTGTTGACTATCACTAACTAATTTGACTGCAAAATCTAACGAAACTATCTAACGAAATATGTATAATTTGATGTATCGTCGAGTGCTTGTAAAATTTGATGTGTAATTTTCAATTTTTTGAAAGTTTGTCCCCGATGTTCGTCGAAATTTCAATGAACCTAGGGTTCCTCGAAATGTCGGCTATCATTTTCGTCGAATTTTTGACAAACATGAAAAATAGAAAAAAATCAAATTGTGGCCAACATAAAGAAAAGTGAGTTCGTGCCTGATTTATTGCGACATTTTTTTTCTCTACTTGAGACAATCTGTGGAGAACTAAGGATGATTTTCTTGGGAAAAATCAGAAAAAAATCAAGAAGATATCACCAGGTTGAGGGTAGTCATTGTCTTTTTGCAGAATTTAGTTGTGAAGTCAGATTTGTAGTTCTAGGTTTGAAAATAATATTTTAAAGCAACATCTCATCATATTTCCATTTTAGAGGTTTAGGGTTTTGAGAATTTCATGTCCAGATTTTGTTGTGTAGAATCACCATAAGACCACAACCAAGGAACAGATTCTTGTGACTGTAATTATGTGATTCATAACTCTATTGGTCATGTGGCACAGTTGTGCTATAAAAAATACAAGATGCATTCATGTGTGACCCAAGTTTAATGTGGCTATGTTGTGATAGAAATGGAGGACTCATATAATGTAGTTAATTTAGGTTGTATAATGTAGGTGTTAATCATCATTGGATGCATTTAGGTTGTCTCAAGTTTAACAGGTTAGGATGTAATTATAGCATGATCGAAGAGTGATTACCTATTGCTGCAATAAAGAGCCTATAACTCTGGTTGATATGTAGAGTGGTTGTGTTATATCAATTATGTAGTGCATTCAAGCACAACCCATGTTTAATGGGCTATTCTAGAGAGTGATCAAGATTTTCTAAACCTGATGAATGTTACTTGACATATATTTGCATAATCTCAAATTCCTTCAAAGGCTTTTGAAGTATCAATGTATCCTATATAGGGTTTAGAATAATTTATTTTAATTAATTAAATAAATAAATGATGTATTTCCCTATAATTAGATAATGTGGAGATCTCCTAAATCTTCCCCAGCACACTATCCTCTTTGGCAATGTATTCATTACTCTAGCTACTAGGGTTTTGCATGTGACATCTTTAATATCTTCATGACTATGGCTTTTAAATAAATCTCAGTCTTTGCTTTAATCTTTTTCATTGTAACCCTTGAGTTCCATAATCCACCTTCAATCTCTTCTAAGAATGGTGTCTTAAGCTAGACTGCATAGTATGCATATAAAGCAAGTCCTTCATACATGCCATTGTTCCAAACCACCACTCACTTCCTTGCTTAAAATGTTGCCTCCATAAGCACAATAGCATGTTTTAAAATCATAGTTGCCAATGATTGACCATTAAGGTCACCACTTTCATCATGAAGATACAATGAGATTTTTGTCTTCAAACTCAAAGCATTATGCAAGATAACATTGTGAATTGTTTGTTGTGTACGATTTGATTTTCTTGCACATTTACTGATTTGCTAACTTCTTTTAAGACTGGGTATTGCACCCTCAGCTGCAATCTCAAACTGCTCACTCACTTTCACTTGAATATTTCTTTCATGAGCATCCTTTTATAAAATCAAACTATGCCCTATAGACTGCCTACTTACTACAAGGGACTCATTGTTTCATGGTATTGTAGTTCTTAAGATCCTTCAACCTTATTGACACTACTTCATAGTCCACAAGGTATTATTCACTATTCTCCCATCTTTGATGAGTCTCAAAACACTGTTCAAACATGCAATCCACTACCTCCATTATACATTAATGGCTAAGAAGAAACATTGAACCTATTATTACCACTGTTACTTCATTTGGACAGTCATTCTCTGATTGCATTTTCCTTGTCTAACACTACAAAAAGTATTTGAAAAACCCTTAAGGTCAGCAAGGGGGTAAGGAAACTCACTGTTAAAATCTCCACTTTACTATGCAAGATTTGAGTTTTTTTATCTTGTCACTGCTCAGCCACTTTTTGACTGTCACATCTCAAGTGGCTGTCATTCTTCTTACCATAGATTGCATTTACAAATGTCACTGAGCTACATAGTGTGCTTGTTATTGGCTAAAATCTTTAGATTGCAAGCTTTTGTTATTACCTACAATGTCTCAATCTTTCTGGTATTGCAACCTCACTAATCTGCTATAGTTATTGTTTATGTTTCTATGGAGGCCTAGGGTTTGTACCCTCATCATGCTCTTACCAATGCTTCTGTTGTATTTTATTAGGGCTCTCTCAATGTTGAGGGCCATAGGGATAAACTCATCATAAGAAGTGACACATTGCATCTTTAACTAAAAGGATAAATCCATATTGACATTAGCAATGATGATTCTAACTTGTTGCTCCTGAGGAATGGGTCACTTGCTCTTACTAGCTCGCTACCTCCATCGTTGTAGGAAGTTTGCGATCAAGTTCAATATTATGATTTTAGGAGTCTTAACGGTTGGAAATCATAGTAAAATAAGAATTTAATAAGTTTTGGAATTAGCATTTTAAAGTGTTTTTTTGGGTCATTAACTTCAGACTATCTTCTCTTTTGCAGGGGTGGTTGCATGCCAATTTTTTTTTGGTGTAAAATATCAGAATTATTAGATTATGTTACATGTCTATGAATAAAAATTATTGTAGTGTGAGTTTGATATTTTTTGAAGATCTAAATAGTCAAGCTTGGTAAAGAAAAATCATGTCAGATAATATTAGTCCAGAACAAAATGAAGAGACACTTGATACATTGTGGGCTAGATTGAAAAGAAAGGGTGATGGCAAATGTTATTGTCCTTGCAATAATTGCAAGGGCTTAAAGACGAGACGAATTTTAATCACAACAGCTGAGAAACATTGTAGGCAACATGGTCACATTGAAGGGGGGCATGATTATCATCCATTGGTAAGTTGTTCATTATATGTGTTTATATTGATTAAATTTGTAAATGTTTATATCATTTTAATATTTTATATATATATATAATCACTTGATCATGATCATGGTTTATTTGTGTCTATCATTATTATAAAGGTGGGGCTCCATAGAGAAGATGATATGGATTATCATGACCCGGAGAATGTGGTTTTGCTAGCGGATGAACATGGAGCTGTGAATATCGAAGATGAAGTTAATAATCCTATGAAAGAAGATGATGGTACAAATACATTGATCCATGACACATTTAGTGGCAGAGCTAATTATGATGATCAAGATGACTTTAATGATGTTCATGATTTACTTGTACTTAGAAGGCATACGAGCCCCTTTATGAAGGTTCCCAAACAACTCTTATCTATGTTGTATTGTTGTTGTTGAACTTGAAGGTTATGAATGGTTTATCAAACATAGCAATCTCATGGATGTTAAGGTATGTCATATATGTCATCTTTTTCCATCTATTTTAATTGTTGTTAGTTCATCACTAGTAAATAAAGGATAAAATATGTACCATTAATATTCTTTATATAAACAAAAAAAATTTGTTGTAGATTGATTGGTGAATTTTTGTTACCACCATCAAATATTTTACCTCGCTCATACTGAGATTTATGTGCCATTATGAAAGATATTGGAATGGAGTATCAAGCAATAGATGTATGTCCCAATGATCATATTATATATCATAAACAATAATAATTTGCAATAGAATGCCCGGAATATCATATCAGTAGATATCGAACAAATCAACTAACAAAAAAGGTGCCTCGCAAGGTTCTTCGTTATATTCCCATTATTCCATGTATGCAATGATTATTTAGGTGCGAAAGCTTAGCGTAATTTATGGATTACCATGCACAGAATAGAAGTGGAGATGACATTCTTCAAATTCCTATGGATGGTTCTGCATTTAGGGACATGGAGGAAAAATGGCCAAAATTTAAAGAAGAACCTCGTAATCTCAGGCTTTCATTGAGAGTGGACGGTTTCAATCCATTTGGAAATCCATTTGGAGGGTTGAGATCTATTTACTCAGTGTGGCCTATTTTTGTTATCAACAATAACATTCCTCTGTGCATGTCAATAAAGAGGGAGCACATAATGTTGTCAATGATTGTTCCAGGTATTTGTTTACATCAATTTATTTAATGTAGTAGCATCTCATTTGTCTTATTTTTTGCATAATGACACATACATTTCATTCAACAGTCACATACATTAATTTATATATATTGCAGTAAAATGGTTATAATAATTATGTAATGTTTATGTTCATTCAACTAGGTAAGTACCAAGTTAAAGATATGAATGTATATATCGAGCCTCTTATCAATGAGTTACTAAAGTTATGGAATGGCATCACTATGTATGACGTCTCTAGACCAATAGGACAAAGACAATTTCAATTCCATGCAATGCTTATATGGAAAATTCATGATGCCCCAGGGCTAACACATTTTTGTGGCATGTTATAACATTCGACTACACTTTAACAATATTTAATTTGATGAAGTAGATATCATGCATGTTTTTAAAATAATCTATTCATTATATATAATTAAAAAAAAATACATATTTAATCCAATTATATATGATCTTGCAGGTCTTCAAACAAAGGGAAAATTTGCATGTCCAATTTGTGGTCCAAAGATGAAATCTTGCCGTTCAACAAGTTTAGGAAAGCAGGTGTTTGATGAGTATAGGCACTTCCTCCATAGAAATCATAAGTATCGAACTACTAAAAAACATCTTTTCAATGGGAAAGAGGAGACTACATCAAAATCACGAAGAATGACACCTCGCCTATGGAAGTTGCAATATAATAGAATTAATTGTCAAGGTTATGCATCGGATCAAATTATTTATCTATCATATATGATATGTTTTGAATTTATATTTTTATATTGTGTTGTGTTTACTCATGTTGTAATTGATAATGATTGTTGTTGTTAATTTGTTTAACTTATATGCTTCATGAAGGTCGTCAAGGCATTAATGGCCGACTTCTACAAGGACTGAAAAGTTATTCCAGAGAATTTAGTAGGTTGTCCTCCTATGGGCAGCTACAAATTGTGCATTTGTTTGATAAATGCATATCGGAAAGAATATAATAGAAACGTTATGGAAAATATTGGATGGAAGGCATGACAAAGAAAAAATTGTCAAAATTTGTAGTGACATTCAGGAAGCCAACCATGCAATGAAAAATATCATTCAATTAAATAGTGATGGAGACCAAATTAATATAAGTGCCCTTCCTTGGTTATTAATAGAGCAGCAAAACAATGCTATAAAAGAAGTCATACGAAAAATTCAATTTCCCACAATATTTGTTGCGAACATAAACCATATAATAATAAAGAAAGGTGAATTTGGGTTAGGGATGAAAATGCATGATGGAATACCTTCATTAAGGTAATTATTCTAGTATATTATATACACTTGTATAATGCATGTACTTTTCAATGTATTGTGTTTACTACTTTTAGAAAAATAATGAAAAGATCATTTTATAATTGTTGCAGTATGTTCTACCTCTATCTCTCCCAGACAACTTTGACAACAATGTCAAGAAAGTTATAGATGATCTTGGAAAACACATGAGGTAAGTAGCAAGATGTGTTCAATTCATTGTATACATCTTATAATTGCCATTTGTTTTACTTTTTATGTAATATACTGTATATTTTTGTTAAATATCATTAATATATTTGCGCCTTGAATCACTTGTAGATGGATGTCATCTAAATAAATCTATAAAGAAGATATAAATTATTGGAAGAGAAAACTTCCTCATCTAATGTGTGAAATGCAATAGTGTCTACCTTCAAGATTTTTCAATGCACAAGAACACTACCTCATACACCAAGTTGAGGAGATTGAATTGTGTGGACTTGAACACACAAGGTCAATGTGGATGGTTGAGATGTACTTAAAATTTTTGAAGGATTTGGTTAGACAAAGAGCATATCCTAAGGGTTCTATGGTGGAGGGATATATGGTATACTAGACCATGGTGTACATTAGTGAATATCTTCCTAAGTTTGCAGCAAAGATCTATGTAGATTGCATTTGGGATCCCAACTCCATTAACAAATTCAAAGGGGAGTACCTAATGGGGAAAGGTAGATTTAGGAAAGTGAGAGGTAATTATAAAATGGTCATGGAGATTAATTGGAATATATTTTACATATGGTTTTTATGTATATTGTACTTATTTAATTTTTAATCTTCAATATACATCAATTATAAATTAAGGTCGTATACTATGGTATTTACCTAATTATACGTCGTTTGTGAATTTCATTTTTTTATACAGTTGGTCAAGAGTGGGATGCACTACAATTGTATATCACCAACAATCTTGATTGGATGACGGTATGGATTGAACAATTTCAACAATCTGGTCGCACATTAACATGGGAAGGTGTGGCTTCATTGGTTAAAGAAGCTCATCGTATTGGAGATTCTAATGTTACACAAAGGGAAATTGATTTAGCATACGGTTTAAGAGATAAACAGGTACGTATCAATATATTAATCACCCATATTATTTAATTATTTTCAAGTATATTGATGTATATATATATATATATGTTGAGATTTTTTTATTTGCATACATTCGGCCAAGAATAAATATGTTTATCAACTGACGATATTGCAATAATTTTTACATGTTTGACATATTGCAGGTGAAACACCACAAGGTTATGTGGTGCAATGGTCATAAATTTTGAATCAAAATGTTGGATGACATGAAGAAAACTTGTGATTCTGGTATAACTGCAGTCTTTTAGGTGACTAATGTTTCATCTAGAAGCACATACATCCAAAAGTCTCAGAAAATCGATACTATGGGATTTTGGATGATATAATTGAGTGTGACTTTAAGTCCTTTAGATTAATTTTGTTCGTCATCCTATGGTACAGGCTATGAATGAATGAAAATGATCTTGAGAGAACTATTATTGAACATGATAATGGATTTACCATGGTTAATACAAGGTTGATCGAGCGAGCTGGAAATGAGCCCTATGTTCTTCCAAGCCAATGTGAGCAAGTATTTTACTTAGAGGTTCCAAAACCAAGTTGGTCATTTGTTGTTAGACATGATCCAAGAGGAAGGCCGATAAAGTATAATGTGGTGGAAGAAGAAGATACCAAAGAACTAGAAGATGTTGTAGATGATGATCAAGATCAACAGTTAGTTGATGATGTCCCTGATGAAGATGTTGAAGAGGAGGAACTAGATCATGATGATGTAGGAGTTAATGTTCATGAAGATGATATCCGTATGGATGATGACATTATCAAAACTGATATTGATGATGATGATGATGATATGACCAATCCTTATAATGTCGAATCTAGATCAGATGATATAGACAAAGAGTTGGATGAAGAATAAGATCAATGACATTGAAATGTATAAGTTATGCGATTATATTATCTATTTGATATTAATTTCTTGATAGAATTATATTTTACTTATGTGGTTACATAATTAATTCATGATGTTTTTAATTTTTATGCCATTACATAATTAATTTAATGATGTACTTTTTAATGTTTGAAAGGTCAAAAAATTAAAACATTTCAATAGTGATGCTAACAACCTTGAAATTAGTGTGTTTTATGTTTTATGTGATCATAAAAGATTAAAAAGTCAGTTGTAGAGGTGGTTGTTTAGTAGTTGATGTGTATGTTGGTTCTTTTTACAATGTAACCAGGTTTGTCTTCTAATCTAGACCTATGGAATTTCCAATTCCAATGGAAGGCAGCTCAAAGGACCTGGACCAACTGACGAGGACTTTAAAAGCCTCCTACACTTCAGGCTCTGTAAGACCTATGAGGATGATCCCTTAATGTGTTACAACCTCTACACCATTATTATAAACAACATTAACAATAATAGATGATCTCACTTAATAGCTCAACACGATAAGATAATATCAAGTAGAATTGGCTATTCATAGACAATATCAACTATCTAGAGTGTGAGATAACTAAACACAATCCATTGTATAAGATAGTCAATGATTTTCAATTTGTAGCAAGCTCTAGGCAAAGACAATCAAATAATGAACTACACTAATAATTACAACTTAGATCAGTGCCATATATCCATTACAGGAGTCAAATTCATAAGCATCTAGAGGTTTATAATAGATTTAATACATCACATATAAGATCTCTGACAATATTGCATTACGATTTCATCAGTATGCATTCTAACCTAGGACTACTTATCAAATCCTTATACAACACATATCCGCCTATAATCTCATTCAAGCATTTTAATTAATTCCTTGAATTAAAGCTAAAATAGAATCATACACACCACAACAGTGAGATGGATAAAACAACCCTTAGTTATTTCATTCAAAATTCAAATATGCATGTACAAAGGAGAGACATGAGATCGAATTTTTATTTCAACTCAAATGCTAGTACTGTTATACAACATTAAATCTCTATGAACTCAAAACCTATTACAAAATGACTCAAAACCTAAATTTCATTTCTCTAAAACCATCGACTTTACAATTTGCTCTGCAACTTCACCTAGACTCGGCAAAAATTATCTAACTTGCTAACCCATACTTCTGGCCTTGAAATCCTTCTTATAGAAAATGAAGGAGAAAACAAGCACCGGTCTAGAAAGTACACCTGTCACTAGTCAATTGGAGCACCTGATGATATTCCAAAATTTGTTACAATAGCCACCACCTTGAAAAATATTCTTGTTCATCATATCAGTTGAGGAACGTTGATGCAAAAAACCACAAGAAAACTGCACTGAGAAAGTCGTCAACACAAAATTGGAACCATTGCAACTGCAGCATCTGATCTGCCACCTATTAGTAGTTCACTCCTTTACTCCTCAATCAAATATTTAGCTACCCAATTCTGGTAATCATCATCAGTCAGCCAGTCAAAATTAATTACCTCATCCACCTTGGTATTATAAGGTGTGTATTTTACCGCTACCTGATTCGCATCCCTTTCAAAAGATTCCAAAAATGAGTTGGTACTAATGATTTTGTCCATATAGCTCACCAACAAATCATAGTCTAAGTCATCACAAATTGAATTGATTTGATCATTGATGGCCTCACTTGCTTGATCCTGCCATTGTTGAAATGACCTGATTTCCCTTGCTCATCAATTATATCAGGTAACAATGTGTTACCTGGGCAATCATTGAAATTCTTCACCAACTCCCTAATCTTTCTACTCAAGTCATTTGGTCAGGTCTGAAAACCTTGCAATGATTTTACTAACACATGAGTAGGCTTTAATGATTGGGGCCTATTATTTATATCAAACCTTGAGGCCTTATACATGATATCTAGATCACTATCCCTAGGGATCCAATTTTCAATTATTGGTATCACTACTTCCTAATCGCTATCAATATTCTTTATTGTTGCTAATAGCAAAGAATATAAAGAATGTATAGATAGCAATTTTCTATCAACCTTTTCATTTAAATGCCTTAAAATAGTAGTAACAATTTTTTTTTACTTTAAGATAGATCCCTCCACTTTTCTTTAATGATGCATGCAATTCATCAATTTTTTGCAAGAAATGCTTCTTTGTAGGATTGACAGAGCACTCTATTTCTTCTTCAACTTCCTCTAAAGAAAGGGTGAGGACAGGATTCTAACTAGGAGATCCTGGTGTGGAAACAATTGGAGAAGCAGGAAGCACTGACCCTACTATGGAAGGTAATATGCTGGTTCCTGGAGCACTTGATGTCTCCCCAATTTGCTTATACCTAAACCTCTCCACTTCAATTTGCAACTCAAAATTTTTCTGCTACATCTTGTTGTACTCCTCAATCAAAAGGTTATATTTTTCCATTAAGATCTTCCTTTCAACTTCCTCCCTTTCAGTAGTCTTTTGGGCCAATTTGGCCACATTCATAGTCAAATTAGTGGCCTCAGTGGTTGAGGTCTTTGGATCTCTCTTTATTATCAATCCTCCCTTGAAATTTGGATTAATATCAGAAACGTCTGGTTTTCTCCCTTGTGGGGCCAATGCCCAAATTTCCAGAGTTTCATATTCCTCACTGAAAGCAAAGTTTTGCAATGTTGCCTTGACCTCTTCTTCAGAATCTTGAAAGGGATTCTTAGACTTCATAATAGCATTAAATGCTACTGCATCTACAATGTCCCATTCAAGCAGAATTAATACACCAACCTGACTCACCAGTTTTCTTCCTTCTTCAAGAGTAATGTTCTTGAATTCTTCCATTAATTCAGCTTTTACCTCCTCGTCATTCTCCTGGTCTAACCTATCAGGCCTTAGTTCTCTTCTTTGCCTACATTTATCTCAATACTCTTCAATCTTCATCCTCCATACCAATTGCAAGAATACATGATTTTTTACAAATGTATTGTCATCTAGAAACTCCTTGCATGCCTCCATTCTTGCATATTGTACACTTTTACCTTTCATATGTAAATCATATAAAACTAATTCAGATGGCCTAGGAGGGGAAGGCATACCAACTTGCATGTCTTGATTAGTAACAATAATCTCATCCATCAGATCCTCCTGTGGTTGATCAATTCTTTGCCTCTTAGGACTTGGCTCGGATGGTGGTGATGAGGGATTGTCTTCCGGTGATGATTCTAAATCAATAATTTTGATTGCCCCGGGAACTTTGAATTTTGGACTTGGTTGTGGAGGCACTTTCATAATCTATTTTCCTTTTCTGTCCACTTCTTCTTCATCACTGCTACTATCCTTTTTCCTCCTGTAAATGGGCCACCTCTTTGTAGGCTCTTATGTTGGCCTTGTTTCAATTGGTCTGGCACCTTGCTCTTGTACACCTAGACTCAATTCTAAATTTACCTTTTTTGTCCTCAATGTGCCCATAATTTCCCTTAAGTTTCCCATCAGAAAATAAATTTCTTATGGTGGGGACTGAACTCCAATAGTGGATCACATTTCAGATCCATTTTGTGCACAACATCTAGTAGCTTACCATAAGCTATCCATTTCTTCTTGTTCAACTCCTGTCTATTCAAATCAAATTCATTTCTAATCAAGTCTTTAGGGAAATTGAAGTCATGCACAAATTTTCTAGCTCTTATTCTTTGTTTGAAAAGAACAAAGAAACCCTCAGGATCATGCTACCACTTTGGTCCACACCTCAAATGGTAATCATCAAATAAATTATCAAAATGCATCTAGCCTCCCTTTGAAAATACAAAATTAGACACCACTGTATAATATGAGAAAAATGTTCCCTTACACCTTCTAGTGAGGCTGTCCTCATGAATACAACCTATCTGCCACATAACTTTTGCAAATCCCACTCTTGGTGACACATTGTATGGCAGTATATGAGGGGCTCCCTGAAAACCATATACTCTCAATATAGTTCTGACTGGGTATGGGATAATGTCACCCCAGTTATGGTAAACCTTCAATTCTAGCTTCCTCTCCTTTGGCCTAAGGAAATCATGTAATTCCTTAGGGATCCTAGGTATATTCACCATTAATCTAGCCCTTAATTTGGAAGCAAACCAATTATCAAATTGCACATAACTAGTGTTTTCCTTATTACAAGATAAATCTGCAGCCCATATCTGTACTGGCAATCTTTCTCCATCAACTGATTGCCTTAATTTCATCCTCTCAGAGAAAAAGTTAGCATTCTTAAACAAAAACATATGCATTAGCATAGAATACCAAAAGAACTGAGTGTCGGTATCATTGTTTGCAGCTTTGACAACCCTTCATGCATCCTCTCAGCCAAGAAAGAAGCAAAGTCATAGGTCACAGAGAAGTTAGGATGTTGTATTTGCACCCCCATGAACATATAAGCAATGGGAATTACCGTACCAGATTGAAACCCAAAATCTGACATAAAGAATAGAAAGTGGCCAGGAAATGGTTTGCAAAACAATTTAATTTGAAAGGTTCCTAGTCACTGGAGCTAATATGAAATTTTGAACCTCCTGCCCTAGCCAAAGGAGGTGGAAGCAACCTTGCTCTAAAAAAAGATTTCAACTTTGCATACTCTGCTTCATTTCCTCAAGGTTGATAGGAACCAAGTCTTCGCTTGGTTCACTCAAGTCAAAAATATGTTGGACCTCTTCTCTATTAATGCTCAATAGAACCTTTCCATCATTGTCCTTGATTATCCGTGTAATAGGGTCATATCTTGCAGCCACTGCCCTAAGTAGGTCTACATCAAGGAATACATTTGGTACCACCAACTTCTCCATATCATACATCCATCCATTTGAAAAAGGGTGAGGCAAATTCCTCTATCCATACCACAATCTGAATATTTCCAAGCCAGTGAGGGGAACCCTAGCATCAGCAATGTTGGAGCAATTATACACTAACCCTTCCCCCAGGATTTTCCCTCACATTAGGACCAATCCCTTCCTCCTATCATTCATTGACAAGGGAAATTGATCTAGAAAATCATTATACAAGTTTTGTTTTAAATATTTAGTATGGCTAGAATGTTGCTTGGGTGGTGCCATCTCGGACAAACTAGGGCTTCTTTACAATGTTATAATTCAGATAGCTAGGACTAACCAGAGATAGAAAATTACAGGGAAAAACACTGCAATTTCTCACAACTATAATTAAACTATAGCCCTAGCACATTCATCAACAAGCTCATAGCACATCTAGCTAATCCTTTCCCAAATTCAAATGCAAAATGATTGGGAGGCACAGAAAATAAACTCACAACTTTGTTCGCAGAATTCCCAAATTTTAGCTGTAGAAACTCGCAATTCTACCTTCAGCACTAAAATTCTTCCGTGAAATAGTTGAATGCTTTATGATATATACCAAGCAGGAAAATTGATTTTATTGTCGATCAAATCACACCAGCAAGTGTCTCATCCGCCATTAAAGCTCAATTTCACACTGCACCAATGGCTCCAACCATATTTGATGCAGATTTAAATTCAAGCCTTCAGCTTGATCAAATCATCGATGGCCACCTTCAAAACAAGCTAACACAATTTCCAACATGGCGATAAGGGGCCCACCTTACCATATACTATGAAGGAAGTCCACATGGTGATTGCGCACGATATCACAATCCTAAAACTTCTAATTGCGCGATGACGAGCAACCGTTGATCCTGGGCATCAATGATCTCATTCCTTTAACATAGTCGTCATCCATGTCATTAACCTTTGAGCAGCTTTTCCAGCAATATTATAACATATCCGTCAATTTAGAACATGTGTGTCCCAAGAACACTTTAGTAATCCACCCCTTAATACATTTAAAGTCAACTAGTGTTTCCTTTACTCTCTAGGCTTCATCGGATGAGACATGTGGCGCCTGCCCGTGATTTTGCAATCAACCCAAGCACCATCGTGGGATGGCGGGGAATGGCTTAGATCAAATGGTAGTTGGTCAGCGATAGCACAAATTTGATCCTCTGGATAGGACACATGGCACTCGCCCATGATTTCACGATCCTTCAATTCCCGATCACGGGATTGTAGGCACTGTTGATATCTGCAGGAAATAGATCAACAAAAGCACTAAATAAACCCTTGAAAAATAAAGCATTCATTAAAAGGAGAAGTGGGAATTACTAGGTGGATGACAAACAACAACTTAAGTTGTTTTAAAAATGATGAAGCATGGGGTTATCCAAGACTTAGGGAAAAATAAAACCCAGGGAGGAGATAAAATTAAAACAAAGGGGCCTAGCCTAGACGAGCTGATAAGACATAAAACATTCAATCCCTTCTACAAAATAAAACATTCATTAAAAAGGATGAGGGCACATCACTAGGCCAATGGTAAACAATGACATAAGTTGTTCTTTAAAAGATGAAACACGGGGCCAACCAAGACTTAGGAAATAAAACCTTGTAGAGGAATTAAAGTATTAAAATCAAAGTTGGGTTTTAATTTTAATCCAATGACATAAGCCTAAGCCATTAACCCCAGTGGTCACGTCACCGATGGCTTAGCAAAATCCTTTCATTAAATACTAATTGTGCAATGTGTAGGTTTTTCAGATTCAAATATATGGGAGAAGATCTCGATCCTACCCTGCCAACTCACAGACCTAAGGTGTCACCCTTTTATTTGGCGCGATGTCAGCAAAAGTCAGATGTGTGTCCTGTATGGAATGTGGGGCCCAATTTCCACTATTGAGCTCATAACCTGTGGTTTTAGATCGACAACCAGGATCAAAAGCTAATGTAAATCTCTGTTGTTCCCTGCTAGCTCGCAAGAGGAAGATGAAGGTTGGTTAAAAGCTGCAAGGTCAACGAGATTGTGATGCGTAGCTCCAGCCGTTCAATTTGCAAACTGCATAGGACCCGTCGACATGGTAGTTGGTTTTCGAGATGGATTAATGTTATTGGTCATGAGCAAGGTGAATGATGCTTCATTGGATGTCAAACCGAGTTAGCCCAAGATAAACCATTTGATCTGCCAACTCTTCAAGAGATTAGTGGGCAGTATTCAAAGTTGGAAAACAGCATATGGTGGTCATTTTATCATACAACTGGTGAAGTATTAATGAATTATTTCGTGCTTGTGTAGTCACGTTGATCTCAATCTGTGTGAAGATATTGTTGTTGGCAATCATGAAGGGTGATTTGTGGATTCTCGTGCAGCTCAAGTTAAACAGTGACAGTACATATGCCTCCAAATTGCCATGTTTGCATATGTATTTTTACTAAGAATTGATGAAGGTTGCCATTACCTCGCACAATAAATACAAGAGGAATTAACTACTAATAGTGTCATTCTTGTAGCAATTAGATCACTTTGTGGGCTGAGTCTAATCAAGTTTGAGTGCTTGTCTAACAAGAGAAAATGAGTAATTCAGTAAGGAGGTATGTTCGTTTGAGCTCACAAAAGCTTGGCCCTGCTATTCAGGAAGGTGCTTTGGTTGACAAGCCCAGGCTTGTGCCCACTAGATGCAGTAGAAGATTGCAATTCTAGGACATTGTTACTCAACTGGTAGATGACAAAGGCAAGCAATCAATGTGCTCTATTACTAGTGTCGGTAGGAAAATAAGGTATGGGCATGGCTCCTCTAGATGCCAACACTCACCCATTGACCTTATGAGCAACACTTTTGATGATGTAACCGAGACCGACTCTGACTACTGTCGTTATTTACCTCACTTCAATCACGGTCTGCCCTCTGATGAGGAAGTGATATCTATGGTGCCACTGGTTGTTAAAACCCCAAGTGGATGGACTAGAACCATATTGGGCAAAGAGAGAAAGAAGAGGAGGCTGAGGTTTCCTCTCCTCCTCTAGCAGCAACTAGAAGCGGGCATGTATACTAGGGTCTGAGTGTTGGTAAGGGCAGGGTGGTGGGTAAATAAGAAGTTGTTGTGGTGCCTTCGTGGAAATTTGGTTGCCTGGTTTTTTTTTGTGTGGATAGCAACAAAGAGGATTTTGATGTCAATTTGTGTTCACTTTTATGATGGTAGTTACAACTTTAGCTTTCCCCAGTTCATGCACTATGTTTTGCAAATTCAACGTGTGGGAAGTTTTGAAATGAAAGTCAAATGCAATGGAGATTTTGTTCAAATGAAAATTTGTGGTGAAATTACATTTGAGCCCAAAGCTTGTTGCTCCCTTGTCATATAAAATGGAATTAAAGGCTCATTTGTAGGGAGAGAATTGATGAAAGCTCTAACTAGGTTTTAAGTTGAATATATGGGGAGAAAGATATCTATCCTCTGATGAGGAAGTGATACCTGTGGTGCCATTGGCTATTAAAACCCCAAGCAGATGAACTAGAACCATATTGGGAAAGGACAAGAAAGAAGAGGAGGCTAAGGTTTCCTCTCCTCCTCTAGCAACAACTAGAAGCAGGCATGTATACCGGAGTTTGAGTGTTGGTAAGGGTAGGGTAACGGGTAAATAAGAAGTTGTTGTGTGGGATGTAAATTTTTGTGTTGATAATGATGTTGTTGTTGTGTGGGGTGTAAAATTTTGTGTTGATGAATATATGCAAATTATCTTAATTTGTACGCAGATATGACTTATAAGCATGAATAAATGTATAATTCTAATATATTTTCTCTCCTTATGTGGATTTGAGTGAATTTTGAATGAAATGTTAATGATGTTGTCATTCTTCTTTTGAGAATTTGTTCAATTGTGTGTCTATGTTTTTGCTTTGATTCAAGAAAATCAATTAAATGCTTAAATGGAGTCATAATTTTATAATTATTTACAAAGCATTTGATAAGTAGTAATATATCAGAGAATAGAGCTCCATAATGCAAGGTATTATATGAGTAGTCCATTCTATTAAATTCTTGGGTCATTTTTGCTAACGGTAAATGGGTAACTAAATATTTAACTGATGAAGAATAAAAGAATAATATGTAAATGGGTCACTCACTCACTCCCTCTATCTCTCTCCCCTTAACCCTAAACCCTAAACCCTTAAACCCTACCCTAGCCTCTACCCTTAACCCTCCCTTCCTTTATCTCTCTCTCTCTCAAGTCTCTCCCTTGTAGCACCACTCCCTCTCTGAGGTCTCTCTCTCACTCACTCACTCACTCTATCTCAAGTCTCTCCCTCCTACCCCTTCTCCCTTTCTTAGGTATTTCTCTCACTCACTCACTCCCTCTACCCATAACCCTAAACCCTTAACCCTTAAACCCTCTACCCTCTACCCTCTACCCTATCTCTCTATCAAGTCTCTCCCTCCTACCCCCTCTCCCTCTCTCAGGTCTCTCTCTCTTACTCACTCTCTCTATCTCTCTCCCTTCTACCCTTAACCCTAAACCTTAAACCCTTAACCCTTAAACTCTAAACCCTCTACCCTCTATCTCTCTCCCAGTAATTGTATCATGGCCTTGATTCAACCACTTCTCTTCTTTTGTTATATGTAATAAATACACATAGTCTCCTCATTTTATCTTCATTGGACAACCACCTGTCACATATGTGGGTGACCTAACAACTCACATTCCTATGTGATGTGTGACTATCCAATAGGGTTATGGTGAGAGGGGCTTGACAACAACTTGAAATTCTTCTTCATTGTTTAAAAGATGCATAATTGAACTTGATGAATCTATGAAGTCACTTCCTTTATAAATAGATCATGGATCTTCTTAAGAAGATTGAAGGACATATCAACACAGTATGTTGCATCTTTTGAATCTGTCCTTTCTTGTCCCATCTTATGTTCCTTTCCTATCCTGTCTTATGTTACTAGTCTTTTATGGTAATGGGAAAATCCTAAGGTTGGGGTTTTTTCTTTGACTAAATCCCTCTATCTCTCCCCCCTCTACCCATAACCCTAAACCCTAAACCCTTAACCCTTAAATTCCAAACCCTTATACCCTCTACCCTCTCTCTCTCTCTATCAAGTCTCTCCCTCCTACTCTCTCTCTCTCTCTCTCACTCACTCTCTCTATCTCTCTCCCCTCTACCCTTAACCCTAAACCTTAAACCCTTAACCCTTAAACTCTAAACCCTCTACCCTCTATCTCTCTCCTAGTACTTGTATCATGACCTTGATTCAACCATTTCTCTTCTTTTGTTATGTGTAATAAATACACATAGTCTCCTCATTTTATCTTTATTGGACAACCACCTATCACATATGTGGGTGACCTAACAACTCACATTCCTATGTGATGTGTGACTGTCCAATAGGGTTATGGTGAGAGGGGCTTGACAACAACTTGAAATGCTTCTTCATTGTTTAAAAGATGCATAATTGAACTTGATGCATCTATGAAGTCACTTTATAAATAGATCATGGATCTTCTTAAGAAGATTGAAGGACATATCAACACAGTATGTTGCATCTTTTGAATCTGTCCTTTCTTGTCATGTCTTATGTTCCTTTCATGTCCTGTCTTATGTTACTAGTCTTTTATGGTAATGGGAAAATCCTAAGGTTGGGGTTTTGTCTTTGACTGAATCCCTCTATCTCTCTCCCTTCTACCCATAACCCTAAACCCTTAACCCTTAAACCCTCTACCCTCTACCCTCTACCCTCTCTCTCTCTATCAAGTCTCTCCCTCCTACCCCCTTTCCCTCTCTTAGCTCTTTATCTATCTTTCACTCACTCCCTCTATGTGTCTCCCCTCTACCCTTAAACCCTAAACCCTTAAGCCTTAGCCATAAACCTTAAACCCTTAACCCTTAAACTCTAAACCCTTAAACCCTCTACCCCTTATCTCTCTCCCACTCCCTCCCTCTTTCCCTCTCTCTCTCAAGTCTCACCCTCCTACCCCTTCTGTCTCTCTCAAGTCTCTCTCTATCTCACTTACTCTTATCTCACTCCCCTCTACCCTTAACCCTCTACCTTCTACCCTCTACCCTTAACCCTTTACTCTCTATCTCTCTCCCACTCCCTCCCTCTCTCTCTCCCCTCTACCCATAACCCTAAAACCTTAACCCTTAACCCTTAACCCTAAACCCTTAAACCCTCTACCCTCTACCCTTAACCCTATCTCCCTCTATCTCTCTCCCACTTCCTCCCTCTCTTTATCAAGTCTCTCCCTCCTAGCACCACTCCCTCTCTCAAGTATCTCTCTCTCACACTCACTTAGTCACTCTATCTCAAGTCTCTCCCTCCTACCCCCGCTCCCTCTCTTACGTCTCTCTCTCACTCACTCATCCCTCTATCTCTCTTCCCTCTACCATTAACCCAAAACCCTAAACCCTTAACCTCCCCTCCCTCTATCTCTCTTCCACTCCCTCACTCTCTCTCTCTCTCTCAAGTATCTTTAATATCCTACCCCCTCTCCCTCTCTTAGGTCTCTCTCTCACTCACTCACTCCCTCTATCTCTATCCCCTTAACCCTCCCTTCCTCTATCTCTCAAGTCTCTCCCTCCTAGCACCACTCCCTCTCTCAGGTATCTCTCTCACTCACTCCCACTCTATCTCAAGTCTCTTAGGTATCTCTCTCTCACTAACTCACTCCACTCTCAAGTCTCTCTCTCTCTCACTCACCTCCTCTATCTCAAGTCTCTCCCTCCTACCCCTTCTCCTCTCTAGGTCTTTTCCTCACTCACTACTCCTCTATCTCTCCTCTCCACCCTTAACCCTAAACCCTTAAACCATCTACCCTCTACCCTTAACCCTCCCTCTCCTCTATATCCTCCCATCCTCCTCTCTCTCTCTCTCTTGTATCTTCAATATCCTACCTCCTCTCCCTCTCTCAGGTCTCTCTCTCACTCACTCTTATCTCCCTCCCATCTACCCTTAACCCTCTACCTTCTACCCTCTATGTTTAACCCTAAACCCTTAACCCTTAAACTCTAACCCCTCTACCCCTTATCTCTCTCCCACTCCCTCCCTCTTTCCCTCTTTCCATCTCTCTCTCAAGTGTCACCCTCCTACCCCTTTTCCTCTCTCTCTCACTCACTCTTATCTCCCTCCCCTCTACCCTTAACCCTCTACCTTCTACCCTCTACCCTTAACCCTCTACTCTCTACTCTCTCCCACTCCCTCCCTCTCTCTCTCACTGAATCCCTCTATCTCTCTCCCCTCTACCCATAACCCTAAACCCTTAACCCTTAAACCCTCTACCCTCTACCCTTAACACTAAACCTTAAACCCTTAACCCTTAAACTCTAAACCCTTAAACCCTTAACCCTTAAACTCTAAACCCTTAATATTAGGAGTGTATTATAACATTATAAAAGTATAAATTTTTTCAGTTCTATTAGGAATTGAATGATAAATGACGATGAATGGGAAAATCTAAGGCACTTTAATATTTTCAACTAAAAAGTTAGAGTTCAATTAGAATCAGTGTTCACTTAGGGTTAGGTTTAGGGTTCAATTAATGTTCAATTTGGGTTATGATTGAGGATGAGGTTGGGGTTTAATTAAGGTTATGAATTCAATAAGAGTTCAAATAGGGTCAAGGTTAAGGTTAGGGTTGGGGTTAAGGTTCAATTAGGATAATAATTAGTGTTAGGGTTAGGATTAGAGTTCAACTATAGTTCAAAGCTAGGGTTATGGTACAATTAGGACCACTGTTCAATTAGGGTTAATACTTAATTAAGGCTAGTTTTGTTCAATCACGGCTTCAGGGTTGGGATTCTCAATCAAGCAGGTTTGGGTTAGTGGTTGGATAGAGCTAGGGTTTAGGTTTAGGGTTTAGTTAGAGTTAGGGTTAGGGTTAGGGGTAGAATTCAATTATGCTTAGTGGTCAATTACAATTAGATTTAGTGTTCAATTAGGGTAAGGGTTAGAGTCCAAATAGGGTTAGGGTTTAACTAGGGTTAGGATTAGAATAGAATAAAGTTTTGTGTTTAATTATGATATCTAGAATTTAGTATAATTTTAGAAAATGAAATGATTTGGACACAAGGAAAAAAAATAGAAAATTTGATTTTATATAGATCTTATTTCTTAATTTATTCTAAAATTCTAATTAATAATTGTTTAATTACTATAAAATGAATATTTAATTTAATTTAATTTAATTATATTAGATAATTAGTAAAACTAAATAGATAATAAATATTTTGTGGATTTTAAAAATTAGAATTTAGTTTAATTTTATTTGTAATGTCAAATATTAATATTTTAGATTGAAATACTTAATTGATTTTAAAATATTTACAATTAATGTTCAATTTATAAACTAGTATTAAGACATTAATAAATATAACCCGCATCATAATGTATTAAAGACACATCAAAGTATTTATCATTCCTTCGACTTCACCGGATGAGACATGTGGCGCCCGCCCGTGATATCACAATCAATAAAGAACTCGTAACTTTTGATCACACAATGGCAGGAAACCATGGATCTCAACCATCGGCAATCTTGTTCATTCAACACAGTCACCAACCTTGTTATTAACCATCGAGCACCTTTCTACCGGGATTATAACATCTTCATTGATTTATAACACGTGCATCTTATAACTACTTTAGTAACCCATGACATAACGTATTAAAGACCCATCAAAGTATTTATCATTCCTTCGGCTTCACCGGATGAGACACGTGGTGCTCACCCGTGATATCGCAATCAACTGGTGGGGTCATCGTGGGATGGCAGGGAATGGTTGATATCACATGACGATTGATCTACAACCAT
This sequence comes from Sequoia sempervirens, assembly GCA_007258455.2. Taxonomy (NCBI): domain Eukaryota; kingdom Viridiplantae; phylum Streptophyta; class Pinopsida; order Cupressales; family Cupressaceae; genus Sequoia; species Sequoia sempervirens. Next base: position 293,504,762 of record VDFB02075321.1, read on the forward strand.
GTGAACTTGTCCCTCTGCAAAATAAAAACATTTATTAGGGGAGAGGGCTCAGTACACATGGTGCTCGCCCGTGATATCGCGATCAACTGGTGGGGTCATCGCGGGATGGTAGGGAATGGATGAGATCACACGATGATTGATCTACGGCCATGTGAACTTGTCCCTCTACAAAATAAAAACATTTATTAGGGGAGAGGGCCCAGTAATGGTGCTCACGTGATATCACGATCAACTCCGTGGGTTATCGCGGATGGTGGGGAACTACCGGTGATCACATGACGCATTGATCTATCGGCCATGCAAACTCTGTCCTCTACAAAAATAAAACATTTATTAGGAGAGAGCCCAGAATGGCAGGTGCAAAATAAAAAAATTATTAGAGAGGGTGCACTCAATCATGATGATAATACCCAGTCTTAGCACACATTTATACTATATATTGTAAATAAATAGTCCAAATGTAAATAAAGAAATATATTTATACAATCCAAGAAAATAAGTTAAAATGTATTTAATAAAAAATTATATATCAATTTGCTTTTCTTTACGAATGAAGAGTATGATTTAAAATATTTTAATTCAAATAACATAAATGATAAATTGGAGTGGGAAAACTTGAATATTATTTTAAAATTTTGAGGTTTCATATTTATATGTGTGAGATTGATCTAATATTCCAAAAAATGAATGTTAAAATATCATGAAAAAAAATAGGCATGTAATGAATGTAGAAGTAAAATTATATTTGCATATATTCATAAAATAAGATCTAATAAAACAAAAAATATATGCAATTAAAAATAAAGGAAAAAATAATTCAAACCCAAATTTAGATAAGAGAGATAATTAGATTATATGATAACTTTTAAGGCTAGGGTTAGGCTTACTTAGGACTGTTCGCTTTAGGGTTATGATTAGAGTTATGAATCTACAATTAGTGTTCGCTTAGGGTTATGACTAGAGTTATGAATCTACAATTAGGGTTCAATTAATGCTCACTTAGGGTTTCTTTCTTGGGAGAAGTTTATTGAATGGTAAGTGTATTTTATAAAATTAATATGTCAAGAATTAATTTTAGATAATACTACATGTGATTTTTCATATGGTATTAAATTATAGATTAAAATTGATAATAGATTTCCTTCCTTCTTTTGCATTGTAAGCTACCATAATATATGGCCTTAAAATCCCATTCATATTCTTTTATAAACTATACAACATGACATCCAGCAAAAAAAATTGTTATGCATTTTTTCCAAGCACAAATCCTTAGAATTTTTAATGTGTTACTTAGGTTAATTCTTTATTTCAATAAATAAATACACACTAATATATATTATGGATTTGAGGGAAAATATTAAAATATTTATATATATATAGAAAAATTTAAATGCAAGGGATTCAAGTACATACCTTTTCTTTTGTTAATGTTGATGAAGATACAAATCTTGATAAAGTGCCAAATTTGATGACAAGATATAAAAAACTAGAATATCTTTGCTCTATGTGGCACTTGAAATTTTGTACAAAACTATAACTAACTCTACGTCAAATTTGTGACTTTGGACCTATTTTGCATCAATAAATATGAGCTTTGACACATGCCTCCTAATCTAGCATACAATATGCCTCTAAATGCTCAAAAATAGTTGGGAGTAGTACAGATTATGGATCTTTGGGAAGGTCCAAATGTTTCATCTTTGTATCTCTCCCTATAGATAGAGGTAGAGATGAATATAGAAATGAGAGAGGAAAAGGATAAAAAATAGATAGAGATATAGAGAGAGATAGAGGGAGAAACAAATATAGAGAGATAGGGAGATAGAGGGGATATATATATAGATAGAGAGAGAGAGATGGAGATAGAGATATAAGGAGACATAGAGAGAGGGGAAAGAGAGAGAGAGAGATAAGTAGAGAAAGACAAATAGAGATGGAGAGGGAGATAGAAATAGGGGGAGATAGAGAGAGAGAAAGAGAGAGGGAGAGATAGATAAATGGGAAGAGAAAGACATAGATATAGAGATATACGGGAAGATAAAGGGACAAATAGGTTGAGATATGAAGATAGAGAGGGGTATAGGGAGGGAGCAAGAGAGGGAGAGATAGGGAGAGATAGAGAGAGGGAGGGAGAAAGGGAGAGAGATATGTAGAGGAGGGGGAGATAGAATATGGGGAAGAGGGAGATATATGTAGAGAGGGGAAGAGAGGGAGACCGAGGGGGGGAGGCTAATATAGAGAGATAGATATAGGAAAAGAGATAGGGAGATAGGTGCAAAGGGAGATATATGTATAGAAGTATATGGATAGAAAGAGATAGATAGATGAGAGAGGGAGATTGAGTAGTATATGGATAGAAAGAGATAGACAGATGAGTGAGAGGGAGATCGAGTGAGAATAAAGATAAATATATAGAGTAGAAGAGATGGAGTGAGTAAGATAGAGAGAGGGAGACATTTCTAGAGATAGGAAGTGAGATGGATGGGTAGAGAGAGGGAGACATTTCTACAGATGGAGGGGGAGGGAGGAATATAGAGGTAGAGATGAATATAGAGCAAGAGAGGACGAGTGAGACAAATTGATAGAGGTAGAGATGAATATAGAATGAGAGAGGAAGAGGGAGAAAAATTGATATAGATATAGAGAGAGAGATAAGTAGAGAAAGACAAATAGAAATGGAGAGGGAGATAGAAATAAGGGGAGAGAGAGAGAGGGGGGAGAGATAAATGGGAAGATAAATACATAGACATAGAGATATATGGGAAGAGAAAGGGACAAAGAGGTTGGCATATGAAGAAAGACAGGGGTATAGGGAGAGAGCTCAGATGGGAAGAGATAGAGAGAGGGAGGGAGAAAGGGAGAGAGATAGGTAGAGGAGGGAGAGAGAATATGGGGAAGAGAGAGACATAAAGTTAAGATGTGTCAATATTTAATAATCCAAGTGTTTATTCTGAAATTCTTGCAAACATTGTTAAATTTTTAGTTATGTTCAAGTATAATTGTTAGATCAAAAAATGACCTTTCAGTTGGCACAAAATTATAGGTGACAAAGTTTTTGACCAGGTTGATGAGCATATATCTAATATTTCAATACACTTTTATATCTTGCCTATAGCAATCTATATTTATTCACATATTCCACCCAAACTCAATCTCTCCAAGTGAGTTGTAGGCAAGAATATATGCAATATGTGATGTTTCTGCTAGATGATACTTACAATGATCTCCACCAAGCATGCTTGTAAACTCATGACAATGATGTAAAATATTTTCTTCCATGACAATATTGTTAGCTACATTCTTCCTTAATGACATCTTTAGCTACTTTAAATTAGAATTTAGAATCATCATCCAAGGTTGGGATATGATACAGGAAGAGATCATGCTTTTCTTCTCTTTTTTGTCTTCATTTTCCTCCATGAGCATGTTTTCCCAAGAGGAAACCAAGGAAGCCTTGATGGTGTCAAGATTATCATAAGTTTATCCATAACCATCTTCAATCTTCATATTATGTTTCTTTGCCTTCTAATTTTGCATGTTAAATGAAAAAACTTGGTTTTACACCTTATTTAAGTCATTTAATCCTTGATTTTTGTCTCCAATGGATTTATTTAAAACTATAGACACCATCCAATTGAATTATGAGATTCCTCTCTTCTTCTATTAGGATGTAAGAAAAATCATTTGAGAGGTCTTTTTGGATCTTAGCCATTCTACTTTCAAGGAGATCCTTTCTTTGAAAAGGTTTCTAAAGACTTGGATATTCCACTCTTTTAGTCTGAGTTTTATGAATTTTAACTTTCGATTGAATATGCACATCTTCATGCAATGATCAACTGTTTGGGTGAGCCAAGAGTCAGTGACAACCATTTCGAAGTTTGAGTTTTCCATGTACACTTTTTCAAACTTGAAATACACTCTTCTAGGGAATTTGTCCTTGTCTATGAGCCTGTAATCCGAACCAACTTCAAATAGGGTTACAATTAGGGTTCAAATAGCTTTATGGTTGGGGTTAAGCTTCAATTTGGGTTAAGGTTCAATTAATTAAAAATAAGCATCTTCAAAAGAAGGATATCTCTCGATGTACTTTACATATATTTTTAAAATATAGGTATGCTAGTGATAATACCCAGTCTTACCATATATTTATACTATATATTGTAAATAAACAGTCCAAATGTAAATAAAGAAAAAACCAAATGTTGATAAAAAAAAAGGACCCATACTTGAACACATGAGAACCTCTAAATGTTATATGAAAAAAACATAAATACATTCATGAAGTGAAATAAGTATTTTTTTTGTTTCAAATAAAATATCACAACTCTCCACTATAAGTATATCATTTAATAAAATAAGACACTCATTGAAACAAGTATTGTTATCATAGTGTAAAAATATTGTTCTTATGTGTACAACAATTGGGGTAGAAATGTACAATCATTGGATAATTTTATATTAATAGTTTGTCCTATCACAAATATAAAAGGTGAGCACAATATTAAATAGCATGTATTTTCCCATTAAATGTGAAGGATTTTCAAAAAGTTTTAGTGTTCAACTATTGGTCCATTTTTGTTCAGCATAAGTTGTATTTTAAATCATTATGTGTTGTTTTTATAACAAAAAATAGATTTTTTGTGTTCAACTATTAGTCCATATGTGTTAAATATAAAAGGTAGATATATCAAATATTTATGGTTATCAATAAGTATTCTCTCTCTCTCTCTCTCTCTCTCTCTCTCTCTCTCTCTCTCTCTCTCTCTCTCTC
>VDFB02075321.1:293510703-293588435 GCA_007258455.2 Sequoia sempervirens
GAAAACAAAGTCAATGCCAGTGCCAAGGAAGAGTTTGGAGTAGTGAAAAGAAGGTCAATACCAGGGCCAATGAAGAGTTTGGAGGAGTGAAAACAAGGTCAATATCAGCGTCGAGGGAAGAGTTTGGAGGAGTGAAAAAAAGGTCAATACCAGCACTGAGGAAGAGTTTGGAGTTAAAACAAGGTCAATACCAGCGTCGACGAAGAGTTTGGAGGAGTGAAAACAAGGTCAATATTAGCACCGAGGAAGAGTTTGGAGGAGTGAAAACAAAGTCAATACCAGGGCCGAGGATGAGGTTGAGGACACTTAGGGAAAATTGACGACCAAGGGGCAATGAGTACTGTAAGTTTGGAACCCCCATTCTCTTTAACCTTCAATTTTCATGCCTAGTTTCCAAAGATATTCTCGTACATTGGCACCCCCATTCTCATAAAATGGTATAAGATAAGACAGAAAAAAATAAAATAGCTTAGTCTTTCACATTTTTATCCACCAGCCTCAGGTCTTGGAAAAACTCCCATAATCTACCCACATCTTGGTTGAGGTCTATGATTTCATCACACATAGCCTTCATCGCATGAGTCTGAAGCAATTGTAGACTTAGCCCAAGTATATGCTAGGCTAAGGTAGATCTAATGAATGGAAATAGAGGCATAAAATTCTTCTTTAATACCTCCACGACAAACATATGCAAGGTGTTGGTTGTTTTCACAGTAAGTAGGTTGATCTTCTAATCTACCTATGGAATTGCCAATTCTAATAAAGGGAAGCTCTTAGGACCTGGACCAACTGATGAGGATTTGAAAGACCTCCTACACTTTGGGCTCTACAAGACCCAGGAGGGTGATCCCTTAATGTGTTTACAACCTCTGAACCATCATCATAAACAATATTAACAACAATAGATAATCTCATTTAATAGCTCAACATAATAGGATAATACTGAATAGAATTGGTTGTTTATCAATAATATCAACTATTTGGAGCATGAGATAACTACAACAACATTTCACAATATAAGATAGTCATTGATTTGCAATTTGTAGCAAACTCTAGGTAAAGGAAAAAAAATACTGAACCATACGAATAACTACAACTTAGATCAATGCCATATATCCATTGGAGGAATCAAATTTATAAGCATCTAAGGGTTTATGATAGATTTAACACATAGCATATAAGATCCTTGATAACATTGCTTTACAATCTCATCAATATGTATTCTAACCCAATACTACTTATCAAATCTTTATACAAAACATATCAACCTACAATCCCATTCAAGCATTTTAATTAATTCCTTGAATTAAACCTAAAACAAGAATCATACACACCACAACAGTGAGATGAATGAAACAACCCTTGATCATTTTATTCAAAATGCAGATATGCTTGTACAATGGAGAGACATGAGTTCGAATTAATCATATCAATTCAAATGCTAGTACTATCATAAAACATCAAATCCCCATGAATTCAAAACCTACTACAGAATGACTCAAAACCTAAATTGCATTTTCCCTAAAACCATCAAACTTTACGATTTGCTTTGCAACTTCATCTAGACTCGACCAAAAATATCTAACTTGCTAACCCATACTTCTGGCCTTGAAATCCTTCTTATAGAAAAAGAAGGAGCAAACAAGCATCGAGCCAGAAAGCACACGTGTCACTAGCCAATTGGACTGCCTTGTGATATTCCAAAAATTTGTTACAACAGCAATCTCCCCAGAGAATCTTCTTGTTCATCGTGCTCGCTAAGAATGGTTGATGCAGCAACAAAAAACTTCAAGAATTTCATGCCTAGACTGTCACCAAAAAACAAAACTAGAATCTGTTTTAACTGCAACAGCTAATTTTTCAACCATTAGCAACCTACTCCTTTTCACTCTTCCTTAGTTAAATATGCATTTACCCATTTCCGGTACTCTTCATCAGTTGGCCAATCAAAATTGATCACCTCATTCACCTTGACACTATAAGGTTTGTATTTAACTACCACCTGATTTGCTTCTCTTTCAAAAGACTCCAAGAATGAGTTGGTGCTAATGATTTTGTCCATACAACTCACCAACAAATCACAATCTGAGTTACCCTATTTTTGAGGGTTTTGTAGTCGAAACATGATATAAAGGGGCTCTTACACTTTTTGTGATTATTGTAGCTTGTGTAAGAGGCCCCATGGATACTGTTCTAATTGTAGGATGCATGAATAGGGCATAGGATGAGAAATAAAGAAGGTATAGTTGTTGTCCTCAATAGTTTTGTGAAGAAAAGCATGTGAAATGAGAGGTTCAAGTCTAGGTTTCAACAAAACATGTATGGGAGATCTGATTTTATGCATTTGTATCCATGTGTAGACCTAATGGGTTGTTTCTGAACACTGAATATAAATGATATACATACACAAACACACACACACACACACACACACACACACATATATGTATGTATGTATATGTACTTTTAAATGTAAATTTATATGCAATTATTGGATGCTCTCCTAGAACAATAAATGCAACATATCATTAAAGAAATCTATATCTATGTATATATATGTATATATCTAAATGCAAGTGTAAATGCAAAGAGCATATGGTTTTGTAGTGTTATAGATACAACATATCCTTAAATTAATGTAATTGAAATTCTAAAGTCTTCAACACATATACTATGAAATCGATCAAACTATTAAACTACATGAGAAATAAATGAAAACAGTAAATGCATATGTATGTGTATTTGTAAATGTAAGTGTAAAATAAATAAGAATAATGACAATTATAAAAGAATACAAGGAAAGCTCTCCTCCCTTCTTGGTAGTGATAAGGTCTCCACACACAACCCTTAAAAAAAATGAATAGAGGACTATAATCTTTGAAGAACTCAAAGTTGATTCTCTTCTACCTGATGCAATTAGTCATTTTATCCTTACAAACATTTATAGTGATTACTAGAGGCACATAGACCAATTCTTCATAATAGAAGAATTTGATCATACTTTTCCAATGATGGCATTATGAGAAAACCTTAGGTTAAATAAATAATTCCTAGCTAAGTTCTTTGAATCATGTCCAACCGTATAAGAGAAGACCACTGCTATGTGTACCTAAATACCATGGAGAAAGGCTAGTCTCTAGGCTCTTTCATCAATCATCCTACCTTAAAACATACCAAAATTCTCCTAGCAATTAGATATAGGAAGATTTAATATGACTTTAAAAAAAATTATTGCCAAAGCGTAAACTAATCGGGGAAAGGCACCAGCAGTAGAGGAGAGCATCCATAGTGAGGTGCAGTCAATATTTTTTGATGATAACATCACTTATTCAGCAAACCCTCTCGATATGATAAAGAAGATCCCAGAAAAAATGCAATCAAGAAATGGTTAAGTTGATGTTCATAGTGCCTCAAACAGATGAGATAAGAGAGAGGGTTAAAATATTGACTAAGAGATTACAAAACTTGCAAGTAAGTTGTCATGAGGTCTTTAATTATAACATAAGTTCATTCATGGTTTTATATTTTGTACTCTTTTATGTCATGAACTAAAATATGTGTTGTTTTAACAAGGTTGTTTGCCTCCTCATGATTCTCCTGGCCATGATTAGGGTACTGCAAGTGCTTCCTGAGGAGTAAAGGTTGGTACAAGTGTCCATCCTGATCTTCCTACGCATACATCACATCATCTGACCCCATCATCCGTGTCTATATTGTCATCTAAAATGTCGGCAACACATACCATGTAGACATCCATTAATGCAACCTCTGACAGCAAACACATACCAGAACATGTGTCAGGACATGTACTTGGGGATGCAGAGGCCACTAGTACTGGTGATGTTTTAGCAGCATTTCCTAGATCTTCCTGTATTACTAGTACGGGAACATTTCCCGTCACACTTGTGGTGACTGAGGATTTTGTTCCCGTAAAGATGGAGGTCACAGGTACTTTAAAATATTTTGATTATTATTATATATAATCCAATTGAAATTTACTTATTGATCGCTTTTTTTAGACTATTGATCCCATGATCATTTTGCAGGAAATGATGTTTTTTATAAACATCTAAGTGATATTACATTGGAGCTCTTCGGGCCCACCATATGTACACAGTGGAATGCCCAAAATAAAGATTTAAAAGATGAGCTCATTAATCGTTTAGTTGTGTTGTTCAGTGATAAAACATTCAACCGAACCAAGGTCCTTAAGAAAGTTGGTGCCTATCTAAAGTATGTGAGGGACCAATATAGGTCACATTTAGAGAAGAACAAAAAGTACAAGCGTCCCCCCATGATTCCAAAGAAGGAGTGGAAGGACCTGGTGTTGGATGGAAAGGAGAAGGCTGAAAAGAAAAAAGGAAAGACACCATATGGCCAAGGAAAGTATGTGATACTATCAACAATGTAATTATATATTGATTACTCTTTCTTTTTACATAATCTAACGTATTTCAAACTTTTCATAGGTTTCCCGACACATCGAAGGAAACAAAGGGAAGACTAGAAAAACACAGGCAACACAAACTTGGCTATGGTGGTTATATGAAATTAGCCGCATGAATTGTAAGTATCAATAAATGAAATATAGTATCCAAATAATAAATTGAAAATAATTTTGGTTTTATCACACCATAGAAGCAAAATTCATGATCTTATGCAAAAATGTAGGGCTCTGAATTCAACAGAGTTCCCATAGAAGATGACCTGAAGATTGCCTTCTAGCAAGGCTATGGAGCCATAGCTAAATGCCTAAGAGTCTTGACTGGGCAAACACAACCTTCCACTACATCCGACACATAGGTAAATAAACTCAATAAAGTTTATTTAAAATTGAATACTTGTGCAATCTATTCAATATTAATTTCCACCATAAATTAATTACATGCCTATTTATTTTAAACATTCAAGCAATGATAATACTACACATGACATTGGAATGCAGCCTGGTGAGGGTGGAGCACAATGTGCAGATGAAGGCCATGGTGTGCATTCTAGTACTTTAGAGCATGTAGAGCGTGATCAACATGTTGAGCATGATCAGGATAGAGAAGATCAGGAACATGATGTGGCTCCATCAGGTAAAAAGGGCCACTCTAAAGTTCTTTTAAACATATTTAATTGCAATTGATGTATTAATTAATGTAACCTTTCATGTTTCAACTTTAGAGCATGTAGAGCGTGATCAACATGTTGAGCATGATTAGGCTAGAGAAGATCAGGAACATGATGTGGCTCATCAGGTAAAGAGGACCACTCTCATCTTCTCTTAAACATATTTAATTTCAATTGTTGTATTAATTAATGTAACCTTTCGTGTTTCAACTGTAGATCAAGATTTAGAGGGTGTTCAGCATGTTGAGCATGATTCTATAACAAAATTTCAGGAACATGATGTGGACCCATCAGGTAAAGAGAACCACTCTAATGTTCTTTTAATTAATGAAATACTTGTAACAATAATAATAAAACATATCAATTTAACATTTATTTCTTATTGCAACAAACCCCCCTTGCAACGGCATCCACGTCATGAGCAGACAACTAGGAATACATTAAGATCATGAGCAGAGGGCAGAACAACTAAAGGGGGGACAGATATTGATTTAGAAAATGATACTCCACTTAAATTTTATGTAGCTTTAAAAAAGAAACAAAAAAAAGTGATTGTAATCATATCATGACAACCATATTTTTTATAATATGTAAAAACTGAAAGAATGAATATTATATGTTAATGAATGAATGTGAATATGTTAATGAATTAATTTTATATGTTATTAATGGATTAATGAATGAATGTTATATGTTATTAATGGATGAATGAATGAATGTTATATGTTATTAATGGATGAATGAATGATTATTGTTATATGATTGGGTATGGGGAATTGAGAGTGATGTAAGGGGGGGAGGGACCAAATGAGCTTCCACTGTCATGTGGTTGGCCCTATTAAGTAGAGAATATTAAAATATTCTTGAAAAAAAGAGAAGCTCAATAAGGTAATGCACTTTTCAATATAAGAAATGCATCGTTTGAAGCATCAAACCAATATGCAAAGATGAAAGAAAGTGCTAACTTTTCACTATGGTGGAAGAAAAATAATTCTTTATACCCTGAATCAGTCATCAGTCTTTGCGATGGTACATTTCAATGAATATTTTTAAAAAAAATGCATTGTTTCATCACAATTTCGACGAACACAACCAACGAATCACCGAAAAGGTCTGACAAAGTTGTTATAGCTGCGACAACGGCTGCATCGTAACTCCATACCGATTTCGTCACAATTTCAATGAACTTTTGGTGTTGTTTCGACGCTCCTCCTTGTCAATTTAGTCACAATTTCGATGAATTTTTGGTGTTGTTTCAACACTCCTCCTTGCCCATTTCGTCAAAATAGCGATGAACTTCTGGTGTAATTCGTCGATGGATACACAAAGTTTTCATCGATATTCTAACAAACATCTGGGCCATTTTATGATGCCAACAACCGACGAATCTACACCATTATTTTGACATTTAATTCATCATCAGCCTTGTGACAAAAAAACAATGACGAAAATATTTTCATCATTTCGTCGCTTTTTCGACAAAGATTTGTCGAATGACCGATGAAGGTCTATTAGAAAATGGCGTCAAATTTAGTATTGTATGTAAAGAAGACCATCATGAATCTTTTTAAGTATATCATGAGAAAAAAAAAGTAATATCAAGAGATTTGTTGGTTGGGCCCTTATGAGGGATAACATCTATTGTACCCACAAGTTCATCCATAGGATTGACTTGGGTAACATTTGGGGTAATATCATGTTGCTCATTATTTGTATCAATGTTCATCACATGAGTGTTTGAAGGTTCACTAGCTTTGATGAATGAAACAATGTGTTTAGGCATAGGGTTGGTAAAAAATTGTAAATTATGATTAGGGGGTGCAACGAACTTATTGCCTTGATCATTGACACCCGCAGTGGAAAAATGACTAGAATCAATGAGGTCTTGAACTAAGTGTTTGAGATGCTTACATTGTTTGATGTCATGTCCATTTTGGTGATGAAAATGACAATAATCATCTGGTTTAAAGGTGGGTAGTAAAGGCTTGGTGGTATCAAGTGGTTTAACGGTAGGAAAAGTGATCATTTGTTGCTAGAGAAATGGATTCATTATGTTATGGAGAGTATCAAGTAAGGGCATAAATTGTCTCTTTAGGTCCCCATAGGTAAAAGGAATCGCTGCTTTAATAGTTGTCACTTGACTCTTAATAGGTTGGGTGGGTTGCAGAGAAGGCAGATTGAACTGCAAGAATCCTTTGTTTGGTTTTCTAAAGTTTTGTGCATTGTTTTAGTTGTTTTTCTCAGACTTCTTAGCTAGGTTAGAAGTGGAATTTGAATCATGACTAGTAACTGAGTTGTGATAGTCACAAAGGTTCATGCATAAATGCATGAATGAAGGAAATTTCATCATAGTTAACTTATCCTAAAGGTGAGTGTGCATTTTTTTTCTGATAAACATCTTTTGCAGATGTGAATCAGAAATCTTGACATCAATTTGAGCATACAATGACTAATAACATGAAATGAAATCAATTACTTTTTCATTTGTGTTTTGTTTCCATTGCATTAAATCAGCCATTGTCTTTTTGGGAGTCATATGGACTTGGAAGTGACTTATAAAGGCATCCACAAATTCATTAAATGATCGGATTGAATGATTAGGTAGGTTTGAAAACCACTCTAATGTAGTGTCCTTTAAGGTCCCAGGAAAAATTTTGGTAGCAATAATTTATTTTCAAGGAAAAAATCACTACACAGTGTTGTATAGGCATTAACATGATTAGTAGGGTCTCCTTTACCTTTGTACTTCTTAAACCTAGGCATTTCAATTCACTGTGGCATTTGTGTTCTCAAGATCTCTAGAGATAATGGGCTACTGTGAACATGATATGTGGGTGGAGCATTTTGACTTTGGCTAATGGTGGATATTTGTTGTTGCATGGATTAAATGGTGTTAAAGGGTTGTGTAATGATGGGATCGGTGTAAGTGGTATGAGGTGGAAGAGAGAATGGTGATGGAGTGTATGTAATGTTAGGAGAAGTGAAAGGAACACTAAGAGGGGTGAAGGTAGAAGATGGAACATTCAATGCCACAAAAGAACTAGGAATGCTAGTTGGAATAGCGAAAGAAAGAGTCACATGACTAACCTATTGCATGGTTGTTGTAACTTGAGGAGTGGTATAGGTGGGTATGGATGCTATGGTTGAAGGAGGAGGAAGGTGAGATCCTCCTTGGCTCACAACAATTTTTTTTGATTGGGATGTGGAAGGAACATGTTTTTTGTATATCTTAGCTATTCTTTTTATGACTTGTAAGCCATCGTCACTTTCAATCAAGCGATGAAGGTTTTCTATGGAAGGTATAGCTATGGTGGAAATGTTTTCAAGACTGAAATCTTGTTGCAAATGTGCAAAATCCTCATGAATACTAATGAATTTTTCTTGTGGAATGGAATTTGTTTGTGTGTCAACATGTATTGGATGTGAAGGTAAAGGCATACTAGTGGTAGTATCCATGCTTAATGCACCATTGTCCATACTACGAGTAGGAGCTCTTGAGATCCCAAGGTCTACAATGAAAGTGTTATCATGGGAAGCCATGAGTTTAGAACTTCATCTCACTAAAGTATTATCAATAGGGCACCAAACACTCATACAAGTACCACAAAATATGGGGTGAATGCAAATGAAAACTAGGAACAACAAAATGCTAATGACAGAAATTTTGTGAACTGAAACAAGAAGACAGTAACAGGAAATAGAAATACAAGAAAAAGTATGAAAATGCCAAAATTTTCAATGCAAAAATACAACTGGACTAATTCACCCACGGTGGCGAATGAGTCTAGGTATGAGATTTTTTTTGTGTCTTTCAAAAAATTTAAAATGATTTCAATGCTTTTCAGATGCAGAATGAGGATGCAAATGCAAATTTTTAGTTTTTTAATGATATGATATGCAAAAATAATGTCTATATGAGTCTTTCACTTATGCAATTTGAGAAACCCTAGGATGCAAAAACAAAATAAAACCTTATTGAATGTTGATGAAAAGGATGCCTAGGATGCAAGATGCAATTGAAATCATAATGATAAAGTGTTCAATATTCAAGTTCACCAAAATGAACCAACAATTTTTTATTGTAGTTCTATGGACTTCTCTTACACTCTTAGGATCTTTCACCTAAAAGGAGAGATAGAACCCCAAAATTGTGATGGTTCACTCAATTTTGTGATGTAATTAAGACTAAATGCAATGTTGTAATTGCAACTAAATGATGTAATTGAATGATTATTAATGCAAAACTAATGTACTATGCAATGTTTGAAATCACAATGAGGTATGCAGAAAATGCAATAGAAATGAAAACTAATGCAAAAAAAAGTGAACAAGGTCAAACAGAGTGCACCTAGGAATTGGATGATGAATCTAGAATGCTCTAAAATGTATCAGAGATCAATGTAAATCACCAATGGAACTCATTCACCATTGATGGCGAATCAGTCCTGCTTTTGACAAAAACACCTGAAAACTTCTTTTCGACTGTCAGGAACTGGAATCTTACAAAATCACCTTGTTTAGCCTTAAGGTGGGACTCATTTTCCACTAATGGAAAATCAGTCCTCCTCCAAAAATTTGTGAAATCAAAGGTCAATTATGTAGCTCCATATCTGCACTCATCTACTTGTCAGGTTGACAGAGTCAAATCTACAGAAAATGGACTGTAGGTTGTCTCCAAGCTTGAAATAAGGTTTAGTTGACTTGAAACACTTTTTTGACTTGTTGACCACCTTTCAACACCTTATTGCTTGAAAAATCTGCATACAAAAATCTGCAAGCACACATGCAAAAGGGGGAAAATGGTTAAGGGTTGGAGTATAGGGATTTTCCTTGGTCAAATCCCACTTTGGTAATCAAACCCTTAATGAAGAAATGAAATGAAATGAGCAAGGAATGATAAATAAACATGCAAATGTCCTAAACTCACCACAACCTTGTTGAAGAAATCTAAAGATATTTCAATGGTTGCCTTGATTCAACAATGCTATGATGTTTCAATACTTGAATGAGATGATTGAATGTATGATTGAATGCTTGAATGAATTAGGTGAATGGGGGTTAAAATGAGAAGAAAAACACTTGTTTATACACATTTATACCCTAATAACCCAATAATGCATCATCATAGGCCGACATAAGGTATTTTTAAATAAAAACCCGAAAGGAATTTTGAATTATTTTGAATTTGGAGCCAAGAGGAACTCATTCGCTACCCATGGCAAATGGGTGCCACCTTGGGCTTGTAAGTGGGTATCGAGAATTAAGTCACATTTAATGTTATTTTTTAGGTTCACATTCAAAAATACACTTAATTGTCTTATGAGTGCATAAAGGGGTCAAATAAAGCATAAGAAAGGTGTAAAAGTGTGAAATCTAGCCTAGAAAAGCATGAAATATTGTTACAAGTCTTTACAACACTTTGAAATAGGACTTGACAAGTGATGAAAAGGTGATTTTTAGGTGAATTATAATGAAAAGAGTCTATAAATGTGTAGAAATGTGTTACAACACTTCACAACACCTTCATAAGATGTCATATTCTAAATTTTAAGGACCTAATGTGAATGCATAAGTTACATTGCAACATTAAATCAAAGCAAGACAAGTCAAACATCACAAGAGAAAGACCTAAAAGACCATGAAAATGTCAATGATCCATTTTTCTATGGTACACAATCCTAACTATTATAGAAACTCTGAGGGAGTTTTTGAGAGGCTAGAATGATGTGTACCTTGCTGCAAGAAGGTTATTTTTAGGTGACAAAGAACTCATTTTCCTTTACTAGCGAATGGGTCCCTGTTAGGGTTCCTGAAACTATGATTTGGGTTTTTTTCCTTGATTTCTACACTCTCAAATACTCAGTGATTAGCTCCCAAAAACCTAAAACAAATCTTGTAGCCTTCTTTCTATGTTCTTTCAATATGAATGACAATTTTGCAACTTCACAACTTTGACAATTTTGCTCCAATCTTGTTCTCCACTTGATCTTCATCCTATAAATTTGCAAACACACATTCAAGAGGAGGAAAAACTTGTTGATTGTTAGTGAATAGGGGTTTGCGTAAGTCAAACCCCTTTAGGTAATTAAACCAAATGATGAAATAAATAAATTGAAGCATGAAACATGAAACATTAAATGATGATACCTTGGAAGTTATCTTGCAATATAAATATGCAAACTAACTTGAAGTGGCCATGAAGAATGTAGATATTGATCTCAAATTAGATGTGAAACAATGCTTTCCAACAAATCCTCAATGCTACATCAACAATATTAGCTCAACAACATGCTTGAATGCACTATGCCTTCAACATGATGATATGACCTTGAATTGTTGCAATAAACTCTTGATAATCTACCTTTGAATGTCTTTGAAATGCTCTATAATGCTCTTGCTCTTGATCTCATGAGGTCAAATAAAATTTCTAGGAGAAACGATGTGAATTAATGTTATATTTATACTAAATCTAAGGATTAATCCCAAAGTTCAAATAATTCAAGCCAACACTAGATCTAAGATTGAAAATATCTAGAATCCTACCACAATTAAATTCAAAAAGGGGTGTCCTATGTGAGGAGGACCCATTTTCCACTAAAGGCAAATGGTTCCTAGCACAACTTTCTAGGACCATGCTTCGGGGGGATGAAATAACATCAAAAACCCATTTCAAAAATTCCATGAAAGGGGTGTCCTATGTGGAGAGGACCCATTCGCCACTAAAGGAGAATGGGTCCTAGCACCATTTTCTAGGACCTCAAATTTTCCAAATTAAATGTCATGCAATATCATTATTGGGTGTCAAGATAGATCCTTCAAAAAGTGTAATTAAGAGGGATTAAATTTGAATTAAAGGGGCCAATTAAGCTCAATTAGCCACAATTAGTTAATGAAACCATAGATAAGTGTGAAAGTGTAATACAACACTTTACGACACCCCTAATAAGGAAATGTTAAGTATATTTTGGTTGAAAGGACCATAGATTCAATGTGAATGTGTACAACACATTACAACATTAAATCAAGGCATAATTAGGTTATTTTATATCACTTATTCCCAAATTAAGTCTGAAAAAGGGTTAATTTTTTCTACACTACATAGATAAGCCAAAATCAATGAAATATAAATAATTTGGTCAAGCTGAATGGCCACAACCATGAAAGAAAAAATGACATACAGGTGAAAATCCCCATCATGGGTGAGTAACCTGAATTCCCTGTGCAAGGTATGACAAAAGAAACAAGATTTCATAGTGGCTTAGCCCCAAATGAACAGATCGACATGGGTCAATCTACAAGGAAAAACATAATAACCAGAAGAAAACGTGAATTTTCTCTACACAGCATATAAAAGAATAGTTTTATTTCCATCATTTCACAAAGAATGCAACTTATTTGATTCAAGAGGAAACAATTTGAAACTAGATTCGAATTACCTTAGCTGGTGCATTTTTTGTTCCTTCTCTAATAATGGCTATAGCTACTCAAACCCCCATCATCCTCCCCTTCTATCAATATTTTCCTTTATCTTTCCTACTTTTTGCTAGATTGCTTTGACTCTCTTTCTTACCATGATTCTCTCTTGCTAATTTCGAAGATACTGGTCTTAATGCTCTATCTCCAATTTCCATTACTTGGCCACCCACTCCCTCTATTTTTTGTTGGAAAATGTGCCTCAACTCTTACTGGCATGTAACTCCTGAAGGGAAAAGTCGGTGTGACATTATTGATGTTTGGCCGACTAGCTATTCTGAATCCTTGTGAAAAGTTTTGGTCGCCAAGACAATGTTGATTTCTTGCCAAATGAAGTCTATCACTATGACCTAGTGTGTTCAATATGACCTTTTGCCGAGTGAAGACCTCTAGCCGACAGAATGTTCTTATCGGGTGTCGGGGAGATTCATAGCGACTGGGGTCTTCAGGGTGACATGAACACTTGGTATGAAGTCCCAGCGACTGAAGAGAGTCTCACCGATAGCATATGGTCATCGAGGTAACACAAAGGTCTCAAGAAGAACTCTCAGCGACTAAGTGAAGTCTCACCGATGGTGGAGGCTTTGGTATGAAGTCCTAGCGACTGGAGAGTCTCACCAATAGTAAATGGTCCTCGGGGTGACATGATGTATTCACTATGACCTCTTGGTGATAGCGGTATGTCTTGTCGACTATTGGACATTTCGGTATGACTTGAAGTCTCGGTGAAACTCTTGGCGACAGTTGGATGTCTTAGCGATAGTGATGGAAAATGTGTTCAACTGGAGGTCAGTGAGAGGTCTCACCGATCATGCCGATGAGGAAACTCTTGTCGATAGATGGATGTCAATAGGAATGCAATGGACGTTAGTGGTTTTGATATAACTTTGGAACCTCAATATAATCTCTTGGCGATAGTGATAGTCTTGCTGATGTGAATGTTGAAGTCGATGCAACATGTAGGCTCAGTGTAGCCTCTTTCTGATGCGGATGACTCTTAGTGATATCGAATGTTGGTTGTTTTGGCATTAGGGAGACACAATAAGTGTCTCACCGACATGCCAACATAGGTTGAATGCCCTTGATTGATTGATGACTATCCTATGTGGTGTCTCATGGACCAATCAGAGGAAGCGAAATTCAAATGGTTGGCGGTTGGATTTTTGTAGCAGTTGCAATGTTGGAACCAAACTATTTGCAAGGAAAAATCTAAACTAGCATGGAAACTTTCTGCGATGGGAAATTGCAGATAAGGATGAATAGAGGAAAAAGATCTGCATGTGGTAAGATTCGGGATATCATTCTTAGTTGGAGGTTCATCAAATCTATGAGAGCTTTTTCCTATAACAGATTGAACAGTGAATAAAACACTGATACCAGAGAGTTGTATCTCAGCATGCATTGTATGTAATTTGTTAGTTACTGAAATACAAAGAGATTCAGCTTGGTGTGGTGGGTTTTTTCCCGATAGGGTTTTTCCCACATAAATCTGGTGTTCATTTGTCTTTGTGTATTTTTTTTTGTTTCTATAAATCTTTCATGTGTGTCTTAATTGGATTGTAATTTGAAAATTAAAAGTATAGTCTGCATTCTCCCTGTGGTTATGACTTTAGGAAAGTGTTTCCACACCTCTGCTTTCCTTACAAGTGGTATCAGAGCTTGGCCAATTGTGCTATCCTTGTGAGTGGGTTGCATTTTTTGTTTCAATTCTTTTTCCAGTGGGAGTTTGGTAGAGGTCTAATAATTTAATTACAGATTAAGATGGCAAGCACATTCGAAAAGATTGAAATAGAGAAATTCAATGGTAGCAATTTTGAGTTGTGGAAACTCAAAATGGAAGATCTGTTAGTGGACCGAGATCTTTAGAATGTTATGTCTAGAATGAAACCTCAAAACATGAAGCAAGAGGATTGGGACTTGGTAGATAGAAAATCAAAAGGGTTGATAAGGCTCTGTTTGGTAGACTTTGTTCTTCTAAATGTGCATGAAGAAAATACTGCATCTTCCATGTGGAAAAGACTAGCATCTATTTATCAGGGCAAGTCCTTGGTGAACAAATTGTTCTTGAGGAAGAAGTTGTACTCTTTGAGAATGCAGGAGGGAGGATTTGTTGCTAATCATTTGAACACATTCAACATGTTGATTGCACAATTAACATCTGTTGGTGTGAAGATTGAATATGAAGATCGTTGTATTCTCTTATTGTGTTCTTTTCTAGATTCTTGGGATCACCTGGTGATGGCTATTGGGAGTACGACATCCACTTTTAAGACGGAAGATTTTGTTGCTTCTTTGTTGTCAGAAGAGATGAGAAGGAAATCTTCTGAGATGGCAAAGGAGGCTCTGGCTATTAGAGGCAGATCAAAGGAGAAAGGCAAGAAGAAGGACAAGAAATCTAGATCGGAATCAGATGGGAGATCAAAGTCTCCTGGCAAGAAGTCCAAGGTGAAGTGTTGGAATTATGGGCAACATGGTCATGTCCGAAAGGATTGTAAAGAGGAGAAAAAGAAGAAGAAGAAGAACTCTTCTAACAATGATTCTTCTCAGAGTGATGCAGACACCTTCATTATAGCGTTGGCTGCACAGGCATCAAATGATGTCTGGCTGATTGATTCTAGAGCATCTTTCCACATGACATCTCATAGAGACTGGTTCATGAAGTATGAAGAATACAATGGTGGAAAGGTGTATTTGGCAAGTGATTCATCTTTGGATATTATTGGTCGTGGAAGAGTCAGAATCAAATTCCCTGATGGAAGAATGAAGGGAATCAATGATGTGATGCATATACCAAGTCTAGCTCAAAATCTACTTTCTGTAAGAAAGCTTAATGATATTGGAGTGCATGTCACGTTCTCTAGAGATGGCTGCAAGATGACTAGAGGTGCAATGGTGCTAGCTATGGGTGCTCGAATTGGTACCTTGTACAAGCTGGATGCACTGGTTGTCCAATGTAATAGTGTCTTTGCAAAGTCACTTAAGGCTACTCATGGAAATAAGAAGGAAAACGTTCATGATGGTGTAAACTCCATGGAGGTTAAACTTCCAGCAGAAAAGACTATGCTCTGGCATCATAGGCTAGGCCACATTAGTGAGAAAGGTTTAAAAACCTTGAAAAGTAAAAACCTGGTAGAAGGGCTTGAAGATTGTAACCTTGAGTTTGAATTTTGTGAACATTGCATATATGGAAAACAGCATCGTGTTTCATTTTATTCCAGTCCTCACAAATCTTCTGGTTTGCTTGATTATATACATTCTGATGTTTTTGGTCCAGTGAATGTTCCTTCTTTGTCTAAATCAAGATACTATGTGTCGTTTATTGATGATTATTCAAGAAGAGAATTTGTATATTTTCTAAAAAGTAAATCAGAAGTGTTCAGTTGTTTTAAGGAATTTAAAAACTTTGTTGAAAATCAAACTGGTAGGAAAATAAAATGTTTAAGGACTAACAATGGCGGTGAGTTTTGTTCAGATGAATTTGAAAGGTTTTGTAAAGAACATGGGATTAAAAGACATAAGACTACACCTCACACTCCACAGCAAAATGGAGTTGCTAAAAGGTTCAACAGGATAGTAATGGAAAGAGCACGAAGTATGCTGAGCAGTGCTGCTTGGAGGAGAAGTTTTGGGCTGAAGTAGTCTCTACAGCATGTTACTTGGTAAATCATTCTCCTAACTCTGCTCTTGTTGAGAAGACGCCTTTGGAAGCATGGTCTAGAAAGAAGCCCTCTCTGAGACATATTTGTGTTTTTGGTTGTGAGGCATATGCATATGTGTCGTTTGAAAAAAGATCTAAGTTGGAAAACAAAGCTGCAAAGTGTATTTTTATTAGCTATAGTGCTGGCATAAAAGGATACAAGCTTTGGAATCCTGAGACTGAGAAGGTTTTGTACAGCAAAAGCATTATCTTTCGTGAGTTGAAGCCTTCTACATTGGACCAGCAGTTAGAGAAGAAATTAGAAAATAAAAAGGATGTAGCAGAAATTCCTTCGACACCAAATAAAGAGGAATTGGAAAATCAAAATGTACCTGATACTAAGGAAAGCTCAAGTAGCTCTAAAAGTTCTGAAGAAGATGAAGAACCACCTCATCCTTAGCTTGTGAGGAGGTCAACTCATGAAAGGAAACAACCTGATAGGTATGGGTTTTCTTTGATAGAGTCTACTTGTGCCTATGCTTTAATTTCTAGCACTGATGAACCTAGGACTATGAAAGAGGCATTTAAAATTTCTAATTCAAACTCTTGGTTGGAAGCCATGAATGAAGAAATGGCATCATTAGAAAAGAATGATACCTAGATTTTGGTGCCATTGCCTAAAGGTCGAAAAGTTGTGGGATGCAAATGGGTATTTAAAAAGAAGATTGGTCTTGATGGCAGTGTGGAAAAATATAAGGCGAGGTTGGTTGCGAAGGGTTATTCCCAGGAAGAGGGAATTGATTATGGAGAAATATTTTCTTTTGTAGCTAAGCTAACATCTACTAGATTTCTTTTGTTACTTGTAGTAGCATGTGATTTAGAGATTGAACAGATGGATGTGAAGACAGTGTTTCTTCATGGTGATCTTGAAGAAGAAATTTATATGTCCCAGCTAGAGCACTTTGTGGAAAAAGGTAAAGAAAGACTGGTTTGCAAGTTGAAGAAATCTCTGTATGGTTTATGGTTTAAAACAGTCTCCTAGAATGTGGTACCAGAAATTTGACACTTTTGTTTTGTCATTCAAATTTGTAAGATCAAAATGTGATCATTGTGTGCATTATAAAGCTGATAGTAATCGAGTTCTTATTATTTCTCTATATGTTGATGATATGTTGTTCATAGTCAATAGTAAGATAATGAATTCTGATCTTAAGTCTCAATTGTCTGCAAAGTTCAAAATGAAAGATCTTGGTGCAGCAGGGTATATTCTGGGAATGGAAATAACCAGGGACAGGAAGAATAGAAAACTTTGGCTCAATCAGAGCAAGTATATCAAGACTGTTCTAGAGAGATTTTGTATGATTGATTGCAAGCAGCTAGTTGTTCCAGTTATGTAGGGAACGAAGCTATCTGTTGAGGATTGTCCAAAATCTCCTACTGAGATGGAGGACATGACTAGTGTGTCATATGCTAGTGTGGTTAGAAGTCTAATGTATGCAATGGTCTGTACAAGGCCAGACATTGCCCAAGCAGTGGGATTTCTTAGTCATTTTATGGCTAATCCTAGGACACATTGGAATGTTGTGAAGAGAATTTAGATATCTGAAGGGCACTTCAGACTATGCTTTGTGTTACCAATGCAACTTGGTTGCATCACAGAGGACTCTCAGCATTCGAGGTTATGTGGATTCTGATTGGGCAGGGGATATTGACAGCAGGAGATCCACCAGTGGATATATTTTCATGATGAATGGTGGTGCAGTAAGTTGGATGAGCAAGCGGCAGGTTGTAGTCGCTTTATCCACTACATAAGCATAATACATGGCAACTACACATGCCTGTAAAGAAGCAATCTGGTTAAAAAATTTGTGTTCTAACATTGGTTTTGATGCAGGAAAAATTACTATTTATTGTGACAATCAGAGTGCTATATGTTTGGCAAAAAATCCTACTTTCCATGCCAGGACGAAACATATAGATGTACAATATCACTTTGTACGAGATATGGTGGAGGATGGGAAGGTCTCTTTGGATAAAGTGGATACTCTGGAGAATGTTGCAGATGCAATGACGAAGTATGTGAGCACAGACAAGTACAGGTGGTGTGCCAGTTCGACGGGCCTCTTGGCCCATGAATTTCAGTAGTTTTATTATGCTCTGGAGGTGTCAGTAAGATCTTCGTCAAGTGGGAGATTGTTGGAAAATGTGCCTCAACTCTTACTGGCATGTAACTCCTGAAGGAAAAGTTGGTGTGACATTATTAATGTCAAGCCGACTAACTATTTTGAATCCTTGTGAAAAATTTTGGTCGTCGAGACAATTTTGATGTCTTGCCGAATGAAGTCTATCACTGTGACCTAGTGTGTTCTGTATGACCTTTTTCCGAGTGAAGACCTCTGGCTGATAGAATGTTCTTATCAGGTGTCGGGGAGATTCATAGCGACTGGGGTCTTCAGGGTGACATGAACAATCGGTATGAAGTCCCAGCAACTGAAGAGAGTCTCACTGATAGCATATGGTCATCGGGTTAACACAAAGGTCTTGAGAAGAACTCTCAGTGACTAAGTGAAGTCTCACCGACGATGGAGGCTTCGATATGAAGTCCCAACGACTGATGGAGAGTCTCGCCGATAGTAAATGGTCCTCGAGGTGACATGATGTATTCGCTATGACCTCTTGGCGATAGCGGTATGTCTTGCAGACTGTTGGACATTTTAGTATGACTTGAAGTCTCAGTGAAACTCTTGGCGACAATTTGATGTCTTAGCTATAGCAATGGAAAATGTGTTCAATTTGAGGTCAGTGAGAGGTCTCATCGATCATGCCAATGAGGAAACTTTTTCCGATAGATGGATGTCGATAGGAATGCAATGGACATCAATGGTTTCGATATAACTTTGGAACCTCAATATGATCTCCTGGCGATAGCGATAGTCTCGCCGATGTGAATGCTAAAGTTGATGCAACATGTGGGCTCGGTGTAACCTCTTGCTGATGGGGACGACTCTTGGCGATATCGAATGTTGGCTATGTTGGCATAAGGGAGACGCGGTCATGCCAACACAGGTTCAACACCCTTAATCGATTGATGACTATCCTATGTGGTGTCTCATGGACCAATCAAAGGAAGCGAAATTCAAATGGTTGGTAGTTGGATTTTTGCAACAATTGCAACATTGGAACTAAACTATTTGCAAGGAAAAATCTACACTAGCATGGAAACTTTCTGCAATGGGAAATTGCAGGTAAGGATGAATAGAGGAAAAAGATCTGCATGTGGTAAGATTCAAGATATCATTCTTAGTTGGAGGATCATCGAATCTGTGAGAGTTTTTTCCTGTAACAGATTGAACAGTGAATAAAACACTGATACTAGAGAGTTGTGTCTTAGCATGCATTGTATGTAATTTTTTAGTTACTGAAATACAAAGAGATTCAGCTTGGTGTGGTGGGTTTTTTCCCGATAGGGTTTTTCCCACATAAATCTGGTGTTCATTTGTCTTTGTGTATTTTTTTCTATAAATCTTTCATGTGTGTCTTAATTGGATTGTAATTTGAAAATTAAAAGTATAGTCCACATTCTTCCCTGTGGTTTTGACTTTAGGAAAGTGTTTCCGCACCTCTACTTTCCTTACATTTTCTGACATCAACTATTACTTTCCAACATATACAATTCGGCCCTTATTCCTTTCATTATTGGGGGGGTTACAAATTCCTTATTATTTTCCCTATAATACATTTTATATGCAAACATATATGTACTTACATATATATATGGCTTTCACCCACATATATATGTATATATATGTATATATGTATGAGTTTATGGTCATATTTTATTCATATGCAAGAACTCACAAGAATTTCCTATCATATATTTTCTATTTTCTTATTCAAAGACCTTTTTTTTTCAAATTTGTCAAATTGAACAAATAACACATTCATTTCCATATGACTTTTGTACATGATACAATTCATTTTTGATATCATTTATCATCAAAATTTGAGATAAATCGAGTAAGTCAAGGATGCACTAAATTTGTTTCTTTCACAAGATTACTTATTCACCAAATTATAATTCCACGCAATATAAATGATATGTATCAATTGTAAACAATGCAGATGCCATGATCTACTATGGTGTGTGTAAGATTTTAGATTCCATTCTTGCTTACCATCATCATCTAGCTAAGAGTTCCTACCTCAATCAAGTTCTCATACTTCAACCTACTCCTGCACACACATTCTTACACTTTTCCACTTATCAGTAATCTTCAACTGATAAATCTTATGGAATAATTCTCTTGATTCATAAAATTACAAGATATTCAAATTCAAAATTCAAATTCAAAAATATCATCACATTTATCAAATCCATAAAAATTAATTGATAATTTCCTTTTCTCCCAATTATTTCAATTAACTTAGCATTATTAATGCAAGCAATGAAATTGAGATACGGTATCCCTCCCCACTAGAAGGATACATTGTCTTGATGTCTGATCAAACAAAATTGATTCACATATGTTCATCAATTCATATTGTTTTTAATCCAAAACATCATAACACTTTGATCAAAATTTTAAGCAACATTTTATAGTAACCATCAATAGTCTTTCTAAGAAAGCAAATCAGGAAAGAAGTGTTATATTTCCTTTGCATCCTTCGATGTAGGACTGTCTTCAAAATATTGATCCCATTGGACCTTATATTGAACAATTTCTTTGTTTCGCAACTTAACATTGCGTCTATCCAAAATTCTACTGGGATCCACTAGCACCACTCCCTGAGCCTCCACCTATAAAGAATACCAATCAAGTATATAAGATGCATCGGGTTGGTATGATTTAAGCAAAGAAACATGAAACACATTATGGAGTTGAGCTAGAGCAAGTGGTAGAGCAAGTCTGTATGCAACTGGGTTGATTACTTCCAACACATCAAATTGGCCCACATATCTTGGAGCCAACTTGGATGATTTCCCAAAGGTAATAGAGCTCTTATGCGGCTTAACTCTTAAAAATACCTTGTCTCCGATTGCAAATTTGCAAAGGTTTTATTTCTTTCAGCATAGCTCTTCTGTCTATCTATCACCTCCTTCAATCTACTCTTGATAAGTCTTATCTTCTCTTCCATCTCTTTTAGCATTTCAGGACCCGCTATGATTTTATCTTCCAATCTATCAAAACTAATGGGAGTATGACACTTTCGCCCATATAGAACCTCGAAAGATGCCATACCCAAGGATGCATGATGAGATTTTTTATAAGAAAATTCTACCATTGGTAGATACTCTTCCCATTTGTACTACTAATCCATGCACTACAGCCGAAGGAGATCTTCTACTACCTAGTTCACTCATTTGATTTTCTCGTCAGTCTAAGGATGGTAGGCTAAACTAAAGTTTAGATTAGTCCCCGGTGTTGCATTCAAGGTTGTCCAGAATCTTGATGTAATCCATGTATCTCTATTGGATATAATGGTCTCTAGCACTCCATGTAATTGGAAGATCTCTCGGACAAATTTCTTGGCCAAGGTCAATGATTCATCCTTAAGGTTCCCTGGGATAAAGTGTGCCACCTTAGTCAACTTATCAACTACTACCAGAATGAAATCATGTTTGTTCTTTCTTAGAGGTAACCCCTGCACAAAGTCCATGTTGATCACTTGTCATTTGTACTCTACCATAATGAAATCATGTTTGTTCTTTCTTAGAGGTAACCCCTGCACAAAGTCCATGTTGATCACTTGTCATTTGTACTCAGGTATATCATGAGGATAAAGAATTCATGTTGGATGCACGTGCTCAGCCTTGACTCGCTAACACTCCAAGCATCTAGCTATGTATTCCACTACGTCCTTCCTTAGTTTTAATCAATAGTACAAGGTTTTCAACTCTATGATCATCTTTGTAACTCTGGAGTGTCCTGAATATGGTGCATTGTGGACTTCTTCTAGGACCAGCTTTGTAAGCTCTCCAAAATCTAGAATATACATCTGCCTCTGATATCTTAAGATACCATCTAACTCAAACTTGTACCCATAAGAATCGATGGTCCGACGGATTTTCTTGTAGAGCCTTTTTCACTCTTTCATAAAGCTCATCGTCTTGCAAGTGTTGCATCACCTGTTGTCTCAAATTAGATCTCATAGAGGTCATGGCCACCAAATGCCTTCTTTTGCTAAGAGCATTGGCCACTCAATTTTCCTTTCCTTTTATATACTCAATTTCAAAATCATACTCACTAAGGAATTATAGCCATCTCCTTTGTCTTGCATTGAGGTTTGGTTGAGTGAAAATGTATCTCAACCCCAAATGATCCGCTTTTAGCTCAAATGGCTTTCCCAAAAGATAGTGCCTCCACATCTATAAGGCATACACTATAGCTACTAATTCCAAATCGTGTCTAGTGTGTAATTCACTTCATGTTGCTTTAGCTTCCTAGACTCATTCGCCACTACTTTCCCTTCTTGCATTAACATTGTTCCTACTCTATCTCCTGAAGAATCTGTGATCACTGAAAATTGACCATTGGGATTTGGAATAATTAATACT
This sequence comes from Sequoia sempervirens, assembly GCA_007258455.2. Lineage (NCBI taxonomy): Eukaryota > Viridiplantae > Streptophyta > Pinopsida > Cupressales > Cupressaceae > Sequoia > Sequoia sempervirens. The sequence goes on from VDFB02075321.1 coordinate 293,533,485, forward strand.
AGTGTTATTGTGAGTTTCTCCTTTAGGAGGTGGAAAGCTTGCCCACACTTCTATGTCCACTCAAACCTCTTTTCTTTCTTTTGGAGGGATGTTAGCAAAGCTACAATTTTGGAAAATCCTTGCATGGATTTTCTATAGTATTTAGCAAGGCCCCTCTCACACTTTGAGGTGTCGGCCATTCCACAATTGCTTTTATCTTCTTAGGGTCTACAGAGATTCCTTAGCTGCTCAATAATGTGACCTAAGTAATGCACCCTATCCTGATAAAATGAGCACTTGGATAGCTTTCCAAAAAGATTATTTTCCCTCAAACGTTGTAAGACTATCCTCAAGTGTCGATTGTGCTCCTCTATAAACTTGGAATAAACTAAAATGTCATCAATAAATATTAGGAAAAATCATCCAAACAGTCTTAGAACACACTGCTCATAAGATTCATGAAGGTTCTGGGTGCGTTGGTCAACTCAAAAGGTACAATAGTGAACTTGTAATTCCCATACTGAGTTTTGAAAGCCATTTTTGGAATATCTTCTCCCCTTATCCTCAACTGATGGTATCTAGATCTTAGATCTATTTTTGAGAATATTTTCGCTCCCTTCATCTAATCAAATAATTCGTCAATCCTTAGAAGAGGGTAGTGTTTCTTGACGGTTTCCTTGTTCAACATCTAATATGTCATGCCCATAATTTTTGCTAGAAACCCTACAATTTTATTTTATTTTTTATCTTCTTTTCTTTTTTACCCAACCATTAAAATAATTAGCATGACGTGCCTATGAGGTGTAACAACAAACATGATATTAGTGTTATCATTATTGTTATGATTATTTATGTACACAATACTCAATGAAGAGACACCTCCTTAATTAACGATATACCATACTTGGGAAAATACATGTTCCTAACAATACTAATATTAGAGCGCCATAAACTATATGCAATCATCATTTTGTTATTAGCAGTACTAATATGCATTGATATCAATATTATTATTTAATTTCAAGTCAACAAGGACCCTTAATTAAGAACAAGTCCATATTTAGTTTATGTGGAACTTAGATGCACATAATGATACTTGTTTATTTTAGCCTTAATTTGTCATCACTAATATCACTTGCATTGACCAAATAAATAATATTATTATTAACCTTGATCTAGCCTCATTAATATTATTGACTCACATATTAACTATATATCATTATTATAAATAATGGGCTATATCGTGCTCATAACTTAAACGAGTGGGTGAGGGTGGAGACCATCACACACCAATACAAAATTAAAAAAATACAAAGTTTATAGAATTTACATTAACATCAACTTCAAATTTCAAATACGTAAATATTTATAATTTATTTTAATTATAAAATTTTAATATTTATTTATTCATTTATTTAATTATTTACTTACCCTTAACTAAATATAATTAAATAATTATATATATACATATATATTCTAAAAGTAAATTTAATAATTATAAGAATGAGATCCAAATAAATATACATTAAATTCTTCTACATATTACCTATTATTATTTTCCATAAAAAGAGACTTCCTAATATTACGTGGACCTATTTCTTTACATATATTCTCATTTAAAACTATTAGCCTAGGTCCATTTTCCTAAGAGTGTGGGAATGCATTCCCCTCACATTTCTTTAAGGAGTATTATTGAAACTTATTACAACCCCTTTTTATCTCTTTTTATGTAAAATTCAATATATCTCTCCTCTTTTCAAGGGGGAGTAGATTACTTAAATGTTAAATAAGGTGATTTATGCTAGATGGGTTTCCTTAGGGAAAACATGGGGACTTTTAAAACATCCCTTTTAAGTCAAGTTCTTTATAAAATATTATGTCTACAATGATGGTATAGGCATAGAATAGTGATAGCATAGAATAGTGAAAGAACGTGCTTATTTTGTAATAAGGGAGTGGTAGAGACGGAGTGGCACTTCGTCATGGAATGCACAGCGTATGAAAACATCCGTAATCAGTACGCAAATATTTCAGATATGGACAATATGCAGCAGTTATTTGAGGAGGATAAGATGAATCAGACGGCCAGCCTCCTAGTCAAAATTAATAGCAGGAGATCTGACCTAGAGAAGAGTTTGGAGACAAACTAAGTTGTTGGTCTCGGTCCCATAGACTGTTTAGTCTCGTGGATGTCATTAAAATCTTTCATTCATTCATTCATTCACGTTAAAATCAGCATGGGACCCATTGTATTCAGTTACCCTTGAGTCTAGCATTTAATCTACTATAGCTTCTATGTACTAGCAGCCGTATTTGACTGACTGTACAACACTTTATGTGGAGAAATACAACCAGCCAACATCTAAGTTTTATAACTAGCATTCGCAAATGGTTTAGCTTTTCCTCATGCACCCGTTTTAAGTGTATGCTATAAAAATTGGATGGAGGAATTACAAGTCGTTAATATCACCATTTGATAATGTGCCAAACTTAGAAACGAGTATTACGCCAAATGTAAACCGTGAGGAGGATATATGCTCGATTTAAATATGTTGGACTCCATTTTGAAACAAATATGGTCAGCTAGAAAAGAAACATTGCCAGTTAAGTTGAGGGTGAATAAACCTTAAATAAAAAGAAACCTAAACGCAATGACTGGTTTCCTTCCGGATTGCTAAGCGACGACTATGGGAGAGGAGGAGACAATGATGGTACAGGGTTTTGCTACAATGTATTTATTTATCTCTCCTTAACTACAAATTACAGGTGCAAATTTCCATTTCCCTAAGACACCATTTCATCGACTTACATTCACCTCTTATGTACAGGCATATGAAGAAGAGGTGGCTACGGTTAGGTCCAACATCATTTCTGAGTTTTTAATTACTGTCTTCACCAATTGATTAGCTAAAGGATGTTCTCTATTGGGTGTTTGATTTATATGTGATGTCAAACTTTCATATTTTTCCTTGATGTTTAAGCAACCACTGGAATTTATCAACAATTCAACCGCCTCTCACGTAGAAGAATCTATATATAGATTAAAAAAAAAAAACATAATCTACTTACATATCATCAATTCCAATTATCGAGCCACTTGCATTAATTTAAAATTTGTTAAGGTAGTTGCACAGATGAGCTTATGGAGGGAAAGACTTAATGACGCAGACAAGCAGGTAGAGAACTAAAGGCAACTCATTACACTTGAGGCGTTCAACTTATAGCTCAAGGTCTCCCCGACGCTTTACTGCATAAATCTATAGGTGATTTTCTGCCCAAAACCACGGTTACTTGGGTGAAGCATACTAACAAAGGATTAAATTACTTTGGAAGTGTATTTAGCTTAGTTAGGTGTACCCCTACTTCTCCAATAAAAGCTGATGTTCTCTTTGCATACTACCTATTCCAAAGTCCACGGCTATCTACATTAACTTTCATTACAACCTGTGGAAGGAAATGACTCTTGATGTCATTTGAGAACTTTATTGTTGAATTTTCATTTCAAGAGTTAACACTCCACCCCTAAGCATTAAAGTCTCTACTTTCTCAAATCTTCTTGTTTAGATCTCATATTTGCAACAATGAAGACTGCACGCAAAAGAGGCAAGGGTATGATCATGAGGCTCGATGCCAAAAAATGGAGGTACACTGCCAGCTATCTTAAGCATTCTATCTCATTGAGCAACATGGGTAAACCAATGATGACAACAGTTGATAGATAATGTGGAGATTATTGTAAGATAGAGCAGATAACGTAGGGCGGCAAGGACATGAAGGTAGAAACCTTAAGGTAGTTTGACAGCCATTTCCCCATATTTAAACCAACTGAGATAACGTATCGGCATAATGGTTTAGTTCAATAAGTAAGCCTTGCAAATTACTGATTTTGTTGTTTGTTTCATTTACTATTACTATTTTTTTTCCTTCGGGCTCATTATGGCGCAAATTCCAGTGTAGTGATGTTTCCACCACATACACAGAGGTTTCCTTCTGGAGTTGGTTTCCATTGAATGTATTTGAGAAGCCTCATCTAAAAAAAAAAATAGATATAGAACGATGTTTTGAGCAGAATATAGCATATCCAGGAGGAAAGGAGGTGACAACTTGTGGGTGGGATTTCGTCCCAGTACACACCTACTCCTCCCCCTTTTTTTAGTTTATAAATATAGATTGTATAATGTATGTCGATGCTCTCCATTGTTGTAATCCAGCTATAACTATATGTTGAGGTCAACCCGGACTTCTTACAAGATTGATTGTTAAGAACGTATCCTCTCGATTAAGGATTATATGATCTGAGCTATGAGAGTAGATAAATTAAAAAAAGTAGTCAAAAGGTTTTATTTTTAGAATACAAGAGAAGGAATGAATGCTTCAATGCAATGACATTAGCCTCTGAAACCAGTGAAAGGTTCCGGCCAAACTTGTTCATTATGTTTATTTATTTTATTGCATGCTTCAGATTTAGTCTTAGGTTGAAAGAAGTTTAAGCATGAGGGTGAATGGAAATATAATGCAGGGTGTTTATAAACAGGTCATATTTTTCTTTCCCAACACAAAAATATATAGCTACATAAACAAATCATTGAAACTCCATATTTTAGATTCAAATAACTTAAAATTATATTTTCATATCAGTAGATAAAGATTTTTCAAATAACACCATTGATACAACATTTTATTTCTAAAGAAAAGAAAACAGTTTGTTGGCATCTAGAACAGGTTTCCTAATTTACTTTAACCAAAATATAGCATAAGATCTGATTTTTCTTTTCACACCTTCACATTCACAATGCTTCAACCATCATTCTCTACAACTCAAATGAACGCAATATTAGATGATTCATTAAAAGGGATTTTTTTTCAATATGCATTAACCTTTAAGTGAACAACAAGAAAATAACTTCAACATTCGTGCAACCACAAACAAAACAATGCCATTTAAGAACAAAGGAAGTTTGATCTTCTCATTCTTCTTGCCACAAAATACTAACTATTAATATCACAAATGACACATAAAAATGAGACAACCATAGGCCAACAATTAAGACTTGCTCCTTCCATTTCTACATTGAACAACATGAACCTCATCATTTTAAAAATTACAATATTACCACAATATTAGAGAAAGCAAAATACTTACACACCCATGAACAAGGTCTTGCTCTCCACCCTACCGTAATGGCGTCATGGAGCCTCGTAGGCTCTAACCATACCCCCGAGCAAGGAATTAGTTTAGCTCCATGATGATATATGGAGTCTTTTCTCAATTTCACAAGGAATAAAACTAACATAGCACAATTCCCATGCATCTAGGTTCTCTACTTTATATCTTTAACCATGATCCATACAATATGTGACCATCTTGCAACCAATAACCAAGGGTGGAAGAAAATAGGAAGAACTTATCTCATTTCTTTTAGGTGAAGGGGTTGAGCTCCTTTATCCATCTCTCCTCTCCAAGCCAAGACATATTGATCACTATGTTTCCAAGAGGTGGACTCCTCTCCTCTTCACATTCTTTCTGCCATCTCCACTAAAGTTCTCCGAGAGGAGAAGTGGGTAACCACCTACTCATTCCTCCTCCCCAAAATATATAGGAGTTTCAAATTGAAACCCTTGGATGGGAAGGTGTGGAGTGTACCTCCCTCCATCAAGAGAGGTCTTATCCTCATTAATGAGGGGAACGTGCACTTGGACAACCTTTCAATATTTTCACCCCCATCATCTCCTCAAAATTCGTCCCTGTTCATTATGAGGACTTTTGAAGGGTCAAATCATGTCCTTAGGGCACTATTGTATGCCTACTTGACCCCTACCACTATGGTATAGACCCTAAGGGGTTTATTTTTGCATCTCAACCAAGGAAATTGACCAAAAACCCTCTTTAAAGCCCTATTCAAGGATTCATCCGAATTTTCAATTTTGGATAGGGGTTCCTAAAGCCTAACCCCACTTAAACCCATATGACCCACCTTTAAATGCCTTCAAAAACCAAAAGTAAGTTATCCTTTTAATGTCGAACCTCGCACCTTAATCTACCAACACATTAACTTTGTTTCTTTCTAAGCCCCAAAAGGGTTCAAACTCATAACCACAAGAAAATGTCTTTTGATTTGTTTTTTGAGGGTTTTTCCTTCTCGATACTGGCATCCTTACTTTCCTGCACATTACCAATGAAACCATAAGCAACAATGGTATATCACATAAATTCTCTAATTGAATATCCTAATATTTTACATATAATTCTATTTAAAATTTCAATTTATATCCCACACTTCATGAGTGTTTAACACCTTCATGGCAAAGATAATGAAACAAATGTCAAAATGAAATACAAGAATATTGTCACACAATTACATTATTTATTGCCCACAATACCACTTACCACCCATTTATGGAAATATATAACAAGTTAGGTTGGGTTTTAATCATAAGCAAAGAGGGGTCTTACATAATAGTGAATACATAGACGCAAGGTTCCATCCTTCTTTTTCACAAAGATAACTAGTGCTCCTCATGGTAACACACTAGGTCTGATAAGCCTCTTGCATAAAAATTCCTATAACTAGGCTTTCAATTCATAAAGCTCTGTGGTGGTCATCCTATATGAGGCCTTAGACTATGGCTCGGCTCCTAGCACTAGGTCAATGGAGAAATCAAATTCTTGCCTTGGAGGCATCTCAATGAGATCTTTGGGAAACATATCTTGGAATTCCTTAAGGATTGGATAATCATCTAGGTATGGTTTCTCATTTTCAAGTTCACTAACATGCAAAGCATATATGACACAACCCTTCCTCTGAGTTCTCTTGAGCTGCATAGCTAAGATCTACCTAAGCTCCAAGGGTCACTATATCCCCTATATCTCAATCGAGTTCCCATAGTCATCCATACAACTCACCATCTTATCCTCACAATTTACAATAGCCTTGTGTACAGTTAACCAAATGATTACCAAGATTACATCATAGGATCCTAATTGTGCCATGTCTAGGTCAACTTGGGTCAGGAAGTTGGGAAGTTCTAACTCGCTGCAAAAGAAACATGAATCTACTTCTCGCTCTGCTCGATTCCCATACTAAATAGACCATGAATTTTTCAGATATCCATGTCGAATGGGCACCTTAGAAATCATTCTAGGATCTATGAAACACTCAATAGCTCCAATATCTATCAAAATAGAAATATTTCGGCCATAGAGCTTACCCGTCAATCATATTGGAGAAGCCTGGTACTCAGCTTGCCTGTTATCCACCGCCGCATGGATTTTGTGTTGTAAGGCCTGTTACTAGCTTCCTTCCTTCCATGACTTCAAATTCTAAGGGAAATTAGATGCATAATGGTCTCCCCCACAAGTGTAACACCTGTCACATGGTCCTTTTCAACCTCCAGGCCTATCTTCTTTTGAGTACCCTTGGTTACTATTATAGTTGTCTTTGCTCTTGTTAGCCCTTTTATTCCTTCCACCTTGGTTTTCTTCTTCCCTTTTCGGAGGTTCGCCATCCATTTTCAAACTCCTAATCTAATGGGACTTATTTCCCTTATGTATGTCACCCTTTTGAAACCTTTTGTTCCTGAACCGAGGCTTGGACTCTGATGCTTTGCGAAGATTGGACAACTACTACAACTTTTGTTCTTTCTTAATGGCCTTCGCAAATGCTTTTACCATTGTAAGAGGATTATGAAGATATAATTCAGCTCCAATGTGGGGTCTCAATCCCAGTATAAACTTTCTAATCCAAAAATGCTCATCAAATTGATATTGTGGCACATACTTGAGCAAGTTGGTGAACTTCTCCTAGAAAAACTACACTACTGTCAGGCCACCCTGGTTTAGGTTCTAAAATTCAGTCATCTTCTTTTTCAAGAAAAGTTGTGGTAGCCATCTCTTCCTAAAATATTGGAGGAAAAACTCCCAAGTGATCTCTTGCAAGAGTCTCCCTTCTACCTTCTCATTGTCCCACCAAGTAGCTTCCTCTCCAAATAATTGATATGCATCCCAAGCAGCCTTGGTTTGGTCTGACAAGTTGCAGAATCTAAAATATTTTTCCATCTCTATTATCCAAGCCTCTACCCCATCTTTGATGGCCTTGCTATCGAATTTCAGTGGTGCTACCTTCTTAAGATCCTTCCCTAGCTCTTGCTCAATTTGACCCTAATGAGGATTCCCTTGGGCCTTTTCTCCTTGGTTGGGTATCCGGTTCCTAAGATTCTAATCTTCCTACACCCCTCGAACCTCTTGTTCCAAATGGTCCATTTGAGTTTCTTGTCAGTTCAAGAGTTCTAGGATTTGGTCTAGCCTCTTGTTTGTCCCATTGTCCTATTTGCTACTACCCACTTCTTGTCTAGTGGTCACCATAATGACTCACACTAGACCTACACCACAGTCACATTTAGCGTATCTTAACACAAGGTTTTACATTTAAACCGCTACATCTATGCAATACATTACACACATGTAATCTATGAGAGATATACACGTTTATTTACATTCACATCAAGACAAGCCTTCAAGTTCGTGCTCTTGGACAATAAAAAAATATATTTATTTATATTAAATTTTGGATTTACACTGATCCTTATTTACAAAAAAATTTTCTACTCTAAGCAGTTCCCTCATCATCGGAAAGAGGGCATTCCTCTAGATCCTCATCTGAATCTACATCTTCCCTTTTGGGTGAGGTAGGACATGCGTGCAGGCACTCCTCCTTATGCAATAGAGGTGTGTTAAGTCCAGATCCTACCAGCCAGTCTCTAAATGTGGAGGGTTTCTAAGCCTTAGGAGTTCACTTAGACTCCTCAATCTTTTAGCCTCTCTCCAACTTGAGACGTGTGAGGGCATGTGCTAGAGTTTCATCATCAAGAATCTCGGGTTGGTTCTCAGCTCTAGGATTTTTCTTCAATAACGACTAGCTTCTTCAAAGACCTAATAGTTTTTCCCTTATTTCTTCTTGACTTGAACCTTCCCATTTCCTGCAACCAATTTTAGATTGGTCATTTTTTAGGTAACTCAATCTAGTTAAGGGTTTTTTATTCCCTAGTTCAACCATCGTGGGCTCATAGGCCTAGAGTTGAACCTTGAGCTCTGATACCAAATGTAACATGCTCAACTAGATTTTCCTCAAATAAATTAAAAATTGACATTATGAATATAAAATTTATGACACAAATCCCATAGCTATTTCTATTTAGCAATTTCATGTCCATAAATAACAAATAAATTGAATATATATTCATTTCCAAATGTCAATAGTCAATTTACAATTTTGACTTGGCACTCAATGCCTCAAAGTCAATACATCATTTACAATAATTACATCTATTATAGCAATTTCATCAGTTACATCAATGATACATTTACATAAAAAGAATTTTGATATGATTCCTCTTTAACAGCTCACCTTCACTAGTGGACAAGAACATGGTTGAGGTGCTTTTCCATCCAACCACGAAGTAATGCTTCCCCGGAATTCTTCAGTCAATCACAGAATACTAGACCCTGCACGGAACACTTAGCAAGATATACAGTTTGCAAGGCAGAATCTGTGTGTGCCTAACTACATGCATTTCTATCTACAGCTAGAATATGCACATTCCATGTTAGGTAGTAAGAAAGTACAATAGAGGATAAATAATAACAGTCTATTCCATAAATAAAAAATGATTGCAAAGCTTGGCCAAGCTCATGTTCCATAAAATGCAACTTATATTAGATTTGGAAAAGCAAATCTACACTCTCTCGCACCTATTCCCGGAAGAAAATATCATTATATCAAGGGGTATCCCTCCCTTTAGACCATCCATTAGCAACAAATCTAGTGTGCTATAGTCTTCCTTGAATTCTTGTATCATTCCATTTCAATATTATCAACCATTATTCATTTTAATCTGGTATAACCATTCATCTATTCATCATATGTCTATTTTCTATATAGTGTCAAATTGCAATTCAACACTATTCCATTTCTACAATTTGTTCCATTTGCAAAAAAGTTTTATATTCTTAATCAAGATGAATCAGAAGGTATATGGCATGTATGTACGCATGCATAAATGGTCATTTATGCATGTACACATATATGTCTAGAAATGAACATAATTAAAATATGCGTATACATTTTGAATAAATAAAGAAATATCTTTCTTACATACAGGTTTCTCATATTCAAAAAAGAAAACATCACTTCCTTCAGATACTCCATTTTAAATTATCTATAACATCTATCCTTGTTAAGATACAAATGAAACACTTATTCCCCAATTTCTTGTCTTTCAAGGAACTAAGAACGGTTCAAATAAAACATAGATGAATACGATATCCATAATAAATCAATACCAGAAAAGTGGTATATTAACAGAATAATGTACCCTTCAAAGGATACTACATAGGTTTTATGTTCAATGTTCTTTTTCTCGTCAATGTGTCCATTCGTGAATCAGTCTTAAATTCACCATCATAATATTTTAATGAACATCAGAACACTATAAGAGAAAAGTACTCTATACATCAAAATGCCATTTCATATGAGGGTACCGATACGCATTTTATCATGGAGTGATAGCATGATATTGGCTACCTTATGGTCTTTCATTTAGCCGATATCTAAAGAGCCGCAATTCAACCCACATTATAGTGAATCAACTTTTGAATACAAATTGGAAGAACAGAGTATAGTCGATACTTCAACTCAATTAACAACACTATAGAAAGATCGACAATGAGCAAAAAAAATATATATATATATATATATATATATAATCAAATGATTTCAATATTTGTGGCCTAATAATGGCCAAGCACTGGAAACACGGCATGCTATTATTATTATTGTCATGCATCGAACATAAACATAAGATACAAGGAACAATATAAATAGTGTCTGGCCCTTGCATTTAGCAAGGTATGAATCAACACCTTTATCACAACATTTGGTGGGCACGACATGTTGTATGTATCTCATCAAAGATGAGATATCAAGCAATAAACATCACTCGGCTTGTTGCTCATAGAGCGCTGGTACAGATAAGCTGAAATCAATGAAATATAAATACTTTGGTTGAGCCGAATGGCCATGACCATTAAAGAACGAATGACATATGGGTGAAAATCCCTGTCATGGGTGAGCAACCCGAATTCCCTGTGCAAGTATAACAAAAGAAACAAGTTTTCATGGTGGCTCAGCCCCAAATGAATAGATTGACATGGGTCGATCTATAGGGAAAAACATGATAACCAAAGGAAAACACAAATTTTCACGACACGGCATATAAAAGCATAGTTTTATTTCCATCATTTCACATAGAATGCAACTCATTCGATTCAAGAGGAAACAATTTGAAACTGGATTTGAATTACCTCAACTGGTGTGTTTTTTGAATGATTTTTCCTTCTCTGATAATGGCAACATCTACTCAAACCCCCATTGTCCTCCCCTTCTGTCGAGCTTTTCCTTGATTTTTCTTGCTTTTTGCTAGATTGCTTTGATCCTCTTTCTGACCATGATTCTCTCTTGCTAATTTTGGAGATAGTGGTCTTAATGCTATGTCTCCAATTTCCATTACTTGGCTGCCCACTCCCTCTACTTTTTGGCATCGACTATCACTTCCCAACATAGAGGGGTCGGCCCTTATTCCTTTCATTATTGGGGGGCACGGGGGGGAGGGTGGCAGGGTTACAAATTCCTTATTATTTCCCCTGTAATACATTTTATATGCAGACATATATGTACTTATATATACATATATATGTGGGTGTGTATATATGTATATATATATATATGGGTTTAGGATCATATTTTATTCATATGCAAGAATTCACAAGCATTTCCTATCAAATATTTTCCATTTTCTTATTCAAAGACCTATTTTTTTCAAATTTGTCAAATTGAACAAATAACACATTCATTTCCATATGACTTTTGTACATGATAGAATGCATTTAAGATATCATTTATCATTGATATTTGAGATAAATAAAGTCAAGGATGCACTGAATTTATTTCTTTCACAAGATTACTTATTCACCAAATTACAATTTCACACAATATAAATGATATCTATCAATTGTAAACAATGCAAATGTCATGATCTACTGTGGTGTGTGTAATATTTTGGATTCCATTCTTGTTTACTGTCGTCATCTGGCTAAGCGTTCCTACCTCAATCAAGTTCTCGTCCTTCGACTTGCTCCTACACACACATTCTTACACTTTTCCACTTATCAATAACCTTCAACCAATAAATCTTATGGAATAATTCTCTTAAATCATAAAATTACAAGATATTCAAATTCAAATATATCATCACATCTATCAAATCCATAAACATTAAATGATAATTTCCTCTTTTCCCAATTATTTCAATTAACTTAACATTATTAATGCAAGTAATGAAATTGAGATATGACAGATTTATCTATCATTTCCATATTATTGTTGGATGTGTGTTTCTACCTTGGTTATTCTTTTAGTAATGAGTTGATGCTCAATCTTTCCTTGGTCTAGGAAATGGAGGTTCATTCTCATTCAAGTTTCATATTCATTCATGTGACAAGTAGTTAGTGGTCCAGTACCCTCTCACTTTGGTTAGAAGGATGGATATCCTCCTTTTCAAGGTCATGGAAGTTTCTTTATATAACAATACTAAGTTTTCCATAAGATTTTAGATCCTCACATCCTTACTATTCTTCATAGCACTAATGCAGTTGGTCACCCAATTGTTATTTGAGAGGAGACTCTATATCCTCTTCTTCTCATTATGTTGATGTTATCCCTCAATTGTAGTGTAAGTCTTATGCTAAATTTGTTCTATGTTTGGTTGTTAGACCTAGTTGAGTCATTATTTAGGTATCATTAACATTGGAGCTTAGATCCTCCCATTTTTTTTCTTCTTTGTAGCTTGATGTGATGTGGTCACCCAATCACCAATTGATAGGGGACTTTATCTCCTCTTCTTATCATCGTGTCAATGTTATCCCTCAATAGTAGTGCAAATATTCAATTGATGTTGGTCTATGTTTGGTTGTTAGACCTAGATGATTCATTATTTAAGTAGTGCATTGGTTGTAATTTTTTCCTTTCAACAACATTATGGTTGGTATGAGTGCACTGTAACATGAATATGTTGATTTGTAGTGTAAAAATTTTGTTTGTCTATTTTCTATTTGCTAATGTCTTGAGAATAATATTGGATCATTACATATGTGAATGCAATAGTCAATAACATGATATGTGTCATGATGATTGAAAATCATCATAAATAATTAATTTACAATTTCATACAAGTTAAAATAATTTATAATTTTATCTTTCCCATATATCCTAGTTCAATTGTTGGAGTCCTACTCACATTTGGTTCTGGATCCACCCTCAAAGTAGAAGATAATGACTCCTCAAGCTCAACATCACTATAATTCATGATGCCATCCAATCTAATGCATCCTACTTCTATTGTACACTCACATGCTTGTCTCCAAAAATATGCAATCCCAACTTATTTAGACATGGGATCCTCAACTTGTGTAATCTAGTCACTATATGGATTAATGTCATCTAAGTTAATTGTGTCATGACTATCTCATCCAAGTCTAGTTTTTAGTAAAGGCAAAGATTGTATTTCATGGAGATGGATCATTGATGTGATTTTTTATTAACTGTTTCATTTCTTCATGTGAATGAAATTAATTAAACTCCAATTTTGCTCAAATCCAAAAGTGCTACAAAGTTGGGAAAAAAATCAAAGGGTTGGCTTTTGCATATTTGTGGTTTTTCCCCTTTGATATTCCCATGAAGAAACTACAAAGAATACATTTATAATATTTTTTTAATTAATCAATAATTGTACACATCAAATATTTGAAGTGAAGAAATTGAAGAGTAGCTTTTTTATTACTAGGTAGTAGGGTGGCTATCCCTTAGATAGCTAGTGGTGAAGAGGAGCATGTCATCAACACACTTATATTTTATTAGATTTTCAATAGTCATATCCTTGACCTCAACCTTAGTTGACATCCTCTTAATGCATGTTGAGATATCCTCTATAACCATCACATTGGCATTCCCAAAATCATCTATGAAGAATTTTTTTGAATTGAGATAGTACATCACTGCATATATGGTTGATAAAGTTGATTGTTCCACCTCCAATCAATAATATTCCAAATGGGTTCAAATTTTATTATATCTCCTTTGTGGTATTGTTGGATGGCATCCTTGGCCCAATCAATGGCCTCATATAATCCCATCTGTTTTTTCTCCCCATCCACCAAGTGCAAAATCCTAACAAAGTGCTCTAACACCTATAAAAAATTAAAGTTGCAATTAAAAATAAAATTTTAAAAATTGAACAATATCTAGTAATTAGAAGTTTAAAAAATTAATTTAAAGGATACAATTTAAATTTCAAATAGAATTTTCAAGTTTCCTTGTTGATCTCATTAGTTCTCTTAACAAAGATCATTATAAAAAAATTATTTTTAACTCTCTATCTAGGTTCTTTGAATAAGAACAATCATTGGATCATAAATATCTACTTAGAAGTTGTTTACAAACCATAAATTCTCTACAAAGTGATGAAGTTAGTTGTAAACTATGCAACACTTTCTTGTACAAACTCCTTCCCCCAATGTGATCTCTTATCAAGTCAAGCATCCAAGGGTGATGATACATATATTTGGAAATGTTCTTGGCATCTTCCATCATCGATTTTACCCAATAAAGTGTCTATATGTCCAACAAAATGTCAAGGCAGCGACTAATGCAAGGGTTTAAAAATATGTTGGGTGTCTCCTCAATTTGTCTCTCTTTCACCACATATGATGTTGATTACTGTCACAATTTAGACCACATTTTTATATGTTAACCTCTAGCACAAAATCCAACATTAAATTTAGATACTTAATATCCTTGACTTTGTTCGATGGGACAATGGACCTCAAAAACATCATCTCACCATTTAAACCACTAAAATTTTAATAAGTGTGATTTCTTCTATATCTCCACCCCTTTGATAATATGGTGCATCCATACTTGCATTGATTTTTATTTTTATCTTTCACAATTGTCTACATTGCCACTACTTCATGGAGTAATGACCTACTTAACTCATATGGAATAGGTGTCTTGTATCTTTTCTCTACAATAATCAAGATTATGAAAAAATTCTTCAAATATGGGCTTCTCACCATGTTGAAAGGAATGTTATTATAGTGGGAAAAAATTGCACATGACATATTTTTCCTTGTTCTAATTAATACCTTCAAGCAAACGCTATGAACCTTATGGATTCTATGGAACAAAAAATTCCTATGATTGCATTTTGTTGAAGCTCAATGAAGTGGATGTGTCATGAATCATGATTGGAGCACACAATCTCTATTATATTTGCATTTAATTCTTACTCCATTTTCGGATTCATTATGGCTACAATGGTTGCAAACATCCTTATCCTTTTTACTTTTTTTTGTCCAAATGAGGGTAGCATTTGTCTCTTATACTTGACCTCCAACTCTAAAATTCAACTACACTTTGATGTTGCGGCTAGCTATCTATAAAAGGTAGTATTTGAGGCAATTAAAACCACCAATCATCTTCAACTTGCAATGGTTGCAAATGACCAATCCTACCACACCATGGTTTTAAGAAACATCCATGTTACCAACACATCCACTTCCACTATAGGTCAATCAGTTTGAATCACACTATACAATTGAATCTTGACATAATACCATACAATATATAAATTTAAATATTAGTTTTTTTTTTTAAATAAGCATTGTAAACCCTAGTATTAAAAAATCAAAAAGTACAAAACCTTAAACTTTTAAAAAAATTAAATATATTTTTAAATTAAAAAATCTTAAATTAATTCAAATACATCAAACACAATTTGGAAATACTTAGAAAAAAGAAAGAACAAAAACTTTCTTCCACAATCACTTTACATCATCACAAGAAAAGCTCAAAGGAGATAAAATGAGTATGAATGATAAGTGAGATCAAGTAGGATTTATGTGGGGGGAAAAGAAGTATTCGATTCACATGTTTTTTTCTTAACCAAGCACCCATGAGTACTATGTGACAAGTATGTACCTCAAAACTCACAATTTTCCATGGGTAGTCAATAAGTTTTCCAACTAGGCCTTGTCACTAAAGAACCAAAGTAAAGGAAAAAAGAAGAAAGGGAATTTGTCATGCAAATGTTAAATAGAAGTTTCATCTACAAGTGTCAAGCCCTCATCTTCAATATTACCAAAACCATAACAGCTAATATAGATATCTTAAATACATCTATCTAAAGGATATTGAGAGATGTATGTCTAGAGGCAGTTATATTGAATTCATCATAAAGTTAATATAATTTTATTAAAAAAAGAAAAAGTTAAATATAGAAACACATGAATTAAAATTGGTCTCAAATGTAAGACTCAATTTTTTAATCCATTTTGATTTTCACCTCCATCTTAAATATAATTTATAATGTTGTGTTAGTTTTGAAATACCATCATATGTAACCACCTAATATTATATTATATTTGCATTATAGATTGGTAATTAGTAAACTACAATATCCTATATAAATATTACATGCTAATATAAAGATATTATGCATTACCATTCTCAATATAACTAAAACCATAACCATAAATGGATCTCCACAACCAAATCTTTGTCCCCATCCTCATATTTTAAGTATATAAATATTCTCTTTCCTATGAAATTTGAGTTCTTGAGTAAATAACAAGTTCTTAGACTCGAAAAAATGGCAATCGTGCTCCTACTCCCGCTCCCACTCCCCAGCATTTCAAATGCACATGTTACAACAGGTGCAACAAGTCTTGGACACATCAATGTTTCATGCTCATGGCCTACTACTAAAGATTTTAAATTAGGCGGGTCGGTTGTGGTTTCATGGTCCCTCTCTCTGACATGGGCTTACCTTGTTTCTCCTACGACTGAGTTTTTTGCTACTATTGGTGGCACCACCAATCCCAATGGTATAGTTACACCTTCTAGTTATGAAAGCTTTGCTAAGGTTACTACTATTGGTGTTGGTGCTAATGTAGCTTTCCCATTGAAGGGGAAGTTTCATCCCATCCTTTGTGCTAAACCCTCCCTAGTGGCAGTTTGTGGCTAGGATGTGGTGGAAAATGAAGATTTCTATCAACATAGGGGTTTGGTGTGCAAATTCTTCAATATTTGGCCTTCCCTTCTTGATTTGTATAATTGGGTGTTGGATTTCTAGAGGCCTCTTGTGACTGGTAAGATTGAACTCTTCCCCTATGCTAAAGGTGTTTTCACTGCTTCCTTTGCCTCTCCTGAGGACAAAAACTTGGTTTGAGTAATCTATTGGCTTGGGGAGAGCATTCCCTCTTGGTCAAACCCTGGACAACTTCCTTTAGCCCCCTTACTGAACCACTCAATGTGTTTCTAGTGTGGATTAGACTCTCAAATCTTTCCCTCTAGTTTTGGGAGGATTCTTGCCACAAGGCCATTGGCAACTCTATTGGTTGTTTCTTGAAGGTTGGTGTTTCCACCTCCTACATGGGGCACCCCACTTTTTCTTGCATTCTGGTGGATATTGACATCTCCAAGCCTCTTCACAAGGATGTGGTTCTAATGGTTGGGGATAGGCCTTGGACTCAACCGCTTGATTATGAGGGCCTCCCTTTTAGTTGTCATTATTGCTTCTCAACAGATCACTTGGCTATGGATTGTTCTCTCTCATATCATAAAGGTGTTGCTACTTGGTGGAAGAATGCTAATGGTGATCATTTGATTGTCCAAGCTCCTAATTCTTCATCAAATGACTCCTTTCAGGATAATGTTGAGCCCTCAAATTTTAGTGTGCCCTTATCGTTCTCAACAAACCTTATTGGGGATCCTCTTATTATGTGCTCACAACTAGATTTTCCAATAGCTTCAATTCAACTCCACTTTTCTCATAGGTGGTTGGCTATATTTTTCCTCATCGTCCCTCTTCGTGCATTGGTGATCCCTTTGTGGGGGTTTCTCCTCGTGCTCCTCCTTGTATTGATAATTTCGATGATAGTATTGCTTGGACTGTTGTTAGTTGAAGGAGGAAAGATCTCTCTTCTTCCTCTTCCCAAACTTGTAATTGATTTGTGGATGAAAGTTGCCCCTGACCTGGGTTTGTCTAAGTGGGACACTAATGGTCCATTCTCTCTCTTTTGTTTGTAGTCTTGTTTGGTAGTTTGGTTGCAGCTATTTTTGTGTTGTTCCTTTGTTGTTTATGGCATGTGTGGACCTGTTTCATCTATCCTTTTTGCAGCCTTTGTATAGGGTTGGGACCCTTGTTTCTCACTTCTTTTTATCTATTTCTTGTTTTGTACAAAGGGTCTAGGCCCTTTCAAAATCAATGCTTACCTTAATCAAAAGCAAGTTCTTGGACTCAATTCATCTTTACTAAGTACATGAGGTTCTCAATTCCTTGTGCCACACAAAAATCCTCAACATATGGGAGCATCTTCTTTATTTCAACATGTAGAAGATAAGAAACAAAATCCAAATAATTTAGAATGGTTGTAGCGAACAAGCCATGTTTTAAATTGGCCTTTAATGATAAGGAACTAAAAGAGAAATTGACACACATGCAATGTCAATACCATAAGATTTACAACCTAATATAAGCTTGATAAAGTGCACATGAAGCTATACCAATAAACAAAAACCTAGATAGAAATTTCCTACACTAATCCTATGAGGAAAGACTTGCAAATATCAAATCGTAAACATTTTCAGCAACATATAATTGAACACATAGAAACAAGAATGAAAGAACACAAAAGAGAAGTGACACAAATATACTTTAGGAAAAAAATTACAAGGAAAATCCAACCTCCAAAGCACCAAACCAATGTATTTCCATAACAATAGTCACAATACATTATCAAGTTTAGAACCTTAACATGCAAATCAACACCCAGGTCCTTTGGAGAAAATCTGGCAACATAACCCTACAATAATGTCTCTTCTCTCTAATCTACATCTCAAGCATCCAATATATAGTTACATAACCAAAACTAAAAACCGCCAATGGTTTCTAAAACAAAGAGAATACCATGAGCTAAAACTAGAACCCAAATCCCCATGCAAAATCCAATGTCCAAATAAAGTTGAATTAACTAAAACTTAATTGGAAACTTTCTTTTTCAACTTGAGCACTCCAATTTGGTCTTATCTATCTTTTTGGTAACATACTCATGAAATCAAGGATCTCCCTTTATCTTCTCCAAGTTGACACTTAACTCCATCTTTCCAAATTATTTTTAATTTAACTCTTGCACACCTTACCAATCATAGTTGCATTTAGCAACTCCCATGACATTTAAGTGATAATTAAAAATTGCCACATTAAAAACTACAAGTGATAACTAATGTCACTCCAAGAAGGACCACCCAAATATGTGGGTGTACAAAAAAAATACAATTAAATCATTAAATACGAACATTGAAAATGCAAGGTTGAGACCCAACAAAAACTTGAGAGTAATTTACTCATATGTAGATGAGAGGCAACAACCAATGATTGTCTAAACTAAATAAGAACTCACAAACTTGTCCAAAGAGAGAGAAGACAAATTCAATAGTGGAATCTAAGTAATACACAAAGGAGCTACTTAACGAGAAATTCAAGAGATAAAGGAACTAAAATAAAGATTATTTGTTGCTTAAAAAAAAAATAGTAACAATATCTAAGAATCCCTATTTAAGTCTCTAAACCTATGGTCTCAATGACATAGTAGGTAAGGTTTATCTAGTAACCCAATTAACCAAGAGATGGGGGGATATAGGGGAGCTTACCTAATTCTTCATAAACTAGGCTTTCAATTCCACCCATACTAATATAGAGAGTGTGTAGGTCTAGTTTGACTAAATTGTATAAAAATATTTCTGATGTTCTAATTCTATAGATAGGACCCAAAATATTCAAATAGGTCTATAAGTTGTTCTTTAAGAGGCCATAAATTTGGAAAATAAAGTGAAGCACATTGGTAAGGCCAAAATTTTAATGAAAAAGGATTATATTTATTATTTGAATCTTATATTTAAAGTGTCAAAACAATCACTAAGGGAATTAAGATTGGCACCTCAAAGACATAGTCCATTGTAAACAAGATATGACAACTTTATAAAGATATAGTGTCAAAGCCACCAATCTATTTGAAGCAATTACAATTTCATAGTTGAAGTTGACAATGGTTGTCAACAATTTGAGTTTCACAATTTGGTAACTATATACATGGTAGTGTTTGAGATGGATGTATCTTAAGTCAAAAGAAATATAATGTAGTGATTTGAAATTCCATTATCACTCCACTAAAAGAGTATAAAAAGGATTTGAACATCAACAAAATTTACTACAAAAGTGATACATGATATACACATAAATTTGGAACCTTTGGGAACAAATATTAAAGAGACAACCTATCCTCAATATGGCTCCAACAGTTTAAGAATGTGAAGTTTGCTTAAAGGTTTGTGTTGATGAAAACACCTATAAATATTATTAAGTAGGTTTCTTTAATTGTTTGGTGAGGCAATGAGGCAATGACCAAAAAGCTTGTTTATCCTTGACAATTTCTTAATTCCTAGCCATTATAATCATATGTGGATTTCTATTTTTAGATATGTATGTTTCTATAATGTTTGTGATAAACTCATAATCCAAGTTAGTAAAATAGTTGGTTGAGCATTTTAAATTCTCATTGCTATTTATAGGTTCTTACTAATTTATTTATTTCTTTCTTCTTATGCTTATTTAAATCAATGTGGAAATGAATTTAAGAAAACATTGATTGTGTAGTTATATCTTTTGAAGAAAAAAATCTTTCCTATTCTTTATTTTTTTTATTTTTTTGAATGTTTGATTGTAACATTGTAGATTGTTAAATGATAGTTTCAAAATTACACTTTACTTTTTCTTGTATGTGTAATAACTAAATTATTGTATTTTCTTTAATTGTTTTTATAAGAACCTTATATAGGGGGCTAATAACTTTTGTTTTGGACATAAGCAAACTCTTAAAACAAAAGGGTATACTCTTTATTATGGTGTGTCAAAATATACATCACCAAACATTATCACATTTTCAGCCCCACATATACAAAGCCTTCATATTCAACGTTTTGCAATCATAAGATATGTCTTACACATGTATATAAAATGAATCTAAAAAAAAAATTTAATAAAAAGGGGTAAAAACTTTATTGAACTCAAGAAATTAACAGTACAAAAGGATCAGGGAACCCACAAGCTCCCACAAAGGAAAACACCAGAACCCCCAACCAAAACAAAAACCACCATCCAAACAAAAACCAACTTATCCCTCCATATCATCATCAATGACCCTTTCTAAATCCTGACAATAATCAGGGGATAATTGTCCCCACCCCTCAACCTTCCAATCATTTGCGTGCTATGAAGCCCACTTAGCCAAATAGTTAGCAACCATATTCCATTCGCGCAGAATGTGAGCAAAAGACACCACTTCCAACATAGAGCGCGTCTGCAAAATCTATTGAACAACCAATGCAATTTGCCAATTAACCTCAGCCACCCTTTCCTCGTGCAACATATTAACAATAATATGTGAGTCAAATTCACAGATAATCCTACGCCAACCCAAAGCACAAGCACGCTCAATAGCCCAGAGAATTGCCAACCCCTCCATAAAGTTGTTAGAATGTCACCATTTATAAATGAAGAAAAAGAAAATAACCAAACCAGAACTGTCCCTTCCAACTCCAACAATCCCAACAAGCCTAGGATTACCCCTAGAGGAACCATCTATATTAAAATGAATCTAAATTAACAGCACTAAGAAACACCATATAAATTGGCTTTCAATAGAAACCCTCGATCAATGAATCTAACCACCAAAGATTACAAAATAATGAAATATGTACAAGTTAGGCATGCATAAGCTACTTTTGTCAATGTTTTTTTGGTTACCTATAATTATTCAATGAATACAAATTTTCTTTGTTAAATTGTTAGTTTAGTTTTGTTAGCTTAAAAGCAAGTTAAATTAAGTATTCGCAATGCCTTAACCCTTTTTTCAATAGCACATATATATCATTGCAAGTTAATTCACATAATATTAAGTGAACATCTTGTTATAACAACTCAAAATTCTAATACTAAAATAGTTGAAATGGTTTTAAGGTTTTTCTTGCATATAAGGTATCATAACATCGCAAGTCAAACTAGCTAATTGTTATCTTCCTTAAATTTTAAATTTAGAAAATAATAATAAAAAAATTATTTTTATTGAATTGACACAAAAGATTTGAAATAATCACATTTTAACAATAAAAACATTCAAGTAGAAAACTATTAAATATCATACACAAAGTATCATGGACATGAAACAAAGTGGGAGTGAGAGCGAGAGTGGGAATTTGAATTCCTTTATGGATAAGAAGACCTTCAATGGAGGCAAAGTTGAGGGTGATCCTAACAATGCAAATGAGTATGAATGCTCTAGTGATACCAATGATGTAGATAAGGATGAACAATCTAGTGCTTGGGACGAGGAGGACAAATTGCTCCTAGATTTGTTATTAGAGGCACGTTTGAAGGACTAGTGAATTGTCCCTAGGGCCATTTGGAAGTATTCTAAGGAGCTCCTTGCTAACTCTTTGTGTTGTGGTCCTATAAGGGTGTTGCATAGGGAGTTTCTGCTCTCCCTAGCAAATGTATCCTAAACCCAAATCAATTCTAGGTCTATTCTGGTGGTCAAGCATTGTGTAGAGTCTCCAATTTCAAACTCTATTTGGGAGATGAATGGTTTTTATCAAACGGTTTTAGTGTGTTTGAGAGCTCTATTAGGGATATGACAGGGACAATGGCACTCGATCTACTCCCATGTTTCTGGGAATTGTAGGGGAGTTCTAGAGAGGGTTTTGTAGAGGTACTATGAACTTCAAGTCCCCTTATCCCCAAGTTTTGCAAGCTTCCAATCTGAACCTACATATCAATTCTTCCCACTTGGTCACAAAGGTGTGTTTTGAGGTCTATTAACACTATGCAATGAGGGCTTCTTTTGTTGGGTTGGTGGATGAGTGGTTCCTTTTCTAGCTCATCCTTGCATGCTTCTAACCTTTGCTTGGGTGAAGCTCCTTCCCCCTTGGGAAGAACTTGCACCATTCTGAAAATCCCTAATATTTCTTTAGATAGAGCTCTTGCTTGCATGGGAATGCCCTCATTGGGAGATTCTTCAATATATTGATGTTGTCCAAAGTTGGGTTTTAAAAAGATGGTGTGTACCTAGTTAGATTCAGGTGAGTACCATGACAAATAGATTTTTTTTATTATCTTTCCAATCTCTTGATGAAAGCATGAGAATTTTGCAAGGAGATCCTCGATCCTTTGGCAAGTCTATTCTTTCTTTGAAAAGATGGTCTACTAGTTTTGATGCTACCAAGAATAGCTTTAATAGGGTCTCTATTTGAGTTAGGCTCCCATGGCTTCCCTTAGAATACTAGGACAAAGAGATAATACGTGGTATTGCCAATTCTTTTGGTCAATTTTTATCTATTGACAATGTCACAAAATTTATGAAAACGTTTAGTTTTTGCTAGATTTTGTGTGTTAATACTAATAGGGTGCTACCAAACATCATAAAACTATGTTCCAAATTTGATGTTTGGGTGCAAAGAATCCATTGCAAGTAGATTTTGTGTGTTGATACTAATAGGGTTCTACCAAACATCATAAAACTATGTTCCAAATTTAATGTTTGGGAGCAAAGAATCCATTACAAATCCTCTTAAGCTTGCTTGCATTGCCATAACATTGGGCACTTCTCCTATTCATGTTGGGATATCAAAGAGAAACACCATATTCAAACAAAAAAGTATAATGAATCCTCGCTAGCATTGGAAAGAGTGTAAGAATGTTGTTAAAGAGCGCTCTAATATAAAGAAGGAAGGAAAGGATTTGGACATTGCTATAGTGGGTCATGTTGGGGATGTGCAAGAGTCTCTGTTTAAGGACAAGAGAAAGACTAAAGCTGTGACTAAGTGTCCTTTGATTGAGCCTAGCTCTTCTTCAAAAAGAGACAAGATGGCCCAATCGAGTCAAGCTTTGACTCCACTTAAAAGTTCTTTGGCAAGGCTTGGTTTTAAAACTCCATGATTGTTGTTATGCTTGTCCCTTTATTGTGGCCTTGTTTGTTTCTCAAGGGCCTCTCTAGTTGTAAGGCTCATTTATTTGTTGTATCTTGTTTCTTGTTCTCTTGTTGTTGTTTCCTATTCTTGATGTACAGTTTTTCAGAGCCCTTTCAAAACCCTCTTTCGGTTCATAACTCTAGTCAAAATTATTTATCTAATAATAAAACATTCAAAAAGAACCCACAATAACATTAACATGTCAATGCTATAACTTATTAATACACAATCTTGTGCCAAATCAACCATCTTGTTCAAAAATTGATTAGCTTCTAATGTAACTTTTGGCCACTGAAGTCTCCAATCATATATTGTATGAAGATCGACTCTTGTAGATGGTATCGCAAATAAATAAAAGCTTCCTTCCAATAAAACTCTGAACCAGTATAAACTACCACTGAATTCATCTATAGCTTGTCATATTATGAAATAGAAGCCATTAGACCAATTTTTAGATTTTGGTCTAACATTTTTTGCTTGTTTCTACTTTTTCAACTGATGTTAACAATAAACATAACTACTTTTACTTTATTTTCTCAAAGAATCTCATCAAGCTTACTCGTGTCACCACCTTAATCGCTGCTTGGAGTTCAATTTCTTGTATGACATTAGGCACCACAATCTACTTTTCCTTTCAATGACCCTTTTCTCTTCTTCATAGAACAAGAAAAATCGCAGCCTCTCGCTAAACATTTTAGAATGCATTTACAGTATAAATGAGTTGCTTTACTTTAGCAGTCCAATACCAATAATAGAACATTTGCTTTGTATTGTCAGGTGGAGACTCACATCCATGTACATCACAAAGGTACCAACTACTTTGTTCAGAACCATAATATAACTATCCATTGGCATATGCACTGTAACCATAAAATCAATACGTGGGTCAATCATAATTATTTTAGTTTAGAGCCTTGGGCAAGTTATAAAAGTTTTAAGCATAACTTGCAATTAAAATATCAATCCGTGAATGCATAGTTTACAGATTTGAATGCAACTTATTAAGCTCAAAGTCAAAGAATGCACAAATTAGCAACACAACCTCAGCAATTAGTTAGTATCGGTAAAATAATCAAACCCAAGTAACGTGGGTTCTAATGTGGGATTAAAGCGTATCACCAAGAAGGGATTTGAAATTACTGACTTGTAACTGAGAAGTAATTTGAATCAGCAAACAAGTTGCAGAATACTTTGAAGGGGTAACCAAAATAATGGAGTGAGTGTTGAAGCCCATTGTAAATGGTACAATTCAATACCATCAGACAACTCGCACAGCATGTTTAGTACCAATTCAACCAAATTCCAAAACTTTGGAGGCCATTCGCAACAAAACATCCAGTGCACTTGGAGAAAACTTACGAGCAAAAAGGAAACATAAGGAAGCTGTCTGGTTGTTGTGCATGCATGTCCTTGCATCACGAATCTTCCTCAGAAACTCTTCTGTGATATCCTCTTTTCCAAACATAGCTGGGTGAGAACCACCCCTTGACCAATCAACCCATGTGATGCTTCTGTTAGAATTAAATGACCCAAGTTGCATATTCACAAAGGTTGGAATGTAATGCTCATCAACATAGCAAGATGGCCTGCAATGTGTCTGGAATATAGGATAATATTTGGTGTCAGAGATTATTTTAACTGCTAGTTTCCGATTAACTTCAAACCACTGCGACCCTTTTCTCCATTGCCGTAATGTTATTTCTGGTGCCATGTTCTTGTTGTACCGCCCTCTTCCATATTGACTTGGGTCATCAAATGAATGCACAAAACTATAATGGGACTGGACCAAATAACTGTAAACTGTAGCGAAGTTAAATACAGGGATGCAAGTTTCTGATAAAAGTATAAATCTTTCATTTGAAAAATCAAGTAATGCATTTGCAAGAAGTCGCCTTTCTGCATCAACCATATTTGATTCTCCCCACTGTACAACCTGCAGGAAGAATATAGATTAAATTAGCAGTGAAAATGGCTAAATTAATGCATCATCCAACCATGGAAAGAGATTAATTAAGACAAACGACAAAGCCAGGCATGAGATATGATAAAGAACACATAATAGCCCCTACTCTAAATGATTTTAACTTTTAAACTTGGACTGGAAAATATTACCTTGAAGAATTTTCTTTAATCAGATGCATTAATACTGTATATCCAGGCACTAGAGACATCTCGCACAATATACAGAACCAATGCTTTGATAAATGTTAAGGTGGAACAATTTTCCATCAATCTACAGATTCAATTAGATATTAGATTTATAAACAGATTACTCTGTAAACACTCCTACATTGTAGAAAGCTTGCTACTATGTATTGGAAAATCCGCATCTTTGTCAAAATATCTTGATTCGGTTTACAGAAGCCTCTCAAGTGTATATATAGGGTCCAGGAGCAAATACAGAAGACAATGGAAAAGACTACAGCCCATCCATCTAAATTACCCTGTTTAATCTCAGAAACCTATTTAACAAGAAGCTGGAAGGCATGAAACTGAAGGCCCTAGCTTGTAAACCTTCCAGTTATTATCAGAACAAAACAATTTAATACAGAACCAAACGACTAAACCCAGATGTGTCTACGCATCTAGTAGGGATGAAAAAAGTGTTGTTACTCTCCATATACATTGCATTTCCCTGCCTATATAAAATCTAAATTGTCAACCTTACATTACAATCATAACAATAGTTTTAGAAAACAAAAAGCCAAAAAACTGGAACGATGGCATAGATGTCCAGCTGATAATGTCCCTGACAACAAAGTTTAAGCATAAATGTAAAAATCAGAACCTGCTAAGACATTATACAATAAATACATCCAGATAAGAAAAGGAACTAATTTTCATGATGAATATGCACATCCAGTAAGTAGAGGCCAAGGTAGTCTTTCTGGTCACTCCCAAGCAAGATGCCAGTTTGCCATATGAGATCACAGAAAGGGATCATTTTCTTATTTGCCTTATATATTGTTAAAATTTGTAACTCTTCGGTTTTGAACTTGTGACCAACCTTAGAAGTTCACTCAAACTTGTCAATCTACATACAAGGATAGAAAATGAATATGTTTACTCTCCACAAGCATCAGCCCAGCAATGCCACATTACAGCTTTACATATTACGCGAGTTCTTCAAAAGAGAAAGAATTTGTTGACAACACCCAGAAAATGGAGAGCCTTACGCATTTCCTTAATTGTTATTTGCACACATCGATACCTGAAAGCAATCTGTAAACTTTCTTTGATAGAGAAGGTGATGAATATGCACATCCGGTAAGGAGAGGCAGAGCTGGTCTCTTTGGTCACTGCCAAGCAAGATGCCAATTTTGGAATATGAGACCCCACATGGAGATTATTTTTTATTTGCTTTACATATTGTTCAAATTTGCAAGTCTTTGGCTTTAAACTCATGACCAACCTTAGTAGTTAACTTGAACTAGTCAATCCACATACAAGGATAGAAAATGAATATACTTACACTCCACATGCATCAGCCCGGCAATGCCAAATTACAGCTTAACATATTAAGAGAATTCTTCAAAAGAGACAAAATTGTTTGACGACACCCAGAAAATTGAGAAAGCCTCAGGCATCCTTAATTGTTATTTGCACACATAGATACCTTAAAGCAATTTGTAAACTCTTTCTTTGATACAGAAGGTAAAGAATATGTGTTGGTAAACAGATTTGTCACTGCAGTGTTCACAGAAAACAACTTGAATCACCCAATGGGCAGTGACAAAGTTTACAACAATTGGAGAAACCACTATTAGATTAGTGATTTTCATTTGAGAGAGGCAGCTGCCTCTTATGATAGGTTTTTTATTTTTTGGGGTATGCTTTTAACTAGAAAGCAGGAAAGGCATAAAGAACTAAAACTGAGATAAAAGAAGTGAAACTCTAGATAAGTTAATATGAGGCCAAAGATATAGTCTTTCCAAGAATGAGAAAAAGAAAATTCGGCAATTAGAGGAACAAATGCAAAGATTTCTTCCTTTAAGATTGCTTTTGAAGAAAAGTATGCTACTAGGGTTTGAATGAGGGAATATCATCTAACAGAAGAAAGATATATCCACGTTGCATTTTCTGACTCATAGATCTGAAAATAACCATTTATCTCATCTCAGGGTGCACATGGTGGACATTACCTTTGAACTTGACTAATTGCATCCTCCACATAACAGGAAATATTTAAAGGAATAGCTACAAATTTAACATACGGATAATCTACAGCATGAAGAAATAATGGACAGGCTCATAGACCAGAAATATCATTATTTATTTGATTCAAAAATAAATAGCTCAGAGACCCTTTCTGCTTCTATACAATGTGAAAGAATCAAAAGTCTTTCTTTACAAATAAGCCTTGAATAAATAGGCTTCATCCCCCATGACTAATTTGCAATCCTTTTTTGTTTATAACTTTAAAATGTTTTTAAGAAAGTCATTACTATTTCTAACCTTAAGATATAAACGTAAAGTTGGTTTTTTAAGTCACATTGAATAAAGCAATAAAGCAATATCATAACAAGGAAAATACTCTTTAGCCTTGTGATGGTATCTTTTCAAAAAATTGCTAATTTGAAGTTTCAGACTATGGTGACTACAACTATTGTAAAGAAGTTTTGGCCTTGTAACTTCTGAAATTTGCTACAATTGGCACAATCATCTTACCACCTAGTATATAGGTACTATGGAGGTGTAGTTTCCAAGTCAGTAATGATCCCATGAGAGACTAAAATATCTTTTCAAAAGGCTGGTGGTGAAGAGGATATGCTGCTTAGTTTTCTCATACTGTTGTCACCAATAGTATCCTTTTTGAAAAGTTCGTCCAAAATCATATCCTTGAAATTCTTCTTTATGGTATGAACATTTGCCGACCCAATTTCATCCCCTTTAAGCAAATCAGAATTGAAAGCTAAACAATTAGTCTGAATGTCAAGCATTATTGATTCACAAGATTTTGTTATCCTTTTGACTTCCGATGTAAATTGTTTTAAAACCATTATTTTCCATTCAACCCTTTTGAAACATGAGATACATTCATTTTCTTCAGGTTTGTTGAAAACTTTCAAAAATCAGAATATTTACATCAATTTTCACCATTTCTTGTAGGCCTCCAATTATTAATTGCCACACATTTTCGTGGCTTGTAGTTTAATTTCTATTTCCTTTTTCTTTGCTTCAACATTTTTGTATAACTTGGCAGCTTCTTCAATATAAATAAATCCATCGAGGGTAACCTGTTCTACCCAAGATTTGAATGCTTTGCCATAGGATTGATATTTGCTAATTTTCTCAATGGTCTCTTTGCTCACATCTCCCATTGTCGAGCCGGTAGGAGCTAATGATATGCTTAGAGGCTGAGAAGATGTATCAACAATAAGATTTGATATAGTTAGTCAATTCATGGATCTGCTCTTTCAATTGCTCTGTCTCCTCCTCTTTCTCTGTTCTCTCCACTAACTTTGTAGCCGACATGTAATGTCCCCTTCTCGAGCATGACTTCTTCTGATTTACCGTTAGCCTATTCTGGAGACCCGTAGGCTTTCCGGTGGTGAAATTAGGGTTTCTTGGCTGGTGGTTTCTTGTGCTCACGGATTAGCGTTTGAATTGCGGATTCCTTCTGGGTTTTTCGTGAGCTTTTCGGTGATGTGTTCGTTTTGGCATTCTGAGCACTTTCACGAATTTACTATTTTTAGTAAATTCTATTTCTGGCAGTGGTCTTGTTGGTCTCGGCTCGATTAACCTTCTACTTCAGTTGTTCAGTTGGTTTTGCTCAATCTCGGCTTTGGGGCTCGTTTGGAGAGATAAGTTGAATTAATTTTAATAAAGGCCTGTTTAATGTTATATTTTGCTGTTGACCCCCTTAGCCTAGTGTTGGAACTTAAGTTGTTTTTAAAAGGTGGCTTTTGAAGGGGTGGCGCCCCATGAGGATTATTTTATATTTTCTAATGTCAAAAAATCAATGTTGGAGAAGGGACGCCCACCTTGGAGTTTATTGTAATTTAAAATGTCAAATTTGCTAAGGCAAAAAGGACGCCACTTTTGGAGGGAAAAGGAGTTACTCAAAATTTGAAATGCTGGGTTTCTAGAAGCTTCTGGACAGTCATCTCAAGTCTTTAAAAGGAGGTCTTGGTCTTCAGTTTCATCATCCAACGTCTTGAGTAAAGTTATGCTGCCGAAATGGTGAGAGGATTGCTTCGAGGAATGAATG
Source organism: Sequoia sempervirens (assembly GCA_007258455.2). Taxonomy (NCBI): domain Eukaryota; kingdom Viridiplantae; phylum Streptophyta; class Pinopsida; order Cupressales; family Cupressaceae; genus Sequoia; species Sequoia sempervirens. The sequence goes on from VDFB02075321.1 coordinate 293,563,869, forward strand.
CCTCCTAGCTTGGCTCAACTTCGTGCTTGTGAGACAGCACCTAGTGGAGAGGTTTGTTGTGTTTTGAGTGCATTTTTGTAGTGAGGATTGGTTTGTTGTGAGTTGTTGCAATTGTAGTTCAATTATAAGCATTTTCATGTGATTTTCTGTAGTTGCTGAGTTCATAGCTGATTGTATGTTTCACTCATATTTCAAAAATACAAAAATATTTCATTCTGGGTATCTTTCCTATCTTCTTGTCTTGGCTGGGCGCCCCTTTGCACCAATTATCAGATTTTATTGAGCAAAACTTGAATTTTAAGGAAGAAATCGCCCTATATCATAAAGCCGTACCATTTGGGTGTCTTGGGAGTTGACCAGAAAATAAATAACATCACTTTGGGTCTGTTTTGTGTCCTTGGTTTGGGCGCCATCTTCTTAGGAGTCATTTGCATCCTTTTTCATGCTTATTGGGTGAGTGGTGAATGTGTGGTGAGCATTTCATTGAGTTACTGTATTGCTGATAACAGTTTCAGTCTTGGGTCTGTCATAACAGCGTGTTATAAAACTATCATTTGAGCTTGTTCTTGAGAGGAAAGGCATTGATATCATTGAGAATATCATATATATTGTTGCAGCTGTGCACTCAAATCTTGTGCTTAACATCTAAAATTCTGACTTTCCTGTTCTTTTTCAGTATTTGTAATTACCCACTGAATAAGTGGAAGAGGCTGGCTTGCCGCCTAGTTTCTTAATTTGCTTTGTAAATTCAAGTCTCCGCCATATGGTCGCCTCTTGTCCATCATGGACTGAGTAGCACATGCTTGGTGTTGAGCTACTTTCCTGTATTGCAATAGATAGGGATCCTCTGACCGAATGCTCGTCGTTCGCCGGCGCATCTCGTGGTTAGAGTTTCTTCCAGCATTTACTTTTGAGACCCTCTGACCAATGCTCACACCTTGCCCATATCGGGATCCTGGTGTACATTCAGGTTAGAGTTACTTTCAGCATCGTTTTGGTTTTCTGACTAACCTTAACGGGTGCTTGACTCATTGTAAGTTGCCTTGAAAAATTTGAAAAAAATTGGTCCGGTATATTTCACGACACTTTTAAATTGTGAATGTCATTCTCATGTGTGGCTAGGCCAAGATCAATTCAAGAGATTCTATAATCAACCTCTGTCATGTCCTCTTCATTCTTGTCTACTGTAGTCTCCACTATCTCCACATACTGATCAGTAGAAGAGTCCACCATCAACCTGTAGTATGAGCCCTTTTTGGTTGAGATGTCATATGTAGCATCTTCGCTATTGCATCGAACCTAAGATCTACAACTTGCATATGTTTCCTCTTCTTAGCAACTGTTTCCTTCAGCCACAATGATGGGAAGGATACTGATTGAGAATTGGATCTTGAAGAAGAAGAAAGAGTAATGGGAGGTAGGGTAGACTTACGGATAGTATTAACACTCGTGTTACTTGGTGGTGGTGGAAGAGAAGGTGGACGAGGAGGAGATGGTGGACGAACGAGAGATGACAGAGGGCATAAGGAAAGGCAGAGGGTGGTTGTTGTTCATCACAAAGACTTGAGAGTTGCCTTCTGCACCTTGGGCTGATGGCCTCTATATGTCGAGTTTCTTCCTTGGCTCGAGACTTCCTCCTCCATTTGTATTATTTAGATAAAATCCCTTCTTAGGATCTTCATCACCTCCACCAACTGTGGTAGCTCTAGATCTGGTGGAGTATACAGATGCAACGAGTTGATGAGATGAAGATCCACTATGGGTCCAACATATCCAAGCCATAATCTTCAACATCATTGATGTCCCATTCTAGATTGACGTCTTTGATTTGTTCAACTATTAGCCTCATCCAATCACATCTTCTAACTTTAAAATCATATTTGCAATCTTCTCAATATTCTTCCAACCAGAGTGAATGAATGTACCCCAGTCCAAGATGCAAGTGACCTCTAACATAGTTCTTGCTGTCAAAGAGGAATCTTGTACTGAAGAAGTGTAAGCTGACCTTTGTAAGAAACCTCTCAATGTTTTGAGAATGTGAAGATGAATGACAAGTATAATAGCTCAAGCTCAAGGGAAATGGGTATCCTACTTTCTTCCTTTCCTTCTACATTTTATTTAACCAACCCCATATGCCTACATACCTCAATGAGAACAAGGTGATCACATACATAATGAGGCAGCTTGTAAAAATGTTCATCGAAACCACCTATCCTGGTACATGTGAATCTTGAAAATTGAATATAATAACTGCCAAATTGAGTGATCAAGTTTGTAGCTTTAGGGGAAATTCTAAGTCCAACATTCCCATCCAGTTCCCTTGCAGTTAACATGGTGAAAGAATCCTTAACCTACCTGAAGTCTTTATAACTGATTTCAAATTGCAGTTGTCAGTAAAAATCATAATTTTTTATTATGTTGTCATAGACCCCCTATGGTTGCAATTCGGGTCATGCCTTCATGCTTGCAATTGCATAGAAAAATACGAGGACATGTAAAACTGTTGGGTTGTTCAGAAATTCACCAGTTGATTTATGTAAACTGTCACGTATAAGCTTTCCCCAATCAACAAATTGTGAACCATAGCTAATGAATTGACACATCCAACATTCAAAAGAACTTGTTTCCTTATTTCCCATTACCTTGTTACACAAGGTGATTATATCAGAAATATCCTCTTTGAAGTGAGACCTCTGTAAATTCTTTGAGATATAGGACTTGCCTTTCTTAGGCACCTTCAATCAATGTTTAGCAATTTTAGCGAGGCAGGTGTCCTAAAAAAATTCCTTTGTCTGTATCCATATCTACATATTCATCCACCTGAGATAATCTAAGAGTAATACTGAGGGATGGGCCATCCAATTTATCTACTAACTGATCATCAACAATCCTAACCTCCCTAGTGCTGGGTTTATAATGTCTCGCACAAGTGAGGACCAAGTTTGTACACAAAATAGAGGTTGGGAAAACACCAACATGACCTAGGTCACTTAAAAAAGTTGCCTCTTAGAGTTCTAGGATTTTGTTTCATACAGTCCCAAAATTCTTCTAAACTTATATGCCCTAATCTACTATCTCTGACTTCAAACAATACATTATCCGAAATGATAGCATGTTATACCCCTAATATTCAAATTTCATTTTATGTCCTAACCTCCCTAGTGTCAGGTTTATAATGTCTCACACAAGCAAGGACCAAGTCTGTACACTAAACAGAGGTTGAGAAATCACCAGCATAAGCTAGGCTACTTGAAAATGTTGCCTCTGTCATTAGAGTTCTGGGATTTTGTTGCATACAATCCCAGAATTCTTCTAAAAATGAATGCCCTAATCTACTATCTCCAACTTCAGACAATGCATTATCCAAAATGGCAGCATGTTCATACCCCTAATATTCAAATTTCATTTTGTGAGGTTTTGAAAGCAACCAAATGAGACGTGCTGGGGTTTCAAGCAGATTTTGGTGGGTAACAAGAGAAAGAAATTTGTTTCAATAAATGAAGCAACTATGATAGGTGCAATTCATGAAGGCACGTGTTCAAATTCGGGAAACCTCAAAATCAACCATGAGCAGGTGGCAAGGGTTTTGAACTAGCAAAGCAAATGCGTGATAGATTTGAAATAATCTAGTATGGGTGCATTTGACCTACCTCACAGTGTAGATTCAGACTGATGGAGGGTATTTGCAAAGAGTTGGAAGCAACAGCATGTTCTAGGTCGTGCAGCAGAGCTCCTTTGTTCTTTGAATGTTTGATAATCACAAATGAGCCTGCAAACCCATTTTATTACTTATGTTTTAAATTGGTCGGCATTTTAGAGCTATCTCAAACTTTATCAATGTTTTAGAAAGTTACAAAACTATTAGAAATGTCGATGTTTTTTGTTCTGAGCTATGAATTGTGCTCCTTTTTAACAATTTTTGGAGTTTTGAAACTTTCTTGGTGATTTCAAGAAACTTCGAACTCATCAACATATAATCTCTAAAGCTTCTTTGTTTAACTTATGATCATTTTGAAATCCTTTGTCGGATTTTTGGCAATTTCACAATCAAACCTACTGACACCAAAAACTTTGCAACTTTTGATTAGATTTTTGAGCTTTGAGCAGAACTTGTCAATGATTTCAAAGATTCACAAACTTTGAAAATCTTCAATGCTTTGTTTGTCAGCATTTTCATAAGTTCTAGAACTTTTGGCAGTGGTGACAAGTGAAAGGAAGACTATTTATCAGAAACTTAGAAAGTTAAGACCAACAAAGGAAGACAGAAAACTTTGGAAATTTTGAAGATTTTCAAAGTTATTGCCCATCATAGTTTGTTCAAGGCTAACTCAACAAGGCATGAAGGTGACCCAAAATTTTGGAGAGGAAATTAGGCAAATTTTTCAGGAAACAAAATGCACATACAGTAAGGAGAGGCAGATCTGGTCTTTTTGGTCACTGCTGAGCAAGATGCCAATTTGGGATATGAGACCCCACAAGGGGAACTTTTTTTCATTTGCCTTATATATTGTTCAAACTTGTTATTCTTAGGTTTTGAACTTGTGACCTACCTTGGTAGTTAACTCAAACTTGTCAATCCAATACAAGGATAGAAAATGAATATACTTAGTTAACTCAAACTTGTCAATCCAATATAAGGATAGAAAATGAATATACTTACTCTCCACAAACATCATCCCAGCAATGCCACATTACAGCTTAACATATTAAGAGAAGAATACTTCAAAAGAGATAGAATTGGTTGACACCCAGAAAATGTAGAAATCCTTAAGCATTTCCTTCATTGTTATTTGCAGACATAGATACCTGAAAGCAATCTACAAACTCTTTCTTTGATGCAGAAGGTGTGGCTCACACTTCACGCCCAAACCATATATCATAGTTTAAACTAGCAGAGTACTTGCAAAAACCACAGGCACTCACAAGTCAGATTGCAGGGCGTGGAACTCACTTGTAGACTCTCAGCCAAGTTGGCACAAGTCATAGGCATTAACTCATCACAAGTACTCATAGGTGCTCAAGAGTATATGCCTCAGACATGTCACCACATTTGCAACACAGCCTACAGCAGAAACACGACAAAAGTGCAGAAAAACACTGATTTTTCTTTTTTGCCTTTTTCAAGTTAAACCATGTTTGTCCTCACTTCTCTCTCACAGCATTTTCTCTCCTTTGAGCTCTGCATATGGTGATTTAAGGCAATTGTGGAAGCAATATTTCAGCAATTTTTAAGTTTTAGGTATATTTTTCTTTTCTTTTTTTTAACCAAGTTTTTCAAAATTTTGTATTTCTGAATTCTTCCCTTGTATGTTCATTCCTATTTCATATGCATTAGAATTAATCTAGGGTTTCTGCAATTAAATTTTTGTTTGTTTGTTTTTTTCAAAGCCAAGCTTCTAGAAAAAGAAAAAAATTAAATGCTAGGGTTTGAGGCAATTAAATTTGTTTTTCTTTTTCAATGTAAAGTTTGCATTTTGTATCCAATGGCATCAGCAAGTAGAAGTGGATGTGTTGGTAACAGGGATGTTTCTTGGAAGTATGGCCTAGCAAGACCAACCACAAGATCATTAAAAAAACCAATACATACAATGAAACCAGCAAGAACACGAGTAAACTTTGAGGAGAGAAAATACTTCTTGTCTGTTTTAATTAAAGAGCAAATAATCACTTTATAGAAAAACAACATAAACCCTAATACTTGGGTGACACAAACCCTATTAAAATGACTTAAGTGAACATAAGTCATGTTAACATTATTTGAGATAGTTAATAAAGTCCTAAAGTGACTTTATTACTGAGCATATTGCTAGGACTAGTATGGCCATTATAACTATACATTACAAACACTAACATCCTCCTTTAATGGTTATTGTACAAAATATACAAAGTTTCTCTCTAAAGTTTACAAATTCATCTAGGCCAAGAGACTTGCTGAGAATGTCTACAATCTGATCTTAGGTTGGACAATATTGCAGCTCAACTTCTCCATCTTCTACAAGTTGTCAAATGAAGCAACAATGTACATCAACATGTTCTCTTTGATCATAAAAGATGTAATTTTTTGCCAACTTGAGAACATCCTAGTTATTGCAAAAAAATACTTAGGGCTCAATCTGATAAACTTGTCATGCTCCTTTTACTACTGTTTTATATTCTACTTCTATGGAGGAAAGTAAACCTGCATTTTCTTGATGATCCAAGAAATTGCTTATGTTCCAAGACTGATCACATAACTTGATGTAGATTTCCTATCATCCATCTGTAAATTTTAAGATCAGATTTAATGCACAGAAAATTAATTCAAAATCAGACACAATAACACAGCAGATACCCTGGGAAAACCCTCCTCTTGAGGGAGAAAAACCCAGCAACAAAAGATCTCTCTTATATAAAAATAATGGCAACAATTCTCTTTGCAATGAGGCCAATCATAAGGCCAATATTCAGCACCTATGTCAGATGCAATAACAGATGAAGATCTGCACTTCCTTGGATTGCTAAATCTGCCCTTAAGAAATTCACACTTATGCTCTTGAAGAAATTCACACTTATACTCTTCAAGAAATTCGCACCTTAATGAGAGAATGAATCTAACTTGCTTGATGATAAGGAGATGAAGGTGACCTTGTATATATACAAGTGTGAGAGAGGTTGCACCTCTTCATATTACAAGGTCGGCCAGAATACAATAATATAATTACAAATAATAAATACAATCATAAGGAAGGTCGGCCCAAGAGAAATTATATTGTTGCCAAGAGAAGCGCATATTCTCATTAAATGATACATATAAATAAATAGCCGATAGGCTACATTTATTTATGTCTTCACTCGTGGCTGGAAGGATGAACCCGAAGTTGCTAAATAACATTAACACTCCCTCTCAGCTAGGGAGAGAACTTCCAGCTGCCCAAGACAAATCACCTCAACATGATGTATACCATTATGGCTACAACCATAAGTGAACAAGAAGAATATCACCTCAACGTGATATTAGATATCGCCTCAACATGATATCAACCATAATATGGTAAGTACAAGTGTTCATCACTTGCGTGATGTTGTCACTTCAACGTGACTTTCACCATGACTCTCTCAGAGGGTGAAACACAAGTACAACATATGTCATGGAGTCACACACATGACATCCACCATGACTCAGCTCAGAGGGTGGAAACAAGGGCTTTCACCTCAAATTCAGGAAAATGCATTAACAAGGGCTTGCACCCAAATTCCTCCGTCTCAAAGGAAAATGCATTAACAAGGGCTTGCACCTCAAATTCTCCATCTCAGAGGAAAATGCATTAACAAGGGCTTGCACCTCAAATTCCTCTATCTCGGAGGAAAATGCATTAACAAGGGCTTGCACCTCAAATTCCTCCGCCTCAAGGAAAATGCATTAAACAAGGGATTTCACCTCGAACTTCTCTCTCGTGAGAAGAACTCATTAAGCAAGGCTCACTGATACTGAGACTCTTACTCAGTCAAGGTTGGATTCTCCACCATACCAAGCTTATCTCGAAAGTACACAAACTTTATCCCGGAGAGAGGCTTGGTGAGAATATCTCGGCCTACTCATCAGTGCTGATGTACCTCAACTATACAGCCTTCTGCAGTACCATATCTCTAATATAGTGGTACTTGATCTCAACGTGCTTGGTTCTGTCATGAAACACAAGATTGACAGAAAGCTTCACACAACTCTGATTATCACAATGAATGATAGTAGGCTCCATTGATTGTCCAAACAATCCTGCAAGGAGCTTATGAAGCCATACTACTTCTCGAGTTGCCATAAAAGCTGCGATGTACTTGGCATCTGTTGTACTCAATGCTACAGATGATTGCTTCCTACTGCATCAGGATATCAAAGCAGGACCCAACCTGAAGCAACAATCAGAGGTACTCTTCCGATCTGCAATACATCTTGCCCAATCAGAATCAATATAACCATGCAACTCCAAGTTAGCATCTGAAGAATATCTCAACCCATATCCAACTGTGCCATGCAGGTATCTTAGGATATGTTTAGCTGCAACCAGATGTACCTGTCTCGGATCACACATGAACTGACTAAGTGCACTTACTGCATAACAAATGTCAGGTCTAGTTTTAACTAGATACATCAAAGATCCAAATAGCTGTCAATGTAGGATTCACCAAGTTTGAACTAGTTGCAGCCCCCTTCAACTTATGTAGGTTGGTCTCCATGGGCGTAGACATGGATCATATCAAATCTCAATAGTATACTTCCATCTTCTTTAGGTTCAGTAGGCTCCCTCTAAATCTTCAGGTATTTGCATCAACCTTCTGACCTCTTTGTCTAAGATTGCTTGCAACACTTGCCTTAGATAAATGTTTTTCCAGTGCACACCTCTGGTACTATAGAGAGTTCAGGATTGTCCTCCTCGACCTCATCCCAGATCACTTTATTCTGAAGGTTTGCGGAGCTACCAATGTCAAAACTAGATGATTATCTTGATCTCAATAGCTGAAGGGATCCTCTAAGGATTTTGCACTTAGCCTTCAGTAATCTTCACTCCTTCTCAGTGAGTTATAAAACTCCCTCTTGATCCCTGCTTTAGAGATTGCAACGAAGACTTCGGAAATGAACTCCCTCTAGCCACCAACTTAGTCTCATGGCTACAAGTTGTGACTTCACACTTGATCATATCTTTGGTTGGCATGACTTGCTCAAAAGATGACTCAAGTTTTTTTTTTTTAATCACTAAGCAATCTCTCATCACCTTCTTGCTCCTAGATCTGTCCTGGAAGCATTTAAGAGAGATTACTAACAATTTATAACTATCCAAAGAAATATCACACAAAGTTTACTATCTCAGGAAAAGAAACTTATCTTTATTAAATTCAGATATAACTTTTTCTTCCATCTTTTACTCCTCTCGAGAATGCTGATATTAGCACAACAAAAGATAGTTTGTCCAACTCGGATAGCCAACATATAAGATCAAGCCTCTCAAGGCAACACCATAGTCTATGCACCAAGAGAATGATATTGATGTGATGTCTCAATCTCAAAATGAATGAAAAAAAAAATGACTCCAAGGGATCTCAACCAAAGATCACTATTCAAGAGAAGGACAACACAATCTTTTCTACACACAAGATCAAACAATGATTGTCAGATTTGCACAACATAACAAACTGAATTTTAGCCTAGTAGGAAACAATCAAAGAATACTTATCTCTTTAACAACATTCTTCAGATCTATTTCAAGTGTTCCCAATTAGTCTTGTGCATCCTTGAAGATAAGCTACAAGACCTCAATTTTGTTCAGCCTCCAATAGCTTTCAAACAGCTGTAAGAGTGACTTATCTACAGCTCCAATCAGCATTAGGTGTGAGTCCCTTGAACTTTCTTGAGCAGTTCCTAGGCCATGATACCTTTCACAACTGGCAGGAGATACAGAGCCGATTGCTCTGGCCAACGCCACTCTACCACCATTCGCAGATTACCACCATCAGACTCATGATTGCTGCCTTCCTGGTGGCATCAAACAAGGTTACACAAGTCTGAGAAACTTCCCCGATCAAGAGACAAAGAGACTCCCGACTGTAGAAGTAGGCGAATTATAACAAGTGCTAAACCCGTCGAAACAAGCCAGAGAGCAACATTGATGAAGATTGATAGACAAAGACAAGATATCTTCTTTGCGTGATCTTGAATCCTGTAGGGAATTAGTAATGAAGATGTCGTCTCTCTCAAGGGTGCTTCAACATGATCCCCAGATTTCCGTGACAATCAGGAAGGTGCGCGTAAGATCAGAATGAATGATCGCCCCTTCTCCTGTACCGATCCCAAACAATGATGTCGGGAATGAGATCACTCCTTCAGTCATAGGCCTACAGCCAGCCAACCGTAAAAGAAAGATGATAAGAATGACCTTACATCAGATGGGCCGTAAGCAACCACTGATCAACATAAAGAAGGTCTCGATGGCTTCCTTGATGCAACACGAATGCTTCAATTTAACATAGGTATTCAATCGTCATCTTAAATGCAATAGCGTCTAGCCAATATAAGACGTCCTCCTTCCACATCACCCGAGATGGCGAATTTCCAGACAACATAGGAAGTTGAGGTTGAATTGATCCCGTTCAAAAAAAAGAGGACACGATGAAATGAATATCCAGTGTCACAAGCAATGGTAATGATAGAATCCGAGGGCAATATGAAAATATAACCGGCCAGGTCCGACAAAACTTCAAATGCCAAATCCATCTCCCGTGCCACTTTACAGAAATCAATAAATTAACCTTCGTGCTCTTGATGGAGTTGCACCCACGAGTTCTAAGATTCCCTCTGTTGACCTTCTGTGAATGCGGAGAATGAAGTAATGAGGATGTCACGATTAAGATCGAGCACAAATATGTTGTAGATCAATGTCTGATGCAAGGTAGAGCTATGTTGATGTGCGGAAGAGGAACACTGAATGGGCCTGCTCACACAAGCCGTCTCTGTCTGACACGACAACTGGAATTTGATGGGAACACTCCCTGTGAAAAAATGCCTTCTTCGATGCTACCAAATGCGTTGCAAGTTATCTTCCTTTCAACGGTAATATCCTTCAAACCCGACTGGCGGCTATAAGGCTTCATAGATCATACTACAATGAACATTCGTCGCTCGTATGAGACTGATATCTTTGACTCTCGACACCACTTCAGGATTAAGATCATATGCAATGATATCGCAATTTGCGCAAGACACAGCTCGAACGGTTTCACAAACTTAGAGGGGCCCGAACTGTGATATGTGAACGAGCTTAAACATGACTTCCTCTTGGACATGGTCTAGCGCAATTTGACAAGATACATGAACTCTAGATGTAAAGACAGATTATAATCTGCACTTAGAGAACCTTCGACTTGCTCTTATTTCCAATATCTCCAATTTTGACTTAAACAAATTTGATCTAAGCTCTTGAACCCGCTCTGATACCATGTAAATTTTAAGATCAGATTTAATGCACAGAAAATTAATTCAAAATCAGACACAATAACACAGCAGATACCCTGGGAAAACCCTCCTCTTGAGGGAGAAAAACCCAGCAACAAAAGATCTCTCTTATATAAAAATAATGGCAACAATTCTCTTTACAATTAGGCCAATCACAAGGCCAATATTCAGCACCTATGTCAGATGCAATAACAGATGAAGATCTGCACTTCCTTGGATTGCTAAATCTGCCCTTAAGAAATTCGCACTTATGCTCTTGAAGAAATTCACACTTATACTCTTGAAGAAATTCGCACCTTAATGAGAGAATGAATCTAACTTGCTTGATGATAAGGAGATGAAGGTGACCTTGTATATATACAAGTGTGAGAGAGGTCGCACCTCTTCATATTACAAGGTCAGCCAGAATACAATAATATAATTACAAATAATAAATACAATCATAAGGAAGGTCGGCCCAAGAGAAATTATATTGTTGCCAAGAGAAGCGCATATTCTCATTAAATGATACATATAAATAAATAGCCGATAGGCTACATTTATTTATGTCTTCACTCGTGGCTGGAAGGATGAACCCGAAGTTGCTAAATAACATTAACACCATCCATAGATCTACCCAATCCAAGTACAAATTTCCTTTATTTTACCATAAAAAATGTCAAAGTTTGATGTTCCCTTCATAGATCTTAGCACCCTCTTTATTGTTGTACAATATTCTGCATTGGAGCTGTTATAAACCAAGAGATATAGCTGACTACGTAGCTCCAGTCAAGCCTACTTGTCTGTTAGATATTGTTGTTTGTAAAATTTTTTAGGGGTTTGGGTATGTGTGTATATATATATATATATATATTAATAATTTAATATATTATAAATCTATATATATGTATTATATACAAAAAAATAAGAGAAATATAGAGAATTGTAAAACTAAATCATTTCATAGTATGATACTTGATCATTGATCAATGCCAAATGCCAAAGATAAATATTAAATGCCAATTGATAGTTGAAAAATATTCAAATAAAATTACTGAATTACAAAATGTAGTTCATGAAACATTGAAATAATAAATATATAAATAATAAATACTAATTTGAATATTTTAAAATATTAAATTTTTATATTAAACAATAAATATAATTAAAAAATTAATTTAAATATTCAAAATATTATATTTTAATAGATTAATAAGAAGACAAATCAACATAGTTTAAAAAACCAAAATATAAAGATATTAAATTTTATTTAGAAAATAAAAACAAAACCTAAATTAAAATCTGTTTCTTTCCATTAAAAATTCAATTTATGAGACACATTGCCTCTCGTTATTCCATCCTCCGGCAGCCCCTCCGCCTCCCCCTTTTCCGAATGAGTGCGAGTTATTGAAAGCAGGGCGTTCGATCAATCGCCCCGTAGGGCATGGCCGGGCCGGGGAATGGATAGGAATTCGGACCGGGAGAGATAGACGCGTCAATTCACGACAAAATTGCAGCCCGACTCACCTGCAATACTGGGTTTCGAATTTTTGTGGTTTAGATCGAAGTAAACCCAACAATTCATTAACTACTTTTGAATTAATCTCGGCCTTGTTGTTAGATATTGTTGTTTGTAGACTAATTCATTAACTACTTTTGAATCAATCTTGGCTGAAAGTTTCATCCATGTCTCCAAAGGTGTAGATAAGATTTCGTAATCGGTCCAGTCAAGCCTACTTGTTAGATATTGTTGCTTGTAGACTAATTCATTAACTACTTTTGAATTAATCTCGGCTGAAAGTTTCATCCATGTCTCCAAAGGTGTAGATAAGATTTCTTAATCGGTTTTCCTAAACATATCTAACAAACTCTTGGCATATTTCGTCTATGAAACAAAACAAGTTGTATCTATTCGTCAAACTTTTACACCTAATTAGTAATGTACGAGGCCTAAATCTATCATGTCAACAGTTGAACATGGATCTGATTGTAGCATTGTAATCTCTCTAGCCTCACTATTTATAACGATAATCTCATCTACATATATCACCATAATCACTACATCACCATCCATAGGCTGAGATTTTGAAATGATAAAATGATATTCGATATTCACAAAGGAGATGAAAGCTCCTTAAATAAAACAATATAGGACGATGTTTATAAAAAGAAACAGACGTTAACAAAAGCAAAGAACAGAAAGTTACTAAAAACTAACTAGATCAACTGAAAGTAAACTAAAGGCTAAGATGACCATTAAATAATACAATAATACTTTAATACCTTCCCTTAATGGCCATTCTACTAACTACACCAAGCTTATCCCAAAATTTTACAAATTTATCTGGATTGAGAGACTTGGTACATTGAGTTTATAAAATAATGATGTAAAATCATCTCCATTTGATATATAGTTTCTAGTCAAGCTATTGCCATGGCTAGAATCAATTAGATTGTTCCCATTTTTGCAATAAAAGCTAATGTCTTCTCATAATCAATCCCTTCCTTTTGTGCAAAGCCTTTTGCAATGAGCCTTGCTTTATGTTTGTCAAATGTTCCATTTGCTTTATACTTGACCTTGTATGTCCATTTGCAGACAATGGGTTTCCTCCCAATGGGTAACTCTTCTAAGCCCATGTTCAATTCTTCATCAAAGTTTCCTATTCAGCTTGCATAGCCACTTTCCGTTCCAATCTACCTATGGCGGCTTCATATACCAATGAGCATTAAAGGTTAACCATCAAAGCATAATTCTCTATAATAGATATATTACCTCTTTTTGGTCTTCTTTCCACCCTCATATCAAGAATGTCATCTGACCAAAGATCACCAATAGTTTGGAATCACCATTTTGGTTTTTTCTATAGCTTCCCCCTCCAAAATAGTGCTGTTATCTTTGCTGATTTGAGGAATTTGCAGCAGCTTTTTGGTTGGGAAGTTCATGAGAATCATCCTCCTCAAAACTCTCCCCACCTTTTAGGTTGATGTTTAACATGCATCATACCTAATTTTCCAACCAATTTATATTCATTTCCAGCAACTTTAAGATTTGATATTTATTCTTTTGTTGCTTGAAACAACCTTGCATTTTCATCAACTACCACATCATGTCTAAAGTAAACTTTGTCAGTTTCAACATCAACCAACTAATATGCTTTATGATTGTTGTTGTAGCCTATGAACATCATTTTCTTGCAGTTTGCATCAAGGTTAGTTCATTTTCCTTCAATCCCCAAACCATATAAAAATGAGCCATGTCCGTCTATCTGCAAAACACATCCATGTGTCCCCCTCATCCACCAATTCCAAAACTCTGTGCAACATTGCTTAAGGGGGTCATTACTCAAAAAAGTAGTGACAAATGCAAAGACAAATGTGCAAGAGAAAAAAAATATTGACACAAGTACAGATACACCATATCATGAGATGTGTGGACAAATCGAAAGAATCACATGCACATCAACTTTTTAGTAGCTTTAAATGGTAAGATGGTGTTCTTGAGTCCCATCAAGGACTCAAACAAGGTCAAGGATGGTGAGAATCTAAGTCTAATGTTGGAGGTTGTATTAGTGATTAGTATAGAAAATATTGTCCAAGTTGCAACAGATAATGTAGTAGCATATGTGGCAACAAGGAAACTACTTGAGGAGAGGCACCCAACACTTTCTTTTGGATCCCTTATGCTGCCCACTGCCTTGATCTTTTGTTGAAAGACATAAATATCAATCAGTATGGTCCCAACCATCACTAGGATATACAAGGAAAACAAAATTATAAATATTTGTAACTTGCCTGGAATTGTAATTTTCTATGACAATTTCAATCATCATGAGATTCATATCATATTATTGGTTGTTGTATTTGCATGTTAATACAATATTGTACTCTTATTTAATTCTAATAGAAAACACTTCCCTAACATTCTACAAACTCCTATTTTGTAACTGTATTTGGCATGACATTTATGTTTTTGAAAGAAATTTAAGTTCTTTATTTAATTTGTTTAGTTGTACAAGATAACATTGGGATCTACAGAGTTTGTCAAGTTACAAGTTTTTTTAAGGTTTTAACATTTTTATATATTGCACACAAATCTACTCCTAAACCTTTATCGAAAATTTTACAAGATCCACACCAAATACTCATTACATGTACCCAAGGAACCCACGCACTGAATGTTGCAGTAACAATCATCTTCAAATCGATGGGTTGAACATTTTTTAACAACATAAATTGTGGGATATAGAATTAGTGAGTAGTCGAACAGTCATTATCTATGTTACCCCAAGTATTGGGGATCAAACAAGTATTGGGGACTTCTTGAGAGAAACCACCCCCACCCCCAAAAACAAATTTCAGGAAACTGTCCCAAACATAAAGGACCTCACCCTGTCTACAGGATTCACACCACATACTCATTATATGTACCCGAGTAATTCACACACCCAAAGTTGCAGTAACAATCATCTTCAAATTGATGGGTTGACATTTGTTAATAACATTCCTCATCTATGCTACCCAGATTTGGGAACCAAACAGGTAAATGGGAACTTCTTGGAAAAAAACACCACTGCCCAAAATAAATCAGGAAACAGTTACATAGAGTAATCCACCCTGAATATCTAAATTAAAATTGACACAAATCAAATAGTTTAAAGCATTAAAACTAAGATTTATTACAAATAAAACAAGATGAAACCAAGCACCAATAAATCAATAGCAATTGATTATGGGAGTTTGTGTTACTAAAATCTGAGGGAAATACAATGATGGCAGATAGTTAATAAATTAAGATGGATTTTGGGAAGACATCTGGGGATGTCTCGAACTCAATTTTTTGAAGGGATATCCCTCACCATCCCATTTGTGCTGGGCTCATTCCCAGGGATGCAGTCGCAACCCCACATTGGACACCTATACAGGTAACATCATGCATCAGTTAGAACCATAAGTTAAAAGGTCAAAGATCATTTGTAAACACTATCTATTTTGCTTTTCAATGATAGGATGAGCTCCTTGATGCAAACGTCACATGTGAGGCTTATCTTGATTACTTCTCTATCTATGTTAATGAATGCTCTTAATTTCCAACATACGGCAAATAATAAAAGAACTAAAATCAGTAACAGTTAGAAATGTTATGGAGATTTAAAGTTTGTATATTAAATTTGACCTTACAAAAGGAATATTTCAAGATACCTATCAAACTGTGTAGAATGCATTGAATGTGTTGAAGGAGAGCAATAGACCAGGATATCAAATAATATTCAATCAGATAAGGCATGAAACTGTTTACTGAGAAATAAAAGATATATTCAGAAATAAGGATGAATGGTGATTCCTGATATGGTGGAAGACTAATATCAAACTGTGAAGAATGCATTAAAAGCGTTGAAGGAAAGTAACAGACCAGGACATCAAATAATCTTTAATCAGTAAAAGGCATGTAACTGTTTACTGAGCAATAAAAGAAATATTCCAGAATTAGGATGAATGGTGATTCCTGATATGATTGAAACCTAATATTAGCAAATCAGGTGAGAACAAGTTGTAAAGTTTAGCATGGCATATGAAGTCAAGAGTTTTGGCAAGTGTGATCTGTAAATGAGATTCTCCGTTCCAAAAAAAAGCTTGATCAATAAGATCAAGCACATAATCAAGCATATCATAATCTGACTATTAAAGTACACTATTAAATTAATTTTATGTTTTCTTACTTTGCTTTACAATGCAAATGAAAAGCTATTTAGAGATAAGATTATTGTATCAGAATTAAATAACTCACAAACGAGTTTTACCCTGTAAAACCTTCAATGTGGAGGAAAAACCGGTAACTTCTTTATTAATGGCAAGGAGATATATACAATAAGTGGGCAATCCTGCCTTCTACTTTTGTTACTTCTCCTACATCAAACAAAAATAGACAATAATTCTCAATTCTCCAAACATCAATTATTCAATGCTCTCATACAAGCTGTATTTATAGATTTTCCAATGCGTTATTGAGTTTTCCTGGGCTCTAGGTGAAAACTGACACCTATACAATTCATATTCTGAATTTATTATCAGTATGGCTTTGGGTACTAGCGCACCTGCACTATCATCCTACCAATCATGCTGTCATTTGTGCTTAATGCAATCTGCAGTCCTACCAAACACTTGTCTTTGCACCTGAAACCTATTTGTTTTTATTTTACCTGTTATATATGTTTTTATAACTTAATGAGACAATCAATGAGGAAATAGTTCTCCTACTCTCTTCTTAATTACCACTTGGTTTGGCTTACCTTCTAATCCTTGAGTCCAATTTTCTAAGATTCTTGAAATTTATTTCTTGTTTCCTTATTTTCTTTTCTACTACCATATCTTCATGAAGTATAGTTCTTCCTTCCACATCAAATCTTCTAGAGATGGGAGCACTTGTTTTTCATCTTTATCTAGCATAGATGGTTCATAAAGCTGCAAGTACTCACAATTTACCACTGAATTTATCTTCATGAAAGGGGGAAGATCAAGTTTAAATGTGTAATGCCCAAAATTAAAAATTTTGCTTCATTAAGGCATTTTGAAAAGAGTGGTAAAAGTCTTGTAAAAAATGTCAAAAAAGGTCAAAAAATGGAAATTTGCATGTCACGCATGTTGGTCAAAAACTCAAAATTTTCAAAATCTAATGATCTGGGTCTCTTCAGAGCGAAATTGTCTACAAAACCCAGATCTCAATTTCTCAGCCCTACTTTTTAGAAAAGTTCATATTCTTGGAAAGTTTCTAAAAACAGACTTTTGACAGGGTTTTGTGGGTTTCTTCTCAAATGGATATTGGAAAAAATTTCTAAAAATAGAAAGTTGCTAAAAATAGCATTTCTGTTTCCAGGGCTCAAATTGATTTTGATTGGTTGAAAATGCTTCCTCATCAGGCTGGTCCAGTCAGAATCGTCAAAAGATCAATTTTTCTCTGGTGGGTCTATTCTACTTTTTCAGAAGCTAAAACAGGAGCTCCGAGGTCATCAATGGAGGATGGCCAACTGCCAGGTGTCAGATTCAAGGTCTCAAAACACTGCACAAATTGAGAAACGGCGAAAGATGCTCAAGGAAAGAAGAACGAAGGAGGGGAATTTGAAAAATCTTGAAAGTTGCAAAAATAAACTAAGTCTAGAGAGTCCAAGCACCCCTGTCCGGTCAAGGTGCCTGAGATTCTTTTCCTTAGAGTATTTTCAATCCCTAACAATCGAAGCATGGTCAATGGTGAAGGCAATCGGAAAACGCGGAGCAACGAAGATGAAGAACAAAGCAAAAGGTTGAAAAACTCAAACAAAAAACTAAGTCTACTAAAGAAAGGCGCCCCAGGTAACCAGGGGCGTCCAGCCTTTCAAGCCACTAGAAGCAGGATTTAGGGTATGTGCCTCCAAGAGCTTTTTTCTCAAAATTCTTCTGGCTCCGCAATGAATCTATTAGTCAATTCATTGGATCAACCTAACGGCCTGAATTGAGGATCAAACAGAGATGTGGCATTAAAAGGGTAAAATGGAAATCATGAAAATCACAGAAAATATTCTAACTCTGGGATCCATGGGTGCCCCAGCCAGCCAAGGGCGCCTAGGGTTTTGGGAGGTCAAAATCAGTTTCTAGGGTTTGCAGAATCAGTCATCTTTTTCAGAATTCTTCAAGCTTTCCAATGGATATCTCAGCCAGACCATCAGATTCATCAATTGCCGGCAATTGCAGATTGAACGGAGAACGAAGCACAAGAAATAAAAAAAGACGAATTTGAAAAGTTGAAAAAACATCAAAAAATGGTTAACTCTAGCAAACTTGGGCGCCCAAGTCAACCAAGGGCGCCCAAGATTTTGAGCACTCAAAAGTTGTTTTTAGGAGTTGCAACCTCAAGGAGATTTCTCTTAGATTTGATCAGGCTTCGCAGCGAGTCCATCAGCCAATTCACCAGAGTCATCAAACATCCAAAATCAAAGATCAAACGGAGGCATTTTATCAAGGAAAAGTTGAAAATCTTGAAAATTTTCTAACTCTGGTGATGAAAAGCGCCCTAGCTAGCTAGGTGCACCCAAGGAGCAATGCCTTAGAAATTTTTCAATTTTTGTCAATCGTCATTCGAAACAGTGTCCACATTCAACGTTTCTGATTCCGGATTGGCTTCAAAGTTTTAAAGCTTGGAGAATAAAGCGCTTTTTCGTCCTCGAACTCTATTTAAGAAGGCTTTGGCATTCATTATTCACTTTTTGCAGGTTGGCATCCAGAAGAAGAAAAGTATCTTTTTCTTCTCATCAAGATTTGGAGGCTCAAACGCATTGCTTTTTCAGTTTTCTTCATGGATTCGGGATTGGCAAGCACAGAGGCATGCTTTTTTCATGGTCCTTTCTTCTAGGGCATCACATTTCAGAAACAGGTTGAAATATACCGAGCCAAATTTTTTCGATTTTCAAATGCAAGTTACAATTAACAAGCACCCGTTAAGGTTAGCTCATAAACCAAAATGATGTTGAAAGCAACTCTAACCAGAATGTACACTAGGATCCCGATGTGGGCAAGGTGTGAGCATTGGTCAGAGGATCTTAAAGGAAATGCTGAAACAAGAACTCTAACCAAGAAATGCGTCGGCGAACGACGAGCATATGGTCAGAGGATCCCTATCTATTGCAATACTGAAAATTAACTCAACACCAAGTATGTGCTACTCAATCCATGATGGATAAGAGGCAACCATATGGCGGAGACTTATGAAATTACAATGCAAGTTAAGTAAACAGGCGGCAAGCCAGCCTCTTCCACTTATTCAGTGGGCAGTTACAAACATTGAAATTGCAAGAATAAGAAAGATGCTGACAGTACTACTGTTCAGCTTACAATATGTTGAAGAATGCCTGCAAGATCAAGAATTAGAGAATCACAAAGAGCTGCAATAGTAAGGATGTCATCCAATAGATCAATTGTGAAGTTCTAACACCCACCCTTCACTCATACACAATTTTCCAAAGTCTGATATGACAGACCAGCAACATGAATATCAGACCTGCTCTCTAATTCTTCAATGAAATGCTCATATCTCACCTAATACCCACCCAAATGAAGTGAAATCAAAAGCTGGAAACTCTAAGAAGTGTGGCGACCAAGATAGGAGACCTCTAACAACTCAAATACCCCGTATTTATTTCCTACACAAATCCCAATGCAAACAGAATGGTACGGCCCAGCAAGAGGGGCGACTTCCTTAGATAAATTCAAGTTCTTCAAAATAAAATCTGCAAATTGGTGGAAAGGGGCGCCCACCCTAGACAAGAAGAAATAAACAACACCCAGAATGATATCTTTTTGTATTTTTGAAATATGAATGAAAACTACAATCAGCTATGTCCTCAGCAACTCCAAAAAATAACATGAAAATGCAAATAACTGAACTACAAATGCATTAACTCACAACAAAGCAATCCTCACTACAAAATTCACTCAAAACAAGCAAACCTCTCCACTAGGTGCTGTCTCACAAGCACGAAGTTGAGCCTAGCTAGGAGGCATTCATTCCTCGAAGCAATCCTCTCACCATTTCGGCAACATAACTTTACTCAAGATGTTGGATCATACAAATGAAGACCAAGACCTCCTTTTATAACTTTGTGAAGGCTCACCAGAAGCTTCTAGAAACCCTGCTTTTCAAATTTAAAGTAACTCCTTTTCCCTCCAAGGATGGTGTCCCTTTTTTCAAAGCAATTTGACTTTTTAATTTAAAATGATTTTCTCCTCAAGATGGCGTCCTTTTCAAACATTGATTTTTGGACTTAAGAATATAATAAAATGACTCCATGAAGCGCCACCCCTCAAACACCCTCTTTTAAAAACAACATAAGTTCAATCACTAGGCTAAGGGGGGGTCAACAGCAAAATATAACATTAGAATGTGACTTTATTAAAATAATTCAACTTATCTCTCCAAACGTGCCCCAAAGCCAAAGTTGAGCAATCCAACTGAACATACTGAAGTAGAAGGCCAATCGTGCTGAACCCAACAGGACCACTGCCAGAAATAGAATTTACTAAAAATAGTAAATTCGTGAAAGTGCTCAGAATGCCAAGAAGAACACACCACCGAAAAGCTCACGAAAAACCTAGAAGGAATCCGCAGTTCAATCACCAATCCGTGAGCACAAGAAACCACCAACCAAGAAACCCTAATTTCACCACCGAGAAGCCTACGGGTCTCCAGAATAGGCCAACGGTCAACAGAAGAAGTCATGCTTGAGAAGGGGATAATACACAGGTGATCAGCTTTTTCAGTTTTCATCGATCTGAGTCCACTTGCTTTTTACTCGTGAAGATTGGAAAATTTTATATTTCCAAAAATCTGCTTTTTTGCGCTTTTTCAAGAAACCCTCAACTTTCCCAAGCTCTGACAATCTGGGTCTCTTCAGAACATGATTGTCTACAAAACCCAGGTCTCAGCTTTTTTCTGGGAATCTGCTTATTCAAAAAAAATCAGCATTCTATTTTCAGAAGTTTGCGCAAAACATTTCCGAACATAGGCGAGTTTACAGTCAAAATTTGAGTTTTTCAACATGCGGTATTCTCCAATTGAAATTGGGAACAAATCAGCTTTTTGGCGGAGAGTGAGTCATCTTTTGGGGCAGCGATGTTTTCTAAGAATAGAACTCAAAAAGGCAATAGTTAACTTGATGCCTTTTCCAAGTTAAACTTGCTATTCTCATTCATGCTTATCTATTCTTTGCGAAATAGGAAAAATTAAATGTAATAGTTGGAACTTTCCCTACTTTTTGTTTTCAGTAGGTTGTTAGTTAGTTGTCATGTTTTAGTCTTAGAAATAAAGTTTGTGAGTTGGCAAGTCTTGTTGTAAAAGCAAGGAGATTTTAGGGTTCCCTACTCCTTGTTTGTGTATAAATAAAGGCAACCTTGCCCATTTTTCTTTAACCATTATTGCGATAACAAATTGCTAAGCCTACTTTTGCTTGCAAGTTGTTATTTGGTGTTTGTTCACTTAGTGTAGTTGAGCAAGCTTGCATGCCCGCCTTTTGCTGCAAGTTATTGTTCAATTCATGTGTAATTTGTGTCAAGTGTATTATGGTTTGATCGCTAAACTGTAAGCTTGATATTGCTACAAACCTGCTAACCCAAAAGTGTAATCATTGTTAGAAATTTGAGAAAGGAAATCTTATGCCTACTTTGCTGCTCTGATCTAATGTCTCAGATTTTGTTTTATGTGTTCTGCTTATATAATCTTTATTTCAACTTGCATCTAAAAGTACAATGAGTCTTAAGGTGTGCGTTGGAAGTGAGTTTGTTTAAGCATCTATGTTATCAAATCATTCCTTGTTTACTTCTAACTCTCAAGCTCTGAGTTTACTTGAGTAGCTAGAAGCGTCATTAGAGTAGGCCTAGTTGTAGTTGAAGTTCTAAAAGAGAAAACCTCAGCTACAACGCAAAGAGTTTTATAACCTTGTGCTCTTAACTAAGAACAAAAAGATTGGCAATAGTTAGTTTACTTTCTTAAAGCATCATCAGCGAAGAGGGAGCTTCCCCTCCTAATTTGAAGAGCAGTTTATTTGTGCATAGTTGTCTGTTTCTGTTGTAGCCAAAATAAAAAATTTGCTTCAATAAGGCAATTTAGTAAAAATCGTCTAAATCTTGTAAAATTGTTATCAAAAGTCAAATTTAGGTCAAACAAAGCATGGGCTTTTTGTGGGTTCATGTCAAGGAGGATACTTGCAAAATTTGGAAATTTTGAAAATTAGGGTTTTAGACCCCTATTTTTAGGAAAACCCTAAAAAAAATAGGACTTTTCAAAAATGACTCAAAATGATTTTGATAGGTCAAATTCACTTCACGATCACACTGGTCAAGTCAAAATCACAAAATAGTCAATTTTGCTCTGATGGATCTACTTCACTTTTTCAGGAGAAAAGATAGGAACTCTAAGATCATTAATGGCAGATGGCCAATACTAGGTATCAAGATTCAAGCCTCAAACGTTGCACAGAAGATTTTATGGCAAAAGATGCTTCACAATGGAGGGGAATTTCAAAAGTTGAAATTTGCTTAAAATATTTTGTCTGGAATATGCACGCCTTGCTACAAGAGAGATGCTACATAGTCAACACCTTGGTCAACATTTTCAGTTGTCCGTACATGCAGAATGGTGAAAGCAAACACAACAGTGAACGCGGTCACGTCGTTGACAATAGTGATCAACCCAATCAAGCAAGACGGTGAACACAAAGTGCAGGGAGGTCAAAATCATCAAGAAATGACTAACTTTGGAGCCCACTGCACCCCTGCAGGCCAAGGGCGCCCATGAATTCAACAGGCCAACTGCAATTGTTAAGAACTGCAAAACCGGTTGTACTCTTCAGAATTCTGCTAGCTTTCCGACAAATCGTCAAGCGAGTTCACCAAATTCATCAAACACCGGCAAATGAAGGCAAAGGTGAAAGGTGCTGAAAGCGTGAGTCATCAAAGACAGCAATCAATCAAAGGAAAATGCACCCCTATAAGCTAGGGGCACCCAAGAATGAAAGCTCTCAGATGTCAGTTTTTGAATTAGCAATCTCAAAATAATCTCCCTGGATTCAGCCCAGCTTCGCAATGAATCTAACAACCAACTCAAAAGACATATCAAACAATAGTGGTTGTTGATCTAGCAAGCACGTGAAATGGAGGATAAATTGAAGTTCATCAGAGCAACTGCACCCCTGCAGGCCAGGGGCACCCAACATTTTGGACAGTCAGATGAAGTTTTTAGCAACTGTCTTCTCCAAGGCATCTACTCAGAATCCTTCCAGCTTCACAATGAATCCAACTGCCAGCTGATGGGACCCGTCAAGCACTCACAAATGAAGATCAAGCGTGAAACGCTCAAAGTGAAGGTGAGTTGAAGAACGTGAAAATTTGACTAAGTGTTGAAGAAAATGCCCCTTCCTAGGAAAAGGCACCCAACCTTTTGGGCAACCAGATGCAGCTTTCAGGCTTCGTGACTTCCAAGAATACCTCTTCAGAGTTTATCAGTCTTCGCGATGAGACCATCAACACGAACATCGAAGCAGTCAAACTCCCAGCAACGAGGGCCGAACTAGAGCATCCCGTCAAGGGTTACGAAATGCAAATTGTGTCTCAAAAGCACAAAAGCACCATTGCAAGCCAGCAGCGCCCAAGAATTTGAGCCTCATAAATCAGTTTTTAGAACTTACACATACAGTCATCCTTTTCGAAATTCTTTCAGCTTTGCAAAGGATTCGACATCCAATCCGCGAGAATTGACAATCACCGGCAGCTGCAGATCAAAGCGCAAGAGGTCAAATTGAAGAAATTGAAAAGCATCCAAGAAATTGACGAAGTCTAGCGAGAAAAAGCACCCTTCTAGGAAAAGGCACCCAAGGATTCAAGCCATCAAATTCAATTTTCAAGGTTTGCAGCCTCCAATAACATCTCTTTAGAGTTGATCCAACTCCGCGATAAATCTGTTAGCTAGGCTTTATGATCAATCAGGCAACTGGAACTCAGGATCGAACAGAGGTTGTTTATCAAGCAGAAGTTGAAAAATCTTCAACACTAGCAAGGTGGCGTCCAAAGTCAACTCCCAGTTAAAGATT
>VDFB02075321.1:293588535-293634280 GCA_007258455.2 Sequoia sempervirens
TTCTTCATCTGATTTCTGATCTATTCTATAGTAAATTTCTCTTTTCCTTTTACATCCTTCTACATATTTCTTCTTTATTTACCAGGACTCTTCTGCAAAATCTAGCAATGTGACTGGTTTTGTTGCAATTGTAGCATACCACATTTCATTGTCTGGACCAGTTGTTCTACTGATTTTCTCTTGATCTACATTGATTAGCAATATGGCCAAATCTATTGCATGTATAACATCTAACATCTCTATAAAAGTTGTTCATCACATTTTTGCATTCATTTGACTTATGACCATACTTGTTACAATTGAAGCACTAACCAAAAACTAATAGACTGTTTGAATTCATTCTACTTTTGCATTGAGCTGCCATATGACCAAATTTGTTGCAAGTAAAGCAATAATCATTGAACCTTTGAGCATTAGGTTGTCATACCAGATACCTTCTAGCATTGTTCATCTGATTTCCTTGTCTGAATCTCCTTTGTCTAGAATTCCTTTGTCTAATTCCAGAACTTTCTCCTTCCTCATATCCAAAACTCGCTTGTCACCATCAGTCCTCTAAATTTTAATTAGTTGATCAAGATTGGTGGAGCTAACCTTAAACTTCTCCTTGTATTCATTTGCAGTTACAAGTTCATCTCTACGATCAACAATGTGCTTTTCAAAATCTTCCTCATTGTGTTTGGTTTGTTCTAACTCATGTTCCAACTGAATGAATCCATCAGTAATTCAGCTGCATTCTTCACATTTCTCTTTCAAGGATTGGGAAAACTTTTCTTCATTCTTCTTTCTATCTTCAATCTCCTTAGTCATCCTCATCATAATAGATTCCATCTCATGCTTCAGAACTATATTCTCTCTAGAAATTTTTTCACATTCTTCTATCTTTTCCTTTAGGGCTTGACTCAGTTGTTCATCTTCAATGCATTTACTATCATCCTTCTTGATCTGATCATAGAGTTCCCTTCTCTTCTCCTTGGAATTATTGATTTTATCTTTCAATGACTCAATGAATCTCTTAGCATTCAGAAGATTTTCTTTCAATTCCTAGACATCATATTTTAATTGATCAAGATCATCTAGGGCCACCATAAGTTGTTGTTGAAGACTTCTTGAATCCATTGAAACACTTTCCAAGATCTTCCCCAAGTTGTTAAACTCCTTTCAAGGAACTAAGCTCTGATACTAATTGTTGGAATCAAGCAACACTGAGAGGAGCGGTGAATCAGTGTTGTGCAATTTTTATCTTTATTAATCTGATCTTCAAAGTAATTATAACATTTAACCAAAAAAAATATGCATGAACATAATGTAAGCAACCACAACACCATAACATAGGGATTTTTACATGGAAACCCTATTAGGGGAAAAACCACGGTGGATGGCCAATCCACAATATAATCTGAGTATACTCAAAAAGATGTTTACAAAATGGAAATGCACTTGCATTCAGGCACACTGCCTAGAGCTCACTGCTCAAAATTAGAAAGGCTAATTTCCTTACAAAAGTTTGGAATACTTCCAAAGATTTGAACTGAGAAAAATAGCATCTACGAATGCCTGATTACAGTTCTAGTTGGGCTCAACAATCAAATTTTGCTCCTTCAAATTGATTCTGCTCTTTTGCTCTATTCTACTTCAACTCGCACCTCAAAATCCTTAATGCACAAGTGAAACTGCACTTAATCGCTTTCCTGATCTTCTAATATTTGCAACATACATCAAATCACATTGAACATATATCAAAATGATATAATCAATCACTTATAGATATCCATTACAAGGGATTTGATCGCTCCATGTCTACTTCAACAAGATAAGCAAATATTCACAAACTGTTGGCTTCAAATCACTCATAATATTCAATGCAAATCCACAAGAGTTGGCCACAATATAGTAAGGACCCAAAACTAAATGCCTAAACACAAAAACACTTAAGCAATTAATCCTCAAATATCTGCGACACACTATATCCACCAAGTCAGCCTTCATACACTGATGAACATACTATTTTCTAACTGGACCTTCCACCTTTCACTCAAATCGATACGAGGCACCAATATTTTTAGATAATATAGATCCACAACACAAAATAATAACAATTTTTTTGCATATGAGTCAAAGAACATAGATTTATCAGATGCTCTATTCAAGCTTAACAGATAAGTATTGATCTTCAATTTGTTTTCCGATATGAGAAAAATGTAGTGTGCGGATCGACTAGCTGACAAGGGATTCCATCAATGACAAGACCATAAAGCATGTTCAGTGTCTCTTGCCAACAAATAGGACCAATTAAGACATAAATAGGGATATAAATAAAGCAAGGCGGGCCCAAACAAGTGTGAAAATGCAAGGACATGCATTTTACTACACTACAAAATTGTTGTGAATTGTAGGTTAAAATATGTTGTGTGTTTTACATAATGTGTACTCTAAAGGTTTCCCTATTATATAAATTGAAAGTTAATGAAGGCAACATGTTTTGAAAGATCCTATTTGTTATAAGACATCTATAACTATACATATTTCTATATAGATTTGAAATAACGACAAAATTTAACAACTATGTGTTTAGGTGTGATAAATTGCAGGTTTCAAAACATTTCATCTTTTGTCACGTGCATTTGATAAGGTATCCAAAATAAACCATTTTTTTACCCTCTACCATGGAGAAGTGTATTATATTTTACCAATAGTAGAAATAATGATGTTTTTTCTATTTGAATTGTAAAGATGGATAGACACATATCATAACCATAGGGGTTTGGATCATTGTGAATTGTATGTTAGAACATGCAATATGTTTTACACAATGTGTACTCTAAAATTTTCCCTATTATATAAAGTGTAGGTTAATAAATACATGTTTTGAAAGATCCTATTTTTTATAAGACATTCATAACTATGCATATGTCTATCTACATTTGAAATAACAAAAGAATTTTACAATTGTGTGTTGGGTATGAGAAATTATTGGTTTCAAAATATAGCGTGTTTTCTAACCTACATTTGATAGGGTATTCAGAAAACACCATGTTTTGAATCCTCAAACAAGGAGAAGTGTATTTCATTTTCCCAATACTAGAAATAATGGTGTTGTTTCTATTTGAATGGAAAAGACCAATATACAGGGATCATAACCACATGGATTGGGATCATTATGAACTACATATTAAAGCATACAATGTGTTTCACATAGTGTGTACTCTAGGTTTCCCTATTATATCAACTATAGGTTAATAAATAAAACATGATTTGAAAGCTACTATTTATTATAGGACATCCATAACTATACATATGTCTATCTACATTTGAAATAACATCATTTGACAACTCTGTGTTGTGTATGCAAAATTATAGGTTTCAAAACATGGTATGTTTAGTAACCTATATTTGACAAGGTATCCAAAAAGCACCATGTTTTGTAACCTCTACCGAGGAGAAGTGTATTGAACTTTCCCAATTCTAGCACTAATGGTCTTGTTTCTATTTGAATTGTAGACCTAGATGTACATAGATAAAAACCACGAGGGTTAGGGGCATTGCTGTGAACTGCAAGTTAAAACATGCTATGTTCTTTTATAGTATGCACTCTAAAGCTTTCCCTATTATATAAAGTGCAAGTTAAAAAATATAGCATGTTTTTAAAGCTCATATTTGTTATAAGACATCTATAACTATACATATGTCTATCTACATTTGAAATAACAACATTAAACAATTGTTTGTTAGGTATAAAAAATTGCAAGATTTAAAATATGACATGTTTTATAACCTATATTTGATAGGCTATCCAAAACACTCTAATTTTTGAATCCTCAACCAAAGAGAAGTGTATTGTATTTTTTTGATACCAACATTAATGGTGTTTTTTTCATTTGAATTACATACCTCAATATACACAAATCAAAACCATAGGGGTTGGGATCATTGTGAAATGTAGGTTAAAACATGCAATGTATTTTGTAGCCTACAATTTTTTATAGAAGACATGTGTAGTATGAAGTGTGTACTCTAAAGTTACCCTATGCCATAAACTATAGGTTAAAAAATAAGCCCCATCTTTTCAAATATCCTATTTGTTATAAGAAATTCATAACTACATATTTCTATATTTGTAGTTGAAACAACAATAACATTTCATGACATTCTTGGGTATGTACAGGATCATCATGGAAAAAATAGGCCCTTAAGTGGTGAAAAATTAAAAAAAATTAGAGTTAGGCAACTTGACGTAAAAGTTTGAATAAGTTATCTATATTATTTCAAAAATATGTAAGAATAGAATTTGTAGCAAATTGAATTTAGTTTCTAAACTACTAGGTTTATTTAAAAAAGATCTATTTGGTGAAAATTTGAAATTTCAATCTGATAGTACTTAAATTTCGTGGAAATGATAAGAAATAGGTGTTTCCGACCACCCTATCCACAATAAAATGATAATATTTTTTTTATAAGATTTTAGATATAAGTAGAGGACTCATTTCTAGATGTGATGCATATTTTTTTTGTAATTTTTTCCAAGTAAATAATTAATTATGAATTTTTTATTACAACTTTTAAAAAATATAAAAACTCGTATGTTTGACCACCTTAACTTGGTCAAAACTTCATGAAATTCATTTTTTTAAATCCTATAGTATGCGAAGCATAGAATGTGACACATGTTTCAAATTCAAAAAATGTGATACTGTTTGAAAGCTATAGATGTTTTTCAATCAACCTATCAATGAGGACTTTAGTCATAATTCAAATAGAAAGTGAATAATAATAATAATTTATTAAATTCAAAGTAAAACATAATTTATATTGGTGGAAAGCTGAGAATCTCCTTTAAAAACCATTTTCGTTTCATCTATTTTGGATTAAAAAAAAGTCGTTAGCCACATACCCTACACATACCCATCATATTGCCACTTTTTCGCCCATCATGATCCTACACATACCCTCTTAGTGTATAAGAGATTGTAGGTTTTAAAACACAAAGTGTTTTTCAGCATACAACTTGCAAAGTGTTTTAAAACCCTATGCAAGTAACAACCCAAAATTATTAATACATATAATTGATTCAATTTGTTACTCACCCATCACATGAATATTGTTTGTTTATTCTATTCCCCACCAGCAACTCCTCTCCCTTTCACTTTGAACAACATAATACAAAAAATCATAGCACACAATGTCTTCCAACCTACAATTCATTTTTCCAATTTTATTTTTAAAAACTAGGCAATTGAAAAAGAAAGATTTAGTTTGTATATTTACTCGCACATGACCCTTAAACTCCTCCCTGTAAACTCTACAACTAAAAGTGACACTTCATCATATAATACAACTATAATGGCATGAATTTGCACCCCCCTACAAATTCCCCATTTCTACACCCCTTACCTTAGAAGACATGATCCCAATGATGTATTTTCCACATCTATGCCCATGTTTCATCCACTTGGTAGCTCATTTGTGTGTTGGTGGGGGAATTTCTATTGGAGATGCTAGCACAGTGCATAGACTATTGCTAGAATGGAAAGATTGAAGGTGCTGTTATTGATGTCAATTGGTAAATTGGTTATCAATTGATTGTTGTTGTCATTAGTGTCATGGATACAGGTTATTGGTTGTATATGTCAAGGATATTGAGAAAATTGCAATGAAGACATGTTGCATGTGTTCAATAGTTGCTCTGGGTTTTTCTCCAGATTTTCTCCTATATTTGTATGGTTTAGATATGTTGATCTTGGTTGTTGGAAGTTGCTATATCTTGATTTTTGGTTGTTGATTCATTATACAGTGCAAGTTGTGTTCACTAGTTGTGAATTGTGGTTTTATGTGTTTCTCATTGAGGTTTGAGAGAAATGTTGCTGGTCCAAATTTCTCTTTGATGAAGTCTTATGACTTACGGTTCTAGAGTTGAGTTGTTTTGATTGTATTGAAGATAATTTTGGTATATGGAAAGTTCGTGCTTAATTGTTCTATGTGTTTTACACTGGTTTGGCCAACCTTGTGTGAAATACTACTTCTAGAGTTAGTGAAGCATGTTGGATCTATTTGGGTCCTGATGAAGCATGTGTTTGGGTCACCATCATTCTAATTCCACCCTAGGATGTTTTGATGCTGACATAATTTGAATTTGAATTCAATGGATAACTTTGGATATGTTTAAAAGTTGAAGATGGTATAAATATAGAATGAGTTAGGGAAGAAGAAGTGAAGAAGAGAACAAAGGAAATAAAGAAAAGAGTGAAAAGAGAATAGAGATAAGTGTGAATCAGTTTGTGTGTGTGATGCGAGCATGGAAAATAAATGCAAAGCCTAAATGTTAAGTTTTTGAAAGAAGTGAGCTGAAAGTGGATTCAAAAAATTATGGTGGAATCTTTTGTTGCATTGAGATTTTCTTCTCTTTGTAACAAGTATTCTTTATCTTCTTTGTATCTCTGTGGTAGTGAGCCCTCCAGGTTGTTAGCCCTGTTGGATAGTGAACCTCTTGAAATCAGCTTTGATATTCTCTATAGTGTGGGTTAATCCTCACTGTGGTTTTTCCCTTATTGGGTTTTCCACGTAAATCTAGTGCTATTGTGTTTATGTGATGGTTTTTCAGTTTCTACACTAGTGTTCATTGTTTAATGTATTAAGCGGTGTTAAGGATTAGTTTTGGTGAATGAATTAAAGTTTAAATCTATGATAAAAAATTCACCCCCTCTCAGTTTTCTTGTTCAACAACTGGTATTAGAGCTCAGTCCCTTGGTGAGGAGCTTAACCACTTGAGGAAGGTCTGGGATGGCTAGCAATATGACTTATGATTACTCGAGGTTCGATGGATCTAACTATGCTATCTGGAAAATATTGATGGAAGAATATCTAGGGTATTATGAATATGATGTGGAAAAATCCTATAAGAATCCTTACACTCCTCTTGCTAATGGTCTGAGCACGACTGATGAGATCAAAGCACATGAAGCAAATAATAAGGTGAAGTACATTTTGAAGAACAGTCTGGTACATTGCGAGTTGATTAAGGTTCAAAATCTGAAGACTACTAAGGAACTTTGGGATGTTTTGGAAAGGTCGCATGAAGGTGATGAGAGAGTTAAAGAGGAAAAATTATAGAATTTGGAGACACAGTTTGAGCTTCTGCATATGTCTAAAGATGAGAATGTTAAAGCTTATGTACAAAGATTGGATGAGATAGTGGCTAGAATGCGAGGACTTGGTGCTACTGTAGATGAAACCAGAATTATAAAGAAGATTCTTAGAAATCTCCTTAATGCTTATAGTGAGAAGGTGTGTGCTATTGAATAAAGTGTAGATAATAAGACCTACACTAAATATCTATTATTGGGATTTTAGACATCTTATGAGATGTGGAATCTGAGTTTGAGGAATGAATGCAAATCAAAAACTACTTTTAAGGCGATAAAAGCTAAAGATCTGGATGAAGAATTTTTTTATGAAATAGAAGCTAACTTTGTGAGAAGGATGAGGAAAGGATCTAGTAAGTATGAAGGTAAGTGAACCTTTGATTTTTGGCTTCTATGGACAACTCTTTCTCTTCTAGGTTTTTTCACCTAAAAGGAGAGAGATAGGAGAAAAAATGCTAATGGTTCATTAAATTATGCAATGTGTGATGTTGTATAACCTAAATGAAGCTAACTAAATGCAATTAACTGATCAAAATGAATGAAAATGAATGCAAAAGTGAAATTTATACTATGTTTGAGAACAAACTATGTAATGCAACGATGAACTAAATGAAGAAAATATGCAAAACAAAAAGAAAATGGATGAATCTGAGTGCACCTGGGTGAAATATGATGAATCTGGAATGTTGGAGATGCTGATTGAAATCACTGATTTTTTCACAGTGGGAAAATTTTTCGGAAACAAGTTTCTATTTGTCAAGATCTAGAATCTAACAAAATTCAGATTTTCAGTCCTAAGGTGGGAATCATTCAACACAGGTGGTGAATCAATCCTTTTCCAAATTTCTAAAAAATTAGGAGACAACTCTACAACACTAGATCTAGAAATCACTGCTTTTCGGGTTGCCGAAGTCAATTTTACAGAAAACGGACATAAAACCTTCTCCATGCTTGAAATAGACTTGAGTTGACTTGAAGCACCTAGTTGAATTGTAAACCAATCTTAAACACCAAAAAGGTTGTCAAATCTAAAAACAAAAGGCTGCAAACAAACATGCAATAGGGGAAAAATCATTTAAGGTTAGTGAATAGGGGTTTGCCTTGGTCAAACCCCACTTTTGGTAATCAAACCCTTAATAAAATAATGAAATGCAAAGGAATGATAAACTAACAACATGCAAATGCTATAAAATTACCAAACCCTTGATGATGCAAGTATGAAGTAATGTCAATGGCTGATTCAAAGTCCTTGAATAGTGCTTGAAAAGATGTAAAATGCTTGAATATGATGTATGAATGTTGGAGAATTGTAGGAGATTATGGGGGATGTAAAATGAGGTGAAAATCACTTATTTATACACACTTGTGCCTTAGTTACTCGTTCATACCTCATCACAGGCCGAAATCAAGTGTTTTTGAATAAAATGCTGAAAAGAAATTTAAAATATTTTGAATTTGGGGCCAAGGGGGACTCATTTTGCCACCCATGGAAAATGGGTCCCATCTAGGACCTGAAAATGCGTGTCAGGAAATATGTTGTATTTAACGTTGTTTGTTAGGATAATACTAAAAAATACACTTAATTAAGCATATGAGAGCATAAAGGGGCCAAATAAAGCATGAGAAAGGGATAAATAGTGAAGATGTTCCTAGAAAAGCGTGAAAGCTTGTTACAAGACTTTACAACACTTCAAAATAGGACTTGTTGATGAATAAAAAGGTGATTTTTAGGTGAATTGTAATTAATAGAGTCTAGAAGAGTGTAGAAATTTCTTACAACACTTCACAACACCTTCACAAGAGGTCGTTCTTTGAATTTTAGTACCTAAATAAGCATGTTCAAGGCATGTTCCAACATAAAATTAGAGAAAAATAGATCAAACACCATGAAACAAGACCTAAAATGCCATGAAAATGACAAGGGGCCATTTTTCTAGGACACAATAAGTTACCCTTTAAATGCTTTAGTTGTCGAGAAATAGGTCATTATGCTGCGAAGTGTCTGGAAAGAGATAAGAGGAATAAACAAAGATATTTGAAAGAAAAGAAAGGAAAGAAGATTAAAAGAGCATATCATATGAATGAGAATGCTAGTATATCTGATGAAGATTCGAAGTATGAAGATCCTGATGAAAATGAATGCTTGTTCTTGCCTATAAAGGATGAATCTACTTCTGCTAATTCTGAAAAATAGGTGAAGGAAAGCCCTCTAGAGAAGGAGAAAAAAGAAGGTACTATTATCTCTACCCTACTTGCTAAACAAAAAAAGAACTATTGGGTTGTTGACAATGGTTGTTCACATCACATGACTAGTGATAAAAGTAATATTTTTAAACTTGAAAAATATGGAGGCTTGGTTCTGTTTGGAGATGATACTGGTGCTAAAATTTGTGGGATAGGTTCAATAAGTTTTGATGGAAAGCATAATACTGATAATGTCTACTATGTCCAGGGATTAAGGCATAATATTTTGAGTGTTGGTCAGATGTGCAGTAAAGGATATAATCTTATGTTTAAGGATGAAAGGTGTGATATCTAGAAAGGATCCAGAACATTGATTGTTGTAAGAAATAAATATGAGGGAAACATCTATCAACTTAAAGGTGTTGATGGACAATGCTTTATGACTCAGATTAATGACAGTTGGCTATGGCATAGAAGAATGTTTCACATGAATTTTGATAACTTGGTAAGGATCAGTGCAGTTTAGGCTATGAGAGATTTACTAAGAATTGAAAAGCTTGTTAATGCTATCTATAGGAATTGCCAGTTTAGAAAGCAAGCAAAAAGTCACTATGGATCAAAGGAATAGTCTACTATTGGTCTACTAGATTTAGTTCATATAGATCTCTATGGTCCTACAAGAGTGAGAAGTCTATAAGGTGAAAGGTACT
The DNA here is from genome assembly GCA_007258455.2 of Sequoia sempervirens. Classification (NCBI taxonomy): domain Eukaryota; kingdom Viridiplantae; phylum Streptophyta; class Pinopsida; order Cupressales; family Cupressaceae; genus Sequoia; species Sequoia sempervirens. The sequence continues at coordinate 293,598,566 of VDFB02075321.1, forward strand.
TTATGCTTTTGATTGATGATTATTCTAGATATGCATGGGTTACATTTCTTAGAGAGAAATTAGATGCATTAGATAGATTTAATACATTCAAATCTATGATTGAAAATGAAGTAAAATTGAAGATAAAATGCTTAAGGTCTGACAGAGGTGGATAATTCACCTCCCATGAGTTTAATATGTTTTATGAAGTGCATGGAATAAAGAGATAGTTATCTACTCCAAGAACTCCTCAACAAAATGGAATTGTTGAAAGGAAAAATAGAATAGTTCAAGGGGCTACTAGATCAATGATTACTAAGGCTGGTTTACTAGAAGTTTACTACAAAGAAGCTATTCATACTATTTTTTATGTATTCAATCAAGTTCAAGGAAGAGAAAATAGTATAGAGACTCCATATGAGCTATGGTTTGGAAGAATTCCTACTGTTAAGTATTTCAAGGTATTTGAAAGCAAATGTTATATCAGAAGAGATGAAGAAACTTTAAGTTTGATGCAAGAAGTGATGAAAGCATTTTTCTTTGATATTCTACTAAAAGAAAAGCATACAAATGTTTCAATACAAGTTTGAGAAAGATTGTAGAAATTTCAAATGTCAAGGTTGATGAGATAGTGAAGAATTCAATTGAAATTAATGGATATGAATTTGATGAACCCGATCATGTAAGAATTGAAGAGATTGTGGAACAATAGGAAAAGGATGAGAAAGAGAAGCATAATGAGAAAAATGAAAGAGAAGAAGTTGCTTTAGTGATGTCACCTAAGACACCTAGATATGTACAGAAGAATAATTCAAAAATTTAGATTATTGTAGATAAGACTAAAGGAGTATTAACTAGAAGCAGAGCTGTTGCTGAAGTTAATTTGTGTTTACTTTCTGAGATTGAATCAAATATTGTAAGTGAAGCATGTAAATATGAACATTGGATGGAAGCTATGAAAGGACTTATGTAGAGTGAGAAGAATCAAACTTGGGAATTGGTCCCAAGACTGGCAGATAAAAACATTATTGGATCGAAGTGGGTATTTAGAAATAAATTGAATGAAAATGGAGAAGTGGTTAGAAACAAAGCAAGGCTTGTGTGTAAAGGTTACTCACAAGTAGAAGGCATAGATTTTTGGAAATTTTTTCTTTGGTAGCAATAATGCAAGCTATAAGGATGTTCTAAGCATTTAATGCTCATAAAGATTTCAAAGTCTATCAGATGGATGTCAAGTCAACATTTTTGAATGGTGAGCTAGAAGAAGAGTTCTACATGGAACAACTAGAAGGATTTTAGTTGTCAAAGCAACTCGATATGGTGTGTAGATTGAATAAATATTTATATGGATTGAAGCAAGCTCCTACAGCTTGGTATGTGAGGTTGGACAGGTATTTGATTCAATAAGGTTTCAACAAAGGTATGATGGATAGGAATCTATATTTTAAGATTGAAAATGACAAAATATTGATTGTGGTTGTATATGTTGATGATATTATCTTTGGAGGAAATGAAAGTATGTGCAAGATGTTTGTAGAAGAGATGTAAAAATAATATGAAATGTCTATGTTTAGAGAGATGAATTTCTTTCTTGGGCTACAAATCAATCAAACAGAGAAAGAAATCTTTATTTCACAATCTAAGTATGTAAAAGAGATGTTGAAGAAGTTTGGGATGGATGGTTCCAAACCAGTATGTACTCATATGGTGACTGGTTGCAAATTGGGTAATGATGATGATTCACCCAAGGCTGATCAGATCAATTATAGATCTATGATTGGTCGACTATTGTATTTGCCTACTACTAGACCAGATATTATGCCTGTTGTCTATCTTGTGGCTAGATTTCAAGAAGATCCTAAGGAAACACATGTTGTTAAAAGAATATTCAGATATTTGAATGGAACTTTGGATTATGGATTATGGTATCCTATAGATACAGACTTTACTCTAAGTGCTTATACAAATGTAGATTGGGTTGAATGTGTAGATGTCAAAAAGAGTAAAAGTGGTGGTACATTCTTTCTTGGTTGTAGATTGGTGGCATGGTTGAGTAAAAAGAAAGATTCAATCTCCTTGTCCACTACTGAAGTTGAATATATTGTTACTACATCTTGTTGTACATAAGTTCTATGGATGAAACAAAGATTGAAAGATATCACATGGTGTATGATGATCCTATTTTGATCTTCTATGATAATACACATAATATTAAAATTTCAAAAAGTCATGTAAAGCACTCGAGGATGAAGCATATATCTATTAGGTACCATTTATTGAGAGAGAAGGTCATGGAGAATGAAGTAAAGCTTGATTATGTTTTGACGAAGGATCAGGTGGCTGATATATTTACGAAGGCTCTTCCTAAAGATACTTTTGAGTGTCTTTGGGAGAAGCTAGGGGTCATTTCCCCTCCTTTCTTGAACTAGATGCATATGGAGATGCATTAGTCTAGTGGATATATGGGTCTATCTTTCTTTTGGATTGATGTTTTTGTGGCTACCTCTCATGGGGAGCAGGTAGTCTTAGGTGTTGTCATTATGAGTATTATGTTTCCTATGTCAAAGGAGAAATCAATATAAAATATATTTCTCTTTTGCCATTGATGTCAAAGGGGGAGATGAAGCATGTGAAAAAGGAGAGGAAGCATGTTAAAAAGAAGAGGAAGCATGTGAAGGAAAGAGGAAGAATATAAAAGACTATATACTAAAGGGGAGAATAAAAAGGAACATAAAGAAAGAAAAATCTTGAGAAGTTGTATTCAGAGATGTATGATGTCTTTGATGGTTTTTCACATCATGTGTTGCCATCAATGACAAAGGGGGAGATTGTTACAAGAATGGAAAGATTGAAGGTGTTTTCATTGATTCCAACTGGTCAATTGTTTATCAACTAATTGTTATTGTAATTAGTGTCATGGATATAGGTTATTGGCTGTATAAGTCAAGGACATTGAGAAAATTGTAATCAAGAAATGTTGCATGCATTCAATAGTTGCTCTAGGTTTTGCTATGGATTTGCTCCTATATTTGTTTGGTTTAGATATGTTGATCTTGGTTATTGATTCATTGTATAGTGCGAGTTGTGTTCACTAGTTGTGAATTGTGGTTTTCTATGTTTCTGGTTGAGGTCCAAGAGAAATGTTGTTGGTTCATATTTCTCTTTGATGAAGTCTTATGACTTATGGTTCTAGAGTTGAGTTGTTTTGATTGTATTGAAGATAATTTTGGTATCTTGAAAGTTCATGCTTAATTGTTCTATGTGTTTTACACTGGTTTGTCCAACCTTGTGTGAAATACTAATTTTGAATTTAGTGAAGCATGTTGGATCTATTTGGGTCCTGATGAAGCATGTGTTTTGGTCACCCTCATTCTAATTCCAGCCTAGGATGTTTTGGTGCTGACCTAATTTGAATTTGAATTTGATGGCTGACTTTGGATATGTTTCAAAGTTGAAGATGGTATAAATACAGAATGAGTTAAGGAAGAAGAAGCAAAGAAGAGATCAAAGGAAATAAAGAAAAGAATGAAAAGAGAATAGAGATAAGTGTGTATTAGTGTGGGGTATGTGCAGGATCATCATGGGAAAAATAGGCCCTTAAGTGGCGAAAAATTTAGAAAAATTAGAGTTAGGAAACTTGACGTAAAAATTTGAATAAGTTATCTATATTATTTCAAAACTATGTAAGAATAGAATCTGTAGCAAATTGAATGTAGTTTCTAAACTACTAGGTTTATTTAAAAAAAATCTATTTGGTGAAAATTTGAAATTTCAATGCAGTAGTACTTAAATTTTAGGGAAAAAATAAGTAGGTGTCTTTCTGACCACCCTAACCACAATAAAATAATAATATTTTTTTATAAGATTTTAGATATAAGTAGAGGACTCATGTCTCTATGTGATGCATATTTTTTTGTAATTTTATTCCAAGTAAATAATTAATTATGATTTTTTTATTAAAAAATTTAAAAAAATATAAAAACTCGTATGTTTGACCACCTTAACTTGGTCAAAACTTAATGAAATTCAATTTTTTATTTTTAATCCTATAGAATGAGAAGCATAGAATGTGACACATGTTTCAGATTCAAAAAATGTGATACCATTTGAAAGCTATATATATTTTTCAATCAACCTATTAATCATGACTTTAGTCATAATTCAAATAGAAAATGAATAATAATAATTTATTAAATTCAAAGTAAAGCATAATTTATATTGGTGGAAAGCTGAGAATCTCCTTTAAAAACCCTTTTTTATTTCATCAATTTTGGGTAAAAAAAGTCATCAGCCACATATCGATCATATCACCACTTTTTGGCCCATCATGATCCTGCACATACCTTGTGTGTGTATGATGCGAGTATGGAAGATCAATGTGAAGCCTAAATGTTGAGTTTCTGCAAGCAGTGAGTTGAAGGTGCACTCTATCATTCGTGTATGTCTACAAGTGGATTAAGTGAATTATGGTGGAATATTTTGTTGCATTGAGATTGTATTCTCTTTGTAACAAGTATTCTTTATCTTCTTTGTATCCCTATGGCAGTGAGCCCTCTGGGTTGTTAGCCCTATTGGAAAGTGAGTCTTTGTTCTAGACAGTGAGTCCTTGTTTTGGAAGTGAGCCTCTTATAATCAGATTTGATATTCTCTATAATGTGAGTTAATCCTCACTATGGTTTTTCCCTTATTCGGTTTTCCACGTAAATCTAGTGTTATTGTGTTTATATGATGGTTTTTTGTTTTTGCACTAGTGTTCATTGTTTAATCTGTTAAGCACTGTTAAGGATTAGTTTTAGTGAATGAATTAAAGTTTCAATTTGTGACAACTGATTCAATCCCCCTCTTAGTTGTCTTGTTCAACACAGTTTGTGTGGTACACTTCCATCCTAACAAGATTCCTGCCTATGGAATCTACAGAGGCATTACACTCCTCCATTAGACACAAATTGTAATGTTCACTCCTCTTTGGGCTGAATTCAAATGGGTTTTTACCTCCTTCATTCATTCAAATTAGCTATTCCTTCATCCGGTCTAACTTCTTCACACTTCTTCAATCTTGGACACACTTCTTGATAGCTTCTTGATCAATAGCACTCACTTTCAACTCCTTCATGCTTGAACACCACCATTGTAGTTGTGAGTTGCTACCTTTTTGGCTCCTCCTCTTCATTGTTGTGACAAAATTGATTTTGGAGAGCTTGTGAGATCACATCTTCCTCCATTTTCCTTGAGTGCACTTAGTCGAGAAGGTGATATACATCCACTTCCATTTACTTTTGCATCATCTACTTTCCTAGTGGCATATTGTTGTTTTAGCATTTCATTGTATTCCCATTTCTATAGCTTCTTTATCATCTTTCTACAATTGTTACTATCTGACTATCTATGGAACTAGAAACAACAAAGCAGGGGACTAACCGAGACAATCCTCTAAACATAGCCCCAAATTTTTCTCGTTCTTGTGTGTTCAATTTTTTCATCAGGTGAAGATTTTGAATACTTCAACTTGTGGGTTTGAAGGTCCATTTCTACCACCTTTCCCTTGTCAAATTCTAGCTTAGTATTGTTAAAGTATTCATCTTGTTATTTTTGTTATTCTACATTTTCTGTCTTTGTCGTAGCATAAAACTTAGTTAATCAGGTATTCAGTAGGTTTTCTGGCATTATATACTATACCTTGCATTTTCTATTTGTAAAGATGCCAGTGCATCCTTAAGACCCTAGAATGTCACATTGGAGTCTGTGATCTGCGTTGTAGTCCTCTAGGAGTGGGTTGTCTGAGTTACAATCTGAACCTTTAAAAAAAATCTCTCCCAATTCCTTGAAACATTCAAATTAGTAGAAAGAAAGTGACAAACTAGTTTTCTTTCCTTTTCATCCCTTGAAACCCTAAACCTTTTCAATCCATTTATCTAGCTTGAGGTAGATCATGGCAGCCTATTGTTCTAGACTCTCCCATGACCTAGATTCCTTCAGCAGTCAGTCCCCCTCTACATTTTGGTGAACCTGATGTGAACATCGTAGTGACTGTTTCTCTATGTCAATACTCTTCCTCTCACACCTTGTGCAGGTTACAGACTAGTGTTTTTTGAAGCTTTATGAGCTTTACGAACCGATCTACAATTTCCAAGTACGTTCTCAGAAGGAGCGTGCGACATCTAGAAATAGATTTCTTGAAGGTTACTACTAGTTTTACTTCTCAAGAGATGGTTTTAGGAGTAGAGGTGAGTTTCTTTAGGGAAACCACTTGTACTCCTACCCCTCTTGTTTCTACTTTGACTCCACCTCTAAACTCACTATTCTTGTGGAGCACCTCATTGCTCTAGATAGGAGGTTTCTGGGTCTCGCAAATAATTTTGGGAAAGAATAGAATATGGCTAGGGCTGCTAAGGTTAATGAAATGAGATACATGTTGGAAAAAAATCGAGTGGGCCTGAAGCTTCTTTGAGGCATCATTTACATAGTGGAAACATATGTACCTTCATACAAACTTGGATTGGGTGTTACTTGAGGTTCTAGGCTCAAAACCTCTAGAAGACAGATAGGAGTTTTGATGCCCATGATGTTGGTATACATGGTTGAGTTAGGCCCTTCCAGTAATATCACCCCCATGCTTGAGGCACCTCCAACCATCAAAATAAACAAAATACCTCTCAATTTTAATGCTATTCCTTCTTATTCTAGTGGTGGCAACTTTAGGGTCCACACTAGCTTTGGTGGTGGAAACCTTAATGGAATGGGCCCGCAATAGCTCTGGTGTCTCTAGTGGTTCTGGTGGTGGTTCCACTAGTCCTATTACATCATTTGAATCCATTCTAAATTCTCTAGTATAGAATATGGGAAATATGTAGAATTAGCTAGTAAACTTGTCCGAAGCCACCTCCCAATCAATTTTCAAGCCTTTCTTTCATCATAGTCCTTTATCCATATAAATTTTGAACACTCCTATCCCCTAGGGGATGGAGATTCCAAAGTATGAGAAGTATGGTGGTAAGGGGGATCCAAAAACATATGTGTCTACATTTAATGCCATGTTTATAGATTTATTCCATCATGATGCCTGAATGGCTAAATTTTTCCCAAGATCTCTCAAGGATACAACCCTAGAATGGTACCATTACTTTCCTAACAATTTCATATTCTCATTTTATCAGTTATTGAATCAATTTCTCCATAAAATCCAGGCCAACATTGGACTAAAGATGACCTTTTTAGACCTCGTTCGATGTAAGCAAGGAGAGCATTACAATATAACTGATTTCATTGCTTGATATCAAGCATTGTTTTCATAATTTCCTATCCTTTGCTCGAATCAAATGTGTTGAAGATTTTCATTAACAACCTACAAAGGTCCTAGCAAGAGAAGTTTTCTTTGACGAAATACCCCTCTTTTGCAAATATTTGTGCCACATTATAGGAATACCAATAGATGATTCCCCAATTTGGGGGATCTTCCCCATGTTCCCATCCTAAAGGTAGCTCCATTGTGTCACTCTTTGGTAAGGGTAAATCTGTTACAAATGTAGTTGTTGTGCATCTAGTGACAAAGGCCTCAAACACAATAGATAGTTCATGAAGTTATTAGAATCATACACTTCTATTCTAAAGAAATTATTGAAAGACAAAGTGATAACCTTGAAAGATCCTCAACCCCTTACTGAACCTTACCCTGATTGGTATGAAGAGAATACATTCTACCAGTACCATCAAATTTCCAAACATGATACTGAAAGATGTATGCATGCCTGTGTCATGAGATACAAGATTACATTGATGATAGTACTATTTTCCTTAATGGAAAAAAATAGAATGCAAACAAGTCTATAGCAATGGTTAATTGCAAGTTACACATCTACATGGATCCATTTCTATCTCAATCTGCTAACTTAATTGTTGAACCTTTTGGTTACACTTCACCTAATTTCTCTAAGTATGTAAACATGGTTTCATTTATACCTATTCCTCCTATGCAGCTTGTGATTGAATCATTAACTATAAATTTTTACTCATAGGTCTTTCCTATGAACATGAACAAGCATCCTTCTACATTCCAACTTGCATCAATGAGAACATCACGACTGATGTTTTAGTTGACCCTATGAGTCATGTGAACGTAGTGAAGGAGGAAAATCTTCTCCTAAATTTTCTACCTAGGGAGAAATATGAAAAGTTGAAAACTATAATACGTACACATATGGTCTCTTGGTCCCTCCAATTGGTACCATCACCCTCTCAGGCTTGGTAGGACCTAGGACTATAATTTATTTTTTTGAGATCATCTTAAAGTCAGACCTATGTAGAGTGAAGCTAGGCATCCCATGACTAGTTTTCATGAATGTATTCATTTCAATAGTTCATATGTATTTTAAGTTTTCTCATGAGGGCTCCATGCATGTTGTGCATGACACTAGATATAAACCTTTGGTGTTGCATGGAGGATACTCATTGGATAACTTCTAGCCTACCCTTGTTGGTCTACTTCCTCTAAGGAAAGACCTATTATATCACACCTATGTTAAATACAAGAATGGGGGCGTCATGCAGAAGGTGACCTACCGTGTCTCCCCTTATGCTATTTCAGTTAATGTTTCTATGATCATGTAGTAGTAGGCTACCTCTTCCTCCTCTCAAAAGGGGAAGGGGAAGTTTTCTTTCACCAAGGAGCCTTCCTCTTCTTCTATTGTTTCATCCACTTCTACTGATCACCCTTCTGTGGCACCTTTGGCTTTTCCTCCCATGCCTCGCATGGTGAATTTGATGGTGCCCACTTGACAGAAGGCCAAGCACCAAGTATTCAAGCTTCTTGTCTTACCCACGATGCTGGGGCCTATTGTCTATGGTAAGGGGAAGGGCCCTCCTAGAGTTTCCCCTACGTCTCGACCTTTGCAACCTCCTACTACTCCTATCCTTATGGTGGTGAATGTGAAGAAGCCCATCACCAAGGCATCTAAGTTTGATTCCCCACCTATTTTCGTCTCTACTCCTACACTTCCTACTCCTGCTCCCATTTAAGAGGCTACCCTTCCATTGGTCATGGTTGTGAAGGACATGCCTATGTTAGAACCAAAGCCTCTTACTCCTTCTCAAGTAGTGAGTTCTAGTTCCCAAAGTTGAAGAAACCAACTTGTGCATGAGCCTAAGCACCGAGGAAGGCTCTAGCTATTGAGAAAGCTACCTTGTGGAAGGTAGAAGAGGAGCCAACAACTCCTATTTTGGCATATCCTATTGTTCCTGCCTCTTTTTCTTTAGTTCTCATCGCCTCGATCTTGCTTCTAGCTCCACCTGTGAATACTGATGTAGTGTAGACAACTGTATCCCTTTACATTTTCACACTTGTTTGGGTCCTCCCTCTTGAAATTTGGCTCATTTATGCCTTAATTGGTCCTATTTTGCATCCACAAGCCTGATTAAATGCATTTTTCTATGGATAACATTAACATTTAACAAATTAAAAATCACAATTCAATGTTTTTGGTTGTGTTCTAGATATAAGGATCTGGGACTCATACACCACCTTGGGTGTATGGGTCCCACCTAGGTCTCGAGACCTGATTTTAAATGTACATTGAGCAAGACACTTCTCAAACTCTATGTCCTAGGTTTAAGTCCCTAAGACTCATATGCCCAACCTGGCACATGAGTCCTGCTTTAACTTGGACCTATTTTAATTCAAATTCTTGGCAAGATTTTATTATCCTAGATCTGATGTCTACTTGTAGTGTTGTAATTTTGGGAAATTAGGCATAAAAAAGTATAAATACAAGGTTATTTCATATAATTTCTCCTGAAAAGCTAGCAAGTTTTCAAGTCATTGAATATTTTCAAGAGAGCATTCCTAAGGAAAGTTTACACGATTAAGAGCTTTCAAGAGCATTTAAGAGTAGATTATCAAGCATTTTGGAGCATCAATTCAATATTTAAGCATCATGTCAAAGTCTTCATGCATCATGTATGTTTGTGAGCTAACATTTACGATGTAGGTTTCATGATTCAAGCAAGCATTCAAGTCAAGCATTCAATCAAGAATTAAGACACTAGTAGAATTTGGAAAATATATGACTAGGTACAACTAAAAATAACTAAATTCTACTCATTTTTTACAACTCAGCTATAAATGAGTAAATAAATGACTAATTTGGTTGTTGACTAAAAAAATATTTAGTCATAGAAATAAAAATGACTGAATAGTTAGTCATCAAATCCAAAGTAGACAAAAGTTTTAAAAAACAATTTGGCCAAATATTGGTGCAATGTATTCATGTGCGTGATCTATTGGCAGGATTATTCATATTCATTGCAGATTCATTCATCTCGCTTGACCTCACTTCATTCGTTCATTACAATCCTCGCTTCGTTTGTTAGCCTAGAATGAGGCATTTTGATTAGTAGCTACTTGAATGGGCGATAAGGATTCAAAGAGTACTTGGAGACTTCTAAAAAGTTGGGAAGGGAAAGGAATTTGGAGTTTCCTGCAATGAATTTGAATTTGTCAAGGCCCTCTCTAGCGAAATTGGATTTTGGGATGCCCACTGCAGCGAATTTAGAGGTAATTTGAAACCCTCATTACATTAAACACAAATTTGTAATGCTCATTACAATCTGTTGCTTTTAATAATGTTCTGCTCTTAATAATGTTCTTTTACAATCTTTCTACTATTCTTCTTCATAATGTGCTCGAGCTAAATATAATAAAATTTGGGTGTTAGTGCCAAATTAGAATTTCCTCAAACAATTTTTTTACATTTTCACTACAAGTGGAAACTGTCCTTGTGCAATGTAAACATGTGCTAGATTTACCCACACATTAGGCATCTGAACAAAGATGTTTCCTACTATAGCTTCTTGTACCTATGTACAAATTTACTTTGCAATATCAAATTGACCCCTTTCAGCTAGCACAATGGTTGCCTCATTTGTAGCATAAACATTTCCTGGTCTTTGTGCCAACACTTTACAATATAGTTCTATAGCCTTCTCAAGATGTTATGCCTCCACCTTTGAATCCCTCCTCTCATTGCAAAAAGCTGCAAAATAATTCCAATTTCCAAGTGAAATGTCAACATAAGAAGTCTTTGTATCTGATTCACTTTGTGCAACTTTAATTGTTTCTTTGCTTTAAGCCACTCATCTATTTTTAGTTCCATTTTTCCAATCATAGATAAAGCATTTGATGAGTTTTTATCCACCTTAAGTGCATACCCAATGGATTCTAGGCTTAATTGGATCTCATTCCAAGCCTAAGCCATGGTTGCAAGATGTAGATATGCATCCACATAATCAGTAAACTTGAACAATATTAGCTTGTATAAAAGATTTTGTTTTTTAGTATCATGTAGTTGTTCAAACAACCTAGCAAGATTAAACAGTGTCGTGACTTTATCCCATGGTAACTCAAGTGAAACACCACTTTCTTCTAGTAGTCGATGGAAGAATTTCATATCCTTAAAGAGCACAGGAAAAATTGTAGAATTAGCGCTGGGGATTTTATTTATGAATTCAACCCAAATGCCATTTCCTAATGCCTCCATAAAATTTTGTTAAGCCAACTCTAGTTCATCATACCCAAAATGAAGAACTCCAATGTTGATTAATAATTGAATGGGTACTTCTTCTCTGCTCTTCTTCAAAAGAGACTTTGGCATCTTAAGAGAATCTAAGGTTGCACTAGGTTTTGATGATATTAATAACTCACCCATCTTGATAAATGCATGAGCATCAGGTGGGCCTATGCGAGTTTCCTTTCTTAAAATTTTCAATGCCTTCTCTACCAACACTTACTAAGCATATATGGCCTACAAATTTTAAGCTCTCACAGTTCTTAGGGTGGACCTCTAAAACCTTTTCAAAATTTGAGAGAGAACTCTTAAGATCTCCCAGCTTCAATTGAACCTATCCACAAAATCCTGTGGCCTCTCACTTTCCTTGATAAGTGGTGTCATAATAACCTTTACTATGATAAGATTGTGCAAGATTATAATATGAATGAGATTTCATGAGAGGGTGGTCAGTCGAAACAAGAGTTGTCTCAGCCAACTATTCCACAAGAAAATGCTACCCTACAGTGAAGAAAAAATGGTTTGCTAAATGATTCAATTCCATTGCAGAGTATGGGTATAATTCAAAGGCTCTACGCATCTTTTCCATTCCTTCATGAACACTACCTTTTTCACTAACTTTGAGAACCCTACAAGTAAAGAATGCACAAAACTGACCACAAAGATTCATGTAGAGGCAGAACATCATTTCCTAATTCCTCCATAAAATTTTGTTGAAGCAACTCTGGTTCATCACGCTCAAAATGAAGAACCCCAATGTTGTTTAACAATTGAATGGGTAGTTCTTCTTTTCTCTTCTTTAGAAGATACTTTGGTGTCTTAAGAGAATCTAAGGCTACACTAGGGTCTAAAAATATTAACAACTCACCCATCTTGATAAATGCATGGGAATCAGGTGGATCTATGCGAGTTTCCTTTCTTAAAAATTTCAAAGCCTTCTCTGCTAGCCCTTGCTAAATATATATATGGCCTATAGCTTTTAAGCTCTCACAGTTCTCAGGGTGGACCTCCAAAACCTTTTCAAAATTTGAGAGAGAACTCTTAAGATCTCATAGCTTCAATTGAACCTATCCACAAAATCCTGTGGCCTCTATCTTTCCTTGACAAGTGGTGTCATAATCACCTTTACTGTGATAAGATTGTGCAAGATTATGATATGGATGAGATATCATAAGAGGGTGGTCAGTTGAAACATTAAGAGCTGTCTCAGTCAACTGTTCCACAAAAAAATGCTGCCCTATAGTGAAGAAAAAATGGTTTGCTAAATGATTCAATGCCATTGTAGAGTATGGGTATAATTCAAAGGCTCTATGCATCTTTTCCATTCCTTCATTAAAACTACCTTTTTCACTAACTGTGAGAATCCTACAAGTAAAAAATTCACAAAACTAACCATAGAGATTTATGTAGAGGAAGAACATCATTTCCTAATGCCTCCATAAAAGTTAGTTGAGACAACTCTATATCATCACGCTGAAAATGAAGAACCCCAATGTTGTTTAACAATTGAATGGGTACTCCTTCTCTACTCTTCTTCAGAAGAGACTTTAGCATCTTAAGAGAATCTAAGGCTGCACTGGAGTCTGACGATATTAATAACTCACCCATCCTGATAAATGCATGGGCATCATGTGGATCTATGTGAGTTGCCTTTCTCAAAATTTTCAAAGCATTTTCTACCTACCATTACTGAGCATATATATTTCCTATAGCTTCTAAGCTCTCACTGTTCTCAGGGTGGACCTCCAAAACCTTTTCAAAATTTGAGAGAGAACTCTTAAGATCTCCCAGCTTCAATTGAACCTATCCACAAAATATTGTGGCCTCTAGCTTTCCTTGACGAGTGGTGTCATAATCACCTTCCTATGATAAGATCATGCAAGATTATAATATGAATGAGATTTCATGAGAGGGTGGTTAGTTGAAACAAGAGCTATCTTAATCAACTATTCCACAAGAAAATGTTTCCTTGTGAAGAAAAAATAGTTTGCTAAATGATTCAATGTCATTGCACAGTACGGGTATAATTGAAAGGCTCTATGCATCTTTTCCATTCCTTCATGAACACTACCTTTTTCACTAACTATGAGAATCCTACAATTAAAAAGTGTACAAAACTACCCACAAATATTTTTCCCCATTTCAAACAACAAAATTGCCAAAAAAGGCATTTAAAACCTACAAATAAAATGCAAATAAAATCACATTGATTTTCATGCAAAATAAAATAAAATGAGACCATAGCTTGTTGCTTACTATTATGATTTGATGGATTTTTTCCAAGCATCCATAACTTTTTTGAAATCACCTATTTTAGACTTTTAGCCATAGCAACAAGGCAGTGAACTATTTGATAAAATGCTTTGGTAGACATGTATGAAAAATGTGGTAGCATAGAAAAGGAAACAAACTTTAGAAAAAATGGCTCAAAGAAATGTGGTCTCATGGTGATGGAATTCCATGACAAGTGAATTGTTATGGATTGTCATGGAATTCCATTGCTATGAGACCACATTTCTTTGAGGAATTTTTTCAACTAGTTCACTTCCTTGTCTATGCTATTGCTTACTATTATGCTTTGATAGATTTTTTCCAAGAATCCTTAGCTTGTTCGAAAGAACAAGTGTTTTAGGCTTTTAGCCATAGCAACAAGGCAGTGAATTGTTTGATACAATGCTTTGGTAGACATGTATGAAAAATGTGGTAGCATAGACAAGGTAGTGAGCTTTGGAAAAAAATGCCTCAAAGAAATGTGGTCTCATGGTGATGGAATGTCATGATGAATTCCATGACAAGTGAATTATTATGGATTGTCATTGAATTCCATCACCATGAGACCACATTTCTTTGAGGTATTTTTTCAACCAGTTCATTTCCTTGTCTATACTATTGCTTACTATTATGCTTTGATATATTTTTTCCAAGCATCCTTAGCTTGTTCAAAAGCACTTGTTTTAGGATTTTAGCCATAGAAACAAGGCAGTGAAATGTTTGATAAAATTATTTGCTAGAAATGTATGAAAAATGTGGTAGCATAGACAAGGAAGAGAAATTTTTGAAAAAATGCCTCAAAGAAATATGGTCTCATGGAATGCCATGACAAGCAAATGCAATTGGTAGCTACTCTTAGTTATTAGTTATGCAATGTCAAGTGATTTCATAACTTCTTAGTTTGACTTTGTAAAAACTATATTGTAATTGAAATTTTGTCATCTATTAGCATCTAGTTATTAGTTATGCAATTTGAAATAATGCTTTGAGTTCGAAAGATGTGCAATGCAATGTAATCAACAATTTGAATATTTTATTTTCTCTATATAGCTCTATTGCTATGGAAATGCCTTTCAATTGAAAAAAATAGTTTTTTCCACTTAGTCTACAATTTTTTGTTGCTATGTATAAAACATTATAGATGGATCAACGTTAAAGGTTGAAATACCATGCATTTGATGAGAGAATATCCGATGAGAGTGACATGGACAAATATCCATGTCCATATAATGACTGTCTTGGTGGAAAGGTGAAAAATAGAAGTCAAATTTATCAAAATATGATAAGATATGGGCATAATGGTATAAGCCCTTGGAATTCCAATTATTATGAAGATATGATAGAATGGAAGAGTGTGAGAGATGAAGAGGCAACAAACATAGATGAAGTGGCACCAAACATAGAAGAAGTGGCACCAAACATAGATGAAGAGGCAACAATGTTAGATGAAGGGTTTGAAGTTGATAGAATGTTGAATGAGGGTCTAAAAGATGATTGGGCCAAGTTGATGAAGGATGCTTCAAAGCCTTCGTATGCTAATTGTAGGTTAAGTCGTTTGACAACAATCCTTCAAATTCTTAACTTACAAGTGGTGTTTGGCTGAACAAATGAGAGTGTAGATAAATTATTGGCATTATTAAGTTTTTTTTTACCACCTGACTCCACATTTCCAATAAAACAAAGTCAATGTAAAAAGGAAATCACTAAGCTAGGCTTAGGGTATGAAAACATCCACACATGTGTGAATGGTTGTGTATTATTTCGAAAGAATCTTGCAAGTGAGAGTGAGTGTATAAAATTTCATGAAGCAAGGTATAGAGAAGGGTTGAAATCAACCATGGTTCCTAGAAAGGTTCTTTGCCACTTTTCGGTAATCCCATGTGAACCATAGATTTTTGGCACCAATGCACTTCTCTAGCTCTTCTAGGGTTTTTCATCTAAAAGGAGAGAGGTAGGGCCAAAAATTCTAAGGGGTTCATTAAAATTATGTTATGTATGATGTTTTCTAAGCTAAATGAAGTAAAATAAATGCAAGTGATCTATATGAATGATTATGAATGTAAAATTAGGATTTAAACTATGCTGGAAAACACACTCTGATATGTAAACAATGAATTAAAAGATGAATAAATGCAAAACAAAAAGAAATGGGATGAAACAGAGTGCACCTAGGCAAGATTTGAGGAATCTGGAATGTCCTAAATGTTGTCTGAAGTTACAAAAAATCAACAGTGGGACTCATTTGCCTAGGGTGGCGAATTAGTCCTGCTACTGGTGAAAAATTGTTGGAAGCAAGTTTTTGACTGTCAGGATCTGGAATCTGACAAAACCTAGATTTTAGTCTTAAGGTGGGACTCATTCGCCACTCATGGAGAATTAGTCCTCTCCCCAAATTCTAAAAAATCAGGAGACAACTCTACAACATCAGATCTGGAAATGTTTGCTTGTTAGGTTACCAAAGTCAATTATGTAGGAAATAGACAAAAAACCTTCTCCAAGCTTGAAATAGAGTTGATTTGACTTGAAGCATCTAATTGACTTGTTGACCAATCTTCAATCACCTAAATGCTTGTTAAATCTGCATACTTAGGTCTGCAAACACACATGCAAGAGGGGGAAAATGGTTGAGGGTTAGCAAATAGGGGTTTGTCTTGGTCAAACCCCACTTTGGTAATCAAACCCTTAATGAAATAATGAAATGAAAGAGAATGATAAAATAACAACATGCAAATGCTATCAACTTACCAAATCCTTGATGATGAAAATCTGAAGTAGTGTCAATGGATGCTCCAAAATGCTTGAATAGTGCTTGATTTGATGTTGTAAGATGCTTGAATACTTGAGATTTCTTGAATATGATGTGTGAATGTTGGAGGATGTAAAATGAGGTGAAACTCACTTATTTATATGATCTTGTGCCTTAGTAACTCATTCATACCTCATCATTGAAGGCCAATATCAAGTGATTTTGAATAAAAACCTGAAAGGAAATTTAAAATATTTTGAATTTGGAGCCAAGGGGGACTCATTCACCACCCATGGCAAATGGGTCCCACCTAGGACTTGAAAATGGGTGTTGGGAATTATCTTGTATTTAATGTTGTTTGTCAGGTTTGCATTCAAAAATGCACTTAATTAAGCTTTATAAGGGCATAAAGGGGTCAAATAAAGCATAAGAAAGGGGTGAATAGTAAAGTTATGCCTACAAAAACATGAAATCTTGTTACAAGACTTTACAACACTTCAAAATAAGACTTGATTAGTGATGAAAAGGTGATTTTTAGGTGAATTCCAATGAATAGAGTCTAGAAGAGTGTAGAAATGATTTAGAACACTTCTCAACACCTTCAGAAGTTGTCATTATTTGAATTTTAGTACCTAAATATGCATGTTGAAGCCATGTTACATCATAAAATAAGAGCAAAATAGACCAGACATCATGAAGCAAGGCCTAAAATGACAAGGGTCCAGTTTTCTATAGTGCATTTAGCCCCCACTTTAGTGAGAGGATGAACTTGCTTCAAACTCACACTAAAATAGCCATGAACATCGAGAGGAGGGTTCAAATGTACTTATGTTACCAAGATGGAATACAACAATCAAGAGGGATGATCAAGCCCTGAAAATGAAGATCCCAGGGCAAACTACACATTAGAACAAAGGAACAGACAAGTGTTGAGAATCAAATGAAGCTTCGATTGTCTGTCCAACTAGTTGTGGATTAGATCTAGGCTAAAAGAGAATGTATACTCACTCTCGGGTGACAGAACTCATGACGGTCCACTGGGTGAGAAGGCCCAAGTATACTCACTATGGGGCCACATAACTTCTGATCGTTCGCGGGGCGAGAAATCCCAAAAAGGGGAGATACATACACTAGTTGGTATGCACTCACAAACACAAAGGTGGCTATGGGGAAAAGTCATGCTGCTAGATGGGATTCCCACTCAACCATATCAAAGTTATACCTCTTGATAACTTTAACAAGGAACCACAAGGAAAAAGATGTCGGTTCATACTCCATGAGACCAACAAAGCTTCATATGCGTAGAACTCATGAACAAATGCAAAGGTACCTCAGGCATGCAAGTTGCATTATGCAAGGTGGAAAAAAGCCAAAATGTAAAGTGAAAAAATGTAAAAGATGTTCAAAGGAGTCTTGTTAAGTTCATGCAAGGTCAATCACTTAGGGAACATTGTGTCTAATGTCTCCAAGAGAGGACCAATCAAAGAATAGTATATTCACAACTTAGGGGATGTAGTGCGTCACATAAGGCCACTAAGAGGAATGTAATATTCTAAGATAGATCACATTTATGAATGACATCATGCCCAATGTCATCCACAAAGTGACAAACACATCATATAAATGACAAGGCTACACTAGGAACCAAGAATGCAAATGAATTATGGTAATGTATGCCCCCCACTTTAAAGGAATTGTGACACATCATTCTGTGAGCAATTACTTTAAAGTAGAAAAGGGAAAATGCAAAAATAAAATGAGACATGAGAGCCAGCTTGGAAGGCCCTATTCCAAGTCATGTGTTTTGAAGTTAGGCTATGTCATGTCAATGAAAATGAAAAACAAGGAAAGGGAGTTGCCACCTAGAAAAGAACACACCAAACAAATAAGGGATCTATGGTTTTGGGGTCAGTATGTTCGTTGTTGCAATGTTTTGATTAAAGAGCTTGGAACTGTCATCATTCCCCAAAGAACATAGAACTGGAAGAGTGATACAAAGAGAACAAAAATGAAAGAAAAAGGAAATTTCATTTTGGGTTAACATGAAAGAGACATTGCGGTCTCAATGCTTTGCATTGTCCCCAAAAGGAAAACACAAGTAAAAATAAAACAAAAAGGTGAAAGAAAATAATTTTTTTTTTGGGTCAACATGAAGGAGAGATTTTAGTCTCAATGCCTTGCATCATCCCCAAAAGGAGAACACAAAACAAAAAGAGAAAAAGTAAAAGAACCTTTTGGGTTAACATGAAGGAGAAATTTTGGTCTCAATGCCTTGCGTCATCCCCGAAAGGAAAACACAAAACCAAAGTGAGAAAAAGATAAGGACCCTTTGGGTCAACATGAAAGAGACATAGGGCGTATCTACGCTTTGTGTCATCCCCAAAAGGAAAACATAAAAGAAAAAGGAAAAAAATGAAGATGCATGACATATAGAAAAATAGAGATACAAATGGAAGAAGTGTACAAAGAGAGGGAACATCAATCACATGTTACAGGGGAACATGATATGCACATGAAAGAAAAATAAAAATAAAAGAAACATGGAAAAGGCTAGCAAGGTGAATGAAATTCAACCATATAACAAGTCATCTACCTCCCAATCATGTTCAATGTAATATGAGGGGGGTTGACTATCCAAAGGAAGAATTGCAAGCGCTGAACTAGGAGTTGTACCAGGTTCTTTACTTGGTGGAGAGGATTTATCTTTTAAGCTCATGGTAGATAAAAATAAAGAGTTTAAATTGTTATGCACTTCTTCATCTATTTTGGCTATCTCCGCATCATCATCATCATCATCATCAAGATTGATGACAACAGGAGGACGAAGGGTAATTTCCAAGGAAGGATGTATCAAAAGTTGTGGCTATTGGATTAGGTCATTTTGTTGGGAATGTTGGATTGGATTATCTTGTGGTGGGTCTAGAGGAGGGTGGTCATCTATTACTTCTATCAAAGGTGGAGGTTTATTTTCTTTATTTTCTTCTATTTGAGAGTGATGAGAAAGGAGACGATGATGACACCTACGTTCCCTAGCATTGTGGTTTCGTTTAATTTTATTTTGGAGTTGTTGATGCGTAAGAGCAGATTGAGTTATCATAGGTTCCTTTTTTTTTGAAGCAGGAAGAATGGAAGAAACCGAAGAGGATGGGTCAACCACTTTCTCTTTAGCTTTATATACTTGTTTAATGTAAAGAGGCATGACATGAGTTGTTTTATTTTCCCTTGGTAGTTTAAATGATGGTGGGGAAGTGTCTAAAGGTGGTTGGTCATGAGGTTGTATGGTTTTCTCAATGTCAGACTCAGGTTGAATCATGGTTTCATCTATGATGGGAGGAGTGGAAGTGGATGAGGACATGTTACGAAGAGACAATTTGGCTATCCTTTTGGCTTTGAACTTTTGATAGGTTATGAAAAAAATGTCCTTTCAAGGGGTGATGGGTTCCATAGGTTCAAGCCAAAAGGCTTCTAAGGAAAAATTACCTTTAGAAGATAAGTGATTAAAGCCACTATGGTGTATGGTAAATATTTCATTTCCATGTGGAAACTTCAAACACTTGTGAACCATTGATGGGACCACTTTCATTGAGCGAAGCCAAGGGTGGCCTAGTTGCAAATGAAATTGATCCAATTGTGGGTTAATTGAAAATGCTACATATGAAGTTTTGGGTCCTATCTATAATGGGAGCACGATCGATCCAATCATAGGGCATGAAAAACTACTATGTGTCTTAATTCATGCAGTCGGTTTATTATAATCATCTTGATAGAGATCATGTAATACTAGAAACTCTTTTGTGATCACATTCTCACCACAAGTAGGATCTATTAATATCCCATTGGTGGGATTATTATAGATTCTGATGGAACTCTCAAATTTTGCAAATTTGAAATGCCCATTTCAAAATTTTGCCTCTACACTTTCAAAAGTGCACCTAAAAAATCTGCCTGAGTGACCTACTTTAGAGGGTCGTATTTTGGAGCATGTTGATTTTTCGTGCAAAACCCCTTTGTGAGCCCACTCATGTGACCTATGTGAGCAGGAATGTCAATTTTCAGAGTTTTATGAGTTGATTTTATATTTTTAACAAGTCAAAACCAAACACAATTTGTTCAGTTTTGTAGCTGCATTTTCTAAAACCTTTCTAAGAGGTCAACTTCAACCGTCGGTATCTTTTGATGAATGATGATTCAAGAGAATTCCTCTTGCAAACGTGTTCTATTTACCAAAATGATCTACTGTGCCCAGTGAAAACTTTCCAGGAGTTGATTTGATATTTTTTCAACAAGGTGATTTGATTAGTTTTAATTGGTTCTTAACAGGCTGATGTTTCAGAAAGTTCAACTAAGCAACTTTACAAATTAATAACTTTCACCTTGTGACTCATTTTACTAATCCTTCTATTGCACTCCATTCTTGGATTGAATGTCTACAAGCCTGCAAGTTTTTATGGCTCTAGGAGGTTGTTTGACCAATTTTCAAAGCTAATTCCAAAGCCAACTTGGCCAGTTTTGCTCATTTTGCAAAAGTGCCAGAAAGGAGATTTTAATGGCAACCCAGTTTGAATTTTCTCGTGAGAAGAACTCAGAGGTTGTGTCTGATCAATTCAAGGGTAAAGTTGTTTGAAAATGATTTTTTTTTAGTTGGGCCCACATGGGGACCCAACATGCTCCATCTTGTTATGAGGTTGCAAGTGTTGCATGACAACCTGTTGGAGAACATTGTGGTTATAAAAGCATGAATTGCAAGGCATTGTTTCTTCAATGAATTTTCAGTTGTTATTACTATAAGTCCCTTCAATTGACTCTAAGGGGATAGTGATGTCCATTTGAATTACCATGGGATAAGGTCACAACAATATTTGATCTTGCTAAGTTGTCAGACAATTACATAACATTGAGAGAGAAAATCATTTTACAATCCAGTATGGTTCAGATTTCCTGATATGTGGCTGCATATTTCAAGATTATTGATGAGTGCATTTTAAAGTGGATGAAGTACACCAATTATCTTTTGCACAAAGAAGCCAAATGAAAGGGGTTGTTTGATGTAGAAAAGGGGGCTTGAGCAAAGGTCCAATGGAATGCTGAAGAAACACAAGACCTATATGGCCTAGGATTTTCTTATCTAAACTTACCCATTGATTGTAGTGTGATTGAATTTGTTCCACATGAAGGGAAACTTACACTTGTAGTGATAATGTTTCAAATTGTTTTACGAAATTCTATTTTCATGCATCTTCATGAAAGTTTGTTTGCTGCAAACATTGGGGGCACCCATGTTAGTTACAAAGGATCAATCCATGAGGTAGGGAAATAGCTAGGCATGTGGTCTGTTTGACAAAATACCTCTATTAAATGTTGTCGCTTCTAAATGGCGCATCAATGCAATGAGGGAGGGTGCGGTCTATAGCCAGTTTATAGGCATCCACCAAAGTATCAATGAAGACAGTTTGTTGGCCGCACATACACCAGAATGTATTTGTTGAAAATGCTTTAGAAAATTTTATGAAAATATTTCTTGCACATGGAAGGGAAGAAG
Organism: Sequoia sempervirens; assembly: GCA_007258455.2. Lineage (NCBI taxonomy): Eukaryota > Viridiplantae > Streptophyta > Pinopsida > Cupressales > Cupressaceae > Sequoia > Sequoia sempervirens. Next base: position 293,620,656 of record VDFB02075321.1, read on the forward strand.
CTCAAATGGTTCTGTTGAAAATACTTAAGGAAATTTCAAGCAAATTCTTTTGGTAGGGGTGCCATGACTGCTAAACACACAAAATTGATGTGTTGAAAATGCTTTAGAAACTTTCAAGCACGCGTTGAGTGAATGATTGCGCCAAATATAGGAGCAGGGTGTCCTTCATCAATACCACGTGCCATGAATACCATCACTGGTGAATGGCTTAAGCCAACACAAAATGCATCTATTGAAATGGCTTTAGTAACTTCTAGGCAAATGCAACTTGTAGATGCAAATGGGCGCCACTAGTGAAAAGACTGAGAGGAAGCATGGTGGAATGACCACTTAGATGGTTGAAGGCATATGAAAGATGATGATTGAGAATTCTTTAGAGACTTTTAAGCGAATACAATGAGCATTAAGGTAGCCTCCGTTGATCTTGCAAGGGAAGGTTGCCGCTATGACCAAGTAGAGTAGCTGAAACATGAAATTTAGGGAAAAATGCGAATGAAGGGCCAAAGAGAAATCAACAGCTGAGGGGGAGAGGCCGATGTAGTTGAATCTTGATGGTTCCCTGCTAGCTCGCGGTTGGAATGTTCTCACTCATTAATCCCAGCGAGATGGTGAGATCAAAACACGTGGAGTGGTGCGTCCCAAGACGTTTTTCAAAGGCTTTCATTTTATGAGAAAAGCTTTTAAATATTTGAGTGAAGGGTAAAAGTTAAATGTAGTTGGGCCAACATTTAAGAGGCTATAGGTAAAAATTTTTTACCCAATGATGTGGTTTTAAAGCCTCATTTTCTTTATGTGGGAAAGAGATTGAGGTGGGCTCCTAAATTGTTTGTAAGGCCTGATAAAACAAAGCCTTCCATTTGTTTGAAAAGGCAAGATATTTAGAAATAAATATTGCCTATAAAATATTTAAAATGCCCCCCAAATGCTAAATTAAAGGAATTTTAAATAATGGGTGAAATGGTACAAAGGTAATATTTTTGAGTCTCGTGTTAAATATTTGAAGGCTTTATTTATTTAAAAGCAACGCTTTTAAATATGGAGTGGGGGATATGGATATGGATAAAATATTTTATCCAAGTGAATTTAAAATCCTCACTATTAAAGAGTAGAGATTCTAAATTGAAGTGTGTATAGTAAAATACACGTGGAATTATTTTTCTACTGAAAGTGAAAGTGCAGATGTGACAAACAAAGAGAAAATGAAAGGTTTTCATGGGAAAAACTATTTTTCAGCTATTGGGTGAATGAGTGAAATTCCTCACATGGGAAATTTTTTAGTTGCTTGACAACTTGAGACAAAGGCTGAATTGGAGGTAAGATTAGTTGCAAAGAGGAGAGATGAGTGAAGCTTTCAAAAATGCTGATGAATAGGAAAGAGGATGGCATATATCATCAATGGATCAGTTTTAGGGTTGCTTCTTTTTTCTATTTCTTCTCTTCTCTTCTCATTTTTTGAGGGTTTTGAATTCTTGCGTGCTGCTGGGTAGATAGAGAAATGTTGAATTATGAGTCATAATCCAAGTTTGTAAGCTATAAATTATGATTTCATGAGTAAATATCAACCAATTTGTGCAAATAAATCATGGATGTCATGAATACAATCAAATTGTCTCCAAATTTGTATAGTTTAAGTCATATGAATTCAATAATACAGAGTATCTTTGAGTTTGTCATCTCAAATTTCATGAGATTTTTTTGTTTGTTTATTGTTCTATTTCAATGAAATGGTTAAAATGCTTTGAGCAGATAATTGTGATTTCAAGTGTGTAGGTTGGATCTAATAAGGAGAATTTGATTGATAACAGAAGAGGGTATGTTAGTGTAATACATTAAAATTTGTGAATCCATTGGTTGAAGTCTATTTGCTGATGAATTCACTTTATGAATTTGACTTAATGGCCCAAAATTAGGCACTAGTTTGTCATTCAGCTTGATGAATCTCAGAAACAAGCTTAAATTCAAAATCATTTTAAATCCCTATTGTTTGGTTGAGGTTTAGTGTTCTGCTTCCCAATTGCTAAGTGAGTGTTGAAATACCAAGAATGCAACCAAATTTAAGGTTTTCAATGCTTCCTTAGTTATTTTCACTGGGATTTATCTGCTATAAAAAGCAATGTTTGTGTATGGTTGAATTAAGTTTTAGGCATTGTATAGGTTGACCCAACTTGGTCCTGCAGAGCCAAAAGTGCAGAAGATCTCAGTCTTTGACTAAATCTTGTTAGTTGGTCAAATCAACCTTTGAGTCTGAGCTTAAGACATTGGCTAAGTCTTTAGGATTCAAATGATCTGTTTGATTTAAAACACCAATAGATTCTATTAGCTATGTAAAGAGGACCATTCAGAAGTTTTTGAAGTGTATCTTTAGCATAAAAAGTGATATCAAGAGATTTATTATTTTGGCCCTTACGAGGGATAACGTCTATCAAACCCACAAGTTTATCCATAGGAGTAACTTGGGTAATAGTTGGAGTTATATCATGTTGTTCACTGTTTGTATCAACATTCATTACATTAGTGTTTGAAGGTTCACTAGCCTTGGAAAATGAGATATTGTGTTTAGGCATGGGGTTGGTGAAAATTTGTAAATTCTGGTTAGGGGGTGCAATGGACTTATTACCTTGATCATTAACACTCGTAATCAACAAATGGCCTAAATCAATGAGGTCTTGAACTAAATGTTTTAGACGTTTGCAGTGTTCAATGTCATGTCCATTTTGGTGATGAAAATGACAATAAGCATTAGGTTTGAAGGTGGGTGGTAATGGCTAGTTTGGATCAAGTAGTTTAACGGGTGGAAAAGTGATCATGTGTTGCTTGAGAAATTGGTTCATTGTATAAGTCACCGTCACTTTAACAACTTCCACTTGGTTTGGAATTGGTTGAGTTGGTTGCAGTTGTGGTTGAGGAGGTGGATTGAACTATACAATGCCTCTATTTGGTTTGTGAAAGTTTTTTGTATTTTTTTGATTGTTGTGTTTAGGTTTTTTCAACTCGATTAAAAGTGGATTTTGAATCACGACTTGAAACCGAGTTATGGTATTCACACAAGGTTGTACATAAATGCATAAATGAAGGGGATTTCATCATAGTTAGTTTATCTTGAAGGTAGGTTTGTGTGCAAGTTTTTAATAAATAGCTTCTGCAAATGCGCATTAGGAATCTTGACATGAATTTGAGCATACAAGGATTGGTATTGTGAGATAAAATTAGTTATTTTATCTTTTATATTTTGTCTACATCTCATGAGGTCAGCCATTGTCTTTTTAGGTGTCATGTGAGCTTGAAAGTGACTTATGAAATCATCCACCAATTCATTGAAGGAGTGGATGGAATGATTGGGCAAGTTGGAGAGCCACTCTAATGTAGTGTCTTTCAAGGTCCTTGGAAAAAGTTTGGCTAAAAGTTTATCATCAAGGAAAAAATCACTACATAAAGCTATATAAGAATTAACATGGTTGATAGGGACTCTTTTACCTCTTTATTTCTCAAACCGAGGCATTTCTATAGCTTGTGGCATCGGGGTGCACAAGATTTCTAAGGATAAGGGGCTCCTACAGACATGATATGTGGGTGGAGCAGTTTGACCTTGTCTAATGGTGGAAAGTTGGTGTTGCATGGAAGAAACTATGTTAAGGAGTTGTGTAAGAACAGGGTCAAGGTAAGTGGTTTGAGGTGGAAGGGAAAATGGTGGAGTGTAGGTGATGTTAGTAAAAGTGAAAGGAATACTAAGGGGGGTGAAGGTGGTGGAGGGGACTTGCAATGCCACAAGAGAACTGGGAATGCTAGTTGGAATTGGGAAAGAAGTAGCCCACACAATTAACCTGGTGCATAGTTGTGGTGACTTGTGGATTTGTATAAGTTGGTATGGATGTTATGGTTGAATGGGGAGGAACTTGAGGTCCTCCTTGGTTTACAGGAATGTTTGCAGATTAGGTATTAGAAGAGGCATGTTTATTGTAAATCTTGGCAATTCTCTTCATAACTTGTAATCCATCATCACTTTCATTCAAACGATGAATTTTTTCAATTGTGGGTATGACAGTGGTTGAAATATTTTCAAGTGACAAGTCTTGTTGTAAATGTGCAAAATCCTCATGGATATTAATGATTTTTTCTTGTATGAGGGAGTTATTTTGGGTGTCAACATTCATTGGATGGAAAGGTGAACACATAGATGTGGTATTGTCAATGCCTAATGGACCATTTCCCATATTAGGAGTAGGAGCTCTTAATATCCCAAGGTCCACAATGAAAGTGCTATCGCAGGAGGCCATGAGTCTAGAACTTCGTCTCACTAAAGTATTATCGATGGGGCACCAAACATTCATACAAGTACCACAAAAGATATGAAAATGAAAAGTAATATAGGAGTTCTAAATAAAAATAACATAAATTCTACTAACTATAACCAACAAGTAACTACAAAAAATAGAAATCCAGGAAAATGCCAGAAAATGTCTGAAAATGCAATATGAATAGTGTAGGTGGACTGATTCGCCCAGGGTGGCGAATGAGTCCAACTATGAGATTTTTTTTGTGTTTTTCAGAAATTTTAATGTGATTCTAAAGCTATTCAGAATGTAATGAAGGATGCAGAATGCAGTTTTTCAGTTTTTTCAATGATATGTAATGCAAAAATGAAATCTAAACAAAGCTTTTACTAATGTAATATGAGAAGTCCTAGAATGCAAGAACAAAACAATATGCTAATTGAATGTTGATGCAAATGTAATCTAGGATGCAATATGTGAATGAAATCAGAAATGCAAAGTGCTCAAAATGTAGGTTCACCAAAATGAACCATAGATTTTTGGCACCAATGCACTTCTCTAGCTCTACTAGGGTTTTTCATCTAAAAGGAGAGAGGTAGGGCCAAAAATGCTAAGGGGTTCATTCAAATTATGTTATGTATGATATTGTCCAAGCTAAATGAATTAAAATAAATGAAAGTAAGTGATCTATATGAATGATTATGAATGCAAAACTAGGATTTAAACTCTGCTGGAAAACACACTGTGATATGTAAAAAATGAATTAAGAGATGAATAGATGCAAAACAAAAAGAAATGGGATGAAAAAGAGTGCACCTAGGAAAGATTTGAGGAATCTGGAATGTCCTAAATGGTATTTGAAGTTACAAAAAATCAACAATGGAACTCATTTTCCCAGGGTGGTGAATTAGTCTTGCTACTGGTGAAAAACTGTCAGAAGCAAGTTTTTGACTGTTGGGATCCATAATCTAACAAAACTTAGATTTTCAGTCTTAAGGTGGGACTCATTCGCCACTCGTGGTGAATCAGTCCTTTCCCAAAATTTTGAGAAATCAGGAGACAACTCTACAACACCAAATCTTAAAATGTTTACTTGTCGGGTTGTCGAAGTCAATTCTATAGGAAACGAACATAAAACCTTCTCCAAGCTTGAAATAGAGTTGATTTGACTTGAAGCACCTAATTGACTTGTTGAACAATCTTCAATCACCTAAATGCTTGTTAAATATGCATACTTAGGTCTGCAAACACACATGCAAGAGGGGAAAAATGGTTGAGGGTTAGCAAATAGGGGTTTGCCTTGGTCAAACCCCACCTTGGTAATCAAACCCTTAATGAAATAATGAAATGCAAAAGAATGATAAACTAACAACATGTAAATGCTATCAACTTACCAAACCCTTGATGATTTGAATCTAACGTAGTGTCAATGGATGCTCCAAAATGCTTGAATAGTGCTTGATTTGTTGTTGTAAGATGCTTGAATGCTTGAGATTGCTTGAATATGATGTGTGAATGTTGGAAGATGTAAAATGAGGTGAAAATCACTTATTTATACAATCTCGTGCCTTAGTAATCTGTTCATACCTCATCACAGGTCGACATCAAGTGATTTTGAATAAAAACCCAAAAGGAAATTTAAAATATTTTGAATTTGGAGCCACGGGGGACTCATTCACCACCCATGGTGAATGGGTCCCACCTAGGACCTAAAAATGGGTGTTAGGAATTATCTTGTATTTAATGTTGTTTTTTAGGTTTACATTAAAAATGCACTTAATTAAGCTTTATAAGTGCATAAAGGGGTCAAATAAAGCATAAGAAAGAGGTGAATAATGAAGTTATGCCTATAAAAACATGGAATCTTTTTACAAGACTTTACAACACTTCAAAATAGGACTTGATTAGTGATGAACAGGTGATTTTTAGGTGAATTCCAATTAATAGAGTCTAGAAGAGTGTAGAAATTTTTTACAACACTTCACAACACCTTCACAAGACGTCATTATATGAATTTTAGTACCTAAATATGCATGTTGAAGCCATGTTACATCATAAAATTAGAGAAAAATAGACCTAACATCATGAAGCAAGGCCTAAAATGACAAGGGTCAATTTTTCTATAGTGCATCATGATTACTCTGAATGTATAGGTGTAGAGACATTGTTGAACTTATGCAATGACATGCCCAAAATAAGAGCACTGATGGAAAAAATGACATGTGCTTGATTGCAAGACATGGATGGAATTTGATAATAGATGACCTAATTTTTATCAAGATCCTCATAATATAAGGCTAGGTTTGGCTCTAGATGGGGTGAACCCATTCTCAGATCAATGCACTAAATGGTCAACTTGGCTAGTGTTTTTAATAAATTATAACTTGCCTCCATGGTTAGCAACTAAACCATTTTTCTTAATGCTATCATTGATTATACCAGGAAAGAAAAGTGTGACTTCAAATACAATTGATGCTTATCTAGAGTCATTATATGATGAGCTAATTGAATTGTGGAAAGGAATTGAAGCAATTCAATCTTTAAGGGATGGTCATTCAATCAAATTCACTTTAAGAGCTTCCTTATTTTTTACAATTCATGATATTCCTACATATGGCATGTTATCTGGTCTTAGTGTTCATGGATACCAAGGATTCCCTGCTTGCAACTTTAAGGATTTTGTGAGACACTCAAGAAGTTTGCGTAAGTGTATTTATTGTGGACATCATGCTTACCTTAAAATGGATCATCCATATCGTCAACCAAAAATGTGGTTCAATGGTCAAGAAGAGAATCATGAAGCACCATTGCTAATAATAGGTGATTACATTGTTGAGAATGGAAAAAAAAGAATGTCATTCTTTGAAAATGATGGGATTACTAGTAGTAGATATGATCCATGTAATGAAAGCGGTGTAAAAAGGTTGTGAATATTATATAAGTTGCCATAATTTAAGGATATAGCCATTAGGCATACTATTGACTTTATGCACATACTGAGAAAAATATAGCCTATGCTATTATAAAAAATCTTTTAGGTGCTTTTGATACTATTTCATCACATGATGACTTTCAACAACTAAAGATTCATCAAAATATTTGGGTTGAAAAATATGATGATGAAAAATATAGAAAAATTAATGTTCCTTATGTTTGGACAAAGGAACAACGTGTACAATTCTTATAGTTGATGTCTCAAACTCACTTTCCCACTGGAATGTAAGTAGTAGTATTAGAAGAAAAATTGACATTAATGGCTTAAGAGGCCTCAAGAACCATGAATATCATGTCATAATGGAGAATATTTTACCTATTGTGGTAAATATATTAAGTTTGGAAAAGGGGCCAAGATTGGTAGTTATAAGGTTGGGCAGGTAATATTAAAGAGAATGAGTTTACATGTAATAGATCCTTTTAACTTTGATAGTTTGAGGGAGGGGGTTGTTGAAGTCCTTTGTTTATTGGAATGGGAATTTCCACCAACAATCTTTAACATTTCTATGCATCTTTTGATACATCTACAATCTGAGCTAAAGCATTGTGGCTCGGTAAGAACAAGTTGGATGTATCTTATAGAACAATATATGATGGTTTTGAAAAAAAATGTTCGTACTAAGGAAAAACCAGAAGGAAACATGCTTGAGGATATTTAATGCAAGAGGCCATGGGATTTTGCATAGAATATATGAAGGATTTTAAAAATTTCAATCAACATGTATGGGATGATGACAAAGAAGACACAGTTGTAGGTGAAGTATTAGAAGGAAATGGATGTTTCTTCAAGCTATCACATCAACAAAGAAGTGTGATACATGCCTATATTCTTCAAAACACATCTTCATTCGATAAGTGGTGCAAGTAAAAGAAAAATTACACAATAATTTATTTACTCAATTGCATTTACACATTTATATTATCAATCTTACTATTTGTACGTTAATATTCTATGTAGAAAATATGAAGAAGATAATCAAGCTTGGATGCAACATCGACTTGAAAGGCGTAGACGTCATGCTGAATTGATTCAAGGTGATTCTTTTCAAAAATTTGAAGAATGGATTGCTAATGCATTTAGTGATGCAAAAGAATAAGGTCAAGATATAACAATGAAGAAAAATGAGCTTTCACAATCTCCACATTTATGGGCTATGCGGTTCAGTGGAATGTGGGCCTATGGTAGTAATTTAAGAGTGGAAGAAAGAAAAAATAGGGAAGATAAATTGTGATTGTGTTGTTAGTGCTAAATTTCTTCACGAAACTAAGAAGAAATTTTATGTTGGATTCATCCAACAAATTATTCTAGTGGACTATGGTGAAAATAGTCATGTATTATTAAAATGTAAGTGGATTCGACCATTTGTAGTACAATTTGATGAGTATGGATTTGTACATGCAAATAGAAGACAATTTTTATCAAAGAAAGATGAGACGTATGTTTCCCCTCTTTAAATTAACCAATAATTTCTAATTGACATTGTAAGAAGCCTGGGATGGTCATATGCCATTCAAACTGAGTCTCGTTCAAAATGAAAATTCATAGAAGTTGTTTGAAGATAATGATGGGCAATATATTAATTTACAACAAACATTCGAAGAAGTGGATGAAGACGATGATGGAGTGTTTGAAGAAGAAATATTGATTACCAATGAAGAGATTGGGAGAGAATATTCATTGCATGTCATAGATGAGGATGAGGAAGAAAATCAAGTAGATGCAGACATGAATGATTAGGATTCTGATCTTGCTAGAAATGCAAATGATTATGATGATGTTTTGTCACCTTAAGAGGTTAGCTTGTCACCTAAACTTTGGTTATATTTATAGTGTAATTTTTTATTGAATGTAATAAAGATTTGAGTATAGGTATGCTTATTCACTATTGTTTTATTGATACATTTCTGAATGTAATCATCTTTCTACTGGTACATTGTATACAAAACCTGAGATGTTCATTGTTGCTTTGAAGTGCATTTAAAGTTAGGTTCAATCATGTTCTTATTTTTCTTACTTTGTTTGAAAATTTGAAATTAATTTTGTTTAGTTAGAATATAATTTCTTGTATGTCCTATATGTTTTCTAGATGCAAACATATAATGAACATCTTTGATTTAATAATACATATAGATATCTTAACATTAGGTAAACTAAGCCTCCCCATTACAAACAAAGAAAAGATCTCTTAGTTCTAAATGACACTAAAAACTAAAATTGAGAGACTGCAAAATTAGAAAATTGTTTAATATTTTCAATTAAAATATATCTAAAATACTGCATTCATAATTAAATCCAATACCATACTACCACAACAGTCAATAGAGGTATGCATAGGATGGCGGGACATATAGGTTAATGTACAAATGCTTAGGCAATACGACAACAACCAAATATGAATAATGTAGGGTGGGGGTGAGAACATGTTAACAACTAAAGTAAACCGCAACTCCACAAAGGGTAAACACTGACAATTTGCGGTATGGTAGTGAACAATCACTCAACCACTAGAATTAACCTACTGTCCCATGAGAGTCCAAAGGGTGTGCACGAGGGCTGGTGGTACTACTATTGCTGCCCTGCAATGGTCTTCATATGACAGAGTGGTATGGTAGTGAATGGTCACTCAACCACTATAATTAACACCCCATCCCATAGGAGTCAAAAGGGGTGTGTGTGGGGTGGCGGTATTGCTACTGCTGCCCCACAATAGTCTTGATATGACAGTGTGGTATGGCAGTGAACAGTCATTCTACTACTAGAATTAACCCACCATCTTGTAAGGGGTGGTAGTACTACTAGCGCTACCCCATAACAGTCTTTAAATGATAGAGGGATACTACGGTATAGGTTGTTAAGCATTAAATGATTACACTATTTGATTTCCCAAGATCAATAAAATGTATTCAAAATCAAAATTTTGGGCAGATTTTGAAATATTTTGCATGAATTGACATTAATAGTGAGGTGACCAAGCTCAGTAATGAATATTACTTGGGACCCAACAACATTTTGGCAATCATTCACAAAGCTCAGCGTACTGGAGGCAAGGGAGTTCAAGCGGGAAAACTCTGTAGCTATTATTTCACCACCAGGTAAGTTCATAGAAACCCTTTGTAGCAAGTGTATAAGAACTGAATTTTCTTTTACAAGTAGACAGCTAAAAAATCAAGTAGGAGTAAATTCTTCATCATGCCACCCAAAAGAAGTCAACTTGAGAGTAAAAAGGAAGAGTCCACAATTTCTAAATCAAAAAAGATATCCCTATAACAATCCATTTTAGATGTGTTACCTAATTTTATAGATAAAGGATCCAAAAAGGTGTTTAAAGATACAACCCATCGATGTAGAGACCAAATTATCCCTATCTTAGGGTGGGAGCTATTTTGGTGCTTCTATGAAAAAAGGATTGAGAAGGTTCCAGTTTCAAATCCTTGGACCTTAGATTTGGCCAAATTGATAGTCCCAAATGTCTTCGTAGATGTTGAGTTTATTAAAGTATTGGCACAATATTATCACTTGACTACTAGGACTATAAGAATGCCAGATGGTTCACCATTAGTGGTGCTGACTAAAGAAGCAATTATAGAGTGTTTTATGTGAAACAGGCAAGCTATCACTAAGGTCGACTTGGACAGAAGTGAGGAGGATTATAGGAGATTGAAAAAAATGTACAAGAGTGATTAACTTCCTTTACACATGAAAAAGGGTGTAAACAATAGGAGGATACCTATCTCCCCCTACTAAAATGAGCCATTTTCCATAGAAGACTTTGAAGTATATTTGAAAAGAACTTATTTTTCTTTGTGCCAAGTGCTTGGAATAGATGCTAAAGAGAGGATGCCAACATATCTAATGATGATGGCAATGAGGACACAAAATCCTAAAGTCAACATTGAGTATGACTTTGCTGCTGAAATTAAGAAAGGGCTACATGAGAGATTTTTGCAAGTAAGAGAGTTCACATAGCTCCCATCACTTTCAGGAAATATTCTCTGCCGTGTCATTTAATATTGTACCAAAACAAAAATAGATGGACTAAAAGAATGTGTTTGGGAATGACTGATGATGAAGGGAATAGGTTGCCTGTACAAAACTGGTGTTACATCTGGGATAGTAGATGTAAATATAGTGATTATGCAATATTTCATGATGATTTTGTAGTAAAGGTCATGGTTGCTCTTGGTCATATTTCACCAAGATTTCCTAATAAAATCATGCAAGTATTAAGACCTTTAGCATTGAAGCCAAAGCAAGGACACACTCATAATTTCAGTGACTAGTTCTTTCTAGCAGGCTAAATAGTAATAAGGTTATATGGGTGTCCTCAAGCCCCACATGTTTTACCTAAATTTGTTTCTATTTGAATTGCATTTTTAGAATTTATGTGGCAAATTTTATGGATGGAGCAGGATGTTATGAAAAGACAAAAAAGGGGACAATCCTCCCTAACCTAACTGAATGTGAGGGGATATCCATAGGGTCTAACACTCTTGAAGAACTACAAAACTATTTGAAGATGTAGTATTCATTGAAGTCACAAGGAGAAAGGGTATTTGATCCTGAAGGGCATATTAATTTTATAAAGCAGACACTTCTCACTAAAGCTGGGATTACCCATGTAATGGATTACAAAGAAGATGTAATAAGAAATTGATTTACACTTGATGAAGTTTTTCAAAGGAAGAGGAAGTGGGAAGTCATAAAGAGGATTGAGGAGGAGAAGAAGAAAAGGGATAGTGGCTTCCAAGGATTCTATGTTGAAGAAAAGGATCCTATCAGAAGGATGAATGTAATAATTGACAACTTTGGAAGATTATATGTTGAACCAGAAAATAAACTTGAGGGTCAGTCTTCGAAACCCTCCGAGCTTCCCATCAAACCAAGTGGTATTGTAATAAGAAATCCCCTACCAGACACTACCACAATACAATCAGAAGCATCCCTTGAGCAACCAAGTCCTAAAAGGCAGAAGACACATGGAGTGGCATATGAACTAAGTGAAGGAGTAGGGGATACTGAAGAGGTAGCCGATGTACTTTTGGATTTTAAAGATGATGAAGTTGATCAACCACCACCTAAGCTTGCAACTGATGCTCACAAACTAGAAGAAAGAGTGGATGCACATGGGCATAATGATCAAGAAGTGCATGATGACAAAAGGGTGATTGTTGCCCTTAGATTTATTGAAGATGATGAATTTATTCAAACTCTCAAGTTTAAGGATTTTGGTTTAAGATGTAAATGAAAGAATTTGAGGAGAGAATCCAAATTAATAAGATAGGAACTGAGGAGTCACAACACGACTAGATTGTTTCCCAAACTCTTGAAGAACTCAAGATTAATGAAATTATTGTTAGCCCCCAAGAAGTAAGAAAATTGGTCTAAGAAAGAAATAATTAATTATTCTTGGGATGGAGTTAAAAAATATATCCTTACTAGATCACATAGGAAGCCAAGAAGATCCCATGTTGGTTTCTGAATTCAATTCAGATAAGGGAATGAGTGGCATAGGTTACAATACAATACTTGAAACCCTAGCCTTTTGGACAAAGCAAAAAGGAATAGAAAAACCAAGATTACTTGATGTTGTAAAACAAATGAGAGGGAATTCCATGGTAAAGACACTTCAAGACACATCAACATTGGAGGCAGCTACTATGACAATGCACTCAACAATGTTTACTAGAGATGTGGTTAAAGCTATGGATTTGAGATTGGCAGAATATGAGAAAGCACATACTGATCTAAATGATGAAGTGAATAGGTTATTCATAGAAAATGTGAAATTGAAATAACAGTTGAAGGGATCAGGTCCTCCCCAAAGCACATAATTAATAGTATACCATCCCCCTACCATCCAAACTGATATAGGTGAAATCACTATTGAACAAGTTAATGTGCTAAAACAAGAAATTGAGAAGTTGAAAAAGAGTAATGAAGAAGCAGAGGAAAGAGCAAAGAGAGAAACCCTCAGGATATTGGGACAAATATTGGAGCATAATGCTAAACCAATTGTGGACACATTGGAAAATGTGTATGAATGTTATGTCTCCTTGTCACAAGCAGTTGATCAGATAAAGGCCCATGTACCTATATTGGACCCCTTATTCAAGAAATGGCAACCTATACATCACACCTTAACGACTTTGTGCATAACTTTACAAATGTTCTGAATGGTCATAGATGAATTTCAATACATGTCTGCAAAAGAGAAAAATATCAAGGAAAGAATGGATTCATTTCACACACTAAAGTAGTGGTTCATGCCTAAGATACTAAGGGATGATGATCAACTGAAAGGATCCAAGGATTGGATAGATGAGTTTAGCAAAATTTTTCCCAACTACCTCACTAATATA
>VDFB02075321.1:293634380-293686533 GCA_007258455.2 Sequoia sempervirens
ATGTATACATGGATCCATGCATATTTGCATATAGATACAAATGCATATGCTACATGAAAGGATGTATCCATATACACATGGAAATATGGATGAAGGCATATATGCATATATGCATGTATGGAAAATATGCATGATTGTATGTCAACATACAACTTTTGATTTTTTTATATTGGAAAATTAGCACTTATCTCTTCCTATTTATCAAAATAGCTCTATAAATCATTATTGTTATAGAAAATCAGTGAAATGTGATCGCATAGATTGATTAAATAAATTTAAGGAAAGACATAGTTAATAAAACTGGTGAGTAGAGGTACGCAATCCATGAGTGCAAATTAAATGCATTGAAATATCAGGAAAATGCGAACACATAGAGAGGTTAAAATAATTGAAGCAAATGCATTAAATGGCATCTGGGTGGTGGAGAAGGTGTTGGAATGGCTTGGTGGCCATGGGTGGGCAGCAAAGGTGCACAAATGCATATGTGCATGTTGTACATGCACACATGTATACATGGATGCATAGACACATGCATACAGATAGAGATAGATATGTTACAGAGAGAGTTGTGCAGATACATGGATGTGTAGAAATATGCATATATGCATCTGCAAATGGGCAGAGACAAAGACATATACATAGGTGCATGAGTCCATAGATGCATATATACATGTATCCATGCAAGATATCGATAGATGCATATATACATGGATGTGTGCATGCAATCCATAGGTGCATATATGCATAAATTGATGTATACATGTAGCCATAGATACATCCATACATATATAGACAGATGCATAAAGAGATGGTGAGATATATGCATAAATTGATATATGCATGATTGCATCTATGGATACACAGATACATAATGAGATGAAGAAAAAGAGATATTTATATATGCATATACGAAACCATATAAAATTGAAATATGTTTAGCATATTGTAATCAATGAGTATTTAGACCGAATACCTTGATAGTGGCATGTTAACTATGTCATTGTTATCGAGTTTCTAGTGCTCATTTACCCTTGTAAAAATGCATATGTAATTAATTAGGTAGCTGTTAATTAATCTTTAAATACATAATAATTAAAAGAAAGAAATAATGATAATTATCGTTGTGCATATTTCAGTTATAAATCAAAGCCAACTAACAAAGTAGCAATGGAAAACCATGTGCATGTTAATATGTTAGAGAGCATGTATTTGTCCATAAGTGTATAAGGATGTCATGAGTTGTGATTTCTACTTGCATGTAGTTGTATTAAACAATTAATAGTAAGTATAGAATGACCCGTTCGGGTTGGAAACTGAATATTTATGTGGCTTTTAGATGATACCAGGTTTGGAGCCATGAGACTTGTTAGATGCTAAAACGTGACAGTAATCATAGCGTATCAACTAATAGGACCAGGTGACATTCCACTCATGTCAATCTAGTCAGTCCCATATTTCTCATTTACCCTTGTTTGATCTGATATGTGACTAATTAGGTAGCTGTTAACTAGTGTTTAAATACACAGAAATAAAAAGAAAGAAATAAATACAATTATGCTTCTGTACATATTAGCTGTCAATGAAAGCGAAATAACAAAGTAGCAGTAGAAAACCATGTGCATGTTAATATGTTGGAGAGCATGAATGTGTGCATCACTGTAAAATTATCTAGTAAGCCCTTTGTTTGACTACGTAACCGCGATAGTTTGTTCATATCTTTCTTTGTTCTGTATGGTGCAAATGTTGTTGTGATACATGATACACATGTAGGCATGCATAGAAACCATATATGCATACATACATGTATCCATGCATAGTATTCAGAGATGCATAAATGCATATACCAATATCTACATGTATCGATAGAAACATCTATACATATACTAAAAGGTGCATGTATACATAGTCACATATATACATGAATCAATATATGGATGGTTGTATCTGAGGATACATAGATAGACAATGATATGTAGTAAAAGAGACATATTACTCATTGCATTCCCTGGAAGCACATTCTCCTGAGGAGTTTTGTAAAATAGTTCACTTGCCTTATAAATGCTTTCGTATTTTACATGTCTACCTATGAGAACAATAACCACGACATCTAACAGAATTTAAATGCTTGCTGGCAGAAAATAGGTTTGTACTGCATTGTTTTGTTTATTTCTGTGCAAATGAAAATTTGAATTCTGCTATGGTAAATTCTCTAGTGCATTAGGTACTTTAAAGCACAATTATTTGGATGTTGCTATTGTTTGAGGTTTGATTATTTTTGTGGGTTATAACTACCTATTGTTGTATTAGTTTCCCATTTTTTTCTTCTACAAATGAATGAATATATAAACAAATAATCATATATAATAGTTTTTCTTTGACGAGTTTTGTCAAATAGTTCACCTATTTTCTGTATGCTCCCATTGTTTGCATTTATGCCTACGAGGACAATAACCATGACTTTTAACAAAATCCCTCTATCTTTTATGCTTTGATGACAACGGAAAAGCTCAAAGCAACACACTGTCCACTTATTCTTTGAAAGCATAACTGAAGGTACATAATTCATTGATGCAAAATCATTGAATGGCATCTGACTAAAGACCTGAGGCTTTGGATTTCTAATTAGTCTTTGAATATATAACAATTAAAAGAGAGAAATAAGTATAATTATCCTTGGCCACATTTCACATTTTCACCTTTCAATCAAAGTCAATTAACAAAATAGCAGTAAGGCCTAAAGAAGGTTCAAGGAGTATGTTGGTAGAAAACCATATTCTAGACAATGGCTAGAGAATGTGTTGAAATTGCTTTATAAACTTTGAAGCAAATGCATTTTTCCTTTTGTTTACTTTCATTGTACATCTTAAATGGAAGTTGGGTGTTGCATTGCTGCAATGCATTTGGATACTTTGATTATAAAATCATAGTTAAGATCATTTTAAGTGTTATCCATTCAAATCTTTCATCTGAGTCTCGGAGGCAATGCACAACTGTCCCATAAAGAGAGCTTTGGAACAAAAGTGTTGTCATAAAGGATAGAGGGGTATTGTCAAATATTGTGGTTATTGTCGTGATAGGCACACATGCAAAATATGGAAGCATAGAGAAAGCAAGTGAACTCTTTAAAAATCCCATGAAACATAGTCTTTCTATGCATCCATGCATAGAGGTATGCATGTATATATGTGTACATGTAATTATCGTACATGTTGACATAATAATTAAAACAAAGAAATAATTACAATTATCCTTGTGTACATTTGAACTGTTGATCAAAGGCAATTGACAAATTAGCACTAGGAAACCATGTGTGTGTTAATATGTTGGATAACATGTACTTGTGCATAGGTGTATATGGATATGGAAACCTGAATTTGAAAATGAATGGAGTGGAAATGGTATGAATTTAACAATTTTCAGCTCTACATAGAAAATTAAATGCAAGATATAAGTAGATTATTAAATGTATTTGAAACAGGAAGAAAAGATATTGAAGCCTGGAAATGCAAATGAATGGAATAAAAAGCCTATGAAGTCATCATTTCTTTCATCATAGGGTGCAGCAATTGCCAGTTTCTTATTGGTTATGCTTTATAAAATCATCATAGGGCTGATTGTCTAGATAGATATACAGAAGAAAAGCTCAAGGCCCATTCCTTACTCTTTGTCGTACACAACAAGGTGTTGAGATCCTTGAGTTTTTAGATCATGAAATTAGGAAAATGTGAATGGTAGTGCATATCAAGTGCACTTAGTGCTTGAGGCAATAAGCAATTGCATATCTTAGTATCTTTAGATTTTAGATCGCATAGGTAACATGTGCTTCATAGTCATCTAGTTAGGGTAATATGATCACTTTGTGCATATTGCTATTTAATTCTGGAAGTTGATGTTTCAAAAGTTATTTTTTTTATTTGGAAAGTGGTATTTATCTGTTTTGTTGTTTGTGTTTCAAAGTGAATGCATTAAATGGCATGTGGATTTGTCATGGAATATAGATTTAAGTGACTAGAGATGCATTGTGATTACTTTGAGCATTTCAGTTATGTTATTATGTAGATCTGTGTAGTCATAGGAGATGTTGTTGCTGCAGAGTCAAGACCCAAAAACGAGCTACTTGATACATGTATCTATAGATACATGGATGTGGACATCCATCATGGTATCCATAGATGCGTAGATACATGTATCTATGAATACATGTATCCATAGATACATCGACACATATATGGATAGGTGCCTGTATACATACGCACATAGAAGCACAGATACATGTATGCGTGGATGCATCTATAGGTAGAAGAATACATAGAAACATAGTTACATGGATAGATAGATACATGCATAGTTGGATACATAAATGCTTAAATATGCATGTATGGAAATATCCATGGATTGCATATGAATTTGCATAGATACATATATCCATGCATGCATGTATACATACATGCATGTATTGTAGTACACATGGATGCATGTATATGTGTACCTATGGGCAGGATGCATGGAAGCATGTAAATAGAAGAATTTTGTGAAATGTCATAGCAATTGTCCTCATAGGCACGTATGCAAAAAATAGAAGCATACAAAAGGCAAGTGAACTGTTTGACAAAAGTCATCGAATAAATGTGGATCCATGAAATGTGGTTTGAAAGGGATTATGTAGAAGCCCTTTTGTCTATTCTGTTGACTGCATGTGAGTCCTGTAAAGACTATATATCTTCAATTGTTGTAGAGGTGTCT
This sequence comes from Sequoia sempervirens, assembly GCA_007258455.2. NCBI lineage: Eukaryota > Viridiplantae > Streptophyta > Pinopsida > Cupressales > Cupressaceae > Sequoia > Sequoia sempervirens. The sequence goes on from VDFB02075321.1 coordinate 293,639,124, forward strand.
CATAGAGAGAGCTTTAGAACCAATGTGTTGTTAACCTATGCCATAATGAGAAGTTTGGAACAATGTAAACCTAAACTCTGCAATTGTAGCTAAGGCATTCTTATACTTTGATTATAAATTCATATTTTAAACTACTTTTAGTATTATCTATTCAAATTTCTTGTTGAAATGAGAAGGTTTCATCTGCGTTTGATAGGAATTATGTAGAAACCATCTTGTCCATTTTACTTCATGCATGTGAGCCCTGTAAAGTTTGTGTATTTTTTATTACTTCAAAGCGGTCCCATAAAGAGAGCTTTGGAACCAAAATTATGTCAATGTGTGTGATAATGAGAGTTTTCTCCTTGAACCTTGTTATATATTGAAAGACTAAATAGCAATCCAAATAGTCTCCCCTTTAGTCAGATGCCATTGAATGCATTGATTTTGGATCAATGAATTATGTACCTTCAGCCACTAGTTTTAATCAAACAATGCATATGGATTCAGAATCAAAAATTGTTTCCTATGAACCCATTTTTAATTTGCCTATGCATTTTCCCGGAATGCTTTTAATCGATAGCATCGCCCAATCACATTTCACCATTTAACATATTACTTATTTTTTTGTATAGTTTGAATTTGGAGAGCTATTTTTTATATTGGAAAATTAGCATTTATCTATTTTCCTATTCGTCCGAGTAGCTTTATAAATCATTTTCGTCTTCAAAATCCGGGAAAATGCGAATGCATAAATTGATTAAATAAATTTAAGCAAAGGCATAGTTTTAAAACTGGCGGCTAGAGGTACGTAATCCATGAATGCAGATTAAATGCATTAAAATATGAGGAAAATGCGAGCACAGTGCATGAATACAAATTAAATGCATTAAATGGCATCTGGCTGGAGGTGAACGCGTTGTAATGGCTTGGTGGCCACGCGTGGGCAGGGTACTTTGGTCATTTAATATAGAGTTAAGCCACTTGCTATGCATATCTATTACTTTGTGTATGTTGTTTTTTGTGTTCTGCAAGCCCATGTTCTCTAAACCTAAGCTCTACAATTGCTTTGAGCTTTTTCGCTATGGTGAAAGCATAAAGGATAAAGGAATTTTGTGAACTGTTATAGTTAATGTGCTCATAGGCACATATGCAAAATATGGAAGCATATACAAGGGAAGCGAACTGTTCAAACAAACTCTTCAAAGAAATGTGGTCCCATGGAATGCAATAAGTATTCATAATGGACACTTTGGTTTTCGCATGTTAACTTTGTCAGGTAATGCAATTTGACATGTAATGGGTGAAAGAAACATATATGCATTGTCTTGTGGGGTAGAAGTGGGCATAGTATTCCAATATCTTGAATGTTCAGACCATTGATTGCATAACAACATCAAGGAAGAGCATAGAGGTCTATCAAAAACTAAGCAACATAATAAAAGAAATGTTGAAGTCATGACATGAACAATAGAACTATTCAACACTGAACTCAATGTCTCTAATAATTATTGCAAAAGCTGTTAATGCCATAGATGAAGTAATATGAATAAAAATTTAGTTTCTGCTTTTCTTGAAATGCAATTCAAAAACTGCTATAAATGCATAACACAAGGTTGTGTAACATATTGCCACTCCTGTGTCTAATTTCTTTGGACATAAATGCTTTACACATTTGATTGCAATAGTAACATGTCTACGAAAATGGAACAAGAGAGATGAGGAATACAAGATGGCAAAATGAAAACATGAAACAAAATTTTATGTAGTCATTATATTGAAGAATTTCAATTGCATTTCAAGAAAAGAAAAAGACAATTTGGAAAGTTGACCTTGCAATGTGCTATTGGATGATCAAGTATACTTGCAACAATGTACAAAGGATTGTTTAAATAGACTTGAAAGCACCGATCACTGTTACAAGGACAGTCTAGACAAATGAGTACAGTGAGTGACATATACTATGTTATTCATAAAAAGAAAACATAATTCTTATGTAGATTCATTTTGACAATAAAGAACCTAAGTAAGAACTTTTGTTGCTTATAATGCAAATTGCATTTTATAATTTTAAAATACTTATTGTTATTTGTGTACCTTATAATATAGAACATATTTTGCATATCTATGCATTAGTGTAATTCTATTATTGCAATGGTGCCATAAGCTCTTTAAGATACATTGAAGGAGAAATACAAACCAAGGTTGTTGGCATCCTAATAAAAAAGATGATGAGATACATCCAATTAATGTATGCCACAACATCTTATTCAATGAAGATGATTTGGATACAGACATTATAAATGAGAATCCTTATTGGTGTGTGAGTAATCCTCTTTTTCAAGACTTTTCAAGGAAATTGCATACAAATACTATCAGTAAACAGGTGGAATCAGATTTATTAATTGACTTTGATTGATTGGTCAAATGTGCACAAGGATAGTTATAATTATTTCTTTGTTTTAATTATTATGAATGTAAATACTATTTAACAGTTACCTAATTAATTAGATATGAAATGATAGAAGGGAAAAGAAGATTAATTAATTAAGATAATTTGATTCATTAAATAATAAGGTGAATTATCATTCAAAAGTACATAAATTAGAAGTTTGGAAAAATCCCTCTTTTCTTTATGCTTTAATGACAACGAGAAAGCTGAAAGCAATTGTGGAGTTTAGGCTTATATCTGTAAATTGCATTTGCCTGACAGTTTATAAAGCCTTCTCAACACATTGTCCACATATTCTTCCAAAGGTCCCATTATGGCACATGCTAACAGCACAGTGGCTCTAAAGCTTGCACTGTGGAACAGTTCTGCAGTGATTGAAGATATGTAATCTTTAGAGGACTCATAAGCACCAAGTTATTGTTAAGCTCCCATATTGTACACTGGACAAAAGACAATTGTTCATCCAAGGAACCAGTCTATGAAGATTAGTGTAGGCTGAGCACTGTGAAACCCAATCTGCCTATAGACTCTAAAATGAAAGAAAACTGACGAAAATAACTATTTATTGCCTGAAGTAACTTGTCTACGAGTGTCCTTTTTGGAACCATGACAACCTTTGCCCTGTCACTGTAAACTCTTTCGTAGAAAAGACATATAGACACACACATATATATATACATATGTATACATATGCACAGATGCATCTATGTAGACACATATAAATGCATGTATGGACGTAAACATACATGCATGCATGCATATACACATAAATGCATCTATACACACATACATATATGCATAAATACATATATGCATAGATATATCCAGAGACATATGCATGCATGCATACATGCATCTACAAATGTTTACATAGATATGCACATAGATAGATGCATATGTACATAGAGACATGCATACATACATACATGCACCGACACATCACACACAAAGTGATAGTGATAGTCCAAGTAAAGCACTATGAAACACAGCTTCATTATGAACTTTAATGTAAGGAAACTCTTGAAAATTAACAAATTATCACCTCAAGTAACTCGTTTCTGGATCTAGACTCTGTAACTATAACATCTCCTGCTCAGTTGCTACAAACTCTTCCTCAGAACATGCGCCTATAGAACTCAAGAACAACACACGCAAAGTAATAGAGATGCATAGCAAGTGGCTTAACCCTATATTAAATGACCAAAGTACCCTGGGCACGCATGGCCACCAAGCCATTCCAGCACCTTCACCTCAAGCCAGATGCCATTTAATGCATTTAATTTGTATTTATGCATTACGTACATCTACCCGCTAGTTTTATAAACTATGCCTTTGCTTAAATTTATTTAATCAATCTATGTGCTCGCATTTTCCTGATATTTTAATGCATTTAATCTGCATTCATGGATTACGTACCTCTAGCCGCCAGTTTTAAAACTATGCCTTTGCTTAAATTTATTTAATCAATTTATGCATTCACATTTTCCCAGATTTTAAGACGAAAATGATTTATAAAGCTACTCGGACGAATAGGAAAATAGATAAATGCTAATTTTCCAATATAAAAAATAGCTCTCCAAATTCAAACTATACAAAAAAATAAGTAATATGTTAAATGGCGAAATGTGATTGGGCGATGCTACCGGTTAAAAGCATTCCGGCAAATGCATAAGTATTCCTGCCTTGATGCTAGGAACGAATAAAATTCAGACTATACAAAACAGTTTATCCAAGTGAGTGCTAGAAAGCCGAAGGAAAAGCTTTAGTCTTCAAATGCTTGGAAAACTTCCCAGTCAAACAGTAGACCATGAGCATTCCACACATACCAATCAATTCTATGATTTTAAAGATTGAATATATGCATATTTTAAGCCATCTGTTATCTGTTCTTTGTATATGTCTAAACTTTTTTTGAATTCACTTGCAAGTTGCAATGATTGTGAAGCATTGTGTGTTCAAATGCTTTTAAATAAAGTTACACGAACATATGAACAATAATATAGTGTGGAATACAGTGGACGCCTATGCAAAGATGAAAATAGTCGGCTCTTCTGGCAATTTCTCAAGACTCTCTAAGTTAATACAGTTAGGCTAGGAATATGTGAGGTATACATATGATCATTGAAAAGAAGCTCTATCTGTAACAATATAAGGCAAAGAGGGAAATATTATTTTTTTAATGATTTGTGTATTTTGATTCAAAGTTTTTTAATATATGTGTTATTATCAGTCATGCATTTGAAAACAATGTTACTCCATATACAAATAAATTTAAGCAGAGGCATAGATCTCAAAACTCACAGCTTTTATTAATACAAAGGGGATGTTTACAGTGACAGAGCAAAAGTTCTTGTGCTCATTGAATGAACACCAAGAGACAAGTTACTCAAGGTAACAAATTGCTACTTTTATTTATTAAATCCACGTCTTATCATGCTTAGATGAATGTATATATCCTGTTCTAAAGCTCCTATTTTATTAAAAGTAGGGAAAATGGTCAGAAAGATTGTGTATCTATCAATGTGAATAGGCAAGATTGATTCAACTGATATGGAGGATAAAGATGACTAATAATTAACTATGACTAACCACTCAACACAATTAATTCATCAGTCAATTAGCTTGATTGATCGCTGAATTAACTTGTTTGAAAGCTATCATGTTAAGCCAATTAGCTAATACGCCACATACAGTATGACATTTGAGATTCAAATAAGTCTCATGTACGCAAATATGCTATCATGTTAAAGCCACATAAACATTGATGTTCCAACTCCATGGGGTCATTGTATTTCCATTTGCCCAAGTTCATTTCATTCCATTATCCAGCACTAATTATTAAATGTTTAAACCAGCTACATGCAAATAGAAATCACAACCCATAGTATCCACATACACCTATGCACAAGTACATGTTATCCAACATATTAACACACACATGGTTTTCTAGTGCTAGTTTGTTAATTTCCTTTGATCAATAGTTCAAATGTACACAAGGATAATTGTAATTATTTCTTTCTTTTAATTATTATGTACTTAAAGACTAATTAGCAGTTGCCTAATTATTTAACTAATAGTATTGGCATGCAATTTTGTTCACAAGTCTTCAAAAACAACATTATTCACACACCAATAACGTTTCTCATTTGTAACCTCCCTATCCAAATTATCTTGATTCAATAAGATGTTGTGACATACACTAATTGGATGTATCTCATCATCTTTGTTATCAGGATGCCAACAACCTTGAATAGTATTTGTCCTTGAGTGTATCTGGATGCCATGAATTATGAATTCTACTTGCATGTGTCTTGATTGCACAAGTAATAGTAAGTGCTACAAAATGGTACAAATCACAACTCATAGCATCCATATACACCTATGCACAAATACATGCTATCTAACACTTTAACACGCACATGGTTTTCCAGTGCTACTTTGTTAATTTCCTTTGATTAACAGTTCAAATGTACACAAGGATAATTGTAATTGTTTCTTTCTTTTAATTGCTATGTACTTAAAGACTAATTAGCAAAATTTGTATATTTTTGATTACTGCAAAATGGTCCCATAAAGAGAGCTTTGGAACCAAAATTATGTCAACATGTGCAATAATGAGAGCTTTCGAAGAATGAGTTAACAGTGTATTGCTTTGAGCTTTTCTGTTATCATCAAAGCATAAAGAATAGAGGAATTTTGTTTAAAAGTCGTGGTTATTGTCCTCATAGGCATAAATGCAAACAATGGGAGCATACAGAAAACAGGTGAACTCTTTGAGAAAACTCGTCAAAGAAAAACTATTATATATGATTATTTGTTTATATATTCATTCATTTGTAGAAGGAAAAATGGGAAACTAATACAACAGTAGGTAGTTATAACCCCCAAAAAGAATCAAACCTGGAACATGAGCAACATCCAAAAAATTGTGCTTTAAAGTACCTAATGCACTAGAGAATTTACCATAGCAGAATACAAATTTTCATTTGCACAGAGATAGACAAAAGAATGCAGTAGAAACCTATTTTCTGCCAGCAAGCATTTATATTCTGTCAGAGGTCGTGGTGATTGTTCTCATAGGCAAACATGTAAAATACGAAAGCATTTATAATCCAAGTGAACTGTTTTACAAAACTCCTCAGGAAAATGTGCTTCCAGGGAATGCAATGAGCAATATGAGACGATACAAGGGTAAATGAGAAATATGAACTTGCCTAAATCAACATGAATGAAATGTGAGATAGAGCTATTGGGTAATATGCTACATATACTGTGACATTTAAGCTTCAAAGAAGTCTCATGGCTGTAAGCCTGCTATCATGTAAAAGCCACATAAATATTCATTTTGCAATTGGATGGGGTCATTCTATTTCCATTTACCTAAGTTAATTTCATTTGGCTGTCTAGCAGTAACTATCAACTATTTCATCAAACTTCATTCAAGCAAAAATCACAACACATGGTATCCTTATAGAATTATGCACAAATACATACTGTCTACTATATTAACATGGACATAGTTTTCTATTGTTGCTTTGTTAATTGGCTTTGAGTTATAGGTGTAATGTGCACAAGGATAATTATAAGTATTGCTTCCTTTTAAATGTTATGTATTTAAACACTAATTAACTGTTACCTAATTAATTAGATATGAGATGATAGAAGAGTAAGTGAGAACTAGACACTAGATAAAAATGACAAAGTTAACATGTGAATATCAAGGTGCGCAGACTAAATATTCATTGCATTCCAGGGAACCACATTTCACCCAGAAATTTTGTCAAACAGTTCACTTGTGCTGTCTATGCCTCCATATTTTGCATGTGTGCCTAGGAGGAAAATAACCACGACATCTGATAACAGTAAAATTCCTCTATCCTTCATGCTTTGCTGACAGTCAAAAAGCTCAAAGCAATTGCAGAGTTTGGGTTCGCTTCTCTAAATTCGGTTTGCTTAACAGTTTCCAAAGCATTTTGAACACATTGTCCTTACATTCCTCCGAAGCTCTTACTATGTGACAAGTCCAAAGCACATTGGCTCCAAAGCTCTCACTATGGGAGAGCTCTGCACAATGGACAAAAGGGTTTCTACATAATGCCTATGAAACCACATTTCATAACAAGTTCTACCTGTTGTTCAATGCCAAACTAGCTGCCAATGAACAACAAAAGCTTTAAAACTCTCAGTTAACATGTAAAGGGCTGGATAAAATGTATACATAGACACATAGCTGCACACAAGCATTTAAAGCAGATGCAATAGTAATCTGTTATATACACACATACATACATGGTAACATAGATACATGCATACATATATACATAATTACATGCACACATATATACATGCATTCCTGTATGCATGGATGCATAGAAAGACAATGTTTCATGGGATTGTTAAAGAGTTCACTTGCTTTCTATATGCTTCCATATTTTGCATGTGTGCCTATGAGGACTATAACCACAATATTTGACAATATTCCTCTATCCTTTATGACACCACATTGGTTCCAAAGCTCTCTTTATGGGACAGTTGTGCATTGCCTCTGAGACTCAGATGAAAGATTTAAATGGATAACACTTAAAATGATCTAAAGTATGATTTTATAATCAAAGTATCCAAATGCATTGCAGCAATGCGAAACCCAACTTCCATTTAAGATGTACAATGAAAGTAAACTGAAGGGAAAATGCATTTGCTTCAAAGTTTATAAAGCAATTTCAACACATTGTCTAGCCATTGTCCAGAATATGGTTTTCTATCAGCATACTCCTTGATCCTTCTTTACATCTAACTGCTATTTTGTTAATTGACTTTGATTGAAAGGTGAAAATGTGAAATGTGGCCAAGGATAGTTATACTTATTTCTCTCTTTTAATTGTTATATATTCAAAGACTAATTAGCAATCCAAACAGCCTCCCCTTTAGTCAGATGCCATTCAATGCATTGATTTTGCATCAATGAATTATGTATCTTCAACCACTAGTTTGAATCAAAGTATGCATTTGGCTTCAGAATCAAACTCTAAAAATAAAAAAGACTATGTTTAAATTATAAAGTGCAATCAACCACCAAAGAAATTGATTGGATAGTAATTGCATTTCTGATATCATGTTATTGCAACAAAGATCTACTTTTGAACCCCAATCGCTTAATTTTTATGAACCATATAGCATATGCCATTCACAATACCCATTTGTAAAGATTGTCCTTGTAACAAAAAGCAACGGTATGACTACAAGTACAATCAATATAGTGAGAATCTTGAATTAACCTTTTTCTTTGTCTACTCTATGCAATTGTAAACAAAGGACAAGGTTCATTCTAGAAACTCACCTTGTACTCTTTTCTTGAAGAATTTGCTACAGTTGGACCACTACACCACCTCTCCTCCTCCAATCAAAAGCATTGCACCATGTAATAAGCTTTGATTAGAAAACAAAGACCATTTGTTTGTTTTTCTAAAAGAATAGCAATAAAGCTCAAGGAAATGACCAAAATGCAAACAACTCCCAAAATTACATTTGCAATATATAATACTCCTACTGCGATGGATACTAATAGCCAAAACCAATAAAACACTAGCAAGCATTTTTTAGATTCAAGAGACACAAGTATAAATGTAAATCAGATTAACTAGACAAACTAGTTGCCATAGGTTCTTGTACCACAAATCTTCTAGCAATGAATTTAACTGCTCTTTTGCACGAAGTCTAAAATTATTTCATCAAGCAATATTACTTCACTGCTCTATGGCAACATTGCAATTTGAATTCTAAAACATATTTGGCATAGCTTTTTATAACCCCAAGATACAATTTTCTAACTTCCCAAGCATTCAGTCTAAGTTTTCCAATTACAAAATCTCAAATTGCTGTTTGCTTGGTATGTTTGTTCCTTGAATTTGATCACTAGGTAAAATGTGTACAAGGATAATTGTAATTTGTTCTTTCTCTTAATTACTATGCATTTAAAGACTATTTACAGCTACCTAATTAATTAGTTATCTAATGATACAAGGATAAATGACAAATATGGAATTGACTACTTTGACATGAGTAAAATGTCACATGGACCTATTAGCTAACACGCTACATATACTGTGACTTTTGAGTGCTTAATCCATCTACATGTAAGTACAAATCACAACCCATAATTAAAATGTCCCCAAGGATATTTATAATTATTTCTTTCTTTTTATTATTATGTATTTAAAGACTAATTAACAACCACCTAATTAATTAGATATCAGATGAAAGAAGAGTAAATGAGAGCTACCAACTCGATTAAAATGCCAAAGTTAACATGTGAATATCAAGGTGTCCAGATTTAATACTCATTGCATTCCCCGGAACCACATTTTCCTGAGGAGTTTTGTAAAACAGTTCACTTGCCCTATAAATGCTTTCGTATTTTACATGTCTGCCTATGAGAAAAATAACCACGACATCTGACAGAATTTAAATGCTTACTGGCACAAAATAGGTTTCTACTGCATTCTTTTGTCTATGTCTGTGCAAATCAAAATTTCTATTCTGCTATGGTAAATTCTCTAGTGCATTAGGTACTTTAAAGTGCAATTTTTTGGATGTTGCTCTTGTTCCAGGTTTGATTCTTTTTGGGGGTTATAACTACCTACTGTTGTATTAGTTTCCCATTTTTTGTTCTAGAAATGAATGAAAATATAAACAAATAATCATATATAATAGTTTTTCTTTGACGAATTTTGTTAAACAGTTCACCTGTTTTCTGTATGCTCCCATTGTTTGCATTTATGCCTATGAGGACAATAACCATGACTTTTAACAAAACCCCTCTATCCTTTATGCTTTGATGACAACGGAAAAGCTCAAAGCAACACACTGTCGACTCATTGTTCGAAAGCTCTCATTATCGCACACGTTGACATTATTTTGGTTCCAAAGCTCTCTTTATGGGACCGCTTTCCAGTAATTAAAAATATACAAACTTTCCAGGGCTCACATGCATGAAGTAAAATGGACAAGAGGGTTTGTTTCCCGTTTTTTGTTCTACAAATGAATGAATAGATAAACAAATAATCATATATAATAGTTTTTCTTTGACGAGTTTTGTCAAAGAGTTCACCTGTTTTCTGTATGCTCCCATTGTTTGCTTTTATGCCTACGAGGACAATAACCATGACTTTAAACAAAATCCCTCTATCATTTATGCTTTGATGACAACGAAAAAGCTCAAAGCAACACACTGTCGACTCATTGTTCCAAAGCTCTCATTATCGCACACGTTGACATAATTTTGGTTCCAAAGCTCTCTTTATGGGACCGCTTTGCAGTAATAAAAAATATACAAACTTTACAGGGCTCACATGCATAAGTAAAATGGACAAGAGGGTTTGTACATAATTCCTATCAAACGCGGATGAAACCTTCGCATTTCAACAAGAAATTTGAATAGATAATACTAAAAGTAGTTTAAAATATGAATTTATACTCAAAGTATAAGAATGCCTTAAAGCACTATGAAACCCTACTTGCATTTCTCGTATCAAATAGAAGAAAACAACGCAACGTTACCTCTTCTGACCTCAAGCAATTTGTTTCTCGCTGTCCAGTGCGCAATTCTGCAACTACAAAATCCCCTGCTCGGCCACACAATAGAGCACTATGAAATACAGCTTCATTATGCACTTTAATGTAACGAAACTCTCAAAATTAACAAATTATCACCTCAAGTAACTCGTTTCTGGGTCTGGACTCTGCAACTATAACATCTCCTGCTCGGTCGCTACAAACTCTTCCTTAGAACACACGCTTACAGAACACAGAAACAACACACGCAAAGTAATGAGAGATGCACCAAGTCGCTTAACTCTATATTGACCAAAGTACCCTGGCCACGTTGCACCTTCACCTTGAGCCTGAATTTAATGCATTTAATTTGTATTCATGCATTACGGTCTGCCAGCTATGCCTTTGCTTACAAGTGATAGCGATATTTTAATTTTTAAAATTGCGATGATTACGTAAGAGAGTCACAGCTTTTAAAACTATTAAATGCTAGCCTTTTTTATCAATTTATGCTTCGCATTTTGGAATTTTTCAAACATTAATGATTTATAAATGATGATAGGAAATAGTAAGTGATAAATCTAATTTTTTTAAAAAAGATTATTCAAAGAAAACTATAAAAAAAAAGTAATGTAAAATGTAAAAATGTTGGCCTGATTTCTTGCATTATTAAAAATTTTTTGTTAATATGTATTTGGTGGGGAAAAAAAGATATGTGGGAAAGAGATTGAGGTGGGCTCCTAAATTGTTTGTAAGGCCTGATAAAACAAAGCCTTCCATTTGTTTGAAAAGGCAAGATATTTAGAAATAAATATTGCCTATAAAATATTTAAAATGCCCCCCAAATGCTAAATTAAAGGAATTTTAAATAATGGGTGAAATGGTACAAAGGTAATATTTTTGAGTCTCGTGTTAAATATTTGAAGGCTTTATTTATTTAAAAGCAACGCTTTTAAATATGGAGTGGGGGATATGGATATGGATAAAATATTTTATCCAAGTGAATTTAAAATCCTCACTATTAAAGAGTAGAGATTCTAAATTGAAGTGTGTATAGTAAAATACACGTGGAATTATTTTTCTACTGAAAGTGAAAGTGCAGATGTGACAAACAAAGAGAAAATGAAAGGTTTTCATGGGAAAAACTATTTTTCAGCTATTGGGTGAATGAGTGAAATTCCTCACATGGGAAATTTTTTAGTTGCTTGACAACTTGAGACAAAGGCTGAATTGGAGGTAAGATTAGTTGCAAAGAGGAGAGATGAGTGAAGCTTTCAAAAATGCTGATGAATAGGAAAGAGGATGGCATATATCATCAATGGATCAGTTTTAGGGTTGCTTCTTTTTTCTATTTCTTCTCTTCTCTTCTCATTTTTTGAGGGTTTTGAATTCTTGCGTGCTGCTGGGTAGATAGAGAAATGTTGAATTATGAGTCATAATCCAAGTTTGTAAGCTATAAATTATGATTTCATGAGTAAATATCAACCAATTTGTGCAAATAAATCATGGATGTCATGAATACAATCAAATTGTCTCCAAATTTGTATAGTTTAAGTCATATGAATTCAATAATACAGAGTATCTTTGAGTTTGTCATCTCAAATTTCATGAGATTTTTTTGTTTGTTTATTGTTCTATTTCAATGAAATGGTTAAAATGCTTTGAGCAGATAATTGTGATTTCAAGTGTGTAGGTTGGATCTAATAAGGAGAATTTGATTGATAACAGAAGAGGGTATGTTAGTGTAATACATTAAAATTTGTGAATCCATTGGTTGAAGTCTATTTGCTGATGAATTCACTTTATGAATTTGACTTAATGGCCCAAAATTAGGCACTAGTTTGTCATTCAGCTTGATGAATCTCAGAAACAAGCTTAAATTCAAAATCATTTTAAATCCCTATTGTTTGGTTGAGGTTTAGTGTTCTGCTTCCCAATTGCTAAGTGAGTGTTGAAATACCAAGAATGCAACCAAATTTAAGGTTTTCAATGCTTCCTTAGTTATTTTCACTGGGATTTATCTGCTATAAAAAGCAATGTTTGTGTATGGTTGAATTAAGTTTTAGGCATTGTATAGGTTGACCCAACTTGGTCCTGCAGAGCCAAAAGTGCAGAAGATCTCAGTCTTTGACTAAATCTTGTTAGTTGGTCAAATCAACCTTTGAGTCTGAGCTTAAGACATTGGCTAAGTCTTTAGGATTCAAATGATCTGTTTGATTTAAAACACCAATAGATTCTATTAGCTATGTAAAGAGGACCATTCAGAAGTTTTTGAAGTGTATCTTTAGCATAAAAAGTGATATCAAGAGATTTATTATTTTGGCCCTTACGAGGGATAACGTCTATCAAACCCACAAGTTTATCCATAGGAGTAACTTGGGTAATAGTTGGAGTTATATCATGTTGTTCACTGTTTGTATCAACATTCATTACATTAGTGTTTGAAGGTTCACTAGCCTTGGAAAATGAGATATTGTGTTTAGGCATGGGGTTGGTGAAAATTTGTAAATTCTGGTTAGGGGGTGCAATGGACTTATTACCTTGATCATTAACACTCGTAATCAACAAATGGCCTAAATCAATGAGGTCTTGAACTAAATGTTTTAGACGTTTGCAGTGTTCAATGTCATGTCCATTTTGGTGATGAAAATGACAATAAGCATTAGGTTTGAAGGTGGGTGGTAATGGCTAGTTTGGATCAAGTAGTTTAACGGGTGGAAAAGTGATCATGTGTTGCTTGAGAAATTGGTTCATTGTATAAGTCACCGTCACTTTAACAACTTCCACTTGGTTTGGAATTGGTTGAGTTGGTTGCAGTTGTGGTTGAGGAGGTGGATTGAACTATACAATGCCTCTATTTGGTTTGTGAAAGTTTTTTGTATTTTTTTGATTGTTGTGTTTAGGTTTTTTCAACTCGATTAAAAGTGGATTTTGAATCACGACTTGAAACCGAGTTATGGTATTCACACAAGGTTGTACATAAATGCATAAATGAAGGGGATTTCATCATAGTTAGTTTATCTTGAAGGTAGGTTTGTGTGCAAGTTTTTAATAAATAGCTTCTGCAAATGCGCATTAGGAATCTTGACATGAATTTGAGCATACAAGGATTGGTATTGTGAGATAAAATTAGTTATTTTATCTTTTATATTTTGTCTACATCTCATGAGGTCAGCCATTGTCTTTTTAGGTGTCATGTGAGCTTGAAAGTGACTTATGAAATCATCCACCAATTCATTGAAGGAGTGGATGGAATGATTGGGCAAGTTGGAGAGCCACTCTAATGTAGTGTCTTTCAAGGTCCTTGGAAAAAGTTTGGCTAAAAGTTTATCATCAAGGAAAAAATCACTACATAAAGCTATATAAGAATTAACATGGTTGATAGGGACTCTTTTACCTCTTTATTTCTCAAACCGAGGCATTTCTATAGCTTGTGGCATCGGGGTGCACAAGATTTCTAAGGATAAGGGGCTCCTACAGACATGATATGTGGGTGGAGCAGTTTGACCTTGTCTAATGGTGGAAAGTTGGTGTTGCATGGAAGAAACTATGTTAAGGAGTTGTGTAAGAACAGGGTCAAGGTAAGTCTATTCAAACGATGTAATGTTTTTCAATTGTGGGTATGACAGTGGTGGAAATATTTTCAAGTGACAAGTCTTGTTGTAAATGTGCAAAATCCTCATGGATATTAATGATTTTTTCTTGTATGAGGGAGTTATTTTGGGTGTCAACATTCATTGGATGGAAAGGTGAACACATAGATGTGGTATTGTCAATGCCTAATGGACCATTTCCCATATTAGGAGTAGGAGCTCTTAATATCCCAAGGTCCACAATGAAAGTGCTATCGCAGGAGGCCATGAGTCTAGAACTTCGTCTCACTAAAGTATTATCGATGGGGCACCAAACATTCATACAAGTACCACAAAAGATATGAAAATGAAAAGTAATATAGGAGTTCTAAATAAAAATAACATAAATTCTACTAACTATAACCAACAAGTAACTACAAAAAATAGAAATCCAGGAAAATGCCAGAAAATGTCTGAAAATGCAATATGAATAGTGTAGGTGGACTGATTCGCCCAGGGTGGCGAATGAGTCCAACTATGAGATTTTTTTTG
This sequence comes from Sequoia sempervirens, assembly GCA_007258455.2. Classification (NCBI taxonomy): domain Eukaryota; kingdom Viridiplantae; phylum Streptophyta; class Pinopsida; order Cupressales; family Cupressaceae; genus Sequoia; species Sequoia sempervirens. Next base: position 293,654,229 of record VDFB02075321.1, read on the forward strand.
TGTTTTTCAGAAATTTTAATGTGATTCTAAAGCTATTCAGAATGTAATGAAGGATGCAGAATGCAGTTTTTCAGTTTTTTCAATGATATGTAATGCAAAAATGAAATCTAAACAAAGCTTTTACTAATGTAATATGAGAAGTCCTAGAATGCAAGAACAAAACAATATGCTAATTGAATGTTGATGCAAATGTAATCTAGGATGCAATATGTGAATGAAATCAGAAATGCAAAGTGCTCAAAATGTAGGTTCACCAAAATGAACCATAGATTTTTGGCACCAATGCACTTCTCTAGCTCTACTAGGGTTTTTCATCTAAAAGGAGAGAGGTAGGGCCAAAAATGCTAAGGGGTTCATTCAAATTATGTTATGTATGATATTGTCCAAGCTAAATGAATTAAAATAAATGAAAGTAAGTGATCTATATGAATGATTATGAATGCAAAACTAGGATTTAAACTCTGCTGGAAAACACACTGTGATATGTAAAAAATGAATTAAGAGATGAATAGATGCAAAACAAAAAGAAATGGGATGAAAAAGAGTGCACCTAGGAAAGATTTGAGGAATCTGGAATGTCCTAAATGGTATTTGAAGTTACAAAAAATCAACAATGGAACTCATTTTCCCAGGGTGGTGAATTAGTCTTGCTACTGGTGAAAAACTGTCAGAAGCAAGTTTTTGACTGTTGGGATCCATAATCTAACAAAACTTAGATTTTCAGTCTTAAGGTGGGACTCATTCGCCACTCGTGGTGAATCAGTCCTTTCCCAAAATTTTGAGAAATCAGGAGACAACTCTACAACACCAAATCTTAAAATGTTTACTTGTCGGGTTGTCGAAGTCAATTCTATAGGAAACGAACATAAAACCTTCTCCAAGCTTGAAATAGAGTTGATTTGACTTGAAGCACCTAATTGACTTGTTGAACAATCTTCAATCACCTAAATGCTTGTTAAATATGCATACTTAGGTCTGCAAACACACATGCAAGAGGGGAAAAATGGTTGAGGGTTAGCAAATAGGGGTTTGCCTTGGTCAAACCCCACCTTGGTAATCAAACCCTTAATGAAATAATGAAATGCAAAAGAATGATAAACTAACAACATGTAAATGCTATCAACTTACCAAACCCTTGATGATTTGAATCTAACGTAGTGTCAATGGATGCTCCAAAATGCTTGAATAGTGCTTGATTTGTTGTTGTAAGATGCTTGAATGCTTGAGATTGCTTGAATATGATGTGTGAATGTTGGAAGATGTAAAATGAGGTGAAAATCACTTATTTATACAATCTCGTGCCTTAGTAATCTGTTCATACCTCATCACAGGTCGACATCAAGTGATTTTGAATAAAAACCCAAAAGGAAATTTAAAATATTTTGAATTTGGAGCCACGGGGGACTCATTCACCACCCATGGTGAATGGGTCCCACCTAGGACCTAAAAATGGGTGTTAGGAATTATCTTGTATTTAATGTTGTTTTTTAGGTTTACATTAAAAATGCACTTAATTAAGCTTTATAAGTGCATAAAGGGGTCAAATAAAGCATAAGAAAGAGGTGAATAATGAAGTTATGCCTATAAAAACATGGAATCTTTTTACAAGACTTTACAACACTTCAAAATAGGACTTGATTAGTGATGAACAGGTGATTTTTAGGTGAATTCCAATTAATAGAGTCTAGAAGAGTGTAGAAATTTTTTACAACACTTCACAACACCTTCACAAGACGTCATTATATGAATTTTAGTACCTAAATATGCATGTTGAAGCCATGTTACATCATAAAATTAGAGAAAAATAGACCTAACATCATGAAGCAAGGCCTAAAATGACAAGGGTCAATTTTTCTATAGTGCATCATGATTACTCTGAATGTATAGGTGTAGAGACATTGTTGAACTTATGCAATGACATGCCCAAAATAAGAGCACTGATGGAAAAAATGACATGTGCTTGATTGCAAGACATGGATGGAATTTGATAATAGATGACCTAATTTTTATCAAGATCCTCATAATATAAGGCTAGGTTTGGCTCTAGATGGGGTGAACCCATTCTCAGATCAATGCACTAAATGGTCAACTTGGCTAGTGTTTTTAATAAATTATAACTTGCCTCCATGGTTAGCAACTAAACCATTTTTCTTAATGCTATCATTGATTATACCAGGAAAGAAAAGTGTGACTTCAAATACAATTGATGCTTATCTAGAGTCATTATATGATGAGCTAATTGAATTGTGGAAAGGAATTGAAGCAATTCAATCTTTAAGGGATGGTCATTCAATCAAATTCACTTTAAGAGCTTCCTTATTTTTTACAATTCATGATATTCCTACATATGGCATGTTATCTGGTCTTAGTGTTCATGGATACCAAGGATTCCCTGCTTGCAACTTTAAGGATTTTGTGAGACACTCAAGAAGTTTGCGTAAGTGTATTTATTGTGGACATCATGCTTACCTTAAAATGGATCATCCATATCGTCAACCAAAAATGTGGTTCAATGGTCAAGAAGAGAATCATGAAGCACCATTGCTAATAATAGGTGATTACATTGTTGAGAATGGAAAAAAAAGAATGTCATTCTTTGAAAATGATGGGATTACTAGTAGTAGATATGATCCATGTAATGAAAGCGGTGTAAAAAGGTTGTGAATATTATATAAGTTGCCATAATTTAAGGATATAGCCATTAGGCATACTATTGACTTTATGCACATACTGAGAAAAATATAGCCTATGCTATTATAAAAAATCTTTTAGGTGCTTTTGATACTATTTCATCACATGATGACTTTCAACAACTAAAGATTCATCAAAATATTTGGGTTGAAAAATATGATGATGAAAAATATAGAAAAATTAATGTTCCTTATGTTTGGACAAAGGAACAACGTGTACAATTCTTATAGTTGATGTCTCAAACTCACTTTCCCACTGGAATGTAAGTAGTAGTATTAGAAGAAAAATTGACATTAATGGCTTAAGAGGCCTCAAGAACCATGAATATCATGTCATAATGGAGAATATTTTACCTATTGTGGTAAATATATTAAGTTTGGAAAAGGGGCCAAGATTGGTAGTTATAAGGTTGGGCAGGTAATATTAAAGAGAATGAGTTTACATGTAATAGATCCTTTTAACTTTGATAGTTTGAGGGAGGGGGTTGTTGAAGTCCTTTGTTTATTGGAATGGGAATTTCCACCAACAATCTTTAACATTTCTATGCATCTTTTGATACATCTACAATCTGAGCTAAAGCATTGTGGCTCGGTAAGAACAAGTTGGATGTATCTTATAGAACAATATATGATGGTTTTGAAAAAAAATGTTCGTACTAAGGAAAAACCAGAAGGAAACATGCTTGAGGATATTTAATGCAAGAGGCCATGGGATTTTGCATAGAATATATGAAGGATTTTAAAAATTTCAATCAACATGTATGGGATGATGACAAAGAAGACACAGTTGTAGGTGAAGTATTAGAAGGAAATGGATGTTTCTTCAAGCTATCACATCAACAAAGAAGTGTGATACATGCCTATATTCTTCAAAACACATCTTCATTCGATAAGTGGTGCAAGTAAAAGAAAAATTACACAATAATTTATTTACTCAATTGCATTTACACATTTATATTATCAATCTTACTATTTGTACGTTAATATTCTATGTAGAAAATATGAAGAAGATAATCAAGCTTGGATGCAACATCGACTTGAAAGGCGTAGACGTCATGCTGAATTGATTCAAGGTGATTCTTTTCAAAAATTTGAAGAATGGATTGCTAATGCATTTAGTGATGCAAAAGAATAAGGTCAAGATATAACAATGAAGAAAAATGAGCTTTCACAATCTCCACATTTATGGGCTATGCGGTTCAGTGGAATGTGGGCCTATGGTAGTAATTTAAGAGTGGAAGAAAGAAAAAATAGGGAAGATAAATTGTGATTGTGTTGTTAGTGCTAAATTTCTTCACGAAACTAAGAAGAAATTTTATGTTGGATTCATCCAACAAATTATTCTAGTGGACTATGGTGAAAATAGTCATGTATTATTAAAATGTAAGTGGATTCGACCATTTGTAGTACAATTTGATGAGTATGGATTTGTACATGCAAATAGAAGACAATTTTTATCAAAGAAAGATGAGACGTATGTTTCCCCTCTTTAAATTAACCAATAATTTCTAATTGACATTGTAAGAAGCCTGGGATGGTCATATGCCATTCAAACTGAGTCTCGTTCAAAATGAAAATTCATAGAAGTTGTTTGAAGATAATGATGGGCAATATATTAATTTACAACAAACATTCGAAGAAGTGGATGAAGACGATGATGGAGTGTTTGAAGAAGAAATATTGATTACCAATGAAGAGATTGGGAGAGAATATTCATTGCATGTCATAGATGAGGATGAGGAAGAAAATCAAGTAGATGCAGACATGAATGATTAGGATTCTGATCTTGCTAGAAATGCAAATGATTATGATGATGTTTTGTCACCTTAAGAGGTTAGCTTGTCACCTAAACTTTGGTTATATTTATAGTGTAATTTTTTATTGAATGTAATAAAGATTTGAGTATAGGTATGCTTATTCACTATTGTTTTATTGATACATTTCTGAATGTAATCATCTTTCTACTGGTACATTGTATACAAAACCTGAGATGTTCATTGTTGCTTTGAAGTGCATTTAAAGTTAGGTTCAATCATGTTCTTATTTTTCTTACTTTGTTTGAAAATTTGAAATTAATTTTGTTTAGTTAGAATATAATTTCTTGTATGTCCTATATGTTTTCTAGATGCAAACATATAATGAACATCTTTGATTTAATAATACATATAGATATCTTAACATTAGGTAAACTAAGCCTCCCCATTACAAACAAAGAAAAGATCTCTTAGTTCTAAATGACACTAAAAACTAAAATTGAGAGACTGCAAAATTAGAAAATTGTTTAATATTTTCAATTAAAATATATCTAAAATACTGCATTCATAATTAAATCCAATACCATACTACCACAACAGTCAATAGAGGTATGCATAGGATGGCGGGACATATAGGTTAATGTACAAATGCTTAGGCAATACGACAACAACCAAATATGAATAATGTAGGGTGGGGGTGAGAACATGTTAACAACTAAAGTAAACCGCAACTCCACAAAGGGTAAACACTGACAATTTGCGGTATGGTAGTGAACAATCACTCAACCACTAGAATTAACCTACTGTCCCATGAGAGTCCAAAGGGTGTGCACGAGGGCTGGTGGTACTACTATTGCTGCCCTGCAATGGTCTTCATATGACAGAGTGGTATGGTAGTGAATGGTCACTCAACCACTATAATTAACACCCCATCCCATAGGAGTCAAAAGGGGTGTGTGTGGGGTGGCGGTATTGCTACTGCTGCCCCACAATAGTCTTGATATGACAGTGTGGTATGGCAGTGAACAGTCATTCTACTACTAGAATTAACCCACCATCTTGTAAGGGGTGGTAGTACTACTAGCGCTACCCCATAACAGTCTTTAAATGATAGAGGGATACTACGGTATAGGTTGTTAAGCATTAAATGATTACACTATTTGATTTCCCAAGATCAATAAAATGTATTCAAAATCAAAATTTTGGGCAGATTTTGAAATATTTTGCATGAATTGACATTAATAGTGAGGTGACCAAGCTCAGTAATGAATATTACTTGGGACCCAACAACATTTTGGCAATCATTCACAAAGCTCAGCGTACTGGAGGCAAGGGAGTTCAAGCGGGAAAACTCTGTAGCTATTATTTCACCACCAGGTAAGTTCATAGAAACCCTTTGTAGCAAGTGTATAAGAACTGAATTTTCTTTTACAAGTAGACAGCTAAAAAATCAAGTAGGAGTAAATTCTTCATCATGCCACCCAAAAGAAGTCAACTTGAGAGTAAAAAGGAAGAGTCCACAATTTCTAAATCAAAAAAGATATCCCTATAACAATCCATTTTAGATGTGTTACCTAATTTTATAGATAAAGGATCCAAAAAGGTGTTTAAAGATACAACCCATCGATGTAGAGACCAAATTATCCCTATCTTAGGGTGGGAGCTATTTTGGTGCTTCTATGAAAAAAGGATTGAGAAGGTTCCAGTTTCAAATCCTTGGACCTTAGATTTGGCCAAATTGATAGTCCCAAATGTCTTCGTAGATGTTGAGTTTATTAAAGTATTGGCACAATATTATCACTTGACTACTAGGACTATAAGAATGCCAGATGGTTCACCATTAGTGGTGCTGACTAAAGAAGCAATTATAGAGTGTTTTATGTGAAACAGGCAAGCTATCACTAAGGTCGACTTGGACAGAAGTGAGGAGGATTATAGGAGATTGAAAAAAATGTACAAGAGTGATTAACTTCCTTTACACATGAAAAAGGGTGTAAACAATAGGAGGATACCTATCTCCCCCTACTAAAATGAGCCATTTTCCATAGAAGACTTTGAAGTATATTTGAAAAGAACTTATTTTTCTTTGTGCCAAGTGCTTGGAATAGATGCTAAAGAGAGGATGCCAACATATCTAATGATGATGGCAATGAGGACACAAAATCCTAAAGTCAACATTGAGTATGACTTTGCTGCTGAAATTAAGAAAGGGCTACATGAGAGATTTTTGCAAGTAAGAGAGTTCACATAGCTCCCATCACTTTCAGGAAATATTCTCTGCCGTGTCATTTAATATTGTACCAAAACAAAAATAGATGGACTAAAAGAATGTGTTTGGGAATGACTGATGATGAAGGGAATAGGTTGCCTGTACAAAACTGGTGTTACATCTGGGATAGTAGATGTAAATATAGTGATTATGCAATATTTCATGATGATTTTGTAGTAAAGGTCATGGTTGCTCTTGGTCATATTTCACCAAGATTTCCTAATAAAATCATGCAAGTATTAAGACCTTTAGCATTGAAGCCAAAGCAAGGACACACTCATAATTTCAGTGACTAGTTCTTTCTAGCAGGCTAAATAGTAATAAGGTTATATGGGTGTCCTCAAGCCCCACATGTTTTACCTAAATTTGTTTCTATTTGAATTGCATTTTTAGAATTTATGTGGCAAATTTTATGGATGGAGCAGGATGTTATGAAAAGACAAAAAAGGGGACAATCCTCCCTAACCTAACTGAATGTGAGGGGATATCCATAGGGTCTAACACTCTTGAAGAACTACAAAACTATTTGAAGATGTAGTATTCATTGAAGTCACAAGGAGAAAGGGTATTTGATCCTGAAGGGCATATTAATTTTATAAAGCAGACACTTCTCACTAAAGCTGGGATTACCCATGTAATGGATTACAAAGAAGATGTAATAAGAAATTGATTTACACTTGATGAAGTTTTTCAAAGGAAGAGGAAGTGGGAAGTCATAAAGAGGATTGAGGAGGAGAAGAAGAAAAGGGATAGTGGCTTCCAAGGATTCTATGTTGAAGAAAAGGATCCTATCAGAAGGATGAATGTAATAATTGACAACTTTGGAAGATTATATGTTGAACCAGAAAATAAACTTGAGGGTCAGTCTTCGAAACCCTCCGAGCTTCCCATCAAACCAAGTGGTATTGTAATAAGAAATCCCCTACCAGACACTACCACAATACAATCAGAAGCATCCCTTGAGCAACCAAGTCCTAAAAGGCAGAAGACACATGGAGTGGCATATGAACTAAGTGAAGGAGTAGGGGATACTGAAGAGGTAGCCGATGTACTTTTGGATTTTAAAGATGATGAAGTTGATCAACCACCACCTAAGCTTGCAACTGATGCTCACAAACTAGAAGAAAGAGTGGATGCACATGGGCATAATGATCAAGAAGTGCATGATGACAAAAGGGTGATTGTTGCCCTTAGATTTATTGAAGATGATGAATTTATTCAAACTCTCAAGTTTAAGGATTTTGGTTTAAGATGTAAATGAAAGAATTTGAGGAGAGAATCCAAATTAATAAGATAGGAACTGAGGAGTCACAACACGACTAGATTGTTTCCCAAACTCTTGAAGAACTCAAGATTAATGAAATTATTGTTAGCCCCCAAGAAGTAAGAAAATTGGTCTAAGAAAGAAATAATTAATTATTCTTGGGATGGAGTTAAAAAATATATCCTTACTAGATCACATAGGAAGCCAAGAAGATCCCATGTTGGTTTCTGAATTCAATTCAGATAAGGGAATGAGTGGCATAGGTTACAATACAATACTTGAAACCCTAGCCTTTTGGACAAAGCAAAAAGGAATAGAAAAACCAAGATTACTTGATGTTGTAAAACAAATGAGAGGGAATTCCATGGTAAAGACACTTCAAGACACATCAACATTGGAGGCAGCTACTATGACAATGCACTCAACAATGTTTACTAGAGATGTGGTTAAAGCTATGGATTTGAGATTGGCAGAATATGAGAAAGCACATACTGATCTAAATGATGAAGTGAATAGGTTATTCATAGAAAATGTGAAATTGAAATAACAGTTGAAGGGATCAGGTCCTCCCCAAAGCACATAATTAATAGTATACCATCCCCCTACCATCCAAACTGATATAGGTGAAATCACTATTGAACAAGTTAATGTGCTAAAACAAGAAATTGAGAAGTTGAAAAAGAGTAATGAAGAAGCAGAGGAAAGAGCAAAGAGAGAAACCCTCAGGATATTGGGACAAATATTGGAGCATAATGCTAAACCAATTGTGGACACATTGGAAAATGTGTATGAATGTTATGTCTCCTTGTCACAAGCAGTTGATCAGATAAAGGCCCATGTACCTATATTGGACCCCTTATTCAAGAAATGGCAACCTATACATCACACCTTAACGACTTTGTGCATAACTTTACAAATGTTCTGAATGGTCATAGATGAATTTCAATACATGTCTGCAAAAGAGAAAAATATCAAGGAAAGAATGGATTCATTTCACACACTAAAGTAGTGGTTCATGCCTAAGATACTAAGGGATGATGATCAACTGAAAGGATCCAAGGATTGGATAGATGAGTTTAGCAAAATTTTTCCCAACTACCTCACTAATATATAGAAGAATGGTGACATAAATATTCACCGCCTCAATTTAATCTTGGATGGAATAATTGCACTGGATGATGGGTAGACAAAATTCATCGTGGATACCAAAGGGTTATTAGACAACAAATGCAAGAGTCATCTGGCCAACATACAAAAAATCCAGGAGTACAAATGGCGTCATGATTACACAGTGTACCAATGGGAGGAGACATATCTAGATCCCCCAAAAGAATAGGCATTGTAGTGAAGTACCAAGCCTTACATATACTATCATGGAGAGAGGACCTTGCCAAATTTGAATGATCACAAGTACCTTACGATGAGTAACGAACTTCCATATCTTGCGAGTGCTGTGGACTTCAACATCTAATAAATTCTCTTCACTTCTCATCTTTCATTGATTTTAAAGTTTTATGTAATCCTATGTAAACAATGATAATTAAGATTTTTTGATTTATGTTAAAAGTGGGTAACTATCAAGACACTTTTTGACATGTTACCGAGGACAAAATTTTGAAACGTATTGTAAAGTCTTTTTGAAGATCAATAGAATGAAGTTATAATTGGTGGTCGAATTTTGATTTCAATTGCTTGTTGAAGTGAATTAATGAATGCTATCTTGTTGTCTCTAGTTTGATCTTTCCTTGTTATTTAAATAAATATATCAAGGGTATATCTAGTTTATCAAATCAAATTTTCTATCAAACAATTCATTTTATACTACATTTTGGTGTCAAATCTTTGGTAATTATGGTTAGTTTCATCACATTCAAATTTTTAATTCTAGTAAATTATATACAATAAATAGATTGATGGCTATTTGGATAGTGAAATTAGCTCTCTTAGAAATTAATTGAAATATCTTGTCTTGAAATATCTAGAAGGATTATTTTAATTAAAGAAGATTTTGTGGTTATTTTTCTAACAATGATTTTACAGTGTAGCTAGCTTAATATTTTCATTCAAGATACAAGTCATGATCAAAGTCAAGCACATACTAAAGAATATGGTACTCTACTTCAAACCCCCAACCTCACTTAGTTTAGTCTACTTACATGGGGATATTAAGAAATTTGCTAAACAATTAATATATATCATTTGTTGTCTGTGAAGGAGAATCCTATGAGATCCAATATGGTAGTGGATCAATATCTAGTTTTTTTTTGCTAATATTGAATGAGCTTAGGGTGTTGCAATATCCAATACCTTATACTCTAGAACATCATAGTTTATAGTTATGGTGACTGATACAAATCCTCCTACCATTCTTGATCCTTTCATTTCATTGGCCAAAGATAAGGTATTGATTTTTTCTCTCTCCTTGTACCATTTTGAATTTCAACATTATTGCAACCTTTTAAGATGTCAAATGGGCATTGCAAATTTTTTAGGTTAACTCCATGTGTCATTCAATACCTAAATCATTCCTTAATTTGTGAGTGGCTTTCCTTCAATCGCCTTTTATATGTTTCAACCATTCATTGGAAATCTTTACATCATGTAGATGTTGCAAAGGTGGATCGAAGGGATCAAAACCAATAAAATGAACACAATTTGATTCTTATTGTATAGGGAAGTAATCACATGGGTAAAATAGTGGGATTGAAACTAATGAAATGATGTTTGACATAGTATAAAACCCTTTTAACTGCGAAGTTTTCCCATGATCAAATCTCCTGACTCGCTACCCTTTTTTCTAATTTTGATGAATTGTAAGAGAATAAACCTAGTTAACTTGCATAGGAACATCAAATTTTTGGACTTATACTGACGATGAGTTTTGAACCTTTTGGTGATGCTTCTGTGTATTTGTTCAAGTAGTTTTTTTCTTGCAAGTTTAATGGATGCCTTAAGTTTTGTTATTAATCATTAGTTTTAAAATTCCCATTGCAAAAAGTACCTTATGTGTTTGTGCCTTCAAAAGTTGAATTGGGAAATTCTTGTAGAGTGAATGGGGAAGATGATGTCACAGTTGGGAAACTTGTTGTGAAACATCAAATTAGTAGTTTTTGGATGTTAAGGCTTCCTAGTTGGATATCAAAGATCTTTTCTCATCAACTTAATTTTGAATTTATGTATATAAATGGATTCTTTAATGGTGCAGGTCTTTATTGAAACAACACATGAACCAAGGTTGACTTTTTTGTTGTCCAAGTCTGATGGAATTCTTGGGCTTGGTTTCTAGGAAATTTATATTGATAATGTAGTTCCAGTCTGGTTAGTGTTGATAGCCTTTCATTCTATAATATGTCAACTTCATTCTATAACCTGAGCATATCACCTTTCATAAATTTTGAACAAGGTTCTAAAATCAAGGGTTCAATATGCATATTTTAGGCCTATGTTGAACACTCTATTTAATGCATTTGTTGACAAGGCTACAATTTTTTAATTGATTTATCTTTTTGTTGTGTTTGGACTTTCTTTTGTAAACTTGCAATATACAATGCACTTTTTATTCTTTCTAAATTGATACTAATATTAATTTTGTTGGTTGTATTGAGGCATGAATTCATTCATGGTAGAAAAGGAAGCACCCTATTACTCATATTAGATGGCACATTGCATATAAAGAATGAAATATTCTAGCTAGGTCATTGTTGACTGCGTTGAAGGTCGAGAGAGCTTCATATATGGGACACGATCAACACTCTCCTTGGATTATACATGTTACAACTTTCTCCATGAAGATTTCTCATGTTGTAGAAGTTTTAAGAGGTGAAAGGGGCATGTGTTTCTATCATTGTATAAGTCTTTTGGAAAATTTTCTTTCTTGCAGTCATTTCTATGCAATATTGTAACTCATATTTTCAGCCTTGTGACTGAAAATAACAATTGTAATTCTCTATTTGTAAGCTGTAACTAGAACACCTTTCTTTTATTAATAAAGTTCACCGATTTTTCCTTCTCAATGGTTGTCTTATTGTGTGCAATTGATTATTGATGTGTATTTATGTGTTTTATGATTAAATCCTCAAATATAAGTGAATTATAATGACTAAATATACTACTAATTGACATCAATTAATAATTAAATTTACTAAATATACTACCAATTGATAAAAATCAGTGAACAATGAATAAAAATGACTAAATATACTACCAAATTGGTCAAAATGATGATTAAAATTAATGACTAAATACACTACTGCACCTAAAAATGGTCACATTATAATAAGTCTAGTAATTAATTAAATACAAGTATTTAATTAATCTCCTAAAGTCGTCTACATATAAATAAATTTAATTATTTATTTATATTGTTCATTTTTATAATTCTTCTATCTTAATTAAATAAATAATTTTATTTAATTAAGTATCATCCTCCATTTTTCCTCTTAATTAAATTAAATAAATTCGATTATTTATTTATATTAATTATCATATCATTCTAAAGTTTGAATATTTGAATATTCAAATAATGGAATATTCTCCGAACACCCCCTTCATCTCGTAGTTAAATTAAATATATTAAATATTTAATTTAATGTCTTTTTCACTCCACAAATAATTAAATATTTTTAAATATTTAATGCCTTCTAAATTCGCCTCTCTCACATAATTAAATACTGCTTATTTAATTATGCGAGTTTCTAAATCCATCTTCACATATAATTAAGTAAATTATTTATTTAATTATGAATTTCATTTTAACTATTCTTCAAAACGGCAACCTTCCTTCGGATCTGAATGAAAAAATGAAGAAGAGGAAACCTTCTACTTCTCTCACTCGACTTTCAAAAATCTACAAGCTTAATTCACGATGCTAATCAATCCATTCAAAATCTCAAAATCAAACCTTTGTAAAATAGACATCCTTATGTTGTCACCTTCCAGTTCTTCTAGCATCTTCACTATCATCAATCACCATCTATCATCTTCATCACATTGTTAATTGAACAACCAACATTCCTCCATTATCAACCTTCAAAATAATTCTTAGTGATGCATTTAGATTACAACAATCAATAAATAAATCAATGACTAAATATAACAGTGGAAAAATAGTATCACACACTACCAATGCACATAAATTAGTGAATAAAAATGACTAAATAAGTGACCAGTTAACAACAATCAATGACTAAATATATCAGTGAATAAAAAAATGACTAAATAAGTGACCAGATTACAAAAATCAATGAATAAATCAACAAGTAAATAAGTGACCAGTTAAATATATCAGTGAATAAAAAATTACTAAATAAGTGACTAGATTACAACAATCAATAAATAAATCAATGACTAAATATAACAGTGGAAAAAAGTGACTAAATAATTGACCAGATCGCAACAATGCATTCATGACTAAATCAATGACTAAATATACTACCAAATCGATCAATTGAAACAACCAATAAATGACTAAGAATGGTTTATTCATCATTCTAGTCGCATTATATATGACTGGAAATAAACTACTAGTGGTTACGTGACCAACTGTAATCATTTATAAGCAATTTTTAGTAGTTTTTTTAGTAGTTTATTGTTTTTTTTGTACTAGTGAGATCCACATTCATGAGCTAGCCATTTCACACAATTTTGCAACCTTCATTTTGAGGGTTTGGTGAGTTGCAACATTGAATTTTTTCATTCATCATTCCTTTGAATGCTATTTCATTTCATTTCAAGGTTTAATTACCAAAATGGGGTTCTACCAAGGAAAACCCCTATTCCCTAACAAAACAACATTTTCTCTCTTAATGTGTGTTTGTAGATCTAGGCGAATTAAGGCTTGGAGATCCTTTGAAGACAAAGTTGCAAAAGTAATGAAAGTTGTCAAGAAGTTGTCATCTTCATGAAAACTCACCTACAAGCCAGAATTCAAATTTTCAGACTTGAAGATTAGACAAGAAGGAAGCTGTAGAAGATCACTAGAGGCTATAGAAATATTAGTCAAACCATAGTAATGGGACTAAATCACCCTATTGGGCATATGAATCCCAGTATAGCCCTTTTTCCATCTTTCTGTAGATCTTGATCAACCACTAGAAGATTCCAGATTCTACCCATAATCTTGTAGCAGGACTAAAGCGCTCCACCTGGTATATCTTTCCCAGTGTGCCTCAAACACTATATTTTTTAGGTTTTATAGACCTTGTTTTGACCTCTCCACTCCTCTAGGTACTTTTCTATTTCATTATATTTATCAAGTTGATTTAATGCTATCAAATTTCTAGGGTTTCATGCATAGGTGTTTTCATTTCTCCTTTGAAGCTTCATTTGAATGGTGAAACCTCATCCAATCACACAAGGAAACCCCTATTCCATCCCTCAATTGAGGCACTTGGTTGAGGGATCTTGGTTTCCTAATGAATTGAAGTGCAAAATAGGTCCCAAGTTCCATCTTCGAAAAGGTGGACACTTATTTCCTATTGGTTCATTTTGGTGAACCCAACGTTTGGACCCTTGAGTTTTTGATTTGGAGAACATTGTAAGTCCTAGATCTAGATTACATTAACTTTGCATTATATTTGCATTAGTTGAATTACATTTAGGGCTTCTAAATATTACATTAGTGAAAAGTGCATATAAGTTGCATTTTTGCATTTTTTTGCTTCATTAGAAATCTATAATTTCCAATAGTAAATTGAGCATACAACCTAGATACATTAAAATCAACTCAGAAATTGTTGATTTAGACTTAAGAACCCTAATTGGGGCTTATTTCCCCACTTGGGAAATTTAGTCCCTGTACATGTATTTTTTCAAGATTTTTGGGTATTCTATGCTCTCTATTTTTCACTATCTAAAATTGTCAAAACCCTAAGTATGAATCATACACCCATCTAGGATAATGAGTCCTTGGAGGCCTACAAAAACAAACTTTTCTAAGCTTTATGGTGATTTTCTATAATTCCTAGGCTTGTTGGTAACCTACTGTATTAGTTTGGAAAGTTATGGGAATTTTTGTTTCATGTATCCGGGTCAAATCATCCATTTAGTGTAGTCATTTTTTTTAAAAAATCATTCCTAAACTCATTTCAGTAGTGAAAATCTTCAGATATGTAGAACATTTTTTTGCATTTTTGAAGCATTGCATAAATTAGATAGCTTACTTTTTCATGTTAGCATGTTTTCTTGTAAGAGACATGGTTTTGAAATGGTTAAGAATGGATTGTATAAGTACAACATCCCCTCTTATGAGTTCAATGTAGAGCATAGAGATGAAGTCATTAAGATACATGTTAGCCATCCTTCCACTATCTTTCCTAGTTATGAAAACATCTTAGAGAAAGAGAAACAAACCATTGACACAATCCTTAATATCACCTTGCCTATCACTCACTCAAACCCTACAATCTCTCCAATTTGCGAGGATGATATGATACAAGAAGATACAAGAATAGATAATCATGAAAACCATAATTTTTCTTCTCTTGATACCTCTCCTACTCATGATAAAGGTATCTTGGTGAAAGAAGATACAATCATTGAGAATCATGAAAGTCTTGATTATCTCTCTCCTCCTCCCTCTTGGGAAGATATTATGACACAAGAAGATGAGATCATTGAAATTGTAATGAAAAAAAATATTTTTGTGCCCAATTGCATTTATAACCTTAATATAGGCCCCTATGGCCCTATATTATGCATTCCAAGGCATATTTTAATCAAAAACCTAACAATATCAACAAATAAGCTTAATTTACACACTCCCTAACACTTTAGCTTTCAAAATAGGCCCTATGGGACCCATTCGCCACTTTGGGTGAATGAGTCCCATCTAGGTGGGACCCATTCACCCAACTTGGTGAATGAGTCCCATTTGGCCTGTTTTCAGAGTTTGAGAAAAAAATGGTTTTAAGTTCAAATTTCTTCTATGCTGGCCTTTGGGATCAAATAAATGGCCAGTTGAGTGCATTTCCTATATAAAAAAGCTTCCAAATCATTATTTCATTATGGATTCATGATATCAAGTCAAGTATTCAAGAGTTAAGGATTGCAAAACTTCACAAGATTGTTAGGAGAGTTTGCAAGAGCATTTGCAAGGCATTCAAGGGCATAATTCTTCATCAATTGTTGCAACAATTCAAGATCCGTCATCATGTCAAGCATATCGAGCATCAATCATGTTATTGAGCTAGTGTTGTGATGTAGCATTGGAGATCCAAGGTCAAGCATTATCCTATTTCTATTGTAAAGATCAAGATCTACATCCTTCATGGTCATTTCATGTTGAGTTGCAAATTTACAAGACATCATTTACAAGGCATCATTAAAGATCTAGGTGTCTTGGAGCTTAAAAGATCATTGAAGATTGGGTTATAAGCTTGGAGAAAGTTGTTGGAGTTGTCTCCCCATTTTCAAGGTTGTACTCTTCACGAAAAGGCCATCTACAACCCCAAAATCAAAGTTTCAAATCCAAAAACCTAGAGAAGTAGATTGAGCAGACTGAGAAGAATAGATTTACACTTTGAATTATTGAAAAAATGGAACAGTACTGATTTTCCACAAGTGGCAAATGAGTCTCACTATAGGTGTTTTTCAGAGATCTTTACAAATTCAGATACCCTTTTTTCTTAAAACCTGCTCATGTGCAAAAATCTAGAACTGGGACTGATTCACCCAAAATAGAAAATGATTCCCACTAGGTCAAAAAATTAGAATTTCCAGCATTTTGAAGCTCCTTCTAGTCATCTTTAGATTCCTAGGTGCACACATTTCATCTCACAACCTGTTATTCTATTTTATATGTATTTCTAAGTCATTTAGTTCAAGTTTGCATCATATTAGGGTTTTGCATTTCATCATGCATTTCATTGTCTTTTCCAATCCCTAGCTTGGTGGTGAACCCCTCTTGTAATATGAAATCATACACTAGGATACCCTTCTATCAAATCTCTTGCCTCTATTCCACTCCTTGGGTGAGATCTCTAGGGCATCCTCAAATGTTACTTGGAGAAAAGTGGTGTTCTATGTCCTAAACCATAAAGCATCCATTTTTCAACTAAACTGAAACATTCCTTAACATTACTCTACCTAATCTCCATTCATCTCCTAACACCTCCCCTACTTGTGAGAATGCTTTAGTCAAAGAGGATACAATTGTGAATGATCATGAAAAACACATTTGTGAACAGGATATGTTGGTGTTAATAGATCCAACGATTGAGAGCTATGAAAATTCTACCTCTCCTACTTGGGAAGACATTGTAGGACATGAGGATGTAATTGTAGATAACCATGATAATAACATTTTTTCTTCTCCTAATATCTTTCCTAGATGTGAAGAAGATAGTTTAGTGTTAGAAGATACACTTATTGAGAGTCATGAAATCCTCATTTCTCCCTTTCCTAATGATCCTACCATTTGGAGAGATCTATTTGAATGAAAGGGATCAATCATTGGTAAGTAGGAAAATGATAGTTGTTCCTCTCTTAATGACTCCCCTATTGGTGATGAGGTTAACTTAAAAAATATAACCATGGAATGTAATGAAAATATTGTTTTCTCCTCTCCCAAAAGCTCTCCTACTAGGGTAGATATTATGGTGCAAGAGAATGATGGAACTAATGCATGCCTTTCAAACAATAGTGATGTGGTTTCCTTAGATGAAGATGATGAAGTGACATTAGACTCCCCTTCACTAGGAGATAATGAAAATAAGGATACGTTTGGTGAGGTTATGAACATTCAAACTCCATCGAGTCATCTAATTCTTAGATGTCCTAGAGATCCTTTAATTATTGCACTTCCTAAGGCTAAAATAATCCTTTAACCACCCTCAAACCAACCACAAACTCAAAACAAACCCATCCTCATCCTCGAACCACCTAAGAATAATATATCGTAACAGTCAAGTTACAATACCACTACTCATACATATAACACTAGAAATAATCTACAACCAAGACAAACAACCCCAACATCCCTCCCATTACCTCATCCTATCTTGCCTAGTGCTCCTCGTTTTCCTTTACAAAATGGAAAGGAGTATGACCTTGTTGAACAACTTAAGAACACTCCTACTAAGATATCATTATTGGACCTTATTCAAGCCTCCCCTCATTATCATAACATGATTCAAAGTTTCTTACAACAAGTTCCTACCCCCTAATGTGCAATCAAATGATTTGGCAGCCCAAATTCAAGCTATAACTCTAGTCAACTTACACATTACTTTCCATCAAGATGAGTTACCTTCAATAGAAGTGCAAAAACAAAATGAAGCTTTCATGATAGTAGCTATCTTCAATAGGAAAGGGATAAAACAAACCCTTATTGACAATGGATTATCCCTTAATGTGTGTAGTGTAACCCTTTTGGATAAGCCTGGAATAGATAAATCAAGAATTGAACTCGATTCCTTATCAATTCGAGGATTTGAAAATGTAGGAAAACAACCGCTTGGTGTGATCACTTTACCTATTAGAGTTGGAAAGGCCACATTATAATCACTGATCCATGTTTTGTCTCATGATCTATCATACAATCTTCTTTTAGGAAGACCATGGATTCATGAGATGCATGTAGTGCCTTCAACCCTTCATCATATTTAATGAAGTATGTTTATAACAACAAATTGTATACAATTGAAGCTGACCCTGAATAAGAAAGTTGTTTGAACATTGAGAAAAAAAAAAGAAAATACTTTGAAAATATTGACACCAACTATACAAGTGGAACCTGTGCAAGAGAAAGACAAAGAAAAGCATATTGGAGAAGTTACAAAGTTATTGGAAGATTATTGAGGTTCCTTATACTTCATACCTCCATTCATGGGTGAATAAAAGAACATAACAAAAGAGTATGAAAAGAAAAAATAACCAATGGTAATGTCAACACAAAATTTAGATGAACCTTCGAAAGCATCCACCTCAACCACTTTAGAAAGAGAATAAAATTACACAACAAACTTTGATGAAGTTGATTATGAGCAACCATTGAATTTAAAAGAAATGAAAAAGCTTTATGGAAGAGGTTATGAACTTATGGCACAAATTGGTTATAACAGAAAAGGATGTGGTGCTAGAGAATGAGATATTTGTGTCCCCATACAGCCTAACATGCAAGAAACCACTAGTGGTCTTGGTTATTGTCCTTTGAAAGAAATGAAAGAATTAAAGAAATCCTCGATTAATGTCAATTTATTGACACAAAACACTAATTATTCAAATTTGTTAGATTTTACACCCTCTTGTAAAGGAGAGCACAAAATATCACAATCTAAAGAGTTTTGGGTAAGTATGAAACCTTGTACTAAGCAAGAGATATCTTTGTCACAAAATAAATGAACACCTTCTACTATTGATCAAGCGAGTATCTTGTTGAGACTCTCCAAGATCGATTGATATCTCTTCCTCCAAGAACACATAAATTTTTTTACTACAACAGTTCATTTTGTGCATATCATAGATTCCATAGTCATTCTACTAATGAACGAAAGGTTTTGAGTAATAAAATTCATCATCTTAAGGATTGTGGTGCTCTTCCTTGTGTTGAAGCACCTAGTTCCTCTAATTGATACTGATTTTTCATGTTTCTCATCAATCATCTTAGTTCATCCTTGTCTTGCACTAAGTGGGGGCAAGGGGGTTAGGTAGCTTTTTCCTCATATGGCACTTGTCGTTGTCTCTTTTGGCTAGTTGACCACCTTCCATGTATATATAAGAGTAAGTTTGGGATGCAGATGACATACCTTAAGTTGGCTCGCATGTGACATACTCTTCTTTCTATGTTTAGCATTAAATTTTGGGGTAAAACCTTTATTCATGATGTAGTTTAACTAGGGAGCATATGACTTGGCACAAGGATTTTTGAATAATCTCTCATGTCTTCTTCATTAGCTACTTTAAAGCCAATTTCTCACAACAATAGTGTTAGAAATCACTTTAAAGTGGGGGCATACATTGGCATTATCTTTTGACATTTCTCATGTTTCGTTGTGTGATTTTATTTCTTCTTGTGATGTGTCCTATTCTTGGTGGCATCATTGGGTTTTATTTCCTTTAAGAACATGACATTTCTTTGATTTTTCCTCTCTTGGAGACATTAGGCATGATGATCCCTAAAAAGAGACCTTACATGAATTAAGCAAAGTCCCTTTGAACAAATATTTACTTACATGTTCATAACCTCGCAGTTTCATTTTATGGTGCCTTATTGATGTTATCAGGGGGATAGCTTTGGTATGGTTAGTACGTATGGAAGCCAACCATAGGGGTATGTGTAGGATCACCATGGAAAAAATAGGCCCTTAAGTGGCAATGAAAATTCAAAAAAAATAGAGTTAAGAAAACCTGACGTAAAAATTTGAATAAGTTATCAGGAAATAGGTATATGATGAATTTCAGGAATAGTCATATTCATTTTGGAGACTGGCATACACCAGAAGTGAGAAAAGGTGGGAAAGATTAATTGTTGGACTAAGAAGATCTGAACCTCACAGTCCCTTAAATTTCACAGCAGCTCTTAAACGATCAAGCAGATATATACAATTGGGACTTCAAGAGAGATTTGAATTGCGGTTGCCATTGACATTTAGACCTCTTATGCTAATGTGGCCCCTTTATCCTTATCAGGCTACCAATCTTAATGATGATTTAGAAGACTATAGGTATGAAAGGTGCTAGGCTTTTAGAGGATTTTATTACAGGTTTGGAACTCCATTTCAGAGTCATGCAACAACCACTGACTTCAGAGAAACCACCAGGAAAGTTAATGCTCGAGGACCAGCATTAGGCTAAGTAGGGAGCAGTGATGAGCCAAAAATATGCTCATAGTTTGGATATTATGATGAACTTTTAATGCCTTTAATTTTTTTATTCATGGTTGTTTAAAACTCTTTTGAAACCTTTTATGGGGATATCCTGTAGCAAAACATTTGCATATTCCTGCAGCTTATTATGTTGACTTGACTACATTTATTACCCCGTTGACTCCCTAAATGATTGGTATATTGCATACAGTTTTTGAATGATGAAATCGATTTAAATATGTGATTAATGAATGGATATTGTGTATGTTCCATACGCCTTTTCTTTTGCATCTGTTACCTTTTGTTTCATAGGTTGTTGAAGAATGATCGAGTCAAGCACATCGGATCTCAGCCTTGCAGTAAAGTCCATTTTCTGCACGACTTCGAGGAAGCTCCGGCGAAGACTCTTTGACCGAAACCATTGGGAAAGATTTTTAATGACAGTCAATCTGGAAAGAGTGGAGCGCTAGATTCTCTCCGGATTGGGTTGAATGCATAAATTCATTTCTGAAGTTTGTTCCTTGATTCTAGGATACACTTTACTTCCACGTCTTTCTTTGATAGGGTTAGTTAGTTAGTTGCTCTCCTGATTTTAAATAAAGTTCTCCTTCTGTGTGAGTGAGAAGGGGGAGATGATAGTTAGAGTAAGATAGAAGCATAGTGATAGAAAGATAGCAGATATCATGTAAGAGTCAGTATGATAATGAAAAGCAGAATCTGTTTGACAAGAGACAAAGTTTGTTGTTAGTTTATATCAACAAAGCAATGTATACCATTATGTTTTCATGAATAAAGTTTGATGAAGTTCTGAGTTCAGCACCTACGTAATCAGTAGATGCTTGCTAAGGGGGCCCACTTAGTAAGTATCTGTAGCTAGTTAGTTAGCTATTCTTTTTTGTTGATCTTCAGTTAGCTTTCATCTTTGAAGTTTTCATACAAACTCAGTCTTGTATTGCTCCTGCAACATAGGGAATCCATCCCTGTGCCTGTTCTTGCAGCATAAGGCCAGTTCATAGTTTTTGTTTTCAGTCGTAGCTATTATGGTTTCTATTTTAATCAAATCATGGTTGAGTTAAAGAACTTTGCATTACCTTCTTGTAGTATAGATAGAATTCCTTCCAAATATTTATTTCTGCTAAGTTTTGACTGAAACCAGTTCTTAGTGCATATATTGTGCTGCACCATTTAAAGTATACGTCCCCTGGTTTGACAAGTAAATGAATGTCCATAGAGAGATATTAGTCACCTATTGGAATGTCTAATTCCTAGGAAATGTTTTACTGTGATTTTCATATTCTTTTGTGGGCATGACCATTTTTGGTGCCATTGTTGGGGATGGCGTTAAGCTAAGGATTTGTTAGAAGTCATTTTTAGTATTAGTTTAGTTTGTTAGTCAAAAATTTTCAATATCTTTCAAACCATCATTCATAGTATTGCATGCATAGAAGAAGAAGAGACGCACTGGGAAGGTTCCTCCCTGAAAACCTGTTTGCTGAACTACCATTTGACCCAGTTGACAATGAACCTGAGGAAAATCCATTCACTCTGTTATTCCAGCAAGAAAACATGGCAAATAATCCACCTAATAATCCACCTCCTGCTTTTGAGTTTTCCATTGTTCCCCAATGAGATACTGACAATCTTAAGAATATACCTTCACTACTTCCAAAATTCTATGGCCTAGTCATAGAGGACCCTAAAACCTTTATGTTTGAGTTTGATGTCCTCTGTCGTAGTTATGACTACAACTCAGACGCTCATAAACTGAATTTATTTCCTTCCACCTTGAAGGAGGGAGCTCTTAGATGGTTCATGAGTCTGGGAAGAGGTGTTGTTGATAGTTGGGCAGCCATACAGATGAAATTCCTTGAGAAGTATAAGGAATATTGTAAGAGTGCTAGCAAAGGTGATGACATATTATGAATTTAGCAGAAGGAGGATGAAAGTCAGGAAGATTATATTTCTAGGTTTTTGTTTTCCCTAAAGAGGAACTCAAACACTACTCTCAACGAGGACTCTCAGAAACTACTCTTTCTAAGGGGAATCAGTGATGCCTGTATAGACGCCCTGGACATGATGGGAGGAGGTGATATAACCCAACTGCCTTGGGATGATATAAAGAAAATATGTCTTAACTACTCTCGAGCAATAGTTAAGAAAGGTCGAGGTCATCATGCTACAGTGGGGAAGTCTTCTTCTGGTGGAGTTTCTTGGATGGAGATAACAAATTTGCTGTTTGACTTCAAGCAGGACATCATTAATAATATGGCTACACAACTGGACACTATGCAAGCTCGAAAGAAACATGACGAAGCTGAGGCAGTTTTGGCTGAGTTCTGTCCATATTGCAGACAGAAGAAGCATGACTGCAGATGCAAGATGGTGGCTAATTTGGAAGCTAAGCAACTACTTACTGACTTCAAGCCAGTAGAAGGTGATGATGATTAAGTGTTATTTGTTGCACAAAGGAGACCATGGGCCCAAAGACAAGGTATGCCTCAAGATCCTTTAATTTTTGGTAATCCTTATTCTGGCTATAATAACCAATGACAACATGCATATGCACCACCACCACCCTGAAATCCACCTCAACCAAGTTGGCCTAATTATCAGACCCTGCAATGGCAATCTCCTCAAGGAGGTTGGTAGCAGCCACAAGGATAATGGACCCCACCTTCAGGTAATTGGTAGCAAAATCCTCAATGGAGAGGTCCTCAGCAATGGCAAAATCAATCCTCTAGATTCCTACAACTTTCACATACGCAACCACAAGCCCTTATGCCACCTCCTACAACAACTTCCACAAATACTGGACCTCCAAAACAAACGCCTATGCCTGCCCAGCCGTTGCCAAATTCCAATAATAGGCAACAGCAGCAGCCACAACAACCTACGTATCTTGCCGAAGCAAACCAATATCAAGCCTATGCCTTAGACGTTAATGACATCCATTTGAGGTCTAGAACCACTTTACCTACTCCAAAACTGCCTCTAATTACTGAAATACTAGATTCTTCCCTTGAAGAATCTACTGCACATGTTGATCCTACTGAGCATATGCCTATACCTGATATGGTTTCTAAGGAGCCTATTTTGAAAAGTCAAGACAAACCACCTTTTCCTTAGAGGTTGCAAAGTACTGCATTTAAATGTATGGAAGAACCCACTTTTGACATTCTGGATCAGCTCAAAAATATACAAATTCAAATCCCCTTATTTCAGGCTATTAAAGATGTTCCCATTTTTGGAAAAGCTATTAAAGAGGCCTATTTGAAGAAGCCTGTTCGAAAGAAAAAGGATCCCCAAACAATTCATGTCCTAGGAAAATTGACTGATATAATGTTGGGAAATGTAGTCACCCCAAAGTATATTGACCCTGGAAGTCCTGTAGTGCAAATACATATAAATGGCCAAATTGTAAAAAATGTTTTGATTGACTTAAGTGCTGCAATTAATGTCATGACAAAGCATACTATGGACTCCTTTAACATTTCAAACATTAGGTCTACACCCACAGTTCTGCAGCTTGCAGATAGCTCCATAGTTAAACCTGATGGAATGATGGAAGATGTAATTGTCACTCTTGAATCTTGGGAGTATCCAGCTAATTTCACAATATTATCAGTTAAGGAAACTTTAGGAGGGTATCCAGTTATCCTTGGTAGACCATGGTTAACAACTGCTGATGCTTTTATAGGATGCCGCTCTGGAGATATGACCATTTCTGATAGACAGTCCACAAAAAAATTGGCTCTGTATCTGCCTGCTAGACCTCAACTAGATTTGTCCCACCCTGTTTGGCCAGATGAGGGGGAAGAAACTGAAGAAGCCAATTCTTTGACTCAATTAATGATGCTTCAAAATGATCCATTCTCACAACTTCAGAGTGAGGATGCTTTTCTTTTTCAAATTCTACAGTACAACTCTGACACAGGTAGTTCATCTGATCCAAGTGGCAGCCATCTACAATATTTCCTGCAGCAACCAAATTCTAAGAGTTCACTGCCTAAACTTCCAGCAATTTTCAATAACTTTCTTCCATAAGAGGTACAAACATCACCTGTAGATTCTATGAGTAATCTTACTAAGCAGATAGAATTGTCTCCAGGTCACTATTTGAATATCAGTAGCAAGCTGTCACAATCTCAACAGGCTATCTTATTAAAAATGCTATAAGATCAACATAAAGCTTTTGCATGGGAATATGGGGACATGCAAGGAATAGACCCTCAAGTTTGTACTCATAGGATATATATCAAAGAAGAATGTTTACCAGTTAGACAACTTCAAAGAAGAGTAAATCCAACACTTAGAGAAATAGTTAAAAGTGAGCTTCAAAAATTGCTTGATGCCGGTTTTATTTATCCAATCTCTAACAGTCAATGGGTTTCTCCATTAGTTATTGTTCCCAAGAAAGGTGGAAAATGGAGAGTGTGTGTAGATTACAGAGAGTTGAACACTGCCACTAAAAAAGATCATTTTCCACTACCATTTGTAGACCAAGTACTGGACTCACTGTCTGGCAAAATATATTTTTCCTTTTTGGATGGTTACAGTGGGTACAATCAGATAAAAATTGCCCCTGAAGATCAAGATAAGACCACTTTTACCTGTCCATGGGGAACATTTGCTTATTCGGTCTTGCCTTTTGGTCTATGCAATGCGCCAGCAACATTTCAGAGAGCAGTAATTAGTATCTTTGCTGATATATCCCATGACTGTATGGAGATTTATATGGATGATTTCACTACCTATGAATCACATTTGAAGAAGCACTGGTGAATTTAGAAAAAGGTATTGAAAAGGTGTAGAGAGAAAAATTTGTCTCTAAACAGTGAAAAGTGTTTTCTAATGATGGAAGAAGGTATTGTTCTAGGTCATCATATTTCAAAGAATGGAATTCAGGTCGACCCTGCTAAAATTGAAGTTATTCTGCATTTACAAACTCCTACAAAACCAAAAGATGTCAGAAGTTTCCTTGGCCATGCAGGGTATTATAGAAGGTTTATAAAAGATTTCAGTAAAATTGTCAGTCCACTTTATGCCTTGTTAACTAAGGATTCTCAATTCGAGTGGACAGAGGCCTGTGAAAAATATTTCCTGCAACTAAAGGACTTGCTTACTCAAGCCCCTGTTCTTCAAGGTCCAAAATGGAATTTTCCTTTTCACATAGATGTTGATGCCTTTGATTTTGGTATAGGAGTAGTTTTAAGTCAAAAAGAAAATTCAATTGAACATGCTATCTACTTTATCAGCAAAAACTTTCAAGGTTCTGAGCTCAACTATACTGTTACAAAAAAGGAATTACTTGCAGTAGTGTATGCTTTGAATAAATTCAGGCATTATGTCACAGGTTATCAGATATTCGTCCATACTGACCATGTAGCAATCAAGTATCTGATGAAAAAACCTTCCATTTCTGGTAGATTGGTAAGATGGCTCCTGTTGTTACAAGAATTTGACATTACAATAGTTGACAAACCAGGAAGAGCTAATGTTGTAGCTGAATTTTTATCAAGACTTCAATCAGTTGCACCTGATGAACATGAGGTCATTGATAATAAGTTCCCAAATGAACACTTGTTTTTCATTACTGCACATACACCATGCTATGCAGACATTGCCAATTATCTAGTAGCAAGCAGAATACCAGCCCACTTTTCTCCAAAAGAAAAGAAATTGTTAATAGAGAAAAGTTTCAACTTTTCATAGATTGCAATTGTTTGTTTTATACTAGACCTGATCAAGTGATGCAAAGATGTGTAAGAGAAGATGAGACTTATGATATCTTGCATGCTTGCCATGATGAACCATGTGGGGGACATTTTGCAGCAAAAAGAACATCAATGAAGATTCTTACAACAGGGTACTACTGGCCAACATTACACAAAGATGCTGTGGCCTATACAAGGAAATATGAAAGATGCCAATGTATGGGAAGACCAACCAAGTTAGATGAAATGCCACTATATCCACAGGTAATAGTCACCCCTTTTGATAAATGGGGAATGAATTTTGTGGGACCAATTAATCCACCATCAAATGGCAAGTCATACATTTTAGTTTGCATGGACTACGTAACAAAGTGGGTTGAGGTAAAAGCTATGACTCATGCTCAAGATAACAAGGTTGCTGAATTTTTGTATGAACAAATTTTTACTAGATTTGGAGTTCCTAGAGAGCTTGTAACTGATCAGGGAGTTCAATTCACATCGAATCTGATCACTGCACTAATGAATGACTATAAGATCAAACATAGGAAGTCTAGCCCCTATCACCCTCAAGCCAATGGTCAGGTGGAGGTAACAAACAGGAAAATTGAGGTGATCCTAACAAAGACAGTGTAGCTCCATAGAAAAGATTGGAGGAATCAACTTCCTGAAGCAGTTTGGGCCTACAGAACTACATGGAAGACAACAACTGGGTTTACACCTTTTGAGCTGCTTTATGGGAAAACAACCATGTTGCCTATAGAATTTGAGCACAAAACTTTGAGGATAGCTCTTGAACTCAATATGGAAATATCTGCAGTACAGAAGGATCGTCTCCTATAGCTAAATGCTTTGGACGAAATGAGAAAAGCAGCCCTGCAGCACACAGAAGCAATCCAACAACAAATGAAGAAATAACATGATCAACACATCAAAACCAAGAAATTTTTTGCTAGTGATTGGGCTCTGTTATATGATTCCAGATATCAAGAGAACTAAGGTAAGCTCACAACACGCTGGCTTGGCCCCTGTGAAGTTGAGAATGTGTTTGACAATGGAGCTGTACAGCTGGCGACAATTGATCCAGTCTATTTCAAATTGCTAGTTAATGGCCATAGACTCCGGTTGTACCATAAACCAGTTTCAAAAGAAGAATTCATGCAGCAGTTCATTCAGGTTCCTCCCGCTACTCTTACTGCAGCCGAAGGCTTTAGCCTTTCTCCTGTAGCTTCACTGTAATTCTGAAAAAAACATGCTCATAATAAAAGTTTTTTTTTTAAAAGGAAACCCCTTTTTCTCCATTCTCATTTATTGACCCATCTCACTTGTTTATCATCCATCCCATCCATCCCATCCATCCATTCCATCCATTCATCTCGTCCGCCTACGTCACCCATGCACTTCATCCATCCGCATCACCCTTAATTAAGATATCATTCCCAACTGTCAACTCATGCAGACACAATCATCTTTCTTCACACGTACATACAAATATCAAAGGTACGCCATATCTTTTTTTATCGCATATTTGATTTATTTTATTCTATTCATTTACTGCTATGACAGTACCAGTCATTATTACCCAATATTTACTTATTCTTTAGTACATGTGAGGACACATGTCATACTCTAAGTAGGGGGCGGGGTAATCCACCTTTTAAAACCTGTCTTTTCGCCATTGCCATAACTGTGCAAATAACCTTTCTTTATTATTTTTCTGGTACTTTTCAAATATGATCGCATGTCCTTCTTTATTGCATGTTTTTCTTGTAAATTACGATTAAAACTGCTTATTCAAAAAGTTTATTTTTGGAAAAGAAAGAAATGTGACGGCACGACAGAAGAAAAACCAGAGCAGAAAGGGAAACTAAGAATTTGAATTTTTAGCAAGGAATTGAGTTCAGCTAGGGGAAAACTATGAACATGGGTGGTCAGTTGGTGTGACATGAGCCTGTAGCTCATGAATTATTATTGCAAAATCCTCAAATAGTCCACGCATTCAGCATCTGTGGATGGTTAAACTATTTCTTGAGTTTAAATGCTTTTTGATGAGGAGGCTGCTAGAGAATTTTTGAGAACCCTTTCTGAAGGGGAAGCCAATGTATGGGGTCTAACGGTTGTTGCAACTGAAGACAAAATTGCTGAAGTAACCGGGCTTCCAGCCGTTGGAGAAAATTTTTCTTCAGATGCTGCCGCTGCAAGGGCTGAGTTTTCAATGCCCACTGATGGACCTTTGGAAGTCTCCAAGCAGCGATGCAAGCGGGTATCATTGCCTCCTCTTTATTTAGAATACACTGCTTACATAATTAGGTATTTAACCTATGAAGGCCGTTTCTCCTACCTGCATTCATATCATTTTAAATTATTAAGTCATATGAGGCATGAGTTAGTTGTAAATGTTCTGAATTTCCTGTTAAAATTTCTAGAACAAAGTGCCCACGGAACCCAACAAGGGAAAGATAATTCTGTTGCTCACCATGGCCTTATCAAATTACTAATTGAACGCTCTTTGAGAGATGTCTCACCTCTTTCCTGACAACAATTCGTTGCCCAAAAGAGCTTGCAAATTTCACAACCCCCTAGGGTACTTACCCCTTGGCCTCAGAAAAAGAAAAAAAAAATTGCGTCTACCAATAGAACAGAGCAAGGGTCATCTACTCCTATAGCACCTGGTCCTGCAGCTCCCCCACTGGAATCCTCTGCTTGGGTACAAACTAGGTCTGCCACTAGGAGAGAGAAGGGAAAAACAAAGGCAGGTGAGTCATCTAGGGCAGAACAAACCCCAGAGTCTGACCCTCATTCTCGGAAAAGGCAATGCTCTTCTCCTGTAGCACCTTCCCCTGCAACCGTCTCTCCTAAAAAAACACCTGTTGCTAACACTAATTCACCATCATCCTCTGATAGGATAGAGCTCTCTAAGCAGACCAGAAAAATGAAGGCTACCAGAACATCTCTTGCAGCCGCACCAGTGCCAAGAAGAGTTTCCACAAGGAAACAATATAAGACCTCCCCTGCTTCACCTCAACTAGAGGTTATTGTAATTTCAGAAGGATCTGTAGGGTCTGAATTTGATGTTTCTCAAAATGTGTCCAAAAATGCTGCACATAGTTCATTCGTTCCTTAAGAGAAACAAGTTGAGACAAAGGAAACAGAGCATAATGAGCAAGGGTTACCAAATCTTGATGACTTGGCTACCGCTGCTATGCAGTTTTCGAAGGAAGCACAGTCTTCTCCACTGCAGCAACAAGAATTCATCTTGCAGCAAGAGCAGGAACTGACTGAACAATTGAATGTGCCTAGTGAAGCTACATTTCACCCTGCAACTTGTAAAGCCATTGTTGTTTATAAGAAGACATTTTTAATTGAATTTCTGGAATATGTCAAAGCTAATTGGGAAACAGTTACATTGCAAACCCTGACTTTCCAGCACATAGCCCAGACTGACATGCAACAAAGTCTATGGGAGGTAGAAAGGAAGAAACTAAAAAAGGAAATTGAAAGTCAAAAGCAGGAAATTGTTGAGTTGAAAGCAAAAATGGATGAAATGTTAAAAGTAACTGGTCAGATTATGGAATGCAGACCACCACCCAGAGTTTATGCTCTGTGCCTTAAGGAACAGTTCTTATGGTTCCAACTAATGAGAATTTTCAAAAATCAAGATTCTATACTTCACACTGCTAACAAATTTTACGAGGCATACCAGGCAGCCCCTAATTGGTTAAGAAATTCTCTGTGTGAATTTTATTTACATGGCTTCTTAATTCCATTTGAAACATAATGGAACCCTCTTCTGTATATTGGTGATATCCATTTGAGATCATTTATGTCATGGGCAGAAAATGAAGTGAATTATGGCAGGTAATGGAAAATATATGAGGAAGCTGAGAGAAATGAGCTTGTTCCATTACGCTCTCAAAGTTCAAACCCCCATGCAATGTTGAAAGACTAGTTTGCTCTGACATATGGCATTAATAATATTCCAGCCAGAAAGAAGATATTTGATATCAAGAAACAGGTATATGATGAATTTCAGGAACAGTCATATTCATTTTGGAGACTGGCATACACCAGAAGTGAGAAAAGGTGGGAAGGATTAACTGTTGGACTAAGAAGATCTAAACCTCACAGTCCCCTAAATTTCACAACAGCTCTTAAACGATCAAGTAGATATATACAATTGGGAATTCAAGAGAGATTTGAACTATGGTTGCCATTGGCATTCAGACCTCCTGTGCTAATGTGGCCCCTTTATCCTTATCAGGCTACCAATCTTAATGATGTTTTAGAAGACCGTAGGTATGAAAGGTGCCAGGCTTTCAGAGGATTTTATTACAGGTTTGGAACTCCATTTCAGAGTCATGCAACAACCACTGACTTTAGAGAAACCACCAAGAAAGTTAATGCTGGAGGACCAGCATTAGGCTAAGTAGGGGGCAGTGATGAGCCCAAAATATGCTCATAGTTTGGATATTATGATGAACTTTTAATGCCTTTACTTTTGTTATTCGTGGTTGTTTAAAACTCTTTTGAAACCTTTTATGGGGATATCCTGTAGCAAAACATTTGCATATTCCTGTAGCTTATTGTGTTGACTTGACTACATTTATTACCCCATTGACTCCCTAAATGATTGGTATATTGCATATAGTTTTTGAATGATGAAATATATTTAAATGTGTGATTAATGAACGAATATTGTGTATGTGCCATGCGTCTTTTCTTTCGCATCTGTTACCTTTTGTTTCACAGGTTGTTGAAGAATGATTGAGTCAAGCACAACCGATCTCGGCCTTGCAGTAAAGTCCATTTCCTACACGACTTCGAGGAAGCTCCGGCGAAGACTCTTTGACCGAAACCGTTGGGAAATATTTTTAATGACAGTCAATCTGGAAAGAGTGGAGCGCTAGATTCTCTCCGGATTGGGTTGAATGCATAAATTTATTTATGAAGTTTGTTCCTTGATTCTGGGATACACTTTACTTCCACGTCTTTCTTTGATAGGGTTAGTTAGTTAGTTGCTCTCCTGATTTTAAATAAAGTTCTCCTGCGCGAGTGAGAAGGGGGAGATGATAGTTAGAGTAAGATAGAAGCATAGTGATAGAAAGATAGCAGATATCATGTAAGAGTTAGTATGATAATGAAAAGTAGAATCTGTTTGACAAGAGACAAAGTTTGTTGTTAGTTT
This sequence comes from Sequoia sempervirens, assembly GCA_007258455.2. Classification (NCBI taxonomy): domain Eukaryota; kingdom Viridiplantae; phylum Streptophyta; class Pinopsida; order Cupressales; family Cupressaceae; genus Sequoia; species Sequoia sempervirens. Next base: position 293,685,905 of record VDFB02075321.1, read on the forward strand.
ATATCAACAAAGCAATGTATACCATTCTGTTTTCATGAATAAAGTTTGATGAAGTTTTGAGTTCAGCACCTGCGTAATCAATAGATGCTTGCTAAGGGGGCCCACTTAGTAAGTATCTTTAGCTAATTAGTTAGCTGTTCTTTTCTGTTGATCTTCAGTTAGCTTTCATCTTTGAAGTTTTCATACAAACTCAGTCTTGTATTGCTCCTGCAACATAGGGAATCCATCCCTGTGCCTGTTCCTGCAGCATAAGGCCAGTTCATAGTTTGTGTTTTTAGTCATAGCTGTTATGCTTTCTAGTTTAATCAAATCATAGTTGAGTTAAATAACTTTGCATTACCTTCCTATAGTATAGATAGAATTCCTTCCAAGTATTTATTTCTGCTAAGTTTTGACCAAAACCAGTTCTTGGTGCATATATTGTGCTGTGCCATCTAAAGTATACATCCCCTGGTTTGACAAGTAAATGAATGTCCATAGAGAGATATTAGTCACCTGTTGGAATGTCCAATTCCCAGGAAAGGTTTTACTGTGATTTTCATATCTTTTTGTGGGCGTGACCAATAACCCTTAACCCTAAACCCTAAACCCTTAAACCCTCTACCCTCTACTCTTTCTCTCTCAAGTGT
>VDFB02075321.1:293686553-293803348 GCA_007258455.2 Sequoia sempervirens
TCTCTCCCTTTCCCTCTCTCTCTATCTCTCCCTTTCCCTCTCTCTCCCTTCCCCCTCCTAATTCTCTCTCCCCCTCTTTGTCTCTATCTCTGTCTCTCCCTTTCCCTCTGTCTCTCTCTCTCCCTCCTCTCTATCTCTCTCCCTTTCTCTCTCTCCCCCTCTACCCCTCTTTGTATCTCCCTTTCCCTCTACCCTCTACTCTCTCACTCTCTCTATCGTCCACCCTCCAATTCCTAATTACTCTTAGGTCTATGTGTACAAAAATTAGATATCCGATTTTTAGCACTAAAATCCTATCATTACAAAACATTTTAAAATGTTTTTCAAATCAAATATCAAACTTTATCCAATATCAGATTTGTGGGTTGTAGAAAACTCCCATGTGGTCCTTTTTGTGCATCCCAACGGACCCTACATTCTTTTTGTAGGATTTGCAGGTGATAAATGTGCGGTTTCAGACATGAAGAGAAAAAAATCAACTTTTTGGAGCGTCTTCTACTCAAATTTGTCATAAGAAATGATTTTTTTAGCATCTTTTATGAGGTGTAATGGGGAGCAGCAGTCGTTGGAAGCAAAAACACAAGAGAAAGCTTACAAAAGAATAAATTGAAGTATATAGACAAAGAGATAGAGGTCATATGAAGAGTAGACAAGGTATGTTAAATATTGGTGAACTTGAGCCCTATGGTCTTTCAAGTGAAGAGGAAATTGAAAATGTTCAAGGTGAAAATGTTGAACATGATATTGAAATTGGGAATGAAAATGTTCAAATTGATATTCAAAATGTTCAAGGTGAAAATTTTGGAATTGAAGATGTTGAACATGATATTCAAATTGGGAATGTAATTATTAAAATTGATATTGAAAATTTTCAAGGTGAAAATGTTGGAATTGAAGATGTTGAACATAATATTGAATCAAGTGTAAATTATGTTTCACCAGATTACATGAGAAATGAAGAACCTTGTGTGGAAGAAAGACATATTCCAAATTATAATTAAAGATGATTCAAACTCCAATTTGATCCTCAAACCCAAACTTGGGTGCAACTTCACTAAAACATGAGTGGAACACTCTTTTGTTGTCCAAGACCCCAAAATAGGACCATTCTACAAAGAGATTCATATTTAAACACTTCCCAAACCTGAAATTTTTATGGGGCAGCATTAAAAAACCTACCAAACTACCAAAACCATAATTTTTTTGGTGAGATACACTTTCTAAAGCTCTATTTCAACAAACCCTCTTTTTTAGCAACTTTCATTAGGTTTTTAAGGAAATTAATGTTTCCAACCTTTCCACACCCTATAAACTCATAAACCACATCTATTAGGACTTGCACAAGCTTGATCCAACCTTAAATCTTGTTTCCCCCATGTTTCATTGACATTAGCATGTTGTAACCACCATTTTTCACCTAATTTCACTCATTTTTGCCATGCATGGCAACTCACCAACTTAAGTACAATCCTAATAACATCTACACTGGGCATACCATTGAGCTATAGACCGTACAATAGATTGTATGGCCTTTTAGCACTTTGGACTCTTAAGGGAAATCATCGGTCCAATGTAGCTCAAAGCGATTCAGCATATTTGGGTGAAAAAGAGGACCATCCCTAGCATAAATGTACCCATCCAAACATGTTGGAACAGTCTATTTGGTCGTACGAGTTGCTGAATGAAACTTGCACCACTTTGCAACTTTTCCCTCAACTAAAAACTTGTCACCATGGGAAGACACCTTTGAGATAGTAAAAATTGAGAGAGATTATTGTAGATGGTCCCAACATGGTCCCATAGCCTCAGACAAAGAGTCTATAAGAATCACAGTTTCTGAGAACTAACCCTTCAAAGATTGCTACATTTTAGCACTTTGGACTCTTAAGGGAAATCACCGGTCCAATGTAGTTTGGAGTGATTCAGCATATTTGGGTGCAAAAGAGGACTATCCCTAGCACAAAAATACCCATCTAGATGTGTTGGAATAGTTTGTTTGGTTGTACGAGTTGCATAATGAAAGTTGCACCACTTTGCAACTTTACACTACTTGCATTTGCAACTTTTCCCTCAACTAAAACTTGTCACCATGGGAAAACGCATCTGAGATAGTGAAAATCAAGAGAGGTTATTTTAGATGGTCCCAAAACAATCCCATAGTCTCAAACATAGAGTCTGTAAGCGTCACGGTATCTGAGAAATAGCCCTTTAAAGATTGTTGCCTTTTAGCACTTTGGACTCTTAAGGGAAATCGCCAGTCCAATGTAGCTTAGAGTGATTCAGTGTATTTGGGTGCAAAATAGGATGATCCCTAGCATAAAAAATACCCTTCCAGAGGTGTTGGAATAGTTTTTTTAGTCGTACGAGTTGCAGAATGAAAGTTGCACCACTTTGCAACTTTACACTACTTGCATTTGACAACTTTTCTCTCAATTGAAAACTTGTCACCATGAGAAAATACCTCCAAGAGAGGTTATTGTAGATGGTCCCAACATGATCCCATAGCCTCAGACAAAGAGGTTGTAAGTGTCACAACTTCTAAGAAATAGCCCTTCAAAGATTGTTGTCTTTTAGCACTTTCGACTCTTAAGGGAAATCGTTGATCCAATGTAGCTTGGAGTGATTCGGTGTATTTGGGTGCAAAAGAGGACCATCCCTAGCATAAAAATACCCATCCATATGTGTTGGAATAGTCTGTTTGGTCATATGAGTTGCATAATGAAAGTTGCACCACTTTGCAACTTTACATTGCTTGCATCTGACAACTTTTCCCTCAATTGAAAACTCGTCACCGCATTAAAAAGCCTCCGAGATAGAAAAAAATGAGAGAGGTTATTGTAGATGGTCCCAACACAATCCCATATCCTCAGAAAAAAAGTTTGTAAGCATCACAGTTTCTGAGAAATAGCCCTTCAAAGATTGCTGCCTTTTAGCACTTTGGACTCTTAAGAGAAATTGCTAGTCCAATATAGCTCGAAGTGATTCGGTGTATTTGGGTGCAAAAGAGGACCATCCCTATTGTAAATGTACTCATTTAAACATGTTGGAACAATCCATTTGGTTGTACGAGTTGCAGAATGAAAGTTGCACCACTTTGCAACTGTACACTGCTTGCATTTGACAACTTGTCCCTCAACTGAAAACTCATCACCACGGGAAAACGCCTCTGAGATAGAAAAAATCAAGAGAGGTTATTGTAGAGGGACCCAACATGATCTTGGAGCCTAAAAAGAAAAGTTTGTAGGAATCATGGTTTTTGAGTAACATTCTATCAATGATTGCTACCCTTTTGCACTTTGAACTCTTAAGGGATTTCTCCGGTTGAACGTAGCTCAGTCTGCTTTGGCCTATTTGGGTGCGAAAGGGGACCATACCTAACCTAAATTTACCCATTCGACCATGTTGGAACATTCAATTTGGTCATACGAGTTGTAGAACAATATTTATTTATGCCCTTAGAAGTAGTTTTCAGCCTCCAACATAACTCCAACATTGCTTTTCTTGCGAAAAATAGCCATGAGACCATAGCTTTTTGCTTACTATTATGCGTTGATTAATTTTTTCCAAGCATCCATAGCTTGTTTGAAATCACTTGTGTTAGGATTTTAGCCATATCATCAAGGCAGTGAACTATTTAATAAAACGCTTTGGTAGACATGTATGAAAAATGTGGTAGTATAGACAAACTTTTGAAAAAAATTCCTCAAAGAAATGAGGTCTCATGGTGATGGAATGCCATGAGAATCAAAATTTCTTTTGATTGTCATGGCATTCCATCACCATGAGGCCTCATTTCTTTGAGGCATTTTTTGAAATAGTTCATTGCCTTTCCTATGCTATTGCTTACTATTATGCTTTGATAAAATTTTTCCAAGCAACCATAGCTTGTTTGAAAGCACCTATTTTAGAATTTTAGCCATAGTAGAAAGGTAGTGAATTGTTTGATAAAATGCTTTGGTAGACATATATGAAAAATGTGGTAGCATAGACAAGGCAATGAACTGTTTGAAAAAATGCCTCAAAGAAATGTGGTCTCATGGTGATGAAATGCCATGACATGCACATTGAGACCACATTTCTTTGAGGAATTTTTTTGAATAGTTCACTGTAGGTTGTCTATGTTGTTGCTTATTATTATGATTTGATAGATATTTTATGATGAAAGGATAGGGGTGGAAAATTTAACAACAACTCAAACTAACACAATTTCAAACTTTCATGTTTAAAAAGGCCTCTTATGTTTGACTTTGAGGTTGGAGAAACCAAGTTTGAAAGAGATTCAATAAAATCTTGTTATCTCCATGCAATTTTTTGTGTTTTTCCAGATTTCTTGAAGTTTCTTGGTATTGTATGGTTTCATACAGTGTGGTTGTGATTTATTTCTAATGCAAACTAGTGGGTAGCAAAGTTAACTTCTTCACAAACTTGGTTTGAAGTAATTTCATTCATTTTTGCTCATTTAAGAGGCATTTTACTGGAGGTTGGTCTGTGAGCCCTGTTCCAAGGGTTTGAAAACATTCAAAATGGAGTTTTAAGCCTTCCACATATTGTATGATGATGCAACTCAATGGATAGGCTTAGTTGGGTTAGATAAACATGTTTGCATTGTTTCTTTTGTAGGGGAGGTCAACATTATGATTTTTGGTGATGCCCTAGATGGCATTTGGGGTGTTTTTGCATAAAAAAATTAGGTTAGAGAGGGTAAAAGTGGGAATTGTTTGAGGGAATTCACTTTTCTTGTTCTTTTAAGCTTGTGTAGGGTTATTCAAGAGTGTTGGAGTTGGTGGTAAAGTCTGGGGAAGTCTGCAAGTAGGTTTTTCAATAAACCCTTGCCAAATTTGAGCAATTTGAGGGTTTTGTGGAATAGGGTCTTAGAGGGCGAGTTCCAGAGGATAAATGGGAAAATTTGAGGTTTTTTCATTTGTTTAGTGCTTCCCAAACAAGTTTTATAGTCTTTGACGTGTTCCAAGGGTGTTTAGGAATCCCTTGTATTGTGAAAGTGAGTGGTTTACCATCCTTGGTTGCATCAACTAACCATTAACTAGTCCTTTGTTTCCAAGGTGCTCTTGCACCATTTTCCAAGCATCCATATAGGTTGTTTGAAAGAACTTGTTTTAGGATTTTAGCCATAGCACCAAGGCAGTGAATTGTTTGATAAAATGCTTTGGTAGATGTATGAAAAATGTGGTAGCATATACAAGGTAGTGAATTGTTTGAAAAAATTCCTCAAAAAAATGTGGTCTCATGGTGATGGAATGCCTTGACAATTTATAGCAATTTTCTTGTCATGGCATTCCATCACCATGAGACCACATTTCTTTGAGGCATTTTAAAAAAATATTTCATTGCCTTGTCTATGTTATTGCTTACTAAATCTTATGCTTTGTTAGATTCTTTCCAAGCATCCATAGCTTGTTCAAAAGCACTTGTTTTAGGATTTTAGCCATTGCAGCAAGGAAATTAAATTTTTGATAGAATGATTTGATAGACATGTATGAAAAATGTGGTAGCATAGATAAGGCAGTGAACTGCTTGAAAAAAATGACTCAATGAAATGAGGTCTCATGGTGATGGAATGCCATGACAATCAACAAGGTAGTCAATAGTTTGAAAAATTTCCCCAAAGAAATGAGGTCTCATGGTGATGGAATGCCATGAGAATCAAAACTGCTTTTGATTGTCATGGAATTCCATCACCATGAGACCTCATTTCTTTGAGGCATTGTTTTAAACAGTTCATTGCCTTGTCTATGCTATTGCTTACTATTATGCTTTGATAGAATTTTTACAAGCATCCATAGCTTGTTTGAAAGAACTTGTTTTAGGATTTTAGCCATAGCAACAAGCTAGTGAACTGTTTGAAAAAATATTTGGTAGACATGTATGAAAAATGTGGTAGCATAGACAAGGCAGTGAACTATTTGAAAAAATGCCTCAAAGAAATGTGGTCTCATAGAATTGAATTTTTTTCATCTATCAGCATCTAGTTGTTAGTTATGCAATGTGAAGTAATTCTTTGAGTTTGAAAGATGTGCAATGCAATGTAATCAACAATATGAATATAAACTACATGTAATATAACCATTATTTTTTATACTATTGTACATTGATATTTGACCATTTCTCAAGATTAAATTTTCAAAGAGTTTAATCATGCACATGAGGAACACATTAAACTTTGATTGTCAACTTCTATATATCAAATAATCCAATAATCAATTGTATGTCCATATACAAAAATGGCATCAACGCCAACTCAAAAAAAGTTTTACAAAATGTGGCATATGCCATCTCGATATCTATTCAAAATTTACACATGCCAAAATGTCTATCCCATCCTAAACTACTAGTGGATCATCAAAATGGAGCCTCTTTGAAGCACTCTTTGGCTTTGAAGGTAGTTGCACAAGAAAAATTCAAACCACAATTGAGATTAGTTATACTATATAATTTAAAATCAAATAATTAACATCAAAATCAATATACATTGAATTATAATTGAACTCTAAAATTGAAATCTTGATTACCTGAAATATACATCTCTTCAAAGGCTCAAGAGTCCTAGAATATACCCCTCTCAAAGAACCAATGAAACTAAATTTTGAAATGTCAATCTATATATGTGAACAAAAACATAAAATTGATACAAGTTAGCATAAAATTGTCGATAATAGGAACATATTTACCAAACAAAAAATAAAATAAACACGTACCTATTTAGGCATCTCTTTCTCTTTATCTCCTTTAGGTGTTTTGACACCTCCTCCTTGAGGTGTTTCAAAACCTACTCCTTGAGGTGTTCCATTACGTACTCCTCGCGTTGCGACACTTGTTAACAAGGATGTATAGCTCACAACCTCTTGTACATAAAAATGACAAGTACATATGAAACTACCAATCTATGTTGATGTATGTATAATCGATATAAGATCTTAAAAATATTAATTCAATTAAATTTGAGTTCAATTACCTTTCCCTTATCTAACATTGCACTTTCATAGTCTGGATAGCGCTTATCTCGCACTAGGTGTTTCCTACAAGAGGAAAATAAGGTAAACATATAAGTTAATATATAATTTCATTAATGACAATTCAAATGACAAGCAAGTATATAATAGAAAAATGTAAATGAGTGAGTGTGAAAATATATACTGTGTGCATGTCAAGGCCAAATGGAATGGCCCTAAGGGTGCTATCAGTCACCTGTGTGAGCTCCTCCTCAGACACCAACTGTTAAATAGACCATGTAAATAAATATTAGTACTTGATACTATCTCTTATTAATATTCATTTAAAAACAAATGCAAGTTATGAATTTACAACTTAAATCTTACCTGTGTAACTATTCCAACATCCCCCTCTCTAGCAGGAGAGGACTCTGTAGGGTGCACTCCACTCCTCTGCATTTGATCTCCTATAATGTCCACATTATGGAGGTCATAATCAAAAGTTCCCAAGGGATGCTCAATGGTTTGTACAAGAGGACCCAAGCATATATAGTGGCACATAGTGCAAGTATGTGGCACACAAATATGTGGACCTAAGGAGGATGATGTAGTAGCACTTGATCCATCAAAAACATTACCAGAATGTGGCTGAGCTACCATAGAAGTATGGGAAACCAAAAGACCACTCAAAGAGTGAATAACATGAATAGTTTGCGTGGCTACATCCTCAATAATATCTGGATGATGTACTAGAGGTGGCAGAGGAAGGGCAGGAGGGGGAACATAAGGGCATTTGACTACTCTAATTTCCCCTGGTCTATCTTGGGGCATATCTCCACCGACGCATTGGAAGGGTTTAATGTCAAAGTCATTGACATGATGCCCTAACACAAACTCCACGTATAATTTTTTAATAAATTAAAATGGTATATCACTATTATTGTTGGGTGGTTTATCAAAAACCATACACCAATGATCCCAAAAGTTATCTACAATGTCCTTATTTGTGCACCATTTTATAGAAAGTTCTGGTTTATTAACATTAATTGGAAAACTGATGCAGGGGTTAACAAATAAAGAGGCTATTTGGGATTTTGTTATTTGGGGATGTTTCACATCTTTGTAAGACAATCCACAGGAGTAATATTCCCTCATGGTTTCTCGCCATGAAAGAAAGGAATTATGTTGGGTGGAGAGGGTTTCTTTATTTTTAATTATTTCTTTCAATGTGTTTTCAATCTTGGATAATCGAGGGATTGTCTTATAAACATCACAAATTCCCCTCAATTGCTCCAATTTTTCACCAATTAAGTCTTCAATTGATGGGCACAGAGGTGGTGGAGCATTTGGCATTTGTGCATTTTCATTCTCAACCATAATACCTGATTAAAGTTAAAAACTAATTAATCTAATTGAAATTACACAATATAAATGAAATTATTGTAAAAAACCCCTAGATTTTAATAAAAATCCATAAAAAACCCTACATTTTAACAAAAATCCATAAAAAACTCTAGTTTTTAATCAAAATCCATAGACAAAACTAGTTTTAAATAAAAATCTATAAAAAACACTAGTTTTGAATAAAAATCCATAAAAAACCCTACTTTTTAATAAAAATCCATAAAAAAATTTTATAAAAAACCCCAATTTTTAATAAAAATCAATAAAAACTAGTTAAAATTATACAAAACTAATAGAAAAATTGATTAAAACAAAAAAAAAACAAAAATCTTACCTTGGAAATCAGATATCAGCTCAAATCAGAGATCTGATAGCCCAAACATCACTCTCACTATGCTCTCAATTATTAAAAATGCTTGAAATGATTTTAAAAGGCCGCATATTATGTATTTATAGCTGACCCAAATCAAATATCCGATGTGGATTAGATCTCCGATTTCTGGTTTGGATCGGATATCCGATTTGTAATTCTTTCCTTGGGCATTGCTTTGGAGCAATGTACTGACACCCAAGCCAAAAAAAAGTCAACTCGAGATTTTTCACATTTTTTAGTTGATGCAAAACACAAATTTTTCACATCGCCACTTTTTGGCCCATCATGATCCTGCACATACCCATAGGCGTGACTTTCCCATAGCCAATTTCTTGTTTGTGTGGGCACATACTAGCTACATGTGTACGTGTGTCACTTTTTAAGGGGCTCACCTATGGATACCAAATTCGACTAGCCTGTGTGAGCATGCGTGTTGTTTGCATAGTGGACATCGTGTTCCACTTGTAAAAGTTTTTTGGATAAAAAACTTAGAATTGGTCCACATCATTTTGGAAAGACAATCAAGGCTTGATCCACCCTCTCTTTTTCATTTTATTTCTTCTTTATATCTTTGCTAGTGTATACTTGTATCTTGTTGTTGCTTCATACACCTTTCACATGTGTGTTATTTTGTGCTTATGTTGGTTTGCAATAGGATCTCAATCCTGGGGGCTTGATCATCCCTCTTGATTGTTGTCATCCTATCTCACTAGCATTGGTACACTTGGAACCCTATTGATGCGAATTTTTTTACTTTAGTGTGAGATTGATGCAAGGTCATCCTATCACTAAAGTGGGGGCTAAATGTAGTGTAGAAAAATGTATCCCTTTACATTTTCACACTTGTTTAGGTCCTCCCTCTTGAAATTTTGCTCATTTATGCCTTAATTGGTCTTATTTTGCATCCACAAGCCTAATTAAATGCATTTTTCTATGGATAATCTCAACATTTAACAAATGAAAAATTGCAATTCAATGTTTTTGGTTGTGTTCTAGATCTAGGGATTTGTGACTCATATGCCACCTTGGGCATATGGGTCCCACCTAGGTCTCAAGACCTGATTTTAAATGTTACATTGAGCAAGACACTTCTCAAAATCTATGTCCCAGGTTTAATCCTCTAGGACTCATACACCCAACTTGGTGTATATGAGTCTCACTTTAACTTGGACCTATTTTATATCAAATTCTTCATAGGATTTTATTATCCTAGATCTGATGTTAGCTTGTAGTGTTGTAATTTTGGGAAATTAGGCATAAACAAGTATAAATACAAGGTTATTTAACATAATTTCTCCTAACAAGCTAGCAAGTTTTCAAGTTATCTAAGATTTTCAATAGAGAATTCGTAAGGCAAGTTTATGAGATTATGTGCCTTCAAGAGTATTCAAGAGCTGATTATCAAGCATTTTAGAGCATTAATTCAAGATTCAAGAATCATGTCAAAGTCTTCATGCATCATGTGTGTTTGTGAGCTAACATTTGTGATGTAGGTTTCATGATTCAAGAAAGCATTCATTCAAGCATTCAATCAAGAGTCAAGATCTACATTCATGATAGGCATTTCACACAAGTTTGCAACCTTCATTTCAAGGGTTTGGGGAGTTGCAACATCGCATTTGTTCATTCATCATTCCTACATGCTATTTCATTTCATTTCAAGGTTTAATTACCAAAATGGGGTTTGACCAAGGAAAACACGTATTCCCCAAAAACAACATTTTTCTCTCTTAATGTGTGTATGAAGATCTAGGTGAATTGTGGATTGAAGATCCTTCAAATAAAAAGTTGCAAAATTTTTCAAAGTTGTCAAGAAGTTGTCATCATCATGGAAACTCACCTACATGCCAAAATTCAAATTTTTGATCTTGAAGATCAGACCAAAAGGAAGCTGTAGAAGATCACTAGAGGCTACAAAAATATCAGTCAAACCCTAGTAATGGGACTAAATTTCCCTATTGGGTGTATGAGTCCTAGTATGGCCCCTTTTCCATCTTTCTATAGATCCTGATATACCACTAGAAGATTATAGATTTTGCCTAAAATCTTGTAGCAAAACCAAATCACCCCACCTAGTGTATTAGTCCCAATGTGCCTCAAACAACAATTTTTTTTGGGTTTATAGACCTTGTTTCGACCTATCCACTCCTCCAGGTACTTTTCTATTTCATTATGTTTATCAAGATGATTTAATGCTCTCAAGTTTCTATGGTTTTGTGCATAAGTGTTTGTATGTCTCCTTTTAAGCTTCATTTTAATGGTAAACCCCCATCCAATCACACAAGGAAACCCCTAGTCCATCCCTCTATTAAGTCACTTGGTTGAGGAATCTTGGTTTTCTAATGAAGTAAAATGTGAAATAGGTCCCAAGTTCCATCTCCCAAATTGTGGACACCTATTTCCCATTGGTTCAATTGATGACCCTGACCCCAAAAGGGTGAAAGTGTTCATCACTCCCTCAATGAAGCATCCTCTTTTGATGTCTCTTCTGAACATCCATATGTTTTCCCAACCCATGGACATCCCAAACACCATGGTGGTGTCCGTTGTGACCTTGTACCCTTCCTCCTCACCTTTCAATTCCTTTGTGGGGATTCCACATCCTCTGATGAAGCATAAGTTGGAGGATGACCTCACTTCTAATGGATATTAGAAGAAGGGATCATCCTCTTCAGGAGAGGGTTCTGCTTTGGATTTTTTTGTCCTTGTGATAGAGGCAACCCTCACATCTCTCGAGTTTGTCACCATCTCTCTTGACAAGGTTGATGGTGGAACTCGGGTGCCTCCTTCATCTCCCATTCAGTTAACATAGGGAACTCCTATAAAGTGCATGTTTAACTTGGTAGATAATGTCCTAGATTTGTTGGTGATCTTTGCAAGATCAATGATGTTTACCTCATAGGAGTTGAGTGAAGAAGCCCTTGAGGGAGCCTCTTCCTTAGCTCTTGTCACAGGAGATTTGAAGGGTGCTCCCCTTGTTGTCCCACCCCTGCAGGCTCATCCTCTCGCTCCTTATAATGATTTAGTTTGGGAGAATGATGACCTCATAGTTGATGATGACTGGGAGAGCACATCTTTTTGAACCATCAATTTTTGGGTTGGTTATGTACTTCACTTGCACTCTTAGGGTTTTTCACCTAAAAGGAGAGAGATAGACCCAAAAACTATGGTGGTTCACTCAAACTAATGTATGAAAGATGGAATTAAGCCTAAATGAAATAATCTAGATGTAGAAAAATGATAAAATTTATTGATTATATATGCAAAACTAATGAAATATGAAGTGTTTGAAAACACAGTGTGATATGCAGAAATGGACTAGAAACATAAACAAATGAAATCAGAATTGAATGAGATGGAATAGAGTGCACCTAGAGATGGAATACTGATGCTGGAAGGTTTTGGAATCTGACAAAAGTCAGTGTTGATTACCAGTGGGAGTCATTCACCATTGATGGCGAATCAATCCTTCTTCTGGTAAACTTTGTTGGAACAGGTTTCTGACTGTCGGGAATTAAATTATGATGAAATCAAATTTTCCAGCCTAAAGGTGGGACTCATTCACCACTAATGGAAAAAATTGTTCCTCCAAAATTCTACAAATTCAAGGGTCAATTTTGTGGGTGTAGATCTGCACTTGTCTTCTTGTCGGGTTGACGAAGTCAAATCTGTAGAAATCAAACTGAATGTTGTATCCAATCTTGAATTAGGGTTTAGTTGACTTGAATCACTTTGATGACTTCATGACCATTTTTCAACACCTATTTCTTTTAAAAATATTCCTACAAAACCTACAAACACACATGCAAAGATGGGAAAAATGGTTAAGGATCAGAGTATAGGGATTTCCCTTGGTCAAATCCCACTTTGGTAATCAAACCCTTGATAAAGAAATGAAATGAAAAAAATAAAGGAATGATGAATAAAAAACATGCACGTGTCCTAAACTCACCAAAACCTTATTGTTGAAGTCTTAAGATATATCAATCGCTGCTCCAAGACGCTTGATAATTGTTTGATCAAATGATGCTTTGAATGCAGTAATGCTAGTTGATGTTGAATGAGATGAATGGGGGTTAAAATGGATGGAAAAACACTTATTTATACACACTTATGCCATAACAACCCAAGAATACAACATCATAGGCCAACATAAGGTCTTAATGAATAAAATCCTGAAAGAAATTTGAATTTATTTTAAATTTTGTGCCAAGAGGGACTCATTCGCCACCCATGGCGAATGGGTCCCACTCAAGGATTGTAAGTGGGTGTCAGGAATTAACTTGCTTTTAATGTTGTTTTTCAGGTTTGTATTAAAAAACACACTTAATTAAGGCCTATAAGTGCATAAAGGTTCCAAATAAAGCATAAGAAAGGTGTAATTAGTGGTGACAAGCCTAGAAAAGTGTGAAATCTTGTTACAAGACTTTACAACAATTTGAAACAAGACTTGATAAGGGATAAAAAGGGAATATTTAGATGAATTATAATAAGAAGAGTCTAGAAAATTTTATAAATGTGTTACAACACTTCACAATACCTTCACAAGACATCATAATTTGAATATTCAGGACCTAATGTGAATGTTTAAGTTACATTGCAACATTAAATCCAAGAAAAATAAGTCAAGCATCATAGGAAAAAGACCTAAATGACCATGAAATTGTCCAAGATCCATTTTTCTATAGTACACTTCTTAATTTGTAGATTACATTTGTATGTGTGTTTTATTTCCCCTGTGCTTATTTTTGTGTCTTCTTGGAGGAGCCTTGTCACCTGCATAGGTGCTTGGATATACAAGTAAAATTGTGTCATAAACTTCCTCTATTTGTTGCATCATTCTTCTATGTGTTGTATCTTGATTCTTGATAGCTAGGGATGATACAAAGCATTATGGGCATTTAGGCTTCCCTTCCATGTTGACCCAATTTTTTATTTTTATTTTGTCTTCATGTGCTCTTCTTCACATATTGATACATTTACGGATTGATGATAGTTCATACATATATTATATTATATCTATCCATCTATATCTATGAGTTGTTTTGACTTCGAATTATTAGATCCCCTTGTCTCTTGTTTCTTTGCCTTTTATTTTCTTTTCTTCTTCATCTTTCTCTCTTCTTTGCTTGCTTCTTGATGTTGTGGTGCTTATGTAATGTTCCTCGTGTGTGCGCCAACATTTCCATGTCCACATCTTGCCATGTATCATGGACCACGACATCTCTACATGTTTTTCCTTTCCTTAGGATGTTATGTGCTTGTTCATTTTGCACACACCATCCTAAGGGGGGGCTCCTACCTCTCTGATTTTTAATAAGGTGTATTCAGTGGCCAATGAATCTGTAATGTCCCCATTTTTGTGAGCATCAGAGTTCGGTGGATTTAGCCTATTCTTATCCCTCGTAGGCTAATATGCATGGTTAGAGGGTCTCTTGATGGAGCTTGGATCAGCTTCAGATTGTTAGTACTTGATCAGTTGGCTTTCGTTCGGGCTCGTTCGGACACTTCTAGCCTGAGTTGCTATTTTTAGCAGTTATTGGCAGTTAGTGTGGGACCCCTGCTATTTTTAGTAGTATGGATGGATTATGTTCATAATCACTTCATTGTTCGTCAGCTTCAGACGGCTCGAGCATCGGGTTAATATTGAAGGAGATATTAATATTTAATTGATTTAATTAAATATTAATTACTGGAGCATTATAATATAAAGTTATAATATTTTATTATAACTTAAGTGATTTTTGCTAAAGGGGTCGCCCATCATTGAAGGGGCCACTTTTAATTATATTTTATAATTAAAAGTGCTTTCGAAAATAATTGAAAAATTAAAAAGAAAAGTTCAAATTTATTTAAATGAAACCTAATTGAGAAAATTTGAACTCTTGAGGAGATATAAGGGTTTCATCGGGTTTTGAGCTGATTATGCTATGAAATTGATTTTTGATCAAGTCTTCTTCAGAGAACGAAGCCAAGGGTTTCAGTTGTCTATAGGCATTGGAGAACGAGCCATCTTCAGTGTTGCAGTTCAGAGGCTGTGAAATATCAGCTGATCTATTGCATTCAGAGGGATACCTTCATTCAGAAGCTATCACAGAACGTTCACAAAGTTTTCTTTCGGCTTGCTACAATAATCAGGTTTTCATCAAAATACCGTTGCCTTTTTAGTTGCATGTCATCGAATCTTATTTGTAATCATTCTAGAAGATTAATAAATAGACTGGTATCATCATTTTCAATAGATTCTATCATTTCTGGTGTTGCATTATTTTATATAAATTTATTTAGCATTTCCTTTCAAAAATGCAAAAACAAGAAAAAATAATCAAAACAGTCAGTTTTCAGAATCAGAGGAAACAAGGGTTTCTACAGTGGTATCAGAGCATGAATCCTGCCATCCTATGAGGGTTTAGGAAAGAATTTACAGATTAACCAGGGTTTGAAAGTTGTCAGAATTATATCAGGTGATTTTGAGAATATATTTATTGATATTCTTGCTGGTTTGATCATCATTGTTTCCGGTTTGGAAGAAATCTATTAATTTGATATCCAATCAGTTTGAGAAAATTACAGTTCTATATCACTCTGAAATTAGAGATTGGGGTTTGAGGAAATCGTGGTAAAGGAGCAATCACGATTGGAGAAATGAGGCTTTGAACTTGTGAAAGGAATCAACGCATATCTAAAGGAGTTATTAAAATCTGACTATTTGAAAAGATAGACATTCTAGATTCAACAATTTATCAGGAGGCGGGAGCTGCTTCACATAAGGACAAATGTGTTAGAGACAAAACTAATTTTTAAAGTGTTTTGCCTCATGATCCAGGAAGGCTTTTAATCAAAGAATATTTAATTTTTATCACCCAACAACAAGACAAATCGGGTTTCCGCCAACCTTTTCTGAAGATAGATATTTAGAAATAAAAAAATCGCGGGTCCCAGGTTAGATGAAAACAGCGCATCACATAAGACAAGGTAATACCTCTGGAGAACGAATTTGGAAAGTCGTGTTTGGTGACTTTCGGCATAAAGACAAATCCAGAAAAAAAGATGAAATTGAAAAGTTGGAACCAAGCGATATTAAATATGACAAAGTGAAATAAAGAATTCGATTAAACAATTGGAGTTGTGGAAAATTAAAACAGGGGCGACATCTATTAGGAGAATAAGACAAAGCATTCATTTTTTTTGGCCGATATTCTAATTGAGGAGATTGTCGATCTCTTAGGAAGACCTCACAATACAAGGTAGCCGCCAGTCATTTATCGGGTCCAGCCGGGATGAAAGTAAGATAAGCACCATTGAAGACAGGGTGTTTACAGGAGCCGCTTCCATAAAGTAGAATTTGATTAAATTCGAATGGTCAAAGACCATATTCGGATTTGTCTCCAGGAGACGGGAATAAGACAAGCGACTACCAGACATAGATGAGTTTGGATTTATTGACGGGATGTTCACTTGTTGATACTGCCGCTAAAAGACAAGAATAGGAGATCGATAATTTCTAAGTTGCAGGAGAGACGTCTATAGGATAAGACATAGGAAAAGATGATTTAAAGAAGAGATGTCTTCAGTTGGAGAAAGAACCACAACAAAAAGGAAGCTGCTCACAAGGCGTACAAGACAGAATCGCTTCCCATAGCATCGAATTCATATAAAATCAATTCACTTATCGGGCTTCTTGAGAAAAGAGACGCTTATGTTATTGGTGTACAGAGGATGCAAGAATTTTACGGGAGCTGCTTGATGAAAGATGAAATGTATTCATAAGGCTCGCTAAAGGATAAAAAGTCAGAGTAAGACAAATCGACAAGAGGAAAAGAGGCTATATCGGGTCTTGCTTGAGCAGCCAGATAAGACAAATCTGTTTGAAGGATTCGACATATAAGAGATTTTGTGAAGCTGTAGAGCACTATCATCCAGTTGTTAGACATTTTCAAGTTCCTAAATTGCATTAATATCTCCATTATAATTGTTGTAATCTGAGCATAGTCAACCCTCGTTGTAGCCAAGTTTGGGCATTCCATTGCACATAAGTTGTAAACAGGCAAAACAAGTTTGTGCATTGAATTATTAAGGAGGACGATTTCAAGAGGTACCAATTAATGGCTGCATCTGCATAAAATCTTGACAAATATTTGGTGCTGAATGGCTATGTACTCTGAGAACTTCCAATAAGAACCTGAATTCTGGGTTGACCAATTCTGCTGTAGAAAATTTTGTTAGCTGTAAATTGTTCAAGTCAGCCATTGATTCATCTGTTGTTAGTCTTGTTGCCTCAAAAATTCAAATTTATTTAGTTCTGTAGTGAACTCTGGTATTCCAATGCCGGTTAATACTTAATGATTATTATGAAATGCTCAGTGGAAAAACTATAAGTCTGACATGAAATTTCATACAGCAGACACATAACTGGGAAGATCACTTCATTTGGGAGATCAAAAATGACTTAACTCTGCAGCATACTTTCCTTGGCATATGTTGGTAATTGTAAAAGCATATTTGTTTTGAGTATAAATAGTTGAATTCAAGACAATATTCCTCAAGGTTCAAAACAGAAAATCAAAGGGTTTTCGATCAGTTTGGGCTAGTGAATAGCAGAAATGGGTTTCATGAAAACATTGGTCAGAAATAAATAGGCATTGAAAGAGCTTGAAAAATCTCAATACAAGCTCAATCGTGAGTTGTTCCGTGTAGAACGAGCGCTTTCAGAGCTTGGATGGTCTAAAGGATCCAATTCACTCCCTATCATCAAAGGGCCAACATCGCAAAACAAAATGAAGTTGTGTTCCTATTGCGGAAAGCCGTACGACTTAAACCATGATTGCCCTTTGAGACCTAAGGGAAAAGCGCATAGAATAATGTGGGCTCCCTATGAGGATTCAGAACCTAAAAAAACCAACCAGCAAAGTAATCATGAAGAATCTAAATCTGAACATGATGTCTTTTCAAGTGAGGTGTCAAGAAGCCTCTACAATGAGTTTTCAGTAGTTGGTGACCAGTATACAACTGATCCTAGGGAAGCTACACCTAACAGTCCTGATTTTCATGATAGCGATGATGAAACTTTGCATGAGTATGACACAGCAGTGTTTTCACATGTGCAAAATGATCCTATTGAATTGTCACATGAAAGTACTCCAGAATTGGGTACTAATGATGCATTGTATGTAGAGGATTCATGTCAAGGTGAATCTGATTTTTCAGATCAGACCTTTGAAAACAAGCTAGAAGGTTCATATGCTGATATGGAATCCTAGGATCATGCTTTGGATGGGCATGCAGTTAATTTGGGAGTAGAAGTGTGTGAAGGTACTGTCATACCAACAACTTCTACTTTATCAGTTGAGCCACCCTTTGAGGTACATAGCAGCAGTACCTTAGATGTTGAGGTGTGCATGGATGAAAGCACACATGATGCTGCTTATCATGAGGAGAGTGAGGACGAATCAGCCCCATATCATAGTGCATATTGTGAACCGGAAAACTTGTATGGGGGTCTTAAGCTACAGAGTCGTCATCATTTGGTTGGGCAACTAAAAGTGAATGACAATATGATTGCCACAACCATTGAGCATTTTGATGTTGCTCGTCAGATGTTGGCTACGTATGGTTGGAGTACTCCTTTGACAGATGAGCACGGTGATAGTGGTTTTTCCCTTGCAGAGATACATGCACTTTGAGAAGCAATTGGAATGATGAAACAAAATTACCTAAAACTACTGGCAGATAGGGATTTTATTCTCGAGTGGGATTGCATTTGTTATGATGCATTGCAGAGGAAGGAGGAGCAGGTTGATGAGCTCACTCATGAGCTTGAGGTGACTATGGACTCGTTGGAGAGTGCTCAGTTGGCCCTTCAAGAGTCACAGTCACGGTTGGAGGAGTTGACTGTGGAGTTGAGTTTGGCACAGTCTCCACCAGCTGCAGATACAGTACAGTTATATACAGAGGCAGTTGAGGAGGATCTTATATCCACGAGTTGTAGTGAGGATGGGGTTACACCTATCGTAGATATTGGTGCAGTCAATTCAGATGGGATGAGTGTTTTGGTTGAGAGCTCTTGTGATGAGATAGTTTATTTTTTCGAGGGTTGTGTGACAGATCACGTCACTACTTCATCATCGTCACAGGAGAGATGTGGGACATCATCCAGTATGGAGATTTGTACTTATGCTAATTTGTTTCCCCAGGACTATGATGGACAGCCATTGACAGAGGTGGGAGCATTTTATCTTGATTGCATCGTGAGGAGTGTTTATCACTTCTCCTTTGGTCCACACACGGAGGATTCGATGATGCATCGGTGTGGATCAGCCCCGAAGTTATGCCATCCGTTGTGGGATGGGTATTCACCATCTTCAGAAGATGGGATTAGCGGCTGCAAGCGTCCGACTCAGTTGTTTGCGGGGGACCACTTGCAGGAACAGCTATCAGTTTTACATCATGACGATATGTATCCAATTGGGTTTGCTACTTCTATGTCACAAGGTTTTCTTATGGGTACATGGTTACAGGATGACTACGGTGTCAGTTGGCATGATGGCTTGGTCAGTTATCACATTCATGAGGGTTTAGCAGAGGACAGGGAGAGATTCAGTGTAGCAGATGTTTCTAGAAGTTCTTTTCTCCGCATGACAGATGGATGTGAATTCAGATTGTATTGGGATCAAGGTGGTGACAGTTTTGGCACTGAGTATTGGATGGGTCCCATTGTGTTACTTCACCACTCACAACATGGTGAAGTTGGAGGTAGTAGAGCATAGTGGCAGCCTGAGGATGACAGACATGACAGACTTTCACTATGGGTTTGGGATCCAGGGATAGCTTGTGCAGTTGTGTTTTTGTTGATGCTACAAGAGATAGTTAGTGATGTGTGGGACACTTCACAGTTCTTATTTTGGGCCTTCCGAGGAGTTGGGTTTCTTTGCAGTAGAGATTGCTTAAGGACAAGCAATTTTAGGGAGGGGGACTGTAATGTCCCCATTTTTGTGAGCATCAGAGTTCGGTGGATTTAGCCTATTCTTAGCCCTCGTAGGCTAATATGCATGGTTAGAGGGTCTCTTGATGGAGCTTGGCTCAACTTCAGATTGTCAGTACTTAATCAGTTGGCTTTCGTTCGGGCTCGTTCGGACACTTCTAGCCTGAGTTGCTATTTTTAGCAGTTATTTGCAGTCAGCGTGGGACCCCTGCTATTTTTAGCAGTATGGATGGATTATGTTCAGAATCACTTCATTGTTCATTAGCTTCAGACGGCTCGAGCATCGGGTTAATATTGAAGGAGATATTAATATTTAATTGATTTAATTAAATATTAATTACTGGAGCATTATAATATAAAGTTATAATATTTTATTATAACTTAAGTGATTTTTGCTAAAGGGGTCGCCCATCATTGAAGGGGCCACTTTTAATTATATTTTATAATTAAAAGTTCTTTCAAAAACTATTGAAAAATTAAAAAGAAAAGTTTGAATTTATTTAAATGAAACCTAATTGAGAAAATTCGAACTCTTGAGGAGATATAAGGGTTTCATTGGGTTTTGAGCTGATTATGTTATGAAATTGATTTTTGATCAAGTCTTCTTCAGAGAACGAAGCCAAGGGTTTCAGTTGTCTACAGGCATTGGAGAACGAGCCATCTTCAGTGTTGCAGTTCAGAGGCTGTGAAATATCAGCTGATCTATTGCATTCAGAGGGATACCTTCATTTAGAAGCTATCACAGAATGTTCACAGAGTTTTCTTTCGGCTTGCTGCAATAATCAGGTTTTCATCAAAATACCGTTGCCTTTTTAGTTGCATGTCATCGAATCTTATTTGTAATCATTCCAGAAGATTAATAAATAGACTGGCATCAGCATGTTTAATAGATTCTATCATTTCCGGTGTTGCATTATTTTATATAAATTTATTCAGCATTTCCTTTCAAAAACGCAAAAACAAGAAAAAACAATCAAAGCAGTCAGTTTTCAGAATCAGAGGAAACAAGGGTTTCTACAGAATCCCTTGCTGAAAATATTTACATTTTTCAAAAATCGCATCCTTTGAAAAGGATTCTCTTAGCAAGATTTTTTTTTAAAAACAAATTCGTAGCAAAAAGAATTGAGATTTCGCCTCTTAGGAGGCCATTCTTCTTTTTTCAGATTCCTTGAAAAAAGAGAATCTTTCAAAAGGATTCCTTGATGATAGAATTGTTTGCAAAAAAATATTTCACTTTTCAAATAGAGCGTCCTTTTAGTAGACTCCTCTTTCTTTTGAAGGGTTTTTGAGGGACCCCTTTGAAAGCTTCTCCTTCAATTGCTTGTTCCAAGATATGATTTTCTATCTACATGAATTTTTGCTTGCCTAACATGTCTTGTCTGCAGATTAACATGTTACCTTGCAGGACCAAGCACCTGTGAGGGTCAATTCGACTCTATAGAGCCCTTCACATCTGGCCTCCCTTAGGATCGAATACTTGTGGCACCTCCTTTATAGGATCAAGAAATTGTGGCACCTCCTTTGTAGGACTAAACACCAGTGAATAATTTTCATTCTATAGAACTAAGCACTTGTGGAACCCTTTGATCATCGTCTAGGGATCGAGCACTTATGGAGCTAGTTTTGTAGGATTGACAACCTGTAGAGTCTTTTTTTCACCTTTCGCAGGACCCAGGATCTGTGACATTTTTGTTCAAATCTTCATAGGATCGAGTGCCTATGGAGCCATCTCTCTCCTACACCTCAGTTCGCTAGATTGTAGTCTGCTTCCATGACGGTTCAGGTATATGTTTTTTGAGATCTTTCACTCTACTTTATTATGCATCACTGACACATATGCTCACTAAAGTGAGGTGAAAATGTAATGGCATGAATTTACACCTCTCGTAAATTTTTCGTTTATACACCCCTTACCTTAGAAAACACGATATCAATGATGTATTTTCTACATTCGCTTCCATGTTTCTTCCACTTGGTAGCTCATTTGTGTGTCGGTGGGGGAATTTTTTTTGAGGATGCTAGGGCAGTGCACGGATGTCTGCATGGTGCATTTCCATCTTGACAAGATTCTCATCTCTAGAATCTATAAATGAATTACACTCGTCCATTGGACACAAAGTGTAATGTTCGCTACTCTTTGGACCAACTTCAAATAGGATTTTGCCTCCTTCATTCATTCAATTTAGCTATTCCTTCATTCAATCCAACTTCTTCACACTTCTTCGATCTTAGACACACTTCTTGAAAACTTCTTTATCAATCTCTCACTTAAGCTCCTTCATGCTTCACCACCACCATTGTAGCTACAAGTCACTACTTTGTTGTCTCCTCCTCTTCTGTGTTGCAGTAACATTGGCTTTAGAGAGCTTGTGAGCTCGCATCTTCCTCCATTTTCCTTGAGTGCACTTGGTTGAGAAGTTGATATCCATCCACTTCCATTTACTTTTGCATTATCTACTCACGTAGTAGCATATTGTTGTTTTAACATTTCTTGGTATTTCCATTTCTATAGCTTCTTTATCATCTTTCTACAATCATTTCTATTTGGCTATTCGTGGAGGTGAAAACACTAAGGTGGGGGACTAATTGAGGCAGTCCTCTAAACATAGCCCCAACATTTTCTCATTCTTGTGTGTGTAGGTTGTTCGTCAAGTGAATATTTTGAAGACCTCAACTCACAGGTTTGAAGGTCTGTTTCTACCACCTTCCCCTTGTCACATTCTAGCTTAGTATTGTTAAAGTATTCTTCTTGTTATTTTTGTTATTGTGCATTTTTTATCTTTGTCATAGCATAAAACTTTGTTAATCAGGTAGTCAATAAGTTTTTTGGTGTTCTATACTATACCTTACACTTTTTGTCTGTAAGGCTGCCAGTGTGTTCTTGAGACCCCAACACAACACGTTTGAGTATGTGATCTACGTTGTAGTCCTCTAGTAGTGGGTTGTTTGAGTTATGGTCCAAACCTTGAAAAAAAACTCTCTTGATTCCTTGAAACATTTGGGTTAGCAGAAGGAAAATGACAGAATAGTTGTCCTTCTTTTTCATCCCTTGAAACCATAAACCTTTTAAATCCATTTTTCTAGCTTGAGGTAGACCAGGGAAGCCTATTGTTCTAGAATCTCCAGTGACCTAAAGTCCCTAAGTATTTGGCCCCCCTCCTCTACAACAACAAACCATAGAATAGACCAAAAAAATTTGATATTAAAGTCTTTCCCTAGTCCATTAATTATATGGCATGAAACATGTGAAACACTTCCATTATAGCCAACAATGCACCGTTTACTCAATGTATTCATCACAGAAAAGTTCCATCCCATTAGCGCATTTGTCATTTCAACCCCCTGTCTTGGTGGGTCCCTTTGCATACTATTTTGTATGTGTTGATGGATTTTTGTATATTATGATGTCTTGGACATGCTATTTTGTAGGGAGCTTTTTGTGTCCTAATTTTATAGCCAACTTAACACAAATTAAACTAAAACATTGAAAATAGTCAATATCAATCAATATTCAAATTTTACATCATAGAATTGGAACTTTGAAACCCATTAGATCAAAATATAATTACCCACAGTGAGTTGTCTATTCAATATGCATGTAGCGGTCAATTAGATTTGGCAAGACACCACACTCAAATATCAAATGAGTTGAGCAGTCATTATCTTGAAATGATTGCAACTCTTTATAAAAATAAAATATACAATGTAAATAAAATGAAACAATTGTAAATTGGGATGGCTGCACATGGTTGTAGCAAGCCACCCAACAATATGACAATAATAACCATTTCAAGTGCTGGAGGCGGTGGGTCTATCACTAACAAAATGAACAAATACAAATACTTCAGACATATTCCAAATAATATTATTAGATGCTTTTTTAGTGCCACTTTATTACCAGCTCAAAATAAATTAAACAAAAATAAGACAAATAAACAATATTAATCATAGTTAAATTCTAGGGGACCCCTTCAAAGAAACAAACAAAGGAACAAAAAAATTCTTTAGGCGTGCTTTTAACTTTATGATGGACTAAAAAAAAATTAAGCCAAAGCAAACAAAATAAACAATATCAATCATATTCAAATTTTACATCATACAATTGAAACTTTGAATCTCATTAAATCAGAACTAAATTTCCTAGAGTGAAATGCCTATTCAATTTGCATTTAGAAACTTATAAAAATTTCATAAGACACAACACTCAAATGCGAAATAAATTGAATAGTCATTATCTTGACAGCTGCATCTTTCAATAAAAATAACATAAACTATACAAATAAAATTAAACAATTTTAAATTGGAATGGTTGCACATGACTGAAGCAGGCCACCCCTGTTTCCTCTCAAAATGGACAAACAAAATGTACAAAGACAAATACTCCAAGCATGCTCCAAATAATATTATTACATGATATTTTAAATGCGAATTTAACACCACACAATAATATTATCATATGCTTTTTATCGCTCCACATACAGTCTGATCACCAGCTCCACACAAATTAAAGCAAAAGCCAAAACAATATCAATCGGAATAGAATTGCCTAATGTGGATGGCATGGAACGCCCTTTCAATTTGCATGTACTGCACCCACTGGATGTCTGACAGGGCACGGCCCACAAGTGTCGGTAGGTACTCATTATCTTTCATGTTCCACACAAGCGCACTATGTAAAGTTAACGTCTTACAAGCCCAGAAAAAATTGGGTGGAATTGAGGCATTAAATACCCAGCTTTCGTACCTCTCAAATCATTCTTAAAATGGCTTTCATCTCTCCTCTCCGTTCCACTTGGAGCTTTTTTTACTAATGTATTTCCAAAGCAAAGCAGAAGAAGGGTGGATTTAGTTGTTAGCACCAAACCTAGCAAGCTCCCAGTGAAACGGAAAGGAGAGAAGGAAGACATTCTAAAAATGATTTAAGAGGTGCAAAAGCTGGGTATTTAAAGTCTCCTTGTTACGTAGAACACGCAGAGACACTGATTAGGGAAGTGAAGGAGGTGTTCAATGGAATGTCAAGTCATAATTCTTCTGTCCACGAACGCCTTTCCATGGTGGACAACGTTGAACGCCTTGGAATGGATCGGCATTTCCAAAAGGAGATAAAATAAGCTCTTGATTATGTTTACAGGTTTGTTTCTTATAACAACCTTCAACAGCTAAATCTTAAAGCAATGTATTTATTTGCTCACTTGATGTTTACAAACGAATAGCAGGTATTGGAACGACGATGGCATTGAAAGTGGTAAATGCCTTGGCAGTTCGAATTCTTCTCCTGCATAGATACCAAGTCTCTTCAGGTGCTATCCAAGCTAAATTTCATGGTCCATCCACTTATAATTCTTAATATTGCCTTGGTTTAGTAGGTGTTCAGCATTTTTGAAAGTTATTAAAATGGTTATTTTGATTCTTCTATTCCTTTCTGTTTAACATTCTATTGATGATCTTTTTGTCACATTCTAATCTTACATATTTTTGTCACATTCTAATCTTCTTTGTATGTAAGATGTGACAAAGTTTCAGTTTAATTCTTTTAATATGTTTTTGTTTCAGGAGCTTCTGTATGCTTCTGATGTGCTGCTGTTTACAATTGCTTTTGATATTGTAGTTTTTGTTCACAATAGTTATTGCTGTTTCATTTTTTTTATGCTGTAAGTTTCTGCTGTGTTAATATTTATAGCTGTTATGTTGGGAAATGGTCAACATTTCTCTTGAAATTCGTGACATGGACTAACCGCCTTCCGTGGATCCATTAACTCTAGCACTTGTATTAAGCATTAATAGGTCAATCTTTTGGTGCAACGACAATTGTGGGGCCAACAATTGGTATCGGAGCCAAAGGTGCCGAGTTCGAATCCCCTCAGCTTGCATTGAGGGGGAGATTGTTGGCAAATGGTCAGCTCTCCCCTAGGAATTCGTGAAATGGACTAACTGCCTCCCGTGGATCCGTTAACTTTGACAGTTGTATCAACATTAACAAATCAATCTTTTGATGCAACGACAATTGTGAGGCCAACATGTTATTGTTGTTATTCTTTGTAGGTCCCCACATGTTATTGTTGTTGTTCTTTGTAGGTTTTGTTAACAACTGATATTACTGTTTTTCTTTGTAATTTCTATTTGCTTCATTCAATTAAAAAAAACATTCCATCCTACCTATAATCTTAATATTACTTGGTTTATCCATTTAATATTGCACATCTATTAAATAGATAAAATTAGATGGGCTTTTGGTGTTAGGTAGTGGCTGCTTATTCATTTGTCATTTTATGGAAAAAAGTTCATGGTCTTAAATGAGCTTATTATGTATCAATCGTACTAAATGTAAGGCACCCAAAATCATAAAAGATATGGTTGCGATTGTGTGGAAATGCGTACCTCTCATTGAAAGATTTTAGTCCAAGTCTATTACTTTTGTATTAAATAACTAAAAGATTTTATAGATTTGGTACAAAACTTACCAAAAAGAATATTTATTTATGATAATCTTCTATAATTCGTAAAATATTTATAAGATTATTAAATTTTAATCTTATCTCTTATTAAATTGAAAAGCATTTATTTAATTTATTATATATTTTTGTATATATTCTTATATTTGTTGATTGATTTAGTCATTTAAAAACATAAAGAATATTACTTTAATTAATACTAATATTTGTTTTTATTATATATTAAATAGTTGGTAGCTTCTGAAAAATATTTATGTTCTTAATCACTCCTACTAATTTAGTAGAATTTTATGTATATTTTTTGTTTTTGGGAAATCCTTAGATTCCTCTTATTAAAAAGAGATGTATACAAGATAATAAAGTATATCATTTTAATTTAAAAGTCTTTCTATTTTTCTATAATTTCACTTTAAATACCATTTCACAATTTAATCATTTGGTCTGACCTTATAATTATCTATTTTTTTATCACCAAGAAAATAATTAATTGTTGATCCTTTAGTTCACCTATTAGTATTTATCTTCACCATCTCATAAAATCTTCCTCTAAAGTTAAAAAATACATTGTATTCTTTTTTGCCAATGATTTTTTCTGATTAAAATAAATATTGCTTAAACTTGAACTTTGAAAGCGGCATGAATAGATTATTTTAAGCTTAAAAATATAATAACTTAGAATTACATCACTCACTCACATTAAAAAACCACTTATACTATTACTCTTGATAATTTAAATAACTATACCTTTGTAGTTTTGTTGGACTATTATCATTGCCATTTTTCACACTAATACCTTGATAGAGCTCCTAAAATTTTAAAATTTTGGGCTCATTCTGCACTTGGTAATGGCCTGTCACATATGTGCCCATAGGTAGGGTTTAGGGTTTTAGCTCTGTAACCTTGCTTTCAAGTCCCTTACATTTTAAACCTTGGGAATTTTAATTTTTTGTTAACCTACTCTACCCAGTCGTCGGTTGAACAAGTCACAACTTAGGCCATCATAAACATCCTTTTACCAACCCCTTTCTCTTAGGTATGTCAGTTTCCTAGTTTTACTTCATCATTTCAATAATGCCGAAGGTTAGGCTGAAATATTTTATTAAACTTTCCTTAGGAAAGTGTTTTCCTTGAGGGTCAAAATTTGTCAACCTAGTCATGGCCCCATTTTAAGTCATATTTTTTGGCATGTGCAGAGATATTGTACATTGGATCTAAAGGTGAAATCCTAGCTGCCCATCACACAATGCGCAAGAGTTGAAGAATGACCGCTAGAAGGTATGCAAGGTGTATGATTGTGTGATGCGTGTCCTTGCCATGGAGGGGCCTAGTCTGTTGGCATCATATCAGACACCCAGTACTTTTCAGATCAACGGTCCATAAGCATCATCAAGGTTAAATCCCAACTGCCCATTGCACACTTCACAACATTAATTTAATGCTCGTCGGGAGATGTGCGAGGTCTGTGATTAGGCAGCATGTGTGTTGTTATGTCTACTGGGAGAAGGAAGTGGAGCCCATGAGAAGGAATGATGTGGCTTCCAGTCGGCATGCTCTCATTGGTTGACGAGTTAGGGAATTGTTACAAAGTAAATTCAAACTATGTTGAATCAATCTGAGTCATTCATGGTGCCATCTCAGAGGGAAATCAATGACTGCTATTTGAAATTGAACAAATAAGCATAAGAGTTTTTTTTCTCGCACAAGCGAGCAGTAATGGCTGAAATGACATTAGCAATTATTGTAATTGGGTGATAGAAATACATAAAATTGATTTCCTCACATTGTTGAAGATTACAAGCTGGTGCAGAGCAACTGGAAGATTGATCAAAGTGTTTGAGCTGAGACATGATCAAATTAGGGTTCTTGTAAATAATAAAAGTTGTGAGTACATTTAAAACTAAACTTTGTGCTTTATTCGAATTATCTCGAATTAGGGCATGTTGTGATTGTTTTCTTCCAATTAATTTAGGGGTATGTGCAGGATCATCATGGAAAAAATAGGCCCTTAAGTGGTGATAAAATTCATAAAAATTAGAGTTAGGCATCTTGACATAAAAATTTGAATAAGTTATCTATATTATTTCAAAAATATGTAAGAATAGAATCTATAGCAAATTGAATGTAGTTTCTAAACTACTAGGTTTATTTAAAACAAAATCTATTTGGTGAAAATTTGAAATTTTGATGTAGTTGCACTTAAATTTCAGGGGAAAAATAAGTAGGTGTTTATTTGACGACCCTAACTACAATAAAATGATAATATTTTTTTATAAGATTTTAGAGATAAGTAGAGGACTCATGTCCAGATGTGATGCACATTTTTTTGTAATTTTTTTCTAAGTAAATAATTAATTATGATTTTTTTATTACAAATTTAAAAAAATATAAAAAACTCATATGTCTGACCACCTTAACTTGGTCAAAACTTCATGAAATTCATTTGTTTTTTAATCCTATAGTATGCAAAGCATAGAATGTGATGCATGTTTTGGATTCAAAAAATGTAATATCATTTGAAAGCTATAGATTTTTTTCAATTAGCTTATCAATCAAGAATTTTGTCGTAATTCAAATAGAAAATGAATAATAATTATTTATTAAATTCAAAGTAAAGAATATTTTATATTGGTGGAAAGCCAAGAATCTTCTTTAAAAACCCTTTCCATTTCAATAATTTTGGGTAATAAAAAAGTCGTTAGCCACATATCCTATACATACCCATCATATCACCACTTTTTAGCCCATCATGATCCTTCACATATGCTTAGCCTACATGCTTTAATTGCTTTATTGCATTAAAGTTGTTTATAAAATTGCTGCCCTCATTTGAATTTGTTTAAGTCTGCATTTCCTGATTGCACCCTAAGCTACTAATTGAAGAAATTAGGTTTTCAAGCTCCTTTATGTTAGAACCCTAGTCCATTATACACCTATCTAGGTATCCATGGCTACCAAAACATAAAAGCCTTATTTTGAAGCCCTAGCTAGGTTACTCTTTGATGACATTGTTGACCAGCTTAAACCCTCGATCAACAAAAGAAATCAAGGAGTAGTGATATATTATGGCCCCAAAATTTATGAAGGATTATAGGACAAGCTGGGCTAGGTCAAGGATGCTAAATTTCCCTATACTAGTTGGAAAATGTTTAGAAATTGGTTTGGGAACAAAAATTGTGATTATCCCATTTTCCATACTTGGAGATTGGACATGGGGAAACTTGTGGTCCCAAATGTGTATGTGGATGTGAACCTACTCAAAGATATTGTAGCCAAATATGATCCTATGTCCATAATTGTTAGGGCATGTAATGGTGCTGAGGTGGCCAAGATTACCAAGGAAGGGATTGCATAAATTTTTAAACTACAGGAGTGGAATGAGGATATGGTCCCCATTGACATTGACACCTTCATAAAGGAATATGAGAATACCAAAGTCTTGTTCTGAGATACAATGTTTCCAATGCACATTGCTTCAACTGGACATGGAAAGAATAGGAAGTAGATTAAGATTGGAAAAGATGAGAAGGAACCTTTTCCTATGAATGACTTTACCCACTACTTCATAAAGACTATCTGCTCCTTTTATCAAATCATTGGTTTTTATGCACTTGAAACTATACCAATTGAATATCTATACAAGAAAAACAATATAAATAGTATGCAACCTTTAATGTGGTTTATGATTATGCCACTTATCTAGCAGAAAACATGCATAAGTTCTTGGTTGAGCTTAAGGGAGGAAAGTATTGGGTGAAATTCTGGTGGTATTCTATTTTGATGCATATGATATAAAGAAAGAGAAGTATTTTGCTGAAGACATGTCCTTGAAGAAGGTGGAAGGTGATATTGAGCTACCAATCCAATGTTAGACCCAAATCCTAGATATGGATGACCAAAAGTTTGATTATGTGTTCTTCCATAATGTCTTTGCATCTAAGATGAGGAGATTCCTAGTTCTTGATCCACTAAGGATCCCTAAAGAAATTAATGACTTCCTAAGGCCTATGGAATGGAGGCTTGAGTTGAATATAACCCATAATTGGGGAGATATCATTCCATATCTAAATAGAACCATATTCAGGCTGTATGGGACTATTGTTTACCCTTTTGTGCTACCAAGAGATGTATCCCTCAAGATTGGATTTATAGAAGTCATGAGATAGTTGGTTGGATCCCAAGAGTGCCACTTGCTAGAAAATAAAAAGAAGGGTTCATTTTTACTTGAGTACACAACATTTACATATTTTTTGTTGATAAAAGGAAATTGGAAGGCTTTGGGGGAAGTCCTCAAGCCCTACAAATTGATGATAGCTCACCCTATAAATCATTACCCTACGGGATTTATTCATGCATTAAAAAAAATGAGATCATTGGCTGTGTTTGTTCACAATTCTACTTACCTGAAGATGTTATAAGAAACATTTTTGACTTCCAAGCACAAGAGGAAAGGAAAAAAATGTAAATTTCCTTCAACAAGATGGTAGAAAGGATTAGGAGGGAAAATCCAAGATATGACCCTATGCCTAACATTCAAGGGAAATTCAACCAGATAAGGTATGTAATAGAGAATTTTGAAAGTGTTGTTGGTGTGTCGAGAATAGTAGAAGTAACCAGGGATAAGGGAAAATCTTTGGCAACTAAAGAAGGATGATCTATACAATTGGAGGAGAGGAACTCCTATCAGCCACCCAAAATGATTTAGATGTATACTAGGAAAAGAGAAACATATAAGGAGTAGATAGAGCCAACCCCTGTTGCATTAGACGATTCAAGGTTAGCCTCTCCAATTGGATCAACTTCATTGCATCCTAGGAGATCCTCATCTATTATAATTAATATTGATTCCCCTCCAAGAAGTTCTCCTCCTCATGAGCAACCACCAATTAAGAAAAAAAGGGTTGAGAAGATCCTAGTAGTAGATTACCCTAATAGTGAAGAAGATGATATTGTGATAACCCTTGAATATATGCAACAAGAGATGGCTTCTCCTTCAAGAGAAGTTGCATCAAGCTTTGGGACATGTATCCTAAGATTGGGAAAAAATGAATTGAGTGGTTTGAGTAATATTAGTGATGTGAGAGTGGAGGCTTGCAAAGAGTTTATGGAAGATGATTCATTTATTAAAACACCAGCATTAAGGGATTTTGTATGGAGAGAAAAATCTAAAGAATATGCAGAGCGAGTTGCTATTCAAAGAAGTTCAAACCCTGAATTTTCTGAGAATGTTATCCAAACCAATGTGATGCAAGAAATGAGGAAGTAGTTTAAGAATATTACACCTAAGGAGGGAAGACAACTTGTGTAAAAGAGTGGTGTTTTTTTATTACCTGAATGGGATATTGTTGATGCAATGGTATTAGATAATATAAGAAGGACTAATAAGCCTTTATTTCAAATTGAAGAAGTTAGGCTAGCACTTCAAGGATCTACACTTAGTCAAGAATGGGATGCTCTGGAAATATGGTCATTATCTCTTAGTTCAAGGAAGCCCAAAGTTGTAGAGATATCAAAATTTAGTGGTAGATTGATTGTAAAAAGAGTTGCAGACACTCTAACATTAGAAGCTGTTGATATGACTATAAATGCTACTAGGCTCACAAAAGCAAGAATTGAACATCTCACCAATGATAGCGATATGTTTAGAGCCAAGTACCATGAGCTTCTAGATGAATACAATAAAATTCAACAGAGAGTAGCTAAGCTTGAAATAGAGCAAGAATTTTGCAAACAACAAGTAGAAATGGTGAGGTCTCAAGGGCCAGCTAGCTCAAGCCATACTTCTCTCATTCCTCCTACAACTCATCCTCAATCTCCTCCATAGGTGAGAAGCCATTGTCAATTGTTCCTTACAACATGGGTCAGGAGCCCATTACAATAGAGAATCTGAGTACATTAGAGGTAGCTCCATCTACTGAACCCTAAAAAGGACAATTACTTTAGCAAATTGGGGTGTACAAGAAGATGCTTCAGAAAACACATGATATGATGCATGAGAACAATGATAAGATTGTTCATACTATTCTGAAGCACCTTAATAATAA
The DNA here is from genome assembly GCA_007258455.2 of Sequoia sempervirens. Taxonomy (NCBI): domain Eukaryota; kingdom Viridiplantae; phylum Streptophyta; class Pinopsida; order Cupressales; family Cupressaceae; genus Sequoia; species Sequoia sempervirens. Next base: position 293,718,752 of record VDFB02075321.1, read on the forward strand.
AATTTAAGGTAAATTGAATAGTGTCCATGATAGTTACTCTTTGATGCTTAGAGCAATGGAGATGTCTTAGAGAGATGGAGAATTGGGAACCCCACTCTTAGATAGATGGATTCGTAGGGTTAGTGATTTGAAGTTAATGGCAATTGGGGAAAAGCAATGCGAGGAAAAATATCCAAAGGTGATCTCGACTTAAAAGTTTGTCAGTGATGTTAGGGAACAACCATTCCATGGGTATGTTGATCCATTAGAGTAGAAAATAAAAGAGTTAAAGATCAAGTATGATTAGGCAGAGTTGGCACTGTTACTTGACATATTGAAAGCCCATGATGAAGTGAAAGCTTTGCAAATGTGGAAGAATCATGTGGACACCACAATTGTTTCTCAAGCAAGATTAATTTGCGGGGATGTTAATATTGACATGCTTAAAGATAATTTGGAGAAGTTATCTTTCATTATTAGTTTCCTCAAATAATTTGATAAGGAAGATAATTCAATGATGACAAAGTATTCTCCTTATATAAAGGAAATAGATGAAATTATTGAATTCAATTGGCCATCATAGGAGGAAAACAAACAATGGAAAAGGATATTTTTTGCTGGATTGGATTAATAAATTCAGAATGGAACACATATACTCAGTCAAGTATTGTACAGGTTTGGCCTCTGAGGTTATAATGTATAAAGTATGTTTCTCCTAATTAAAGGTACCATAGGTAAATAGTGATCGCTAATGATGTGGATGATGGCTGGGAATTTTGTTTTCTTTTCCTACCTATGCATGTTTTGTCATCTTTCTAAATGGAACAGACGTGCTACATCAATTTAAAGGATATTATTTTCAACATGTGCCTCTTGGAAGGAAGGTATGTTTCTTCGCAACAAATGGAAATAATCTTCGTCTTATGTGTATTCCCTCCAATTGAAAAATGTAAATATAACTATAAAGGGAATATTTTCTTGTAGTGGTCCAATTAGGATATGACATTTGCAATATTGGCCCGAATCTTGGTTTTCTCCCTTGTTTCCATAAAAGGGAATTCAAGGCCAATAATGTAGGTATTTTTTTGAATTTTGGAATCAAATTGTGTAATTGAAGAACACAAAGCGAATATGATAGAAGTCCTTTTCTAATGCTTTGAGTTTATATTGTAACTTTCATCAAATGTATGGTTCTTGAGCATATCTAAATGATAATGCAATTTTTCAAAGTCTATAGTCTCTCCAATTTTAATTTGTACTTGAATTATTAATTAAAATACTCATCAAAGATCATTTCATTAATTTTCATCATTTTCATGCTTTGGTGTATACTTTGATTTTAGCCCTGGTTTAAAGAATCAGTTAAAATGCTTATATCAAATCATTAATTCATGTTCAATATAATTGGATTTGATAAGTAGTCTTAGAACTCGATTATGGATTTATGAATTACAAAGTAAATTCATGTAGATCTTAGATATTCAAGATTAAATGTACCTTGCATTTCAATTTGCATCAACTCCTAGCTTGTAGATGATGGCACTAATCTTGAAATCCTTGTAAGCATTTCTTATGATTCCAGCCACCCAACTTGAGAACACAATTTTGAATAATCTTTAGATCAATATTTAATTTGTTGTGGTTGGTGTTGTTTTGTATTCCCAGTTTTAGATGTGTAAAAATTTCATTGTAATGCCAATTTCTTGAAGGATTTCATCTTCCCAGCCTTTGATTAGAAAATATCTGCTTAGCTATGTAATGTATACATTAATTATTTAGAATAGTCATATAATTTACATTATAGGACTACCGTCCCAGGTTTTACAGAGCCTGAATTATAGGAGATAAAGCAATTAGTGGCACATCTTGTTTGTTTGTCACTTATCTTGTAGGTATTTGAGAATTGAGTTTGGAAAACTCATAGGTACCTTGTGAAATCTGATTGGTTCATTGAAAATAAAAAATAGAATGGTTACTCTATTGGGGATGTAAGCTTGATAATTATTAGTTCTCGAGAATGCCTTATCATAGATCACTATGTTATATGGTGATATTTACCTATAGAGTTGGTCTATTTGATGTGTTTGCTAAGTATTAATCAAATATTTATCATGTATTTCACCACAGTTCATGATAAGTTTCTCACCTTTTTTTGAAAATATTGTGTTCAAAGTTCATACAAAAGAACTTCGCATGTGTCAAAGTCTGTCTCAATTTCTAAGGATTTGGTGAAATTTGCATAAAGCATAACAAAAATTTCTACTAATTGGTCCCAACGAATTTGGGTGGTGACAAAGAAGTCTTTGCACCGGTGCGAGCTAGTGTTTAAAGATATCAAAGATGTAAAGGAGAAGAATAAAAAGAAATTGAAATGTTTGACATACGTGAAGAATATCCAAGTAAAAATGCGAGGAACACAAGGCCATATGAAGAAGCATCGAAGGAAGAAGCAGGAAGGTGAATTACCCCAGAACATGAACATACATGGGAAGTGGGTGAAAGAAAAGGACATTAAAAAGTGTAAGTCTACTCTTCATCTGGTCCCTAAATGTGATATTCGTTCTAGCTCTAGTTCAGAATGTGAAAGGAATTTTCTATATTTTAGTGATAGTACTTCTATTGAGAGAGGAGAGGTTTTTATGAAGTCTATTGTAAATGAGAAATCCTTAGACCTAGGCTTACGAGCCATGGAAAGGAGGGAAAGAGATAGAATACAAAGTGATAATGCTAGTGCTAGATGCGCTAGAGCTGAAGAGTAGTTGACCTTGAATTCCCATCCGTATACTCCCATTAATTTAGATTTGTGAATGAGAAATGATGAGTATTCCCATAATGCTGCTCCCAGTCAACTTGAGACTGTAGTAGCATTTGATGGAGATTCTACTTTTCCTCAAGAAGAAGAGGTTCTAAATGATATGCAATTTCTCAGAGAAAGAGCCTCAAAATGCAATGAGAATAAAAAGAAGAGGGATGATGAGAAAGAGAGAAGAATAAGAGAAGTCATGTTGCAGAGGGATTTGTTAAGAAGAAATGATGAGGAGATGGAAGCATTGGACAAGTTAGCAACTGAAGTTGTCTAAGTAACTGGTCCCATTGTGCAAAAGATTGTTGTAAAGATCCATGCAATTCCCTTTGTTGATAATGCTGTTGTAAATCCACAAACCAACACTATTGACAAGAATTATATCCCAGTTGACCCTCCTCTGAAAAATACAAACCACGATCCCCATAAAGTTGATAAAGGAAAGAGACCCCTAAATGAAGGAGTAAAAATAAATGAAGGAGGTTCTTCTAAGAAGGACACACAGTAGGATGAATCTATCCCATTATTTGAAAGGTTGGTAAAGGAAAATGAAGAATTGGAGAAAAGAATGAAAAAGATGGAACTAATGGTAGTAAATACTGAGATGAAAAGGAAACTTGGTTTCCTAGAGTCCACTATAAAAGGTTCTATCCCTAAGACCCATAGTCCTCAAGCCTTCACATAATCCTGAAGTCCTCATATAAATGAGAAAACATAATCTAGTGGAAACCCCTCTAGCTCATCCTCATAGCCTAAAGACAAGGCTAGAACAGTTCATTTTAATGATCAACATGATTCCCAACATAGAAGGTCTATAAACAATAATGCTAGAAGGAGGGATCATGATAGCTAGGATGAGGAATGAATTGTTGGTAGGAGATTGTTCCACATTGATAGGTGCAAAAAATTATGTTTTGAGAACATTTCTGGATATCCATATCGAGTCCCAGATAATGCAAGGAAGCATTTTCCTAAGTTCATTGGAAATAATGCTCTTAGTGTTGAGGACCATTTAAAGGAATTCCAAATTTTTGTGGAGGATTTTGAATTATGGGATGACATTGTAGCTATGAAATATTTTATGCAATCTTTGACAGAAGTTGCCAAGGATTGGTATAGGAGCTTTCCTAATGAAAGCATTGACTATGAGGATTCTTTCTATCGGATCTTTAGGGAATAATATGGAGACCAAATTGATCCTCGGTTTAGGCTTAATGATTATAACAATATTACAAAGGGGCATAATGAACTGGAAACTGAATTCAATGTAATGTTTTAGAAGGAAATGTATAAAATCCCTACTTACTTGAGACCTATTGAAAATGAATGTCTAGTCATATATTGCAATGCATACAACTCAAAGATGTTATTTACTCAGAGACAAGAATCCACAGTACTTGAGAGAGGCGTACAAGATGGCAGTCAATATTGAGAATAATAGAAGGGCATCAGGTAAAGTGGGACGAAGGGATTAGCCAAAACCTTTAAAGAACCAAAAAGTTAAGAATGAAAAGACAACCAAAGCTTCACCCCTGATGAAAAATTATATCAGGTTCTTAGCCTATTGTAGAAGGTGGCCAAGAATGACAAGCCACAATTCCAGAGAAATGAAATGCCACTAAGACTGTAGGACTATCCCTATCACACAAATTGGCATAATGGCAAGCTAGTTAATAATAATTAGAATAATATCCAAGGAACACCTAATCTTTTCTAGAAACATTCCACAAATGTTACTGAAGAATTTCCTTGGTGTGGAGTGTGCTAGATGCCTCACTCTGCACAACAATGTGTTGTTGCTAGATCAATAGATGAATCGATAGAGGATCAAGGAGTTTATTATGATTCTCATGAAAAAGAGGGCACTGTGAATGTGCTTATGACCAGATCAAATCTAGGTTGTGAAGAATTCTCCTCAGATGATGAGCCTAACCGAAGTGATGTGGATATTCAAAGGCATGAGTTGAGCTCTTATCATCAACAAGTATTCTCAGATAGAGAATGGGAGAATGAATGCATAAATGCATGGTCTACACTCTTGAGTCAATTAATGTTTTTTTAGGAGGCCCTCAAATGAGGAAATTGAGAGGTACACAATTGCATTGGTTACTAAGGAAAAAAATGACTATCATTTAATGAATATAATTGTGGGTGGTAATCAGGGTAGCCCGGGGATCTTGTTTGTTAAGGAAAACAAAGCAGAAGACAAGGCAACAAATAAAGAGAACAAGAAAGAAGAGAAAAATCCCAAAGAGGGTAAACAAATGAGAATTTGGGCTAGAAAGGGCACTAAGGTGAAAATTAATGGTGAAGCTTCCCATTAGGCTAGAGATGTGAAACCTAGTGTTGAGAAGGTTCAAGGACAAGGCGAAAAGGTAATTCCTCAAGAATTAATAATCCCTAAGTTACCAAATTATTCTCCAGTAGATATGTTTTAGGTATTATCTCAAGTCAAATTCACATTCCCATTCCCAGAAATGATGAGTGTAACTAAGGGTAAATTTTAGGATTAGATTATCAAATGAATTGAAAGCATAAACCCAAAGAAGTAATGAAGTGCAAAGGAAAATAAATGAAAACACACAAAATAGAAATATCTCACTCAGTATCTTCAATCTCCATGGCTGATCTCCATTACACCTTCTAACTTGTTGATTTGTGTTGCCCTCAGATCGAGTGTGTGAGCAATCTTGACTATGCCATTGTCCTAAACAAGCTTTGAAGGATTTGAATCTTAAATTCCTATGCCTATGACAATATGATAAATGAAAATAATAACTATGAATGCTAAATGACTATAATGCCTATATTAATGAAGTGGTCCCTAATTCTGAACAAAATTGTCATTTTATAGAAAACACAATTTTAAATGGATGAACGAGATCAACTCTTGATAGAAACCTAAAATCAGAGGACGAGATTTCATTTGATAATCCCTAATCAGGGTTAGGGTAAAATCCTTAAGTGAGCGGTCAAGATGTCACAGGAGAAAATCGAATCAATGGTGGAGAAAAGAGGAGATAATTAATTTTGAAAATAAAGATTTTCAAAATTGAGAAGATAAAGATAGCCTGCTTTGTGAGATTTATAAAAGATGGACTGAAAAGCAAATTTGATAAAATCAAGAACCTGCTTGCTTTATTTGATTTTTGGAAAAAATCTACCAATCAACTCAAACTATGAATTTTGTGAGACAAATAAATAATCTTTTTCAGATTATTTACTACAATGGACTGTCAGTTAAGATTGTGATGACATTTTAAATAATTTCATTTATTTAAAATGAGATGAATATTAATTTTGTCAATTTAAATAATTAAAGATAATTATTTAATTTAGCAGATAAGATTAAGAATTAAATAAATTAATGAATTCATTTAATTATGACAATTAGTGACATATTAAATAAATAAATAAAACTTATTTACTTAATAATCAAGAAGAAATAAATGACGAAGGGTAATTAAATAAATTAAGAAATTTATTTAATTAAGGGAAGACTTAGATAATTAATGACGTATTTAACAAATAAATAAGATTTATTTATTTAATAATCATGGGGAATAAGAGGACATGAATTAATTAAATAATTATGAATTATTTAATTAATAGACGAATGTGGACCAAAGACATAATTAAGTGTCATAATTATGCTAGGACAAAAGTGGTAAAAATAAGCTTGCAGGTTTAGGTCATTTTTAGGTGTCTACATTTTGCCCCTCTTTGTCATAATGTCACTTGTTGCATTGTGACAAAGAAAATAAGTCATAGCCATGCCCCAGTGAAGGTAAAGGTTATCAATGCCCCCTCCGGAAATTTTTCAAATTTTGAGTCGGCAGCAGAAAAATTTGGAAAGGGTCCCGATAAGTGAATTCAGTGACCAAAAGAACAATGGCACAGTCGGTTTTGGATTCTGACATGTTTAAGACAGTCTACGGGGTAGTCAAACGTGGTCAAATGAGCCTCAAGCAGTAACTCACCTGAGAAAATGTCATTTTGACCTTATAAATAGGTTGACAAAGGGGTAAAAGTCAATTCATTTTCACTATTTACCTTGCAAATTTTGAGAGCTCAGAGCGAAAAAGAGCACAGCAAGGATGGTGATTCCAGTCATAGAGCATCGTGGGGAGATTGTGCGGACATTCAAGTGGCCAGAGGGCTCAGAGCCAGCGGTATGTACCCCTGTCCCACTTTGTAATTTTTTTATTTTAAGAGTCATAATTAGGTTTATAGGGCGAATAACGAATGCGCCGCGACGCATATGCGTTCGCGTTTGATGCATTCGCATTTGCGTTCGACGCATATGATGTGTTGTGATGTAAGTGGGGAGGGGAATTTAGGCAGAACGGTGTTTTGCGATGCATTCGACCTTTCGAGTCGCATTTGAATATTTGAATGCCGCAATCGTCCATTTGCAACGCATTCGCTTTTTTGCTCGACACAATTATTATTATGCGACGCATTCACTTTTCTGTGACACAAGTGTCAAATTTCACGACGCAAGCGTGAACATGCGACACATTTGACAAAGCAAACGACACATTTGCGGTTTTGGACCACATTTGATGTACGGAACGACGCAATTGACGTTTTGAGACACAATTTCCCTAATGCAATGCATTTTCTTTTGACCTTGACCTGAGTTGATTTTGATGCTAGTGCAACTTTAAACGCTTTTAATAATACTGAGAGTTTGTACAAAAGGTACTGACGACTTGTTTGGCTTTTGCAGAGGCAGCTTGCCCCAATTTACACACGAGAGAGCAGACCAATAACAATTCAGTTTGCTGACTAGTTGAGCCCACAAGAGCGGCGATGATTGATGCGACTGGGATTATTCTATGTTGCTTACATGCCTGCCATTCAGGCAAACAGGGGATTACTGACTGTGCTGTGTGAGCGGTGGCATTCGGAGACCTGCTCCTTCGACCTGCCGACAGGTGAGGCCACTATTACTTTAGAGGATGTCTACCGGATTCTGCGAGTGCTGATTCAAGGGGAGTGGATCATCTACGACCCTCATCATGGTGAGCAGACCTTCTAAGCGTACTACTGAGATCAGGGTGGAGGATTGGGCATCTAGGGATATGAGATTAGATAGGAGTTCATGGCAGAGCACTATGGTCACTTTGATGCATTCCTTGCGACCTTGATTGTAGGTATTTTGGTTCCCGACCGTCAGGGACACGGATTCCCTATTGACTGGGGAGACGTCCTGGTTGGTATGAGACGAGACAGGACTGTTTATGCTTGGGGTCCCTGTTTGCTAGGGACACTTTACCATTAGTTGCATGATGTTGCCTATAGGAGGGCAGAGAGTATCTCCTGCGGGACTATTTTGATGATGATCTGGGCTTGGGAGCACATTGCCATATTTCATCCTCCCATTTAGAGACCACAGTTGGCCGAGGGGATGCCCTATGCCTATTACTGCGTAGGTGCTTTACAGTAGACTCAAATGGGTGAGACAGGCTGGTGGCGACACAGGATTGACACGATGGTGTCTTTCATCTGGAGACCATACAGAGACTGCGGGTAGTGGGACGATGAGGACGAGCACCTTAGCCTTTGTAGACAGTACATGTATTTGATTGGGAGGACCATGCAGACCTCACTTATCATCGAGATGTATTTGCCATAGCGTGTCCTTAGGCAGTTCAGAGAGCAGCAGGGTGTACCTACAGGGATAGCCGAGTATGCCCGGTCGTCTAGAGAGTATGCTTAGGGACCAGCCATTCTAGTGGCCTTTGCAGAGCAGCAGATTGATGGGCTAGGAGCCTAGGCATGGGGATGGAGAGGTGGGATAGCCGATCTCAGGGCCACAGCGGACTATGATTTATGGTGGCAGGCACATAGACTAGTGTCGTTGATAGATCATAACGGGCCAGCTCCTGTGGACAGGCAGTCAATGATACCTCGTGTGTCAAGGGCTAGACAGGGAGGTAGAGGCGGTGACAGGGGTAGAGGTCAGGGGAGGGATGGAGGTAGGGATGGAGACAGAGGCAGGGGGAGATGATGGCGGAGATGACTAGAGGCGACGGTGAGACAGTTAGAGACAGGGCTGGAGGATGTGACAACGCATGGCGAGGGTAGCATTAGATGCTATCCCTGAGGTTGGCGAGGAGGGGGAGAGAGAGGAGCACCCTAGGCAGGAGGGAGAGGGTGAGGAGAGATGGGAGGAGGGGGTGGAGATGGGGAGACAGGAGGAGGAGGCAGAGGAGGAGAGACATATGGAGGAGGCGGAGGAGGAGAGACATGAGGAGGACGTGGCAGAGGAGGAGAGACATGAGGACACGGAGGAGGAGAGACATGAGGAGGACATGGCAGTGGCAGAAGATGTGGCCCACGATGATGATGATGAGGATGATGCCATGGATGAGGCTGAGAGACTGCTCAGATGGAAGATGGTAGAGGGCAAGGAGGAGACACCCTCCAGTTCAACGTTGCCCCATGATGCCACGACCGACCAGAGAGTGGCAGACTTACAGAGGATATTAGATGAGAGAATGGCCTAGGTCAGATCATTGCAGTCTGAGTTAGAGGTAGCCTAAGTAGAGCGGGATCAGGCAGTGATCTGCTAGCAAGATTCAGCCCAGTGGTGCACACAGTTTGTGGCATTATGTACAGGGCCTGCAAGGGATATGGCTCGCGAGTTGGCCAGGGTGAGCATGAGATTGGGATAGTATAGTACATTGTACGAATAGGAAGTGCCACCTGAGCGACGAGATCCTACCTTGTCACGGTCATAGACAAGGACATGCAGTGGCCATAGATCAGGTAGTGCTAGTGGAGCAGGAGTCACACCAGCGTCAGAGGGTCTACCTCGACAGGGCACCCATCAGGGCACAAGTCACATCACTCACGCCGACACACCCCGAGTCACCATTCGAGCCATAGTCATGGGTGAACTGGTTCAGTATAGAGGTTAGTACAGGGACATCCATTGGTTGTTGATCCATCTACTTCTCAGAGTCAGGTAGCAGTGACATCACATATGTTAATTGCCGTGGACATGACACCTTCATTCTCAGTTCCACCAGTAGCACAGATAGAGGTTGCTATAGGTTCACCCATGATTTCAGTATCGGTGACAGAGCTTCCACCTCCACACTCTTCACCATGAGGGGATGATGAGAGTCTACCCTAGGGGCATGCTTGTTTTTATGACACATTATGTATACTATTGAGCTTGTGAGCTCCATTTTTGAGATATCTATTGACTCTATCCTGTGACATTGTACATTTTGAGATGGTACTTATATGATGATGCAATTTTGATGTGGCCTACATGTGTGTTATGTGATGTTCTTTGATTTATGCATATGATGTGATGTCCTATGTATGATGCTTAATTTATGATGCCATGTATGTCCTATGATGTGTACTTATGATTATGATGCCATGATAATGTAGTGCTTACTTATGTGAGATGATGATGATAAAAAATATGCATAATGTATTTATGAAATGGGTGCAATGTTGATGATTATGTTACTGCAATGTTTGTGATTATGTAAATGCTATGGATGATGTATGTATGGACCTAATGCAATGTTTATATGATCATGTATGCACTTATGTTTTTGAATGTCACAGGATATCATCGTGAGATGGACGAGAGAAGATGAACAGATTGACAAGAGAAGATGACTAGACCAAGGAAGAGAAGGTGACCAGACCGAAGGAGATGCATGTTAATTCCTAGACCAAATCCTTCAAAGCTTTACTGTAGGATTTTAATATTATTGCTCTTAATCATCATTGGGTAGACTGTTGTAATGACCCACAAACACCATGATATGACATAGATCAAGGTGTGCAAGGTTGTACCATTACATAAGACTAGCAGTCACAGACAAGGATGATCATGACTCATACTAAGAGCATGATTGCCCCAATCTTTTGTCATAATCAACCACAAGTAGAAGAAGACAAAGAAAAATCATGAAACATTATTGCTTCTCTAAATCTTGTTTCCAGGACATCCTTGAGAAACTAGCGACATGATTGCCAAAAATATAACAAAATAGAGCCCTTATCATGATACGTCGTTGTTTTTCTAAATCCCAGAATTAGGACCTCGCTGAGAAACTAGTAGTCATGTGTGTCAATCGTCATGATACGTTGCTACTTCTCTAAATCCTGGTAGTGGGATCTCGCTGAAAAACTAATAACATGATAAAAATCCAAAAGGCAAGTGTCAAATGTTTGCCAAGTGCATCTAGATATCCATTGTTCTGATGTCAAGATGCCATGTTTAATAGTGTCAAGATGCCGAAATGTTAAATTTTTTGATGATCTTAGATGAAAAATGTCGAGAATTGCCGAATTCAGGAAGGACACATCCTGAATAACGTTGATGTCAAGAGAATTTGATCCTTAATAGTCAAAAGGGGTCCCTTGAAATGATGACGATGCCTAGGAAGGACACATCCTAAGGCATAGATGACAGAGTTGGTTCTTCAGAAGGACACATCCGAAGAGTACTAATGTCACGAGGAGTGATCCTTAGATGTCAAGAGGATTGCTCAAAATGTCGAATGATAATGACGATGCCTAGGAAAGACACATCCTAAGGCATGAATGACAGAGGTTATCATTCAGAAGGACACATCTAAAGATTAACCAAGGGTTGTCAGTTTGACAGGTTATGGTGATTTGACTTGTTTTGACCAAGTTTGACTCGTGCTGACTAGATGTCGTGATTATCACGATGGTATGTGTTGATGAGATTTGTCATGTTGCGATAAATGATTGTCATAATTTGCTTTATGAGTTTTGGTCGTTTGGGAAAGATTTGCGTTGACTTGAAGACTTTTTGATGTGTGTGCCAGTGTGATGTCATGAACCCTAATGGACTGACCTAGTGCGGCCTCAGAGGCTCATCGATAGATGGCCTTGCCTACGTCATACACTTAGAGACCTTGTAGTTCTACACGACCAATAACTTTGTATTGATGACCAAAGATTGTGCCATGATTTTATTTTGACAAACCTAAAAGGACTGACCTAATGTCTTGGGGACTCGAAACTGAGTCCTTCCTATGTAGCAAATGCGTAGAGACAACGTAGTTCAGACAAACGACAAAGACTTGATCGATTGACGGGATAGATTTGACCAAAGATGATCCTATGTTTGAAATTTTGTTGTGGTTTTCTTCAGGACATATTTCAATTTTTAGGTCTTTCTTTAGGACATTTTGTGATGTTTTTTGTCTTTTTTCAAGACATTTTCAATGTTTAGGTCTTTTTTCAGGACTTTTTCAAAGCTTAGGTCTTTTTCTAGGACTTTTTTCAATGTTTAGGTTTTTTTTCGGGACTTTTTCAATGTTTAGGTCTTTTTTCAGGACTTTTTCAATGTTTAGGTCTTTTTTTAGGACTTTTTTTAATGTTTAGGTCTTTTTTTAGGACTTTTTTCAATATTTTCCGAAGCCATATGTGACATCCACTGTAGTTATATGATACAAATTTTTCCCCCAGTCAGGTCCAAGACCTAGCCAACTTTAAGGAATATGGACGTGATGCTGCTGGTTTACTAGATGGACAGTCATCAGGACTTGATGTCAATCGTTTATCAACCATGAAAGGAAGGGTATAATGTCATGTCGACTGGCATGATAATGGCATGAGATGTCCTTCATCCTAAGCGAAGGCAGAAAAAGTGATAGTAGATGGCAGAGTAATGATCGATTACGCATGGTGCCTGTTTGCCAAGTTTTCACCATGGTACCTATCCAAAGTGCCTGTTTGCCAGGTTTTCACTGTTGGATGAAATTTTTCTCTTTACTATTTTGTCATTTTTCTTTTTTCTTTTTTTGTTGTTGTTGAGATGCTTGTTTGTCAGGTTTTCATCAAGGCAGTGATTTTTTTTTTATCATTTTCTAATTTTTTTGTATTTTTTCCATTCTTAGCTCGACCTCCTGATGCTATGTGTAGAACTTCCGGAGATGTAGACTGTTGATAGGCTCTGTCAATTGTTCTCCATATAGAGTCACCAACTGATAGGCACCAAAACCAAAATAAGATATGATGACATAAGGACCCAACCAATTCAGTTCAAGCTTTCCTGGCTTTTCTCTGTCAGCTTGGTTCTTAGGGTTTTGCATTAGGACTAAGTCACCAATGTCAAATTTCCTGACCATGACCCTCTTATTGTAACTGCAACAGAGACAATTGTGATACACTTGTAGATGGTTCAGGGAATTCTTCCTTCTTTCTTCTAGCATTTCTAGCTCATGTAGGCACGATTGTCTATACTCCTCTTCATCCGTTAAACCCTTCAGGGAGACTCGTAACGAAGGAATTTTGACCTCAATGGGCAAGATTGCCTCAGCACCAAAGACTAGGGAAAATGGAGTGGCTCTTGTAGGCATATGAATGCTAGTCCAATAAGCCCACAAAGCTGAGTTGAGTTGTATATGCCAGTCACAGCCAACGTCATTAACTATCTTTTTGAGGATTTTAACAATGGTTTTATTCTACGCCTCAGCTTGACCATTTCCTTGTGGGTAATATGGAGATGAAAAATGGTGTTGGATATGAAATCACTCACATAACTCATGAACATCCTGGTTTTTGAATGGACGTCCATTGTCAGTGATGATGGATTGCAGAAGGCCATACCAGCAAATGATGTAGTTAAGGATGAACTTGGATATTTGTTTGCCGATAATATATGTCAATGGGACGGCTTCAATCCACTTCGTAGAATACTCAATGGCAGTGATAATGAATTTATGGCCATTGGATGAGGTTGGATGGATCTTACCCATGAGGTCTTGATTCCCCATTGAGCGAAGGGCCAAGGAGAGGTGATCGGCCAAAGTTCCTGTGCGAGAGCATGGATAAAATCACTGTGAATTTGACATTTGTGACAAGTCTTGACATATTCTAATGCATCCTTTTTAATGGTTGGCCAATAGTACCCAAGTCTTGTTATCTTCTTAGCTAGAGTAGGACCACTCAAATGAGATCCGCATATACTGTCATGTACTTCGCGTAAGGTTGTACCCGTGTCGTTAGTGTCGAGACATCTAAGGAGGGTATCAAGTCAAAGCTACGGTGGTAAAGGGTGTCACTGACGATGGCATATCTCGCAGCTTTTCTAATGAAGGACTTCTTTTGGTTATTGGATAGGTTGGGTGGAAGGGTTTGGGATTTAAGGTAGTTGTGAATGTCTTGACACCAGGGAGAGTTGCGACCAACAAGTTTGTAGACCATTTCTGATTCTGGAATGTCATAGACAGGAACCAACAATTGTTCTATGAGAAACTCCAACTATGGCAGATTGCTTGGGATGTCAAGGAGAGAGCCTATTGTAGCCATTGCATCCGCTGCTTTGTTCTATGTTCATGGAACTTGTTCAAAAGTTACCATATGAAAGTATGTTTGGAAACTGTCAACCATTCGCTTATAGGGCATCAACTTCTCATCTTTTGTGTCATAGTCATCATTAACCTGGTCGATGACAAGCTGAGAATCTCCATAGACATGTAGTGCTCTAATTTCCATTTTATTGCCATTCTTAGTCATGTAACCAATGCCTCATATTCTGCCACATTGTTTGTGCATGGGAATGCAATGCAGAAAGACTTAGGAATGGAGTCTCCTTGAGGGGTGATAAACAAGATTCCTGCCCCCGAGCCATGATTTGTGTGTGACCCGTCAAAATAGAGTCGCCAAGGTGCCTTAGGTTCCGTATGGAATATCGACTCATTTGGAAAATCTGCCACTAGCGGGTGATCACTTTGCAAAGGTGTGTCTGCCAGTTGGTCTACAATGACTTGTCCTTTTATCGCCTTTCTTTTCACATATTGAATATCATATTCACTTAAAATCATGACCCATTTTTCTAGACGTCCTGTTAATGCTGCCCTGCTCAACAAATATTTTAGGGGGTCGATCTTTGCTACTAGCTGCATCTGATGGCTTAGCATGTAATGCCTTAGTTTTTGTGCTACAAAGACCACGGCTAGGCAAGCTCGTTCAATTGGTGTGTAGTTCAGCTCATACCTGAACAACATCTGACTAATATAGTATATAGCTCTTTCTTTTTCTTCTTGGTCGTTTTGTGCTAATAATGCCCCCAGTGTTGAACTAGTTGTCAAGATGTATAGGATCAATGGCTTTCCATGAATGGGAGGCATGAGAACTGGTGTTGACAGTAGATAGTCTTTGATTTGCTGAAAGGCTTCTTGACATTTGTCTGTCCACACAAAGGGAATAGCCTTGTGCAATAGATATTGGAATGGGTGGCACTTGTCAGCCAATTGGGCTATGAAGCACTGAATAGATTGTACCTTGCCTTGTAGAGTTCTGAGTTCACTGATTCCTCTGGGAGGAGGCATGTCTATGATGGCTTTGAATTTTTCCGAATCAACCTCAATGCCTCTTCAAGAAACTATGTAGCCCAAGAGTTTACCTGATGTTACACCGAAGACACATTTCTTAGGATTTAGTCATAGTTTGTATTCTTGCAATCGTTTGAAAATTATGTCTAAAACCCTGAGGTGATCTTTCCTAGTTGCTGATTTAGCCAATAGGTCATCTACATAATCTTCCATTATTTTATGCATCATGTCATGGAAGATTGTAGTCATAGCCCTTTGATATGTGGCACGTACATTTTTGAGACCGAAGGGCATGACATTCCAACAGTATGTTCCCCATGGGCAAGTAAATTCTGTTTTGTGCTGGTCTTCTGGGGCAATGCGAATCTGATTATAGTCAGAGAAACCATCCATGAGGGATAGCATCTCATATCCTGCTGTAAGGTCAACTATGATGTCAATGTTGGGTAAAGGAAAGTGATCATTTGGGCATGCCTTATTTAGATCTCTAAAATTTGTGTAGACGTAGATCAACCCATTTGGTTTTGTTACCGGTACCAAGTTAGATATCCATTCTGCATAGTCAATCAACCAGATGAATCCAGCATCTAGAAGTTTCTTCAACTCTGCCTTGACCAATAGAGTGACTTGAGGGTGCATTTTGCATAACTTCTGCTTGACTGGTTTGACATTAGGCAATAGTGGCAGATGGTGTAGGACCAGTTCTAGGTCTAATCCTGGCATGTCCGCATAGGACCATGTGAAGTTTATTTTATGTTTAGTAAAGAATTTATTAAATTCTGGCCTCTCTTCTTCAGTCAATGATGCAGCAAAGAGGACCATTTTGGGATCTTCTGCAATCGATATGTTATCTTCTATGGTATCTTCTACCAGCATAGCTGACTTCTCTTGTTGCACAGGAAGAAATTCTAGTCCTCCATCTTTGGGCGCCTTAGAGAGGTTTTCACCTGTAGATACGTCCTTTGTTTTTACTATTTTATCGTCAAAAGGTTCCTTTCGGTTTTCACCTAGAGACATTTCATTTTTTATTTATTTTTATTTTTACTTTTGTGACTGGAGGACGGAGCAGTCTCACCGAAGTATGCCATGTAATCTAGATCAATAGTGAATCCTACCTTGTGGTCACCATTAGGTATGTCCTCGCATAATCCCATAAATTATACAATTGTCTCATCATTCTGAAATGTATTCAGGACTGGCGGGCCTTGTTGGTCCCAATCGACTAGTTGAGGATAAACTAGTGAAATGCCATTGTCAACGTGTTGGTGAATTGTGGGGAGGATGCAAAAAGCATGCAAATGGATTCAGTGATATTGTAGATGAGGTTATCATCATCCAACTCCACATCGGATTCTATCCAATATTCCCCTTTGCTTGTCTCATATTCGTTGTCAAAATAAGGGGTGAAGGACCTAGATTCATGATTATCAATGTCATTTGGTAATTCAGATGGGTTGGACTGATGGGATTCAGGTAGTGGGGTTTGTAAATCATAGGGGGTGGTAATGGGAGTTTGACTATTTGGTGCCTGATCAATTTTAAATGTTTGCCAAAATATTTGTTCAGAGGTCAGTTCCCCTTCTTTGACAAACAAATCATCTAGGCAACAGTCACTTAAGGATCGTTCTGAGCCATATTCCCACTCTTGGGAGTCAGTTTCGGTGAGGGTTTCCCTAGTAGTCTCGACACTATCCAAAGCATGTACTTGCTCACTTGAAAGTCCAGAGGTACGTCGATCTTCATAGTCGAGCAATCCAAACCCTAATCCAAGATACTTTGGTATTTTGAAAGGTTCTATGGGCTCTCTTCGACCAGCTTTATTTCTGCCCAAGCCACTAGTACCATCGTAGCCCTTAGCCCTCATTATATCATAACCCTTGCCATATTTTTGAACTAGTAATGGGGGTAGTGCAATAGTATCCTTATAGATCCATCCTGTGATGTCATTAAGGTCTTCATTACTCATGTCCCCCCATTTGATGAAAACTATTTTTGGTGGAACCTTAAAAAAAATTGGGGTTCCATTCTGAAACATGGCCTACCGTAGACCTTTGGTGACTTGGGTATTGTTGTTATGTTGTATGCTGTGTGCAGTTTGAATTCTCCGCAGCCAAGGTCCTGGATCTTGACAGTGGATTCAGCCTTAGGGTTTACGGAAGGTGGTGGTATGGCAGAAGACGTGGATGGAGCGGATGTGGAAGATGATGTGAGTGCAGATGGGTCGATGTATTTGGATGACGAGGAGCCAGGTGCTTCTCGATTAATAGGTACTCAATTTTCAGAGATACCCCTTAAGTTTGTACACTATTGGGAAGGGTTGGGGTCTCCGTATATGGTTATTTCTGTGCCGTCAAATGGAAACTTTAGGCATTGGTGATATGTGGATGGAATGGATTTTAAGGCATGTATCCATGGACGACCGAGCAAGATATTGTATGGTAGTTCCAAATCCAGAACCTGGCAGGTTGTGTCCACAATGATTGGTCCCACTCTGATAGGGAGAGAGATAACGCCACGTGAAGAGCATTATTCATCATCATATGCTTTGATCACTATACTCTTTGTTGGGTCCATGCATGCATCGGAGAATCCTAGAGCCTTAACCTGTTTGAGGGAGCATATGTTCAATCTTGCTCCACCATCTACTAAAACCCATCTGACTTTGTGTTTGTGGACAAACGTTTCTATGTGCAAGGCATCGTTGTGGTTGGTTTTAGGTGATGAATAGTCTTGATCTGAGAAGGTGACATGGTGAGGCATAGTGAGGTATCCCACCATGGTCTCAAACTAATTGACATCAATGTCCTTAGGGACTAACGACTCTTACAGGGTTTTATCTAGTATATCCTTGTGCGTGGGAGAGATACGAAGCAGCTCAAGTATAGAGATTTGTGCGAGAGTCTTGCCCAGCTGGTCGATAAGGTTAAACTGGCTTTTGGTTTGTCTCTGCTTTGTGGTCAGGCTGGGTTTTGTTTGTTTAGCAGATGGGCCAGGTATGGTAATTTTGGGTTGCCTAGCAAGAGACAGACCAGCTATGGTGACCTTGCCACTTCGAGTAGTAGCATTACACTGAGGTGCTCTCTTGATCATAATGGTGTTGATGTATTCATCATCAGTTTGTACATTATTTATAATTGGTCCACTAGAATAGTCGTACTTGGATCGGGCAAAGTTAGCTTGATTATTGTTTGTCTATGGACCTGAGGTGGAAGCATTATGAGAACCATGGTCTTGTAGTGGATTCTTATGGATAGTATGATCTGAATTGGAGGCGAATTGAGATCTGCCTACTTCAATGATACGTCTTTTGATAAGATCTTGTACTAGGTTTTTCAATTGTCGACAGTTAGAGGTTTTACGTCCTTTTGTACGATGATAATCGCAGATTGCATTATTGTCCCACCATGCTGGTTTGAATTGTCCTAGGTCATCTGGTTTTGGTTCCTGAAGTGTGATGACGCCAGTCTGGATGCATTTCTTGAGGACTTCCTCAATGGGCTCACCTAAAGAAGTGTATGTGCGACCTTTAGGAAATTGTCTCATTTGACGGTATTGCCCCTGATTGTTTTGGCCACTCTGGTTGTTTGAAAGGACATTGAGAGGAGGTGTCAATGTCGTTGTTGGTTTTTTTTGTTGTTGAACCCCTTTTAGGGCCAGTACAGGACACACAATGTTTGCAGTCTTGGCGTCAACAACACTGTCATTTGTAACGTGTTTATTTTTAACCCAATATTTGTTTTTGTTGGCAGGTGGATTGACGTTTGTGTTCTTGGGACTGTATCTTAGTTCTCCATTTGTGATAAGGGATTTCTCAATCTAGACCCCTTTTTCAACTAAGTCTGTGAATTTTGTGCAACAATGTACTTGCAATGCATATTTTAGGGGCCCAAGAAGTGTTTGCACAAACATGTCGACCTTTTCCCTTTCAGGTATATCAATATGACATCGACTAGCTAGACTTCTCCATTTCTAAAAGAATGGGATGAAAGTCTCACTAGCATCCTCTTGCGTGAGATTGCACAAGCTAGTGATAGAGGTATCCATGTCAATGTTGTACGCGTAATTTTTTATGAATTTTTTTTTAAGCTCATCCCATGTTTGGATATCCTTTTGAGTGGAAAACCATTCAAGTGTAGGACCCACTAGACTTTTAGAGAAAAGTCTCAACAAGTATGTTTGTTCATAAGCGATGTCCATACAATTAGTTGCAAACTCACAAACATGTTCAATGGGGTTTGTCTTGCCTCTATATTTTGTGAAATTGGGTGACACATATCCTGGAGAAAACAGAGGCATGTATAAGCTCATGTTGAATGGGTATACATTTAAATCATATGATATTTCTGATTTCTTTCCTGATACATATATGTTTTGGATATTTTTCTCTATACCCATCAATCGCGTTTGTAAGGCATCCATAACAGGATCATTTGTGGTCTCGTGTGTTGGGTTGCCTGGTACACCATAGGTCCTTGTTTGTTGTGTGTGAAAATTGGTGAATTGTGGCAATATGGATTGTTGTGACATGTATGATGTGTGTGGATTGGTGTGTTGTTGGTACTAAAAGTTAGGGTTGGGTGTATGTTGGTGAGTATGAACGTGGGATGAGTAGGTTGGAATATGTCCCCCAGCCATTTGTGTTGATATTTGGGGAATATGGTGACCATAAACATTTTGATTTGTGAATGATGTCATGGGTTGTGTTTGTTGACTACCTTGTCCAAATTGCTGATTTTGTGCAAGGGGAATGTTCGTGTTGTGCCCTTGGGGTTTGATGGTATTTGATAGTATTGACGTGTTCACATTTTGTTGTTGTACTTGAATGAATACATGTTGTTTGCTTCCCCCCAAAGGATTTTGCAAGATGCTAATGAGAGGGTGTGTCGAAGGTGTACTCATGGTACTAGATGTGGTTGTCAAGGGGGGATTGTTGTGACTTGATGATGCCCCCGTGACATTTACTGTTGTGGTAAAGAGAGGGTTTGAATAATTTTCACACGTTTCCGAGGGGCCATAGGCGGTTCCAGCCGATTATGATAGTGTCGTGGATGTTGGGGGCATTGTGGCCAATTGTGATCCTCCAATAGATGTTACGTTTATTGAGTTGGAGGTGTTTGAGATGTTGGGAGTAGCATGTACTATCATTGTAGTGTCAAAGAAAGTGTTGCTCGTAGTGTTGGAAAGTTGATCACTATTTGACAAGTTATGTGTGTTATTGATCTTAGGGTCTGGGGATGTTGATCTCAACGTGTCGATGTCAAATCCTTTAGGTAATTTGGCTCCTTGACTTAAGAGTATGGCCAAGTATCTATCTCTGTCATATAGGACCATTTGTTCGATGAATTGAGAGGCCTCTGAATCTTGTGCCACTACCTCTAGGTTTTCCTCAAGTATTTGACCGTATTCATCTTTACGCAAGAATAGTTCAAATGGACTGTTTGATGAGGGGGGTGTTGTTGTGAGAGGTTGGTCCTTTGTGTTGGAAAATGGATCGTCAAAAGTTCAGTTTGGATTGTATGTGGGATTGTTGATAGTGGACATGGGGTCTTTTCAAAAGTTTTCCATTTGTCTCTTTTGTTTTTGGAGTCTAGATTCTACAATAAAATGATATTGCTCAAAATGGAGATGACAACTAAATGCAAGGATAACACTATGTGAAGTCTAAGTTCAAAATGATGACTAAAATGTGTAATTTTTTTGGATTTTTGGGAATAAAAAATGCAATGTCCAAACCTATAATGCAATTTAAGACAAGGATATCTAAGCACTTCTAAACTGACTCTTTGTTTTCAATTTTGGTTACTAAAGGACTTTGCTGAAAATAACAAGATGACAAGGCCAATATGACTAGTGAGTTTTCCTAACTAGACTTTTGAGTTGGAAAAAAAATCTCACAAAAAGGGACAATGACTGAAAAAGATAATGATCATGAAGTCCAAGATAACCTAGTTTAAAAAATAATGACATTTGCGAATTGGTGCTGAGATTTATCTAATCCAAAGTATGCAATGATTTGAAGCCTAGGGACAAACTAATGTAAAAAGTATGCACCTAAAAATAATGAATGGTGAAACCTATGGTAAAGAATGCAAACTAATGGACAAAAGTTTTGAGCAATTTCAGAATTAGTTTCTAATAGGATTCCTTTGGAAACAGTGTTTGAAAAAGTACTGACAAAGTGTGGACTCATATTTGGATATGTTTCAAGGTTTCATTCATGACAGGCGAATGCATCGTTTGATGCTGTGAATGCGTCACAGTTTGTCAAATGCAATTTGTTTTTGTGATTGTGGCTATTGGACTGTCAGATGCGACTTGGTTTTGCATATGCGGCTCTGTAGTGTTTAGATGCGTCGAGATGCATACAGATGTGGCGTTTTAAATATCAAATGCGGTTTAACAGAGCAATTGCGGTGCAGAAAATCAATTGTAATTCAACAGATGTGACACAATTTTGTTTAAAATTGATTTTCTTGTCATTTTGATGGCAAGTTTGATATGTTTGGTGTCGAATGTTTTGTTTAGAATTGTAAATGTGATGAAACTAGAAAGCACTTGACAAACACATTGTTTTGAATGTAAGCAATCACACATAAGACAAGTAAAATCCTAAAAGGCCAATAGGCCAAGGGTTTGTATACTTGATAAATCCCATCGATATACCCCAGATTGGTGATAAACACCTTTCCTTCTTGAGAGCGGATAGCTTAGAATTTTGGTGGCATTGGCTCCCCTCCATAGCTCATTATTGTCATTTGAGCACACCAAATTCAGATTCTTTGGGTAATGACATCCCGAGAATTGCTATCTCTACTCAAGGGGATTAGTAGTGAGTGTCTTCGGGCATGATACTGTACTCTGCACTATATCAAGCAATGTCCAATAGAACGGTTGGACGCTAAGACAAGAGGTGTTTAATACGGGCATTCCGTTATTGGGGCATGATCCATGCGACAAGAGTCCCCTTTCGGATCCATCTCGTTGGAACCACACTCGTGATTCTTGGGCTTTCCCCAAGAATCCACTTTTATATACCAGCTGGAAGTCCCTTGGTGTCAGGGTGCTACCAGTCTGAGTCATCCTGGGGTGAGTACTTTTTCCCACCAGAAAAGGCCCAAGTTCTAGAGTTATTAATCATTTCTCTTACACCCAGGATCGCTCAAAAGCACAAGGGGAGAGGATACTTCGATTACCAAATTGTGAGGGTGACACAAAATAAGATGGGTCTGGTTTTTTGATCACCTAATTTTCACAAGGTGAGAGCATAATCAGCTACCACCTTCAAGCACAATCAGATAGAATCAAACACACATCCATTGTAAAGCACCAAATGAAGTGTTTTCTACACTAGAAATCGCAAACATGTTGTTTGAGAAATGAGTCTTTGACAAATGTAGCTGCAAAACTGCAAGTTAGCAGTTTCATCCACCAGTCTTGGACCCATGAAACATAATTGCCACACACTGCGAAACACGATTAGTAACATGAAAGCCCCTACTGGGTAGAATGCAGAAAATAAAACTAGAGTGCTAAAAAGAATAAGAAAGAACAGAAAAACCTCAAAAACCTGAATGTAAATGAGAAGAAAACATTACTAGGCGAATGCATCACGACAGAGTGAATGCGTCTCTATGTTAGTCAAATGCGGCTCGGTATTTCAACTACGGCTTTTCGGACTACGATTGTGAGTTGACAGAGCGATTGCGGCGTTTGAGTCTTCAAATGCGTCATGACGCATCCGATGCATCACGATTAAAAAAAAAATGACTGCGTCGCTCCGTACCTGTACCTGCAAAAATGACAAAAAAGACACGAAAACCATACAAAAATAATAGCAAATAACAGAGTCGTGTTCACGTCGGGTTCACCAATGTAACTAAGGGTAAATTTTTGGATTAGATTATCAAATGAATTGAAAGCATAAACCCAAAGAAGTAATGAAGTGCAAAGGAAAATAAATGAAAACACACAAAATAGAACAATCTCACTCAGTATCTTCAATCTCCATGGCTGATCTCCATTACACCTTCTAACTTGTTGATTTGTGTTGCCCTCAGATCGAGTGTGTGAGCAATCTTGACTATGCCATTGTCCTAAACAAGCTTTGAAGGATTTGAATCTTAAATTCCTATGCCTATGACAATATGATAAATGAAAATAATAACTATGAATGCTAAATGACTATAATGCCTATATTAATGAAGTGGTCCCTAATTCTGAACAAAATTGTCATTTTATAGAAAACACAATTTTAAATGGATGGACGAGATCGACTCTTGACAGAAACCTAAAATCAGAGGACGAGATTTCATTTGATAATCCCTAATCAGGGTTAGGGTAAAATCCTTAAGTGAGCGGTCAAGATGTCACAGGAGAAAATCGAATCAGTGGTGGAGAAAAGAGGAGATAATTAATTTTGAAAATAAAGATTTTCAAAATTGAGAAGATAAAGATAGCCTGCTTTGTGAGATTTATAAAAGATGGACTGAAAAGAAAATTTGATAAAATCAAGAACTTGCTTGCTTTATTTGATTTTTGGAAGAAAGCTACCAATCAACTCAAAATATGAATTTTGTGAGACAAATAAATAATCTTTTTTAGATTATTTACTACAATGGACTGTTAGTTAAGATTGTGATGACATTTTAAATAATTTCATTTATTTAAAATGAGATGAATACTAATTTTGTCAATTTAAATAATTAAAGATAATTATTTAATTTAGCAGATAAGATTAAGAATTAAATAAATTAATGAATTCATTTAATTATGACAATTAGTGACATATTAAATAAATAAATAAAACTTATTTACTTAATAATCAAGAAGAAATAAATGACGAAGGGTAATTAAATAAATTAAGAAATTTATTTAATTAAGGGAAGACTTAGATAATTAATGATGTATTTAACAAATAAATAAGATTTATTTATTTAATAATCATGGGGAATAATAGGACATGAATTAATTAAATAATTATAAATTATTTAATTAATAGAAGAATGTGGACCAAGGATATAATTAAGTGTCATAATTATGCTAGGATGAAAGTGGTAAAAATGAAGCTTGCAGGTCTAGGTCATTTGTAGGTGTCTACAATGAGAATAAATGAGCATAAGAACATGACTGTTGCTCTTATCAATAGTATTGTTGCTAGTGGGAAGGATAAAATGGTTGATCAACCTAAATCAAGCCAAGGTCAAGAGAAGAATGTTGAGGTCACGACTATGATCAATGGAAATCTTGAAGTATATTTAGGAACCACAATTACTGCCAATCCAAGCCAAGTACATCCATTTCATCTAATCTTGATCATTGATGCTAAGTTGTTTAGAGACTGCATGATAGATTCAGGAGCTTCAAATAATGTAATGCTAGTGAAGATCATGGAAGAAATGGGCATAAAGGTTGAAAACACGTATGGAAAGTGCTATGCCATGGACTCAAGGGAAGTCCCTATTATAGGAGTAATCAACAAAGCTCCATATAAATTTGAAACTTTCTTAGAGGAGTTGTTTATGAGTATAACAGTGGTGGATATCCCACTGACTTATGGGATGTTATTGTCAAGACACTGGAGTGCTTCCATGGGTGGGAGTATTCAGTGTGACCTATCATTTGCAACTTTTTTAATTGATCAAAAGGATGTTAAGATTGCAAGAGAACTAAGTATCTGTCACATGATTGAATATGTTGAGGAGCCTGAAGAGCCAACAATAATTAACTTTGTAGACACTATTTTAGACACTTTCTGAGTGGAAGAGTAGAAACAAGAAGAAAAATAAGTCAAGCCTGGATTGATTGATAAGGAGGTCCTGAAGACACCACAAGAAGATGCTCTTTGGACTATGTACTTTGGTGGAGCCTGTTCAAAGGAGGGCTTAGGTGCAAGGGTTATTCTCATCTCTCCACAAGGTAAAACCTTTAAGTACTCCTTTTGGTTACAATTTTTATGTACACATAATGTTGTTGAGTATGAGGCTCTATTACTTGCATTGAATCTAGCTTCCAAACATGGCATTAAGTTGTTGAAAGTACTAGGGGATTCTAAGTTGGTAGTTTCGCAAGTTAGGTCTAGATTTGTTACCAAGGACAAAAGGCTTAGGAAATACATGAATTAAATTTGGGATATTATTGAGGCCTTTGATGCCTTTGGCATAGATTGGATAGAAAGGGGAAAAAATTGTAGGGTAGACTTATTAGCTAATATTGTTTTCCAATTAGATGATGTTACCTCTAATGGTGTCTCACGAATAGAAGTATAGACTCAACCTACAATACCTGACAACATTTGTAATTGGCAAGTGTTTGATGATGACAATGAAATTTTGAGATTCTTACACTGCATTGACCAATATGAAAGCCAAGAGAATGAATTTGGCTCATATGTGGTTGAAGTTGATGGGAAAGAGACATTATTTGGGAATGAAATAATTTAGTTAAAGACAAATAAGATTCCCAAAGGACTGGTCGCACTAGAAAGAGTCTTTTATGGCCCTGACAAATCAAATGTTAAGCAAGCATCTTCCCATAAGGAATACTTAGAGGAGATAAATTTAGGGACATAAAATTCTCCTAAAAAGGTGTATATAGGAAAAAATATTAAACCCCATGTGATAAGTATGTTAATTGCCATGCTGAGGAAATACAAACATGTGTTTGCATGGTCATATGATGACCTAAAGGCTTATAGGGAGGATCTGTTCCAACATAAAATTCCTTTGAAACCGAACAGAAAGCCTTTCAGACAAAAACAAAGGCCAATTTGTATCTAAGGGTTATTTTCTAAAGGTTAGATTATCATATATTAAAAGCATAAAACCCACAGAAGCTATCAAGAACAAAGGAAACTAAAATAAATGAAACAAGTATACATGTCACTTGTTGAAGCTTCCATGATTTACCTTCATAGCACCTTCTAACTTGTTGATGGTTTCCCTCAGATCGAACGTGGGAGCAATTTGAAAACAAAGACTAAGTCCTACAAAAGCTTTGAAGGATTTGGAGTGTCTAAAATAAATAAAGTGTCTATGCCTATGACGAAATGACTATAATGCTAAGACAATTATGCCAAAATCATAAAATGAAAATGCAAGCATCTATGTGTTGTGAGTATGTGTAAATGTCTAAGTGTAATCGAAATTGTGAGCAAAATTGACATTTTATAGAAAATGCAATTTTGGACGGATGAACGAGATTGAATTTTGACAGAAGCCTAAAATCAGAGGACAAGATTTAATGTGACAAATCCTAATCAGGGTTAGGGAAAAATTATTAAATGAGTGGTCAAGATGTCATCTGAGAAAATTAAATCGGCGATGGAGAATAAATGAGATAATTAATCAAAAAAATAAAGATTTTTGAAAATCAAGGAGATAAAGACTGCTTGATTTGTGAGATTTGAAAAATAAATAAGATAAGAGTTGAACTGAAAAGCAGATTTGAAAAATCAGGAATCAAATAAAAGTTATTTTATTTTTTGAAGGAAAAAGATTATTTTGAATTAAAAACAAATTTAACTCAAAAATGAGGAAAAATCATGTGACAGTAAATAATTAAAATCTTTAATCATTTACTAAAAAGTGGGAAAATTAGAAAGTGGGATAGTTTAAATAAATGATTTTATTTAAATTAGAAAAATCCAAGAGATAGGGAGTGGAAAAAATTTAAATAAATATCTTTATTCAAAATCAGAAAAAGTGATGGTGGATGATAATTAAATAAATTAAAGAATTTATTTAATTATAAGAGGTCATGAGATATTAATGATGCATTTAATAAATAAAAATTATTTATTTAAATAATCAGGAGGAAAGAATGGACAAGGATAATTAAATAAATTAAGAAATTTATTTAATTATGAGAGACATTAGATAATTAGTGATGCTTTTAAATAAATAAATAAAAATTATTTATTTAAATAATTAAGAGGAATAAAAGATATGAATTAATTAAATAATTATGAATTATTTAATTAATAGTTGAATTTGGACTATAGACGAAATATGATAAGACATAAAAATATGGTTTGTGAGTCTAGGCCATTTTTATGTGTCTACATTTTTCCCCTCTTTGTCATAATGTAGCATGTCGCATTGTGACAAAGAAAATAAGCTAAATTCATGCCCCAGTGCAAAATACGATGAGGAAAAATGACGAGGGTTACGGTATGGCCCCTCGAGAGGACAGATGGGTTCCAAGAACATGGGCATGCTCTCGAAATGGATGAGAAAACTAGAATATGAAGAGAAAGAAATGTTAGTGCAAAAGATATGGATGATGATATGGATGCAATGCCTATATGAGATGAGTGAGAGAAGATGACAAGAAAGAAGGAGATGCATGTTAGTTCCTAGACCAAATCCTTCAAAACTTTAGCATAGGACTTTAATTATTATTGCTTTTAATCATCATTGGGCAGACTGTTATAATGGCCAACAAACACCATGATATGACATAGATCAAGGTGTACAAGGTCGTACCATCACATAAGACAAGAAGTCACATAAAAGGATGATCATGACTCATACGAAGAGCACAATTGCCTCATTCTTTTTGTCATAATCAACCACAAGCAGAAAAAGGAAAGAAGGACAATTCATGAAAC
This sequence comes from Sequoia sempervirens, assembly GCA_007258455.2. NCBI lineage: Eukaryota > Viridiplantae > Streptophyta > Pinopsida > Cupressales > Cupressaceae > Sequoia > Sequoia sempervirens. The sequence goes on from VDFB02075321.1 coordinate 293,746,491, forward strand.
ATCATTGCTTCTCTAAATCCTATTTCCAAGACTTCCTTGAGAAACTAGCAGCATGATTTCCAGAATACAAAATAGAGCAATTATCATGATATGTTGTTGTTTTTCTAAATCCTGAAATCAGGATCTCACTGAGAAACTAGTAATCATGCGTGTCAAAAGTCAAGACAAATGTCATGATACGTCATTGCTTCTCTAAATCCTATTGTTGGGATTTCACTGAAAAACTAGTAACATGATAAAAAGACAAAAGACAAGTGCTAAGTGTTTTCCAAGTGTGTCTGAATGCCGAGTGTTTTAATGTCAAGATTTCAGGTTTGATGATGTTAAAATGCCAGGGTGTCAAGGTTTTGATGATGCCAAGATGACGAATGTCGAAGATTGCCAAATTTAGGAAGGACACATCCTAAATAATGTTGATGTCGAGAGGATTGATCCCTAAATGTCAAAAGGGATCCCTCGAAATGCCAGTGACAGGGATGATAACAATGCCTAGGAAGGACACATCCTAAGGAATAAATGACAGAGTTTTTTCTTCAGAAGGACACATCTGAAGAATACTGATGTCAAGAGGAGTGATGCTTAGATGTCAAAAGGATCCCTCAGAATGTCGAATGATAGTGACGATGCCTAGGAAGGACACATCCTAAGGCATGAATGATAGAGGCTATTCTTCAGAAGGACACATCTGAAAGATAACCAAGAGTTGAAAGTTTGACAGGTTATGATCATTTGACTTGTTTTGATCGAATTTGACTTGTGTTGACCATATGTCATTTTTTTTGACATGCTGATGTGATTGTCATGTTTGAATAAATGATTGCCATACTTTGTTTTAGGGGTTTTCCTATTTGGAAAATGATTTGTCTTGGCTTGAAGACTTTTGAAATGTGTGCCAGTGTAATGCCATGAACCCTAATGGACTGACCTAGTGTGGCCTCCGAGGCTCATCGACAGATGGCCTTGTCTACATCATACACTCAGAGACCTTGTAGTTTGACACGACCAATGACTTTGTCTTGATAACCAAAAATTGCATCATGATTTTATTTTGACAAACCTAAAAGGATTGACCTAATGTCTTGGGGACTCGAAAATGAGTCTTGTCTATGTAGCAAATGTGTAGAGACAACGTAGTTTGGAAAAATGACAAAGACTGATTAATGTGACGAACATGCGGAAATGTGACTTTATTTTGCATTCTTTGAGCAGTTTGACATTTTTTGTGATTTCTTTAGGACGTTTTTCAATTTTTAGGTCTTTCTTCCAGACTTTTTGTGATGTTTTTGGTCTTTTTTTTGAATGGTTTAAGAGGATCGCAACAAATGCATGTGACTGATGCCTACATATGAGAATCCAAGGACAAACATGATTGTGCCCCTAGTCAAGTTGAATACCAATTGATAGGTGATGACAACGTTGTTTGACATGGGAAGGATGCATCCTAGAACAACGTGGGGACGACGATAATGTGAGGAAAGTATCAAGGTTTGTATCCGGGCTAGGAACAAATTCAAGTAATATTTAGGATAATGTGCTTGTATGGATTAGACTTGTTGCATTTGGAATGACTTGATTAGGACTAAAAGGGAAGATGGAGTATCCTTAGACCATTTGACAAGGGAATGCCAAGGTAGGTGATAGACATGAAAAGATGAGAGGTGGCCTTGGTAAAGGATGGGAGACATGAGACTAAGGTAATTGTCATATGATTTTCCAGGACTATGTTGTATAGGGATAGTGATGGAAATGAAAGAATAGTTTGTGACAAAAGGATTGACATGTCAAGAGTTTTCCCCAAAGCATGATTTATGTGTGCCTATTTTTATGTCAAGACTAAGGTAGGTGGATAAAAAATGGGCTAGAATGATAGGGCTTAGATGGACATAAATGTCATGAGAAAGGAATGGGAAATGAGATTACTTGCCCCTAAGTGTAAAAGTCCACATAGATGATTTATTTTACACATGATGCTTGTTTGTCAGGTTTTCATCATGGTACTTATCCAGGGTGCATGTTTGCTAGGTTTTCACCGTTGGACAAAATTTTTCTCTTTATTATTTTCTTGAATTTTTGATTTTCTTTTTTGGTGTCACCAAGAGGCCTGTTTGCCAAGTTTTCATTAGTATGACAATTTTTTTATTTTTCATTTTTTTTATATTTTTGATATTTCTAGATAGCCTTGATGCATTAGATGACCATTGATTGTTTTGAATTTGTTGATGGTGCCGATGTAGAGACTGGTGCCATGATATGCCAATAATGCCCTTTTTGAGGTAGTTACCTTGTTAGGATCGTAGCACTTGCATACATCTGATTAATGTATTCATGGTCCTTTTTGATACTAGATTTGTCTTTATTGGAATATGCACATCGTGATAGAATGCCATGAGAGTCCTTGTGGTAAAGAGTTACTGCCATGATGTGTTGGATTTGTGACGTGGGAGTTTTGGACTTTAGGCGAGATGCAGGGTTATGACTTTTGATGGTAGACGTGAAAGGATTGTTTGGACATTTAGATGAATCTCTTTTTATTTTCCAAACTTGGGATGTTGGATGACGGATTTTGGAGGGATAGTGGGTGGAACCAACACTTTTAGATGCCTTGTTTGATGGACATTTTGAAGGAGGTGGACATTTATGATATGTGGGAGTCCTCTTGTCTTATGGCTCCACATATTGATTGACTTTTTTATTTGGAATATTTTCTTTACTTGATCCATTTTTCTTTGGGATCCATTTTAACTTCATATGTCCACTTTTCTTTTTGTTTGATTCAATGGCCGTTGACATTTGATTTTGGTTTTTTGATTTGTATGTCTTTTGTCTTTGTTGGTTCCAAAGGGAAGGTTTATTTATGATGGAATGATGGTTTATGGTTTGGACGTAAGAGGAGTTGGCAACAGTCTTATGACAAGGATCACTCATGGACTCCATTTTGACATTTATATCTGATAAAGTTTCCCCCAATATCGAGGAGGTACCACTAACATCATTAGATTTGTTGTATGAGGAATAGCCAAGACCTTAATGTCTGTAATTTTCCTGAAGCTATATCGGTTCTTGAATGCCTTGCTCATGTATTCCTAGTCCTTTTCCTTGATATTGCATGCTTTGACAGATTTTGTTTGCAATGGGGTATTTATTATTTTGAAAGCAAGATGCTAACCCATCATGATGTATGTGGACATTGTTACCTAGAATGTTTTCGTCTGCAAGGAAGCCTGCTCTGACAAAGATAGATGACCCTAGTTGATAAAGTGTCTTAGCTTTATTGTCATGTTGGATATATTTCTGCCTGATATCTTTGGTCTAATCTTGTGACATATTAGGTTCAGATGATTCTATTGGTGCTTTCAAGTCGATGTCGAAGCCATCGTTATGGTCAGTACCATAGAGTCCAGTAAATTCAGCTATAGCTCGATCATTTGCAAATATGTTCATAATGGAAGACTCTTGTTCTTGAGGAATATCGTCTAGGTGTGTTATGGAGGCAAGTGTCTCATTTTGGAAAGTGTCAATAGTTGAGGCCTGTATAGGGTCAGAAAGTGTTTGATCATGAGTGGCGTAAAGATCAAGGAGTGGATCATTTTGTACTTCTTGGTCAATGGTAGGGTCTTGGTCAAAGATGGGGTTGTCATGGATGATATAATTGGAAATAGAATTGTTGTCAAGGGTAGGTGTGTTTTGGATGTCATGATTGTCTTGAAGGACTTCTTGAATGGACTTTAAGATAGGTTCATGGGATGGGCTACCTTGTTCTTGACATGAGGGTGACATTATAAGGTCATGCTTTGGGCTTTCATTTTGACATGTATCCTCAAGTTTAGTCAATGGGATTTGACTTTGGACAATGATATAATTTTTATGACTAGATGTGGCTTGTGAGGGGGTGACCTAAAAAGGATTAATGAATGAAGGACTAGGATAGGATGTGGAGACTTGGACGGGACTAGTTGATGAAGGACGAGGATATGACATGGGGACTTGGACTGGATTGGTGTTTGAAGGACTAGGATAGGACATGGAGACTTGGAATGGACTAGCATGTGAAGGACTAGGATATGACATGGAGACTTGGATTGGACTAGTATGTGAAGGACTAGGATAGGACATGGGGACTTGGATTGGACTAGTGGATGATGGCCTAAAATATGGTGTGGGGACTAGCATTGGATTAGTTGGTGATGACATAGGATATGACATAGAGATTTGAACTGGATCGATATGGTATGATGTGGGGACCTGACATGAGTTGGTAGATAGTTGATAAGGCATGTAGAATTGGATGAGATTGATAGGTGAAGGACTAGAATATGATGTGGAGACTTGTAACGGAGTAGTGGATAGTTGGTTTCCCTTGTCAAAGTTAGGATAAGGGTGATTAATGCATGTTTGTTGTGGACTAATGTCATGGATGGTGTTAAGTGGCTTTTGGTAGTGAGGGTAGATGGACGAAGGACTAGGACTCATGGATTGTCGGTATGAAGGACATTGATTTTCAGTTTGGAGGAATTGTCTCTTAAAGTCAAAGGCTTGTTGGTATTTACCTCTACAAAGTAACTGGTAAACTTTACTAGCAATATCAATATTTTGTTGAAGGGAAGAAAAGGTGGTGGATGTCATGATGTTGCTAAATACAGAGTGATAATGACGTTTGTCTAAGGGAAATGACTAATGCAAGGTGATAAAATTGTCAAGAAAGGATGCCAAATGCCAAGGTGACAATGAAGACTAATATGAAAATGTTGACTAAGGAAAATGACCAATGCCAAGTCTAGATGCCAAATGAGGACTATGATGCAAAGTCTAGGTGCAAAATGAGGACTAAGATGGACAATATTTGGAGAAAAGTTTGTCTAACCACTCTAAGCCTAACTTATGTCTCAATTTTGGTTATCAAAGGACTTGCTAAGGGGACTAAATGACAAGGTCAAAATGACAAGTGAGTCTTCCTAACTAGACTGTTGAGTTGGAGGTTCTCACAAAAGGACAATGACCGAAAAAGAGGAGTAATGACTATGTCCCAAGATAACCTAGTTTTGAAACAATGGTTTGCAAATTGTGATGAGGTTAACCTAATCCAAGTATGCAAGGAAACCTAGGGTCAAGCTAATGCCTAATGTATGCAACTAAAATTTGAAAGATGAAGCCTATGGTCAAGAATACAAACTAATGGTTGAATAATGAGGATTTTGAGCAATTTCAAAGCTAATTTCTGACATAGACCTCTTAGAAAAAAAATGTTTGACAATAGACTGATATTGTTTTTTATGTTTTCTTGAAAATTCTGAGTTGTCTAAGGTCAATTTTTTTTTCTAGATTTGTGAATGTTGTGTATATTATTTGAAAATCTAGAAAACACTTGACAAGTACGATGTTTTGGTGTATGCAAACACACATGAGACAAGCAAAATCCTAATAGGCCAATAGGCCAAGGGTTTGTATACTTGATATGGCCCACCGATATACCACAGATTGGTGCTAAACACCTTTCCTTCTCGAGAGAGGATAACCTAGAAGTTTGGTGGCACATGATGCCTTCTTTGCACGCACTTATACGAGCACACCAAATTCAAATTCTTGGGTCATCACTTCCCAAGAATTGCTATCTCTACTCAAGGGGATTAGTAGTGAGTGTTTTCGGGCCTGATACTATACCCTGCACTATACCAAGCAACGGTTGAAAAATGGTTGGCCTCTAAAATAATAGGTGTTTAGTAAGGGTATTTTGTTCGTAGGGCATGATCCATGCGGCGAGAGTCCCCTTTCAAATCCATCTCGTCAGAACCATATGCGTGATTCTTGGGATTTCCCCAATAATCCACTTTTATATACCGGCTGGAAGTTCCTCGGGTTCAGGGTGCTACCAGTCTGAGTTGTCCTAGGGTGAGTACTTTTTCCCACCAGAACAGACCCAAGTTCTAGAGTCAGTAACCATTTCTCTTACACCCAGGATCACCCGAAAGCGCAAGGGGAGAGGATACTTCGATTAATAAGTCTTAAGGGTGTATAATAGATAAAATGGGTCTAGTTTTTTGATCACCAAGTTTTTACAAGGTGAGAGCATAATCACCTACCATTTGTTCAAACACAATCAAAAAATTGCAAACAAAGTTCATTTTAGAGCACTAAAGGAAATGTTCCTAAATTAAAAATTGCAAACAAGTGGTTTGAGAGATAAATCTTTGACACACGTAGCTGCAAAATCACATGTCAGTAGTTTGAATATATGCCTTTGACCCATGAAAAATTCCAATGCCATATGCTACAAACCCAGATTAGTAACTCAAAAGAAAAGTTTAATGACAACAACAAATTAAAACAGCAATAAATTTCTCAAAACTTAATGAAATTTTAAATCGTTTGAATCCATGGAAAGCTGAAAGTCAAACTTTCAAAACCCAAAAAGTAGTTTTTCAAAATTTTGCACGAGAAGATTGTTACAGGCAAAAGAAAACGCAAGTTTTAAAAGCTAGATTAAAAAACAACAAATACTAAAACATGCATAACTTTCTCAAATCTTAACGAAATTTTAAATTGTTTGAAGTTATTGAAAGCTAAAAAAAAGGCCTACAAAAACCATATAATCATTTTTAAAGATTCCACGTGCCCATTTTCTGTGCTAGAAAAAAGGTGACGGGATTTTGTATGAATTCTTGGCTGTAATATGCAAAACAGCGAAAACAAACAAGAAAACACAAAATTTTCTACAAAATTACGGGTTCAACAATGTATCTAAGGGTTATTTTCAGGTTAGATTATCATATATTAAAAGCATAAAACCCAAAGAAACTATCAAGAACAAAGGAAACTAAAATAAATGAAACAAGTATACCTGTCACTCGTTGAAGCTTCCATGATTTACCTTCATAACACCTTCTAACTTGCTGATGGTTGCCCTCAGATTGAACGTGGGAGAAATTTGAAAACAAAGACTAAGTCCTACACAAGCTTTGAAGGATTTGGAGTGTCTAAAATGAAATAAAGTGTCTATGCCCATGACAAAATGACTATAATGCTAAGACAATTATGCCAAAATCATAAAATGAAAATGCAAGCATCTATGTGTTGTGAGTATGTGTAAATGTCTAAGTGTAATCGAAATTGTAAGAAAAATTGGCATTTTATAGAAAATTCAATTTTGGACGGACGAACGAGATTGAATTTTGATAGAAGCCTAAAATCAAAGGACAAGATTTAATGTGACAAATCCTAATCAGGGTTAGGGAAAAATTATTAAATGAGTGGTCAAGATGTCATATGAGAAAATTGAATCAATGATGTAGAATAAATAACATAATTAATTAGAAAAAAAAAGATTTTTGAAAATCAAGAAGATAAAGATTGCTTGATTTGTGAGATTAGAAAAATCAATAAGATAAGAGTTGAACTGAAAAGCAGATCTGAAAAATCAGGAATCAAATAAAAGTTATTTGATTTTTTGAAGGAAAAAGATTATTTTGAATTAAAAACAAATTTAACTCAAAAATGAGGAAAAATCATGTGATAGTAAATAATTAAAATCTTTAATGATTCACTAAAAAGTGGGAAAATTAGAAAGTGGGATAATTTAAATAAATTATTTTATTTAAATTAGAAAAAGCCAAGAGATAGGGAGTGGACAATTTTAAATAAATATCTTTATTTAAAATCAGAAAAAACTGATGTTGGACGATAATTAAATAAATTAAAGAATTTATTTAATTATAAGAGGTCATGAGATATTAATGACGCATTAACTAAATAAAATTTATTTATTTAAATAATCAAGAGGAAATAATGGACAAGGACAATTAAATAAATTAAGAAATTTATTTAATTATGAGAGACATTAGATAATTAGTGACACTTTTAAATAAATAAATAAAATTTATTTATTTAAATAATCAAGAGGAATAAAAGATATGAATTAATTAAATAATTATGAATTATTTAATTAATAGTTGAATTTGGACTATAGACGAAATATGATAAGACATAAAAATATGGTTTGCGAGTCTAGGCCATTTTTATGTGTCTACACAATCAATCCTACTTTGTAGCCAAAGATGCAAGAAGAGCTTACAAAGTTGAGAGATGCTGGTATAATTAAACCCATTAGACATTCATCATGGGTTTCAAATTTAGTTCTTGTAAGAAAAAAAAATGGTGATATATCAGGATATGTGTAGGTTTCATAAATCTTAATGCATCATCTTTAAAGGATAATTATCCTCTGCTTAATATGGAGGCCATGTTGCAAAATGTCATAGGGTGTGAGCTACGTTCAATGATTGATGGATTCTCAGGGTATAATCAAGTCATGGCGAGAGAGTCTAAACAATACAAAACTGCATGTACCATGGGGGACTTATGTATATGTAAGGATGCCATTCAGCCTCATTAATGCTAGTGCAACATTGCAAAGAGCCATGGATGTGGTATTTGTAGATTTTATTGATCTTTTCCTTGCTATATATTAAGATGATTTGACTGCTCACAAAAAAAAGGAGGAATATCTTTGTTCCCATCTAGAGAAAATTTTCATCAAAGCTTTGGAATATGGGATCTCTTTGAATCCCAAAAAATGTGCCTTTGGAGTCAAAGAAGGTAAGTTGTTGGGGCATATTGTTTCAAAAGATGGGTTGAGGATTGATCCTGAACATGTAGCAGCTATAGATAAGATCATACAACCAAGGAATGTGAAGAAGATTCAATCTTTCTTTGGGAAAATTAATTTTGTGAGAAGATTTGTTACTAACTTTGTTGAGATTGTCATACCCATTTCTAAAATGTTGAAGAAAGGAGAAAAGGTGGTGTGGAAAAAAGAACCTACTAAGGATTTTGAAGTGATAAAATATGCCATTAAGGAGGGGCCTGTCCTTAAGTTTCCAAATTATACAAATCCTTTCCAGTTATTCACTTTTGCTTCATTTCATATAGTGACAATGGTATTACTATAGAAGAAAGATGAAGGCTTTGAGCAGTCTATCGCTTTCTTTAGCATGTCCTTGTAGTCTATTGAGCTCAAATATGATGCAACAAAAAAGAAAGTGTATGCCCTAGTAAAGGCTATGAATAATTTTAGACCATATTTGATTGGGGAATCTATTGTAGCTTATGTTCCAAGTGCAACAGTTCAAGAAATTTTTACTCAACAAGAGACCACAAGTCAGAGGTGCAGGTGGATCAATAGGATCCAAGAGTTCAAAATTGGTCTCCAAATGAAAAAATTAGTGCTTGGGTTCAAGGTTTTCCAAGTTGATGGATGAGACTAACTTGGAAGCCAACCAAATTAATCAAGTTGAACATGGGAATGTTGCACCCATATGTGATATGCAAACTCTTGAATGGTATAGAAGAATTGTTGAATATCTACAGACCATGCAATGCCCAGAAGGTATGCCTCACAATGAAATGAAAACTTTGAAGTTGCAAGAAATCAAGTATGTTATTATCAATGGTGAACTGTGGTGGAGAAGCCTTGAAGGTTTGTTGCTTAGGTGTGTAGATGAGGATCAAGCAGAAGATCTGCTAATTGAAATGCATAAAGGAGCCTATGGAGGTCACTACATGGCCAAGACCACTACTGATAAGATATTGAGAGTAGGTTTTTGGTGGCCAACTGTATTCAAAGATGCACACAAATTTGTAAAGAGATGTGATGCCTGTCAAACGTTTACTGGCAAGTTAAAGTTCTTACAAAACTTACCACTTAGGCCAGTGTCAGCACATGCTCCCTTTAAACAATGGGGCATCAATTTACTTTACAAAATGGGTTGAATTCATTCCTACTAGGAAGGAAACTAGTAAAGTTGTCATTGATTTCTTGATGAACAATATTTTGAATAGGTTTGGTGTTCCTGAAAGAATTATTTCTGATATCACCATGTGTTTTAGGTCTGAGGAATTTATTTATTTTTGTAACCAACATGGCATACACATATCCTATACATCCCCATATCATCCCCAAGGGAATGGGCAAGCTGATTCTAGCAATAAAATCCTTATGAAGATTATCAAGAGTGTGATTGAGAAGAATAAGAAGGCCTGGGACTCAAAATTAAACTTGCCTAAGGTTGGGCTGAAATATTTTAAGAAACTTTCCTTAGGAAAATGTCTGCCTTGAGGGTCAAAACCTATCATCCTAGATATGGCCCCATTTTAAGTCATCTTTTTTGGCATGTGTAAGGATATCATGCATTGGATCTAAAGGTGAAATCCTATCTGCCCATTGCACACCACATAGGATTTGAAGAATGACTGCCAAAAGGTATCTAAGGTCCATGATTGTGTGATGCATGTCCTTGTTGTGGAGGGGCCTAGTCTATTGCAATCATACCTGATGCCCAGTACTTTTTAGATCAATGGTCCATGAGCATCATCAAGGTTAAATTCCAACCAACCATTGCACACCTTGCAACACTGATTTAATGCTCATCGGGAGACGTACAAGGTCTGCGATTAGGTGACACCTGTGTTGTTCCATGTAACGCCCGTCGTGCAAACCCCAGAGAACACACACATAGCAAATTTTTTTTTTTAAAAAATAATACAATTAAACATGCAAGAAACATTAACCATAATCACATAACACATTACATTACACTATTACGCTTAGCTCTCTGGGGCACATGAGGTTACTTCACAAACAACTAATCAATGAAAGTAAAAGGTAACAACATAACTATTAATATTATAAACCATGAATAAGAATACATCCAATAACCAAGAGTGAGAATATTAATACATCACATAATACAATCATAATGAATCTCTTTTAACAAGTTGCGATTGATCCTAACTATTACATCATCATTTTAATATTACATTACAAGCTCTTGATTAATAATTACATCAAATTTCCCAAACGTGTGGGATAATATAAATACAATGAAATCTGAATTACAAAGGAACACTGGCGCAACACCAACTACAGAAATGCTGAGAAGATAGACTGCTGATGGGGAACCCAACAGGTGTGGAGCACATTCCACCCAACCATGTGAATTACAAGTAACTCACCCCCTGTGCTCAGAGGTGACAAGGAAGAGAACTCGACCATGAATGCCAAACCAACTCACGAACAATCATAGTACAAATAAAAACTCAAGGTATACAATAAAATAACCACAACATTCACAAGTCAAGAAATAAGATAAAGATAAGAAACTCACCCCAATTAATCAAGGCAATGACAATTAAACAAGTCCAAAGAACATTCATAAATCATTCTCAAAAGAATCTGAAATATATTAAACATACAACTTCCAAAACACATTTCTAGAGGAACTGATACAACATTCAAAATACAATTCCAAATAAATCTAAAACAATAAACAGAACATGATTCCATATAAATCTGAAACAACAATTCAGTACACAATTCCAGAGGCAACAAGAAACAAGGCAAATGGGTATCTAGTGGAGAGTGTCATCGCTTAGCTCTCCCTAAGACCCCTAACATAAACCAATATACGACAAGGGTTGTACCTTCAATTATAAGACATATAACACAAAACAATACATGCGAGGCAAATCCATCTCGCGATAACTCAAGTTACAGTGACCACCATTCTCGTACAACCCTTCCAAAATTTAATGCTTAGAAACATGTAATATTCAAATCACAAAATAGAAGAATAAACATCCAAGAAAATAAATCATGCCTCTGGAGGAGACCAAGTTTAATAATAACTAAAACTGAACTCACAATTTACAACCGGGTTTCTGCATCGAAAGGAAAGCCAACAATGATTAAAATGGCAAAATAAACCACTCCAAAGGGTTTCAAGTTCAAAATAACATAACTAGCAACACATTTTATCCTATCACAAAATCTCTACTCCCACAAAGAATTCTATGAAATAAAATACAAATGATAAATAATTTCTCTTTTTTAATAATTAACAAAACTATGAATTCCATTTTTCGAACCAGACAACCTATATTGTGCTTCTCTATTTCTATCTAATTCAACACCATTTAAATCCCTAATTTTTTTACAATCATAAGAAAGATTTCAATATATCTTTTATAAATATATATATATATATATATATACACATCTATGTATATATATACATATATAAATATATATAAATATATAGACATCTATGTATATCATAGTATATATATATACAAATGTATTTATACATATATATTTAAATTACACGATATTTTGAACAAATTACATTAAATATATATACATAAAAATCTCATTATTTATGTCCAAAATTAAAAACATATAATTACAAAATATTTTATTAATTTATATTCAAAATTTATGAATTATATATATATAATGAAACATAAATATATCTATTAAACTATTATATATAAAAAATAAAATAAAATAAAATTAAATTAAAAAACCAAAAAAGTGGCTACCATATGGGGGACGCAGTCCGTGTGCCCCTGGTAGGGGGAAGGCGGCACTGTCGTCTCCTCCCCATTAAGATTTTAATTCCTTAAAATTTCTTTTATAATTTTTTTATAAAAAAGTCAAAGTTTTCTCTTTCTCACAGGTTGATCTCAAAAGAAATTTAAATAAAATACAAAATACAAAATTCTAAAGTATATTCAATATAAAATATATATATATATATACATATATATATATACATATATATATACACACACACACATATATATATATATAAAAGCACTACAATTTATATATATTTTCTTTTTCCAGAATTCACTAACAAAAGGATTTACAGGCAGACTACACAATAGTATATAAATATATAAATAATATTTATACTTATTTATAAAACTTCAAATCTATTGTTTCAAAGGAAATCACATTTATTTATTTTTCTCTAAATCAAACACAATCAAGTTGGATAATTTTTAAAGAAAAAACCATGATAAATTTAAACAACCAGATGGGAAAAACACAAATGTTTTCAAATCAACTAGATTTTCTCCATACGATTTTCTATTCCTTAAAATCTAATTTCCAAGATTTTTGTTCTCTTTCACAGAATATTATATTTAACTAAACCTCAGCCAGATGTTTCTTTTGCAAAATAGATTCATTCAAGACATAATTTCCTATTTCTTTTGCAAATTCAGAGAACTCAAAGGTGGAGAAGGGAACCTGGAGTCCTGCGCTTATTTGAGAATCTGATGATGTTTGCTTGTTCCCGATGGCCTCTACGATGAGCTTCTCATTCCAGCTTTGAAATCTCCTCTACAGAATTCCGTGCTTGAACTCAAATCCAATAATTTATTCAGAAGACTCTCCAAAATAACACCAGCAAAAAGATTGACAATCCCTTTCTAAAACTCTCCTCAAAATATAGAAAACAAAAAAAATGAAATTATCTTTTTCCCAAACTTTAGAATATTCAAAAATACATAACCATTAACTTGTGCCACTTTTGTCTCAATAATCCTCTGTGTATCAAAAACCCCCAAAAATTTCAATTAAAAATAAAAGATATTACCAATTTCCTTCAAAAGCTCTCAAAAATCATAAATAAAAGAAATTATATTCTAAAAAGCAAGATTTTCAGTCAGATCTAAGTTCTCATTCGTTCTCACAACTTTTTCATTCTTTTATTTATTTATTTTTCTATTTTCAATACTTTTTGTTTTAATTTCTATTTTTTTTACAACTTTACTTGCAAAGCACATTATCTAATTAATTTAAATAATTTATTCTAACAATTATCCTCAACAAGATAATTAATTAAAATAATAAACACAATTTAATATTGAATTAACATTTAATAAAATACATGACTTTTTAAAAAATAAATAAAACATTTAAATATTTAAATACAATTTAATCTAACATTTTAATAAACAATATTACCCTTATTTAATTAATTCAATCACAACTTATAAAATACCAACACAAATAATGTACAACAAAACACAAACGACGACCACAAAGAATGACAATTACAAGAATGCACAAAACCATTTAAACAAGACGATCTGACATCATGGGACGGGATGACTTCATTGCCACCTCTATTTCAACATTATACTGTTGGGTTATAGGTGCTTGCCCTGTCCGACCGAAGCAGGTGGAATCGAGACTATGTACCTGCAATCCCTGCATACAAACAAAGTCGTGTACATGTGCATACGTATATAAAATCAAAGCATTGTATTATGAGAAGGACTCACAACATAGCAGGGCACCCGCGAACGAGTGGTGCTACACTGTCCTTCATCACATCTATCCAAACAATATAATATAACCGATAAATTAATCATTTCTAAACTACCAAATCATATCATATCATCATGAACAATTACTAATTCATTGCATCACCACCTAATACTGCATCTATATAAAAGCATCACCAATTGAATGCAATCATAATGTAATATCATACTCACAAAAATACCATTAGAAGCTCTTGTCCCATCTTCCTCTTCTAATTCCTTAGCCAAACTACCTACACATCCCAAGTGAGAATGGAGGGGTACTACATTCCATTTTCTAGGATATGAAAATGGAGCCCACAAGAAGGAATGATGTGGCTTCCAATCAACACACTCTCATTGGCTGATGAGTTGGTGAATTGTTATGAAGTAAATTAAAACTATGTTGACTCAAATTGAGTCATTCATGGTGTCATCTCAGAGGGAAATCAATGGATGCTATTTGAAATTGAACAAACATGCATAAGTGTCATTTTTATTTGCACAAGTGAGTAGTAATGGTTGAGAGTACAATAGCAGTTATTGTAATTGGGTGATAGAAATACATAAAATTGATTTCCTTACACTGTTGAAGATTACAAGCTGGTGCAGAGCAACTAGAAGATTGACCAAAGTGTCTGAGTTGAGAAGTGAATAAATTAGGGTTCCCATAAACACAAAAATCTATGAGTACATTTAAAACTGAACTTATTGCTTTATTTGAATTATCTCAAATTACCTAGGTAGGTTGCAAATTTTTTCTTCCAATTAATTTAGCCCGCATGCTTTAATTGATTTATTGCATTAAAGTTGTTTATAAAAATGCTTCTATCGGTCGAATTTGTTTAAGTCTATGTTTCTTGATTGCACCCTAAGCTGCTAATTGAAAAAATTAGTTTTTTAAGATCCTTTCTATTAGAACCCTAGTTCATTGTAAACCTTTCTAAGTATCCATGGCTCCAAAAACACAAAAGCCTTGTTCTAAAGCCCCAGCTAGGTTACTCTCTTATGACATTGTCGACCAACTTAAACCCTTTACCAACAAAAGAAATCAAGGAGTAGTGATATATTATGGGCCTATAATTTATGAAGGATTATAGGACAAGCAGGTTTGGGTCAAGGATGCTAAATTTCCCTATATTGGTTGGAAAATATTTAGAAATTGGTTTGGGAATAGGAATTGTGAATATCCCATTTTCCATACTTGGAGATTGGACATGGGGAAACTTGTGGTCCCAAATGTGTATGTGGATGTGGACCTGCTTAAAGATATTGCAACCAAAGATGATCTTGAGTCTAGAATTTTTAGGGAATATAATGGTGCTAAGGTGGTCAACATTACCAAGGAAGAGGTTGTAGAAGTTTTCAAACTGCAGTAGTGGAACGAGGATATGGTCCCCATTGACATTGACACCTTCAAAAAGGAATACGAGAATACCAAAGTTTTATTCCAAACTACAATATTGCCAATGCACACTGCTTCAACTGGAGATGGAAAGAATAGGAAGAAAATTAAGATAGGAAAAGATGAGAAGGAACCTTTTCATATGAACTACTTTAGCCATTACTTTAGAAAGACTATCAGTTCCTTGTATCAAATCATTGGTTTTGATGCACCTAAAACTATACCAATTGAATATCTATACATGGCAGGAAATATTCAGTATGCAACCTTTAATGTGGTTTACTATTATGCCACTTATCTAGCAGAAAACATGCATAAGCGCTTTGTTGAGCTTAAGGGAGGAAAGCATTGGGTGAAATTCTAGTGGTATTCTCTTTTGATGCATATGATTTTATACAAACAAGAGAATTATTTTGGTGAAGACATGTTTTCGAAGAAGGTGGAGGGTGATATTCAGCTACCAATCCAATGTTGGACCCAAATCCTAGATATGGATGACCAAAAGTTTGATTATGTGGTATTCCATAATGTCTTTGGATCTAAGCTGAGGAGACTCCTGGTTCTTGATCCGCCAAGGATCCCTAAATAAATTCATGACATCCTAAGGCCTATGGAGAGGAGGCCTGAGCTGAATATAGCCCATAATTGGGAAGATATCATTCCATATGTAGATAGAACCATATTCAAGGTGTATGGGACTATTGTTTAGGCTTTTATGCTACCAAGAGATGTACCGCTTAGGATTGGATTTATAGAATTCATGAGACAGTTGGTTGGATCCCAAGAGTACCACTTGCTAGAAAATAAAAAGAAGGGTTCATTCTTCCCTGAGTACATAACATTTAAAGATTTTGTGTTGATAAAAGGAAATTGGAAGGCTTTGGGGGAAGTCCTGAAGCCCTACAAATTAATGACAACTCACCCTAGCAAGCATGAGTCTTGGGGATTTCTTCATGCAGTAAAAAAAATGAGATCATTGGGTGTGTTTGTTCATAATTTCTACTTCCCTGAAGATGTTATCAGAAACATTTTTGACATCCAAGTGATAGAGGAAAGGAAAGCAATGTATTTTTCCTTCAACAAGATGGTAGAAAGGATTAGGAGGTCAAATCCAAGATATGACCCTCTACCTAACATTCAAGGGGAATTCAACCATATAAGGTATGTAATGGAGAATTTTGAAAGTGTTGTTGGTGTGTTGAGAAGAGTAGAAGTAACCAAGGATAAGGAAAAATATTTGGCAACCGAAGAAGGACCATCTATACAATTGGAGAGGCCTTCATATCAGCCACCCAAAATAATTCAGGTGTATTCTAGGAAGAGGGAAAGAGATAAGAAGGAGTAGACTAAGCCAACCCCTATTGAATTAGAGGATTCAAGGTCAGCCTCTCCAATTGGATCAACCTTATTACCTCCTAGGAAATCCTCACCTATTATAATTGATATTGATTCCCCTCCAAGACATTATCCTCCTCATGAACAACCACCAATTAAGAAACAAAGGGTTGAGAAGAGCCCAATAATGGATTACCCTGATAATGATGAATATTATATTCCAGTAACCCTTGAAGAGATGCAAAAACGGATGCCTTCTCCTCCAAGAGAAGTTGCTTCAAGCTCTAAGACAAGTATCCTAAGATTGGCAAAAGCTAAATTGAGTGGTGTGAGTAATATTGATGATATGAGGGTGGAGTCTTGCAAAGAGTTTATGGAGGATGATTCATTTGTTGAAACACCAGTATTTAGGGATTTTGTATGGAGAGAAAAAGCTATAGTATATGTAGAGCAAGTTGCTATTGAAAGAAGTTCACACCCTCAATTTCTTGAGAATGTTATCCAAGCCAATGTGATGTAGGAAATGGGGAAGCAGTTTAAGAATATTAAACCTAAGGAGGGAAGATAATTTTTGCAAAAGAGTGGTTTCTTGTTATTACCTGAGTGGGATATTGCTGATGTAGTGGTATTAGATACAATAAGAAGGGATAATAGTCCTTTATTTCAAACTGAAGAAGAAGCCAAGCTGGCACTTCAACGATTTGCATTCAGTCAAGAATGGGATGCTTCGGAAATATGGTCATTGTCTCTTAGTTTAAGGAAGCCCAAAGTTACAGAGCTATCATAATTTAGTGGAAGATTGGTTGTAAAAATAGTTGCAGACACTCTAGCAATAGAAGCCACTGATATGACTATAAATGCTGCTAGGTTAACAAAAGTAATAGTTGAACATCTCACCAATTATAGGGATATGTTTAGAAGAAAGTACCATGAGCTTCTAGATGAATACAATAAAATTCAGCAAAGAGTAGTTGAGCTTGAAATAGAGCAAGAATTTTGGAAACAACAAGTAGAAATGGTGAGGTCTCAAGGGCCAGCTAGCTAGGGCCACACTATTCTCGTTCCTCCTACAACTCATCCTTAGTTTCCTGAACCTAAGCATTCATTTTCAATTGTTCCTTACAACATGTGTTAGGAGCCCATTGCAATAGAGAAGCTAAGTATATCAGAGCTAGCTCCATCAACTGAACCCACAAAAGGACAATTACTTTAGCAAGTTGTGGTGTACAAGAAGATGCTTGAGAAAATGCATGATATGATGCATGAGAACAATGCTAAGATTGTTCATACTATTCTGAAGCACCTTAATAAGAAAATTCAAGGTAAAATAAATAGTGTTTATGCTAGTTACTCTTTGATGCTTAGAGAAATGGAGATGTCTTAGAGAGATGGAGGATTGGGAACCCCACTCTTAGATAGATGGATTCCTAGGGTTAGTGATTTGAAGTTAATGGTAGTTGGGGAAAAGCAACAAGAGGAAAAATATCCAAAGGTGATCTCGATTACAAGTTTGTTAGTGATGTTAGGGAACAACCATTCCATGTGGGTATGTTTCTTCATTAGAGCAAAAAATAAAAAAAAGAGTTAAAGATCAAGTATGATCAGGCAGAGTTGAAACTGTTACTTGACATCCTGCAAGCCCATGATGAAGTGAAACCTTTATAAATGTGGAAGAATCAGGTGGAAACCACAATTGTTTCTCATGAAAGATTAATTTGTGAGGATGTTAATATTGGCATGCTTAAAGATACTTTGCAGATGTTATCTTTCAATATTAGTTTCCTTGAAGACTTTGACAAGGAAACTAATTCAGTGATGATAGAATTCTCCTTATAGAAAGAAAATGGATGAAATTATTGAATTCAATTGGCCATGTAAGGAGGAATTTGAACAATGGAAAATGATATTTGTAGCTGGATTGGATTAGTAAATTTAGAATGGAACACATATACCTTTTCAAGTATTGTATATGTCTGGCTCTAAGGTTATAATGTATAAAGTATGTGTCTCCTAATTAAAGGTACCATAGGTAAATAGGGATCACTAATGATGTGGATGTTGACTGGTAATTTTTTTGCTTTTCCTACATTTGGAAATTTTGTCATCTTTCCAAATGGAATGAACGTTCTACAAAAAATTAAAGGATATTCTTTTCAACATGCACCTCTTAGAAGGCAGGTCTGTTTCTTCACAAAAAAAGGAAATAATCTTTGTCTCATGTGTATTCCCTTCGATTGAAAATGTAAATATAATTGTAAAGGGAATATTGTCTTGTAGTGGTTGAATTAGGATATGACATGTGTGCTATTGGCCTGAAGCTTGTTTTTCTTCCTTGTTTCCATAAAAGGGAATTCAAGGCCAATAGTGTAGGTATTTTGTTGAATTATGGAATTGAATTGTGTAATTTAAGAACACAAAGAGAATATGTTAGAAGTCCTTGTCTAATGCTTTGAGTCTAGATTGTAAGTTTCATCAAATGTATGGTTCTTGATCATATCTAAATGATAATTCAATTTTTCAGAGTCTGTAGTCTCTCCAATTTTAATCTATACTTGAATTATTAATGAAAATACCAATAAAAGATCATTTCATTAATTGTCATCATTTTCATGCTTTGGTGTATGCTTTGATTTTAGCTTTGGTTTAAAGAACCAATTAAAATGCTTAGATCAAATCGTTAATTCATGTACTGGATAATTGGATCTGATAAGTAGTCTTAGAACCCGATTATGGATTTCTGAATTACAAAGTAACTTCACATACATCTTGGATGTTCCAGATTAAATGTACCTTGTATTTCAATTTTTGTTAACTCCTAGCCCATAGATAATGGAACTGATCTCAATCCTTGTAAGCATTTCTTATGATTCTGGTCACCCAACTTGAAAATGACATTTTCAATAATCTTTAGATCAATCTTTTATTTTGTTGTGGTTGGTGTTGTTTTGTATTCTCAATTTTAGATCTTTAAATATTTCAAGGAAATACCAATTTTTTGAAGTATTTCATCTTGCTAGCCTTTAATGAGAATATATCTACTTAGCTATGCAATGTATACATTTATTTTTTAGAAAAGTCATATAATTTACATTGTGTGACTAATGTCCTAGGTTTTATAGAGCCCAAAGTGTAGGAGATAAAGCAATTAGTGCTACATCTCATTTTTTGGCCACTTATCTATTGGGTATTTGAGAATTGAGATTGGAAAACTCATAGGTATCTTGTGAGATATGAATAGTTCATTGAAAAAAAGAAACAAAATAGAAATTATACTAGGGATGTAAGCTTTACAATTATTAGCTCTCTAGAATGCCTTCTCATAGATCACTATGCTATATGGTGATATTTACTTATAGAGTAGGTCAATCTGAAGTTTCTGCTAAGTATTGCTCAAATCTTTGCCATGTATTTCACCATATTTCATGATAACTTTCCCTCCTTTTTTGTTTTGAAAATATTATGTTCAGAGTTCATATAAAAGTACTTCTCCTGTGTCAAAGTCTATCTAGGTTTCTAAGGATCTGGTGAAATTTGCATAAAGTGTAACAAAAATTGTTACTAATTGGTCCCAAGGAGTTTGGGTGGCGACTCTAAAGTCTCTACACCAATGTGAGCTAGTGTTTAAAGATATCAAAGAGGCAAAGAAGAAGAATAGAAAGAAATCGAAGAAGGTTGACAAATGTGAAGAAGATCCAAGTACAAATGCGAGGAACACGAGGCCATATGAAGAAGCATCTAGAGTAGAAGCTGGAAGGTTAATTACTCAAGAACATGAACATACACGGGAAGTGGACGAATGCAAAAGAAACTAAAAAATGTAAGTCTACTCCTCATATGGTCCCTAAACATGATATTCGTGCTAGCTCTAGTTTAGAATGTAAAAGGAATTTTCCAGATTTTAGTGATAGTACTTCTATTGAGAGAGGAGAGGTTTTTATGAAGTCTATTGTAAATGAGAAATCCTCAGACCTAGGCTTATGAGCCATGGAAAGGAGGGAAAGAGATAGAATATAAAGAGATAATTCTAGTGCTAGATGTGCTAGAGATGAAGGGAAGCTAACCCTAAATTCCCATCCTTATACTCCCATTCCTTAAGATTTATTAATGGGAGATGATGAGTATTCCCATAATTCTACTCCCAATCAAGCTGAGACTATAGTAGCATCTGATGGAGATTCTACTTTTCGAGAGGAGGAAGAGGTTCTAAATGATAGGTAATTTCATAAAGAAAGAGCCTCAAAATTTAGGGAGAATAAAAAGAAGAGGGATGAGGAGAAAGAGAGAAGAATAAGGGAAGTCATGATGCAGAGAGATTTGTTAAGAAGAAAGGTTGAGGAGATGCAAGAATTGGACAAGTTAGCAGTTGAAGTTGTCCAATAAATTGGTCCTGTTGTGCAAGAGATTGTTGTAAAGATCCCTGTAGCTCCCTTTGTTGATAATGTTGTAGGAAATCCACAAATCAACACTATTGATAAGACTTCTATCCTAGTTGATCCTCCTCCCAAAAATACAAACCACAATCCCCATAAACCTGATAAAGGAAAGAGACCCCTAAATGAAGGAGTAAAAATAAATGGAGGTTCTTCCAAGAGGGACACACTGTAGGATTAATCTATCACATTATTTGAAAAGTTGGTAAAGGAAAATGAAGAATTGGAGAAAAGAATGAAAGAGATGGAAATAATGGTTGTAAATTTTGAGATGAAAAGGAAACTTGGTTTCTTGGAGTCCACTATAAAAGGTTCTATCCCTGAGACATAGAGTCCTCAAGCTCCTACATCATCCTCAAGTATTCAAACAAATAACAAAAAATCATCTAGTAAACACCCCTCTAGCTCATCCTCACAACCTGAAGACAAGGCTAGAATAGTTCATTTCAATGATCAACATGATTCCTGTTGATAGTCTTTTCGGCACAACAACAAATCAGACAAGATACAAGTATCCTATCTCTCTTGAAAGGTGAATCTCTATCAGCAATCCTCAAGAGATAACCCCAAGGTCTCTAATGTTAGGTCTTGACAATGCATAAACAACTTAGTGAAAATGTTGGTAATCACAAAGGGACCTTACTACAAGAAAATACTTAATATTCAAATTTATCACATCTAGCAATATGGTGACACTTCGAATCCTAAGTCTAACTCAGATAATGAAAAGAAATAGAAAAGGATAAGGGTCCCAAAGAGATTTCTAAGATTAATACTAATTCTAAGATTAATAATGAAAATAATAAAATACTTGAAATGGATCAATCCCTCAGAAACTAATTTCTGCTTGATCCAGATAAATCTGCAATCTTATAGAAATAGTGCAATCTTCTAAGGCACAAAAGATTTTTCAAATCATGAACATTTATCCAAACAACCCTATTGCAATTGACATGAACAAACATTCACAACTAAACTAAGCACAATGAGTATCAAAGTACAGGCTAACTTTGCAAAGAAACTAACAATCAACTAGCTACAAAAAGTATGGACTAGAGATTGTTGCAACATGTCAAGGATCAAATCATAAACACCATTAAGTCATCTAACATTGAGTATAACATATATCAAATAAAATTAAGAAATTTCAAAAGATAGAATCACTAGAACCATAAAAGATAAAATTAACATAAGAAAGGCACCAAATCACAATGTCTTTACTTGCATTAAATCATCCAAAGTAGCAACAATCCTAGTATTTTGTTAGGCACTTGCTTGAAAACAACCTGACTACCAACTTCTTACTCTAGTACTAAACTTTATCCAATGTAATACTATCTAGCCCTTTCAAATGAGGAACTAACCCTATATATAGAGATAACATCTTATGTCGGCCCAAATAGGTTTACAAAACAATTGGCCTATAAAACAAGTCAGCCAAGAAGAATTCACAATAAAGTAAAGTATGCATTAAATGCATTTGTTTCACCTAGGTCAGCTTGAGATCTCCAACATGGCTAAGTCCAATGCATGTGAAGGATGGAGATAAATAATGGGGAAGCACAAATTCTGATGAAGCATTGTATTAACTACTCTCCACTTTGTCTCTATCTCGTTCCACTTTATCTTGCACCATCAAAAATACCTTCTCCAAGTCGGCTATAGGTGGAATAACTAACACTTTAATTTTCCTTTCAATGGACTTAATATCCTCTCTTGACTAATTTACGACCTTATCCCAATCCACCTTCATGGTTTGATATTTATCCATCACTACAATGTATGTGGTTGCATCATCTAACTGGTGTTTAGTGATTGGGTCCTCATTGACTGGAGAATATACATCATGCCAACATTTTCTCAATTGATCCAAGTTCAAATGTTTTGGTACAAACCTTTTTCTTCCTATCATAACTTCAAAGAAGGAAATGAACTTGTTGTAGATCTCAGTTAGGGTATCCTCAATTTTCTTCCCTTGCTTATGCACTTTCTTCAAAATCCTTTTCCTTATTTGCAAAACTTCATACCATTCCCAGGGTTCTGCAACTTTGGAAGAAGGAAGAATCCCATCACTTACCAGTTTATCTTCAGTGTATTCCATGATGGTTTTGGTCTTCTGTAACAAGAGATCAACACCCTCCTTATCCTGAGTTAGTACATTTTTTAACCACTCTATTGATCTAGCAGCATCTCCATCGGTTGAAAGGATATCTTTGATGGAATTATGTCCTTTAGCTTCCACCCCTTGCAACCAGTTCATTGTGTCATGTGTAGCAGTTTTCACCTTCTCCAAGTCAATTATTGTATCTTGTGGTAGACAACTTGCAGTAGATGATGAGGAACTGGTGGATTGCAATGGTTTCATCAAGTCTTGGAGATACCTCTTAAGTTTATCATTCTCCTTCAAATCTTGATTAGCTTGCACTTCTCTCTTCAATTTTCTCAAAAATAGCAGCACTGGAGCGTTCAAATTCTTCAACCTCCTGCATCATGGAGGTGGGTCCCAAGATGATAGTTTGTAAACTATAATCTTTACCAGTCACTTCATCTTTATTCTTATCTAGTACAGGAGCGGCAATGTGAATCACCCTGTTATTAGCGTCACCTCTCTCAATCATAGAGATAACCCTGTGTTTCTTCTTTACTTTTCCCTTTCCTATGTTTTCCAGTAATTCATCCCAGTTGGGAGGAGTGTCATCCACCATAATTTTCTTACTCTTTAATTCCCTATCCAACCAACTAGGAACAGTGGAATCCAACTCTTCATTACCTTGTCCCACCACATCTTGTTGAACCTTGGAGAAATCTTCATTCAAATTTTTTCTTTTTAGGAATATTCGCAGTCTTATCTTTACTTCCATTATCATGTTATTCTTCTTCATGCAATGGTGAAGGAGTCTTGATTGGCACTTCCTCCCTCTGTGGAGGCCTATCTTCTTCATTTCCTATAGGTGTATCCTCATAAGTCACTAGAGGAGACTACATATTTTATCTGTTTCTGCCTCTATACTATAGAGTTCACCTTCTCAATATTCTTCTTCTCCTTGATCTTGGTGGTCCTTTGCATCTTTGGATTCACTTGGTGTCTTCTCTCCCAAACTTTCCACACATAGTACTAGTGGGTCAGCTTCATCCCTTGCCTTTAGATGATTCCTTCTCCTTCTATGACAATCTCACTATTCTTCTTCTCTTAGGAAGGGAAGAACTACCCTCTTTTCCTTCTTTCTCAATTTCTTCTTGTGCACATTTCCTTGTCTTTGAAATGTGTTTTATTTTCTTAGCAATGGGTCTTCTTTGCTTCTTTTCCTCTTTTTCTTTTTCTGCTTGAGAATCCTTAATCCTTATCTTGAAAGGAGATCTCACCTTAGCCTTACCCTTAGGGTCCTACTCAGTTGACTCTTTAAAAGGGGAATGAGACTCCAAGTCTCCCATTAGATCATAGGTGCACTACACAACCTCACTTTCCAATCCCACATCTTGTGCTTGAGCCATAGCTTAGTGTACTTGATCATTGGAGTCATGATCTACTCTAATTTTGTCTTCTCTTCCTCTAGCCAGTCTATCTCTCCAACTGGTTTATCCTTCATAGCTTCATAGTCATGGCCTTGAATCAAATCTCCGTCATCTTCAATTTTATCAAGAATGGACTTTATGTTGTATAGCCAGACCAAGTTCACTGGAAATCTGGAGAACTTCTTTCTAACTTCAAAATAATCCTTGCTATTAGCCCAATAATCTTCTACATCATCCTTATGGCTATATTCCTTGTTGGCCCTCTTTTGTGCCTCACCAGTCCTATCAAATCTGGACCTCTTAGAATGGAAAGAGAGATCCAAATTACACATTTCCTCCTTAGAAGCATGGGCCAAATTAATAGAGGGGAAAGCTTCATTACTACCTATCCTCAAAGGAAAATCACCACCAAATCTAGTCTTATGTTTTTCCTTCTTGACAATTGCATCAAAACCATAGATCTACCTTGTGACCTCCAGAAGTATAATATGATCTGTGGGATATCTAGGGAGTCTATATGGAACCCTATGACAACTATATATTCTGATGTATGAAAAGGTACGGAATTGGTTAAACCAAGCTCCAAACCTCTTGATTAGTTCCTTGGAATTATCTGAGATCTGGACATGCTCTGCACCCTATAATAGCTTGGTGATGTACATGGTGAATGCATCATTCACCCTCCGATAACTTGTGCTACCTAGGTGTAGTTCTGGGTACACCTCATAAATCACATCTTTCCCAAACATGCCCCTTGTGCCTAGCCCCTTGTATGGATGGAACCTTGTAGTTGCATAGACCAAGTAAGAAGTCATTATGAAGGTCTTTGTCTATAGGACATTGGACATTTGTGCATGTATCATTTCACTTATAATGCCTTCCCAATGGTAGTCAATATTTTGCTCCATCCTCACAATGACATGGAACATCCACTTTTCAAATACTCCTACACTCTTCAATTCCACCACTCTGCTAAGGAGTGTGATGGCATCATAGTATTCCTTTTTGAACTTAGCTCTAAATAATTGCTTGGGTAGCTTGGAGAAGTGAGAATTATGTTTCTCTAGCCAAGAATTGATGACCTACCGTGATTTGATGATGTCTTCATCATAATAATTCTTCGCTATGTCCATATCAAAACCCACCACATGAGACCTATCAGGAATGTCAAAGGTCTAAGCTATAGACATAGGATTAAGATTTGCCACTATTCTTCCTTGAGGACCAACTATCCTTTGTCTTCCCTTGTCATAATGTTTGGCACATTCAAGCACCAACTTGTAGCATTGAACGGTAGGAGGGAATCCAACTACATGGGCCAATCCTGATTCCAATATCATTCTAGCCAATAAGGGAAGGTTCTGTGTTGCCATCCTTGCCTTGAATTCCTCATAATCCCATAGACCAACATTTGTATCGGTGAACTCTAACCAAATGGAAGTCAACTTTCTCTCTAGGATCTTACTCCTTATATCCATTTTGATCCTTTCTGCCTCGGAGATAGTAGACCCTTCAGCACTTGGATCCATTACCCTGCCCTTGGTCCTTCCAACAATGGCCTGGCTTGATTCAGACTACATTCAATAAAAGGCCACAATAAAGATCCATCACAACATGAAATCCAAGTTAGTCCATCATAAAATTACATATTCTTCCTTAAGACAATTCCCATGATGAACAAAATCCCCTAAAATCTCACAAAGATTTCTTCTTTCAATGTTTGGGTTTTTAGTCCTCTCACGGAATTCAGGCTAGAGAGGAATTTTGGGAAATTCGAGGCCAAACAAAATTCAGCAATACAAGCACAAAACTTCCAACAATCATTTAATCAACCATCATCAGTTAAGAAAAATCATGATACAACTTTAAATAACTCAAACTGATTACATGATGCACTATCATTGGAAAATAACTCATGATAGCCCACAATCCTTTATTTTCAACAAGATTTAGGAGAATTCTGTCAAGGACATAAATCCGCGAAAATGGCATGAGTTCACAAATTTTGGGAAAATGAAGGGCCAAAGAAATTTTGGTAAAATCTTGAGGAATCAGAATTTCACAAAGTCAGCATAATTTTCATGTTTTAAGCATATATTCGGGAAATCGATAAAGAAATGAAAATCAGGGAATTCCTAAGGTAAAGGAAATCTCTGAGATGTTCAAAAACCTGAAATCTTTGACTCTGCCAGGATTTCACCTAAATCGATTAAATAATTAGGAAGTTGGGGATTAAGTCTTGGATTTGATTTTTTTTAATTTCAAATGGAGAAATTTGGTTTCAAATTCATTCAAACGTGACCTCAAGAAATGAGAGTGACGATTTCAAAGGGGAACCCTAAGAGGCCACCATGAACGCACAGTTTGGATGCAACTCAACCTTTCATCTCTGCTATCCTTTGTACAACTTCTCCCACAACCTAACTAAGATAGGATGATTATCAGATTGGAAGATTGAAAAGTTTCAATTTGCCCAAGACGTGATTTTATCAATGGTTGGGGATTTTCTAGGTCAAACTACGACTCGATCCATCAAGCATGAAATTGAACAAAGAATCGAACATAGAAACAATTGACCACATTCTTCAAAGAAGGGCATCAAACTGAAACCTGAAACCCTAGATCTGCTATCGAACTCTACCACATCAAAATCCTGACTCATAGCGCACACACATAAACCATGAAACAATTCAATTCATTCATTAAAAGAGAAGGAAACATGTACATACCATGAGAATTTTCTTTTTGAAATAGCAACAGTTGGCAAGAAACCTTGGAGTCCAAGTGAATGCATGCAACCACCAGAAAAATATGATTAAAGCAAACAATTATAGCTCAAATGTGAGACTCAGGAAAAGAAACTCAAATAAAGTCTTCTCAAATTCTTCAATCAAAGCAAATGACTCAAATTCGAGCATAAATCTCATTTAAACCAAATAAAGCAAGTTGTAGAATTGTATAAGAGATATAAATGCGACGAAAAGACAACAGGCTCAGGAATCCAAAGGCACGATGAAATTTTGGGAAAATCCAAACCAGACGAAATTTTGTGAAGTCTTAGAATTTTTGAAAACAATGTAAAGTAGCCTCCATCGAGTTATCAAGGCATTTGGGGAATTCCACCCAGAGGGAATTTTCCTGAAAATAGAGAAAAACCCAAAATAGTCCCAAAACACAAGATCTTCAAAGTGTTTCCTTGAAAGGAGATTTGCACGAGCAGGATAATCATTTAGGCACACGCCAAGGCAACCAAATCCTCAAAATCAAAGGGCCAAAACACCCAAAAACAAAAGCGAAAGAGGGTCCCTGCTTTCAGCGGGGTGTGTGAGCAAAAACTGCACAACAAATGGCTATTCCTGCTGGGAAAATGCTCCAGAGTATTTCAGTGACAAACTGGAATCAAGAACCCAGAATCTCTGGTTTCAATCTTCACATTAGTCACCAATTTTGTAGAGCTTTAACATCACAAGCAAGTAAACCTTTCTTGTACCAAGGTCAAAGTGTGTGAATATGTATTCATTCCCATTTCCTTAGTTGCAATAGGAACCAAATGTAGTTAAGTTAGGCTACGTAAATGATCCTAACTCCAAAAGCAACCTGGATAGAGCCTCACTACCCATCAGGCATCCATAGCATCAATGAGGTTATCACTGTGGTCCTCCCAAGCGTAGCTCTACTACCAACCAGGCATCCATAGCCCCAGTAGAGATACTTGAATACTTCTGATAAGCTGAATTCACTCTTTTAATTTTCAATATTTTCTATTTCTTTTTTTCTTTTTTTTGATATTCTTTTCTTTTCACTTTTTTCTTTCCAACCTATGAACAATGAAGTTCACACTCAGGGTTGAGAACCACAATGGAGCTGAAGCAGAAATAAGATTTTTGCACCTAACCAGACCTCATAAGGACCCTGTGCTCCTTTAGAATTTTAAAGATGTGTGTAAAGATATGAGACCCAAATACATTCTATATTTTACCTAGCCCATGATTTTTCCACTCATAGCATTTAATACATGTGACACCAATACAGGACTTTCACCAACTGAATCTGGAATGATGATTGAAGTTTGTAAGAGAAATATTCAAAATAGTCCTAGATAATAATATGACTGCCATGCATATGCATCACACCCAAAATAAAATAGGAAAACCTCTGACGCAAGAGTGGAGCAAAAGCAAACCAAACCAAAGGAAAACCTAAACTAACCAACAACAACAAACAAAGAAAGCAAAGGAGAAAGGTAAAATTACTCTAACTATGTACAAGGAGAGAGTTGTAGACAACTCAGGATTGGAAATAGTGCTTCAAGTACTACCCATTAACAGACAGTGGGATATCCTCTCTAGTGAGATTTTTCAAGAAAAAAACATTATCTCCCAGAATCTTTGAAATCTGATAAGGGCTAAGCTAGAGTTTGTCAAATTTACCATGCTTTCCCTTATGATCACGGGCTTTATCCCAGTATAGAACCAAGTCAGAGATTCAAAAGGATTTAACATTGGTTCTCCTATCAAACCATCTTTTGACTACACCCTGATGTTTGGAAAAGTTTTCAAGGGCTTCATCTCTTTTTTCTTCAAGGTGTAACAGTTCAACAAGTCTGGCTTCTCATTTATCCCCTTCATCATAATATTCATTAATGAACTAGAGGGTGGGGATTTTTAACTGAATGGGAAACACAGGTTCTAGCCCATAAACCAGATGGTAAGGGGAAGTTCCCATGGAAGTCTTATGCATTGTACAATCTGCCTAAAGAGAAAAATGAAGCTGGGTATGCCAATTTTTAGGGTTTCTTTCTAACAATTTAGGAATGACTGTTAGGAGGTTCTTATTGAAGGACTCAACCAGACCATTTCTCTAAGGGTAATAATTAGATGCAAATTTAATTATAATTCCATGATCAAAGGCCTAGTTAGAGAATTTGAATGATGCAAATGTAGGACCATTATCACAAACCAAAGACATAGGACAATCAAACCGGTTGATAATACCTGATTCGATGAAATTGATTACCACTTTAGAAGTACGTTGTTTGCATGCAAGAGCCTTAGTCCATCTTGTGAAATAATTAGTAACAATGAGAATATACATGTGGCCTCCAGAAGAAGGTGGATTGATTGGACCTATGAAGTCCAATCCCCACTGTGCGAAAGGATTTACCTCAAAAACTGGTTGAAGTGGGAGTGTTGCATACTTCTCTTTGGTGGTCATTGTTTGACATACATGGAAAGTTTAGACATGGTTATGTGCATCTTTGAACAATCTGGGCCAATAATAACCAGCTCTCAGAATCTGATTTGTAGTGGAAGGTGTAGATCCATGGCCAGTACCATATCTATCATGAAATTTTTCCATGACTCTTTCAGCTTCTTGTTGTCCCAATCATCTTAAGTAGACAGCTTCATGGTTCCTTTTGTATAGAAAAACTCCCTTCAACATGAAACTATCACTCTTTAGGCGCAATTCTCTCCTTTGTACAACATTGAGGTGATTTGGACACCGTTGATTCAAAATATGGTAAATGATATCGTCATACCAGTCCCTTGGAGAAATGTCCTCAAGATTATAATGCTAGCCTACAAGGTTAGGTCCCATTTCTTCCATTGTTCTAGTAAGCCCTTGCATTCTTACCAACTTCATGGGTTGAATCTCAATATCACACTCCTACAAAATTTTCACCCACTTAGCCCTACATTCTCCCAGTTCATTTTGCATTAACAACAACTTGACTATAGGATCTAGTACTATTGCAAAGACCTTGTTCCTTAGAATATAGTGTCTAAATTTCTTCATAGCCCTAAATAATGCATAGGTTTGTTTCTCCACACTTGGGTACCTTAGTTCTGCATCTTTCAGTGGTGTACTCATAAATGCTATGGGATGCTCATTTCCTTGATTATACTTTTGGGTCAACATGCTAGCACAAGAGTGATCATAAGCAAATGAATATATGTAAACTGGCTTAGCATAATCAGGACTCACCAAGACTGGGGCTTCAGCAATAGCCCTTTTTATTTCTGTAAATGCTTCTTTAGCTTCTATATTCCATTAATTTTTAGCTTCCTACTTCAACATGGCATTTAATCGCTTGACTATCTTAGCAAATCCAGTGATGATTTTTTGTACAAAGTTAATCTTACCAAAAAATGATTTCATTTGTTTCTTGCTAGCAGGTGGTTGAATCTTAAGTATGGCCTCCACTCGTTCAGGATCAATAGAGATACCCTTCTCTAAAATAACATGCCCCAACAATTTTCCCTCAGTAACCCCCAAAGATACACTTCTTTGGGTTAAGAGAAATACCAAACTCTCTACACCTCTGAAATACCTTGCATAAGTCTACTATATGATCACCTTGTTTTTTGGAGAAAACTGTCAGATCATTCATATAAATTATGATGCACTTACCAATTATGTCCTTAAAAGAAATATCCATAGCTCTCTCGAATGTAGCCCCTACAATGATCAGGTTGAAAGGCATCCTTCTATAGGAAAAAGTGCCCCATTTTGTGGTGAAAGAAGTTTTATTCCTATCATCATATTGTACCATAACTTGGTTATATCTAGAGTAGCCATCTAGAAAAGACATCATTTGAGACCCATTTACAATCTGAAGCACTTCATCCAGCGAAGGAACTGAATAATTGTCCTTTTCTGATGTTCTGTTAAGGTTCCTAAAATCCACACAGAATTTGATCTCCCCATTTTTCTTTCTCATAGGGACCAAATTTGCAACCCAAGTTGAATGCTTGACTAGGAATATGATTCTGGTAGATAGTAGCTTCTGCACTCTTTTTTGGATTATGGGTTCCAGCATAGCATTGATCAGCCTTTGCCTCTGCCTGAAAGGTCTTGCTCTTGGATTTAGAGGGATAGTATAAGTTATAATTGAAGTGTTATATGTCTTTAAGTCCTTATAGATCCAAACTATCACGTCTTCATACATATGCAAAGCATTAATGATTCATTTTCTCTCCTCTGGAATACACACTTTACCAATGGAGACATTTTTGATATCATATTGAGTCCCCATGTTGTATGTTTCACATTGTCCACTAATGGACTCCTTAGCATCTTGCTCTTGATCTCTAACCTTATCCAAATAAAAAATCCTTTCTAGTTGCACCATTCCCCTTGGAATAGTATTAGTCTTCAACTTAATCACCCCTTCTAAATCCATCTCAGCTTCTTGGGGCTTAAGTTCATCAATAATCTAACAAGTAAAGACATATGAACTTGTAATAAAATCCAAAATATTCTTATCATCTTCAAATACCTGAAATTTGGTGACATTGTCAGGCACTGAAGGCACTGGGGTTATTTCCATAGTAAATTTCTTTAGTCTAGAAAGAGACAAAGGCTGCAAAGTACTAGCCACCTGAGCTATGGAATTTGTCATTTAGTTCTTATTACGTGGTATCAACTAAATGTTGAAGTCATCAAATCCTTCCATAAGGTCAATACTCTATGCCTATAATTGGTCATCCTTTTGTCATGGCAGGAGTATTGCCTCCTGACTTGTTTAACCACTAGCTTAGAATCCCCAAAGACTTGCAAAATTTTAACCTTTTTCCTTAGTGCCATAAGAAACCCATGAATCAAAGCCTCATATTCTGCTACATTATTGGTACAATGAAACTGAATGCTATGAGCCACAAAGAAAGATTTACCTCTTGGACTGATTAGCTCAAATCCTACCCCAACTCATTGCTTTGATTTAGATTCGTCAAACCTTAAGGTCCAACAACCAACAACTGCAGATTTCCTTACTGCATCTCTTGTACTGTTGTTGCTGGAAGGCTCTTTAGAAAGCATCACCTTCTTCCCTTTGGGATCCTCTTGAATATTTTGTAAATTGATTTTGACTATTGGAGTAGGGTTGATACATTTTTGCACTTGTTCTACTGTAGCCTAGCACAAGTAGTAGTCCAATTTAGAGTAGGAGGCATTGTGAACTCTACACCAGTTAGGAAAGAGTAATTCTCCAAAATTCATTCCTCTGCCCAAATGAATCTGATCTTCAATGCACTTCTGAATTAATTCTTGGAAATTATTCAACAAGCTGAGTTGGTTATCCTCAGGATCATCATCATTGATTGACTCCACCAGGGCTCCAGTACCACTAGATTCAACTGTAAAATCAATGGGTGTAGTATGTAGGATAAGGATTTCTTCCACATTAGATTCTTCAAAAGGGGCCACCACCACATAATTACCCATGCTCACCTCTGATATCAATATTCATTTGAAGTATTTTGATATTTTGTGATCATATATTTCATCCTGAGTTCTCTTTCAATCCTGATCTAGTTTGGCACTCCCTTCCAGGAAAGCCACAATTGAGACTAATCAATTGATACATATCTATTTAAAGCCTTAGTAAAGTATCTTCCCAAAATCAGACCATAAGCATTAGGTATATTTGCTACCTATATATTAATGACTTGCTAAATTCTAGGATCAGAAGTGATCTACATGTGGATCATGTTCAATTCCCCTACAATGTTAACTTCAGTTCTATCCAACTGAGTGACTTTCTTTTGGGAGTTAGCAGGGGTAATACCTAAAGCTCTACAAAAACCAAAGGGAATTAAGTTGGTAGAAGCACCTAAATCCAACAAGCAATTGTCCAAGTTCTTACCAAACATATAGACAAAAATAAAAAATGGAGGAGTTTGTGCTTTCCCTTGAAACATAGTTAAAGGGGTATCAACTTGGGAAACCTGAGTTTTATCTTTCTCTTTCCCTTTAACTCCAAGTGGTGTATAAACCTAATTGTGAATCTGATTCTAACCTTTTACCACTTGAGAACTGGATGCTACTAACTGATTTATCTTGTGATATCGAACTTGCATTATAAGCTCCTAAAACTGCATTTCTAATAGTTGGGACTCTCAATAATTCAAATTCAAAGAGACTTACCTTTAGCTTCTTGAGTTCTTCTGCAACAGATATGGCCAGTTGTTTTACACTCAGGTCAACAAGAGCCTCTTTGGGGTACTCTACCACCTTGTCTTTGATGGTTTCAGTAGTTTTCCCTTTTGATGGATCCACTTGTCCTTGATCTTTAGATAAGTACTATCTAGGCACATGAGGATATGTTGGATTATTGTTGACATTGGTATCTAGAGGTGTGGAGAAATTGTTTGGAGGAATAGAAGTGGTGAAGGGGCCTCCAGCTTGTGGTCATCTATGTGGCAGATCCCTCAAGTCATATTTCTTAACAGGCCATTGGAATGTCTACACCTCTTCAACAT
Organism: Sequoia sempervirens; assembly: GCA_007258455.2. NCBI lineage: Eukaryota > Viridiplantae > Streptophyta > Pinopsida > Cupressales > Cupressaceae > Sequoia > Sequoia sempervirens. The sequence goes on from VDFB02075321.1 coordinate 293,780,579, forward strand.
AAGCTTCTTCCTCATCCATGGGGCCATTATCATTCATAGGATTTTCATCAAACAACTACGTAATTTCATGTCCATTGCACACCTGATTTGCTTCCTCCTTAAACTAGCTTAGTTCTTCTTCAGGCACATTCTCGTTGCTTTGTGGAAAAGGAGCATGATTTAGCACCAACACTGATGAATCATAGAGAGTATATGGTACCAACTCTTGATTACTTGTATTATTCTCCACCTCATATTGAAATATTGAATTTTCTATTTGGAATCAAGACAATCTAATTTAGAATGCTAACATGTCTTATGGAGCCTACACCAACCCGATAAAGTAGCTTCAACCAGATATACATCGCTTCGAGGCTTCTCTTGTTTAACTGGCTGATCCAATGGGGTGGGGACACCTTCATTGTTAGGCCTTGTATTCCAAGTCATGTTCTGTCTAGGTGGTTGTCTTCTGTCAAATCTTTGTCCACCAACTTTCTCCCTATCAAAGTTCTAGCTCAAATATTTTCCCTTATCAAAATTTTATCCTTTGTCATAATTATGCCCTCTTTCAGGATGTTGTCCCCTATCAAAGTGTTGTCCTTTTTGAGATTCCCGATTTTCCCTATTATGATTGGATTGCATACTCCTTTGAGTAGCCTAGAGTTGGTTTTTTTAGTTTCTCAGATAAGTGACTTCCATGTTGAACTTCTTCACTTATTTAGTTAGTTCATCCAACCTTTCCTTGTCAGAATTACTTTATGAAGGCTAGTTTACATTGTTTTGAGGATATCCTACTACAACACCAGAACTCAGTGACTAGTTTAATACCTTAGAATTATACAAATATGTGGGGAAACTAGCCTGAGGCTATAGATGAAGAAGTTGATTAACATTTTCCTTGGGGTAGCTGACCACGGGTGGAACTTGACTCACAAGAGGTCTTGGGTGAGGAACTAGAGGCAACTGAGGTATCAGATTCATGATAGGAGTACGATTGGAAAGAGCTTGATTGAGAGCTGGGACCTACCTAGGGTGAGTAGTGGGTCCTAGTGATGGTAAAGGCCTAGACAACTATTGTCTTAGATCAATACTAACTTTTACAGCCTCTGTGTATGCATCAAGTTGGGTAGTAGGAGGGTTGTTTCTTCACTTCATCAAGGTGGCTATTATACTATCAAGACCCTCATAATAGACTTATAAAGAAGTGGTCTCATCTACAACATAAGGGGCTTGCATATAGGTATAGGCACAATGAAACCTATTATTAAAGGACCCTATGAGATGATTGACTTCTCTCTTAACCTTAGTGAACTGAAGGTAAAGCTCTTTTGGACTAATGGGAATCCTAAACTTCTGTAGAAATGAAGTATCAAGTTCAGTCCAATTATGAATAGACCCAACAGGTAAATGATTTTACCAGTAGAACACATCTTCTCCTAGGGAATAAGGAAAGAGCCTACATGCTACATCCTCATGATTGATTCCTCTATCCCTAAGGAAAGTCTGAAAAATCCTGATATATTCCTTTGTGGGCCTATTAGGGTCATTAACATGGAACTTAGAAAAAAAGTATTCAGGGTTCTTGGGCATAACATTGTAATTGTTAAAGGTCAAAGGAGATGGATTGCTAGCAAGTAAAGCCATTGGTGGTGGTGGAGGTGTTAATGGTTGATTTATGGATTTTTGAGGTTGTGGAATAGGGATGACTTATGATTCAGATGAGGATGGACTTGATGAAGATGAGGATGATGGAGATGATGGAAGTGGCTGGGCGGAGGATGATTCTCCCCTTTTTCTGGTCCTTCTTGACCTAGGAGGAGCTTGAAACTCTTGAAATTCTTCTTCTCTTGGAGTAGATTTAGTTCTTCTTTTGAATCTTTTAGGAGAAACGACAAACAAAAATTGATCTAGCTTGCTTATTCAGGCCCTCCTTCTAGTGCCAATCTATTGATGGTGTTTTCTGCACAATAAAAACTCAAACAAGATACAAGTATCCTATCTCTTTTAAAAGGTGAATCTCTATCAGCAAACCTCAAGAGATAACCCCAAGGTCTCTAATGTCAGGTCTTGACAATGCATAAACAACTTAGTGAAAATGTGAAAATTTTGGTACTCACAAAGGGACCTTACTACAAGAAAATACTGAATCTTCAAATTTATCAGATCTAGTAATATGGTGAGACTTCCAATCCTACGTCTAAATTAGACAATGAAAATAAATATCAAAGGATAAGGGTTCCAAAGAGATTTCTAAGATTAATAATAATTCTAAGATTAAGAATGAAAATGATTAAATACTTGACATGGACTAATCCCTCAGAAGCTAATTCTTGCTTGACCCAGATAAATCTGCAATCTTACAGAAATAGTGCAATCTTCTAAGGCACAAAAGATTTTTCAAATCATCAACATTTATCAAAACAACCCTATTGCAATTGACATGAACAAACATTCACAGCTGAACTAAGCACAATGAGTATCAAAGTCCAGGCTAACTTTACAAAGCAACTAACAATCAACTAGCTGCAAAAAGTATGGACTAGAGATTGTTGCAACACATCAAGCATCAAATCATAAACACCATTAGGTCATCTAACATTGAGTCTAACATATATCAAATAAACTTAAGCAATTTCAAAAGATAGAATCACTAGAACGATGCGAGATAAAATTAACACAAGAAAGGCACCAAATCATAATGTCTTTACTTAAATTAAATCATCCAAAGTAGCAACAATCCCAGTCTTCTATTACGACACTTGCTTGAAAACAACCTGACTACTAACTTCTTACTCTAGTACTAAACTTGCTCCAATGTAATACTATCTATCCCTTTGAAATGTGGCACTAACCCTATTTATAGAGATTACATCTTATGTCAGGCCAAATAGGGTTACAAAACAATTGGCCTCTAAAACAAGTTGGCCAAGAAGAATTCAAAATAAAGCAAAGTATGCATTAAATGCATTTGTTTCATCCAAGTCAGCCTAGGATCTCCAACATGGCTCGGTCCAATACATGTGAAGGATGGAGATAAATAATGGGGAAGCACAAATTCTGATGAATCATTGTATTAACAACTCTCCGCTTTGTCTCTATCTCACTCCACTTTATCCTACACCATCAAAAATACCTTCTCCAAGTTGTGTATAGGTGGAATAACTAACACTTTAATTTTCCTCTCAATGGACTTAATGTCCTCTCTTGACTGCTTACAACCTTGTCCCAATCCACCTTCATGGTTTGATATTCATCCATCACTGCAATGTATGTGGCTGCATTATCTAGCTGGTGTTTAGTGACTGGGTCCTCATTGACTGGAGAATATAAATCACACCACCATTTTCTCAATTGCTCCAAGTTCAGATGTTTTGGTGCATACCTTTTTCTTCCTATCATAACTTCAAAGAATGAAATTCACTTGTTGTACATCTCAGTCAGGGTATCCTCAATTTTCTTCCCTTGCTTATTCACTTTCTTCAAAATCCTTTTCCTTATTTGCAAAACTTCATACCATTCCTAGGGTTGTGCAACTTTGGAAGAAGGAAGAATCCCATCACTTACCAATTTACCTTTAGTGTATTCCATGATGGTTTTGGTCTTCTGCAACAAGAGATCCACACCTTCCTTATCTCGAGTTAGTACATTTTCTAACCACTCTATTGATCTGATAGCACCTCCACTGATTGAAAGGATATATTTTATGGAATTATCTCCTTTAGCTTCCACCCCTTGCAACCAGTTCATTGTGGCATGTGTTGTGGTTTTCATCTTCTCCAACTTAGTTATTGTCTCTTGTGGTAGAAAAATTGCAGCAGATGATGAGGAGCTGATGGATTGCAAGGGTTTCATCAAGTCTTGCAGATACCTCTTAAGTTTATCATTCTCCTTCTTCAAATCCTGCTTAGCTTGCACTTCTTTTTTCAATTTGCTCAAAATAGCAGCACTGGAGCCTTCAAATTATTCAACCTCATGCATCATGGACGTGGGTCCCAAGCTAATAGTTTGTACACTGTAATATTTACCAATCACTTTATCTTTATTCTTATTTGGTACAAGAGTGGCAATGTGAATCACCCTATTATTAGCTTCATCTCTCTCAATCCTAGAGATAACATTGGCTTTCTTCTTTGCTTTTCCCTTTCCTATGTTTGCCAATAATTCATCCCAGTTGGGAGGAGTGTCATCCACCATAATTTTTTTACTCTTTAATTGCCTATCCAACCAACTAGGAACAGTGGAATCCGACTGTACATTACCTTGTCCCACCACATCCTGTTGAACCTTGGAGAAATCTTCATTTAGATTTTTCTTTTCAGGAATCTCCTCAGTCTTATCTTTACTTCCCTTATCATGTTATTCTTCTTCATGCATTGGTGAAGGAGTCTTGATTTCCACTTCCTCTCTCTGTGGAAGCCTATCTTCTTCATTTCCTATAGGTGAATCCTCATAAGTCACCAAAGGAGACTGCAAAATATTCTCTATTTCTACCTATGAAATCTAGAGTTCACCTTCTCAAAATTATTCTTCTCCTTGATCTTGGTGATCCTTTGCATCTTTGGATTCACTTGGTATGTCATGAACTTCATGGGAAGGAGGGACATTATGATGCTCAGTGGTAGGAATAGCTGAGGGAGCATTTCTTTTTGGCACACCATCTTTGGGAGAGGGAGTTCTTGATCTTCTTGTGTACACCTGTGTCTTCTCTCCTGAACTTTCCACACTTACTACTGGTGGGTCAGCTTCATCCCCTACCTTAGAATATTCCTTCTCATTCTGTGACAATCTCACTATTCTTCTTCTCTTAGGCATAGAAGCACTACCCTCTTTTCCTTCTTTCTCAGCTTCTTCTTGTGCAGATTTCTTTATCTTTGAAATTTGTTTTCTTTTTTTAGAAAGATGTCTTCTTTTCTTCTTTGCATCTTCTTCTTCTTCCACTTGAGAATCCTTAATGCTTATCTTGAAAAGAGAGCTCACCTTAGCCTTACCCTTAGGGTCCTGCTCAGTTTACTCTTCAAAAGGGGAATGAGACTCCAAGTATCCCATTATATCATAGGTGCATTGCACACCCTCACTTTCCAACTCCCACATCTTTTGCTTGAGCCACAACTTAGTGTACTTGATCATTGGAGACATGATCTACTCTAATTTTGTCTTATCTTCCTCTAGCGAGTCTATCTCTCCAACTGGTTTATCCTTCATAGCTTCATAGTCATGGCCTTGAATCAAATCTCCATCATCTTCAATTTGATCAGGAATGGCCTTTATGTTGTATATCCGGAACAAGTTCACTGGAAATTTGGAGAAATTATTCTTTCTAACTTCAAACTCATCCTTGCTATTAGCCCAATAATCTTCTACATCATCCTTATGGTTGTATTCCCTACTAGCCCTCTTCTGTGCCTCACTAATCCTGTCAAATCTGGATCTCTTAGAATGGAAAGAGAGACCCAAAGTACTCATTTCCTCCTTAGAAGCATGGGATGAATTAATAGAGAGGCAAGCCTCATTACTGCCTATCCTCAAAGGAAAATCACCACCAAATCTGGTCTTATGTTTGTCCTTCTTGACAATTGCATGAAAATCACATATCTTCCTTGTGACCTCCAGAAGTATTATATGATCTTTGGGATATCTAGGGAGTTTATATGGAGCCCTCTGACAACCATCTATTTTGATGTAGGAAAAGGTAGGGAATTGGATAAACTAGGCTCCAAACCTCTTGATTAGTTCCTTGGCATTATCTGAGATTCAGACATGCTCTACACCCTGTAATAGCTTTGTGATGTACATGGTGAATGCAACATTCACCCTCCTATAACTTGTGCTACCTAGGTGTAGTTGTGGGTACACCTCATAAATCACATCTTTCCCAAACATGCCCCTTGTGCTTAGCCCCTTGTATGGATGGAACCTTGCAAGTGCATAGACCGAGTAAGAGTTCATTGTGAAGGTCTTTGTTTGTAGGACATTGCACATTTTTTCATGTATCATTGCACTTATAATGCCTACCCAATGGTAGCCAATATTCTGCTCCATGCTCACAATGAGATGGAACATCCAGTTTTCAAATACTCCTACACTCTTCAATCCCACCACTCTGCTGAGGAGTGTGATAGAATCATAGTATTCCTTTTTGAACTTATCTTTCAATAATTGCTTGGGAAGCTTGGAGAAGTGAGACTTGGGTTTCTCTAGCCAGGCATTGATGACCTATTGTGATTTGACAATTTCTTCATCATAATACTTCTTCGCTATGTCCATATCAAAACCAACCACATGAGACCTATCAGGCATGTCAAAGGTCTAAGCTATAGACATAGGATTAATAGTTTCCACTATTCTTCCTTGAGGACCAACTATCCTTTGTGTGTCCCTATCATAATGTCTGGCACATTCAAGCACCAACTCGTAGCATTGAACAATAGGAGGGAATCTAGCTACATGGGCCAATCCTGATTCCAATATCCTTCTAGGAAACAAGGGAAGGTTTTGTGCTACTATCCTTGCCTTGAATTCCTCATAATCCCATAGACCAACATTTGTATCGGTGACCTCTAACCAAATGGAAGCCAACTTGCTCTCTAGGATCCTAATCCTTCTATCCATTTTGATCCTTTTTTCCTTAGAGATAGTAGACCCTTCAACACTTGGATCCATTACCCTACCCTTGGTCCTTCCAGCAACGACCTGGCTTGATTCAACATGCATTCAAAAAAATCCCACAATAAAGATCCATCACAGCATGAAATCCAAGTTATTCCATCATAAAATTACATATTCATCCTTAAGACAAGTCCCATGATGAAAATAATCCCCTAAAATCTCACAAATATTACCTCTTTCAAAGTTCAAGTTTTCAGTCCTCTCACGAAATTCAGGCTAGAGAGGAATTTTGGGAAATTCTAGGCTAGACGGAATTAAATGAGACAAGCAAAAAACTTCCAACAATCATTTAATCAACCATCGTCAGTTATTAAACATCATGATACAACTTTAAATAAATCAAACTGATTACATGATGTGCAATCATTGGAAAATAACTCATGATACCCCACAATCGTTCATTTTCAACAAGATTTTTGAGAATTCTGTCAAGGATGGAAATCTGTGAAAATGGCAGGAGTTCACAAATTTCAGGAAAATGAAGGGCCAAATAAATTTTGGTAAAATCCTGAGGAATCAAAATTTAATGAAGTCAACATAATTTTCATGTTTTAAGCATATCTTTGAGAAATCGAGAAAGCGATTAAAATCAGGGAATTCCTAAGGTAAAGGAAATCTGCGAGATGTTCGAAAAGCCGAAATCTTTGACTCTGTGAGGATTTTTCCCAAATCGATTAAATAATTGGGAAGTTGGGGATTCAGTCTTGGATTTAATTTATTTTATTTCAAATGGAGAACTTCAGTTTCAAATTCATTCAAACGTGACCTCAAGCAATGTGAGTGACGATTTCAAAGTGGAACCGTAAGAGGCCACCATGAACACAGTTTGGATGCAACTCAACCTTTCATCTTTGCTATCCTCCGTACAACTTCTCCCACAACCTAACTAAGATAGGATGATTATCAGATTGGATGATGGACAACAAGTTTCAATTCATCTTGGACGTGATTTTATCAATGGTCAGGGATTTGCTAGGTCAAACTATGGCTTGGTCCATCAAGCATTAAATTGAACAAAGAATCAAATAGAGCAACAATTGACCACATTAAATTTCAATCAAGCAGAAGAAAAGTAATGCGAGGTACATGGAAGGGCATCAAACTGAAACCTGAAACCCTAGCTTCGCTAACAAACTCTACCACATCAAAGTCCCAACTCAAAGCACATACACACAAACCATGAAGCAATTCAATTCATTCATTAAAAGAGAAGGAAACATGTACACCATGAGAAACAAGAAATCAAAATAGTAGCAGTTGGCAAGAAACCCTGGAGTCCAAGAAAACACATACAACCACCAAAAAAATATGATTAAAGCAAAAAATTACAGCTCAAATGTGAGACTCAACAAAAGAAACTCAAAATCAAGTCTTCTCAAATTATTCAATCAAATAAAATGACTCAAATTCAAGCATAAATCTCATTTAAACCAAATAAAGCAAGCTGCAAAATCATACAAGAGATATAAATGCAACAAAAAGATAGCATGCTCGAGAATCTGAATGCACAACAACATTTTGGGAAAATCCAAACCAGATAGAATTCTGCGAAGTCCTAGAATTTCTGAAAACAATGCAAAGTAGCCTCTGGTTAGTTATCAAGGCATTTGAGGAATTCTTCCCAGAGGGAATTTTCTTGAAAATAGAGAAAAACCCGAAATAGTCCCAAAACACAAGATATTCAAAGAGTTTCCTCAAAAGGATATTTTCATGGGTAGGCTAATCATTTAGGAACATGCCAAGGCAACCAAATCCTCAAAATAAAATGGCCAAAACACCCAAAAAAAAGTGAAAGAGGGTCCCTACTTTCAGTGGGGCGTGTGTGTGAAAACTACACAACAATTCTTAACACATAAGGTCTTGAAACAATAGTTATAGGAGGGATCATGATAGCTAGGACGAGGAAGAAGGACCTGATGGTAGGAGATTGTTACACACTGATAGGTACATAAAATTATGTTTTGAGAACATTCCTATACATCCAAATTGAGTCCTAGACAATGCAAGGAAGCTTTTTCCTAAGTTCACTTACAATAATGCTCTTAGTGGTGAGGACCATTTAAAGGATTTCCAAAGTTTTGTGGAGGATTTTGAATTATGGGATGATGATGTAACTATGAAATATTTTATGCAATATTTCATAGAAGATGTCAGGGATTGGTATAGGAGCTTTCCTGATGCAAGCATTGAATCCAAGGATTCTTTTTATCATATCTTCAGGGAACAATATGGAGACCAAACCGACCCTTGGTTTAGGTTGTATGGTTTTAACAATATTAAAAAGGGAAATAATGAACTAGCAACCGAGTTCAATGCAAGGTTTTAGAAGGAAATGTATAAAGTCCCTACTTACTTGAGACCTAATGAAAAGGAATGTCTATTCATATATTGCAATGCATATGACTCGAAGATGTGTTATTTACTCAGAGACAAGAATCCATAGTACATGAGAGAGGCCTACAAGATGGCAGTTAATATTGAGAATAATAGAAGGCAATCAGGTAAAGTGGGAAGAAGGGATGATCCCAAACCTTTAAAGAACCCAAAGCTCAAAATGAAAACACAACCAAAGCTTCAACCCCTGATGAAAAATTAGACCAGGTTCTCATCCTATTGTAGAAGGCACCCAAGAATGACAAGCCACAATTCTAGAGAAATGAAAGGCCACTAAGACGACATGACTATCTCTACCATAAAAACTGGCACAAGGGCAAGCCAATTAATAATAATCAGAAGAATATCCAAGGAACACCTGATCCTTTACAGAAACATTCCACAAATATTATCGAATAATTGCCTTGGTGTGGAGTCTGCCAGATGCCTCACTCCGCACAACTATGTGTTGTTGCTAGATCAGTAAAGGAATCAATAGAGGATCAAGGAGTTTATGATGCTTCTCATGAACAAGAGGGTGTTGTGAATGTGCTTATGACCAAATCAGATCTAGGTTGTGAAGAATGCTCTTGAGATGACGAGCCTAACTAAAGTGATGTGGATCTTCAAAGGTAGGAGGTGATCTCTTATCATCAACAAGTATTCTCAGATGAAGAAGGGGAGCATGACTGCACAATATACACTCTTGAGTCAGATAATATTTCTTTGAGGAGTCCCTCAAATGAGGAAATTGAGAGGTACACAACTACATTGGTTGCTAAGGCAAGAAATGATTATCATTTAAGGAATAGAACTATGGTTGGTAAGCAGGGTAGCTCGAGGAGCTTGTTTGTTAAGGAAAACAAAGAAGAAGAAAAGGAAACAAATATATAGAACAAGAAAGAATAGGCAAAGCACAAGGAGGGTAAAGAAATGAGAATTTGGGCCAAAAAGGGCACTAAGGAAAAAATTGATGGTGAAGCTACCCATCAAGCTGAGAAGGCCAAAGATGTGAAACCTAGTGTTGAGAAGGTTCAAGGACAATGTGAAAAGGTAATTCCTCAAGAACTCATAATCCCTAAGTTACCAAATTATTCTCCAGTAGATATAATGCAGGTATTATCTCAAGTCAAAGTCATAGTCCCGTTCCTAGAAATGATGAGAATAGATGAGCATAAGAACAAGACTATTGCTCTTATCAATAGTATTATTGCTGGTGGGAAGGATAAAATGGTTGATCAACCTAAATCAAGCCGAGGTTAAGAGAAGAATGTTGAAGTAAAGGTTGTGATCAATGAAAATCCTGAAGTATATTTAGGAACCACCATTACTACCAATCCAAGCCAAGTCAAACCATTTTATCTAAGCTTGATCATTGATGGTAAGTTTCTTAGAAATTGTATGATAGATTCAGGTGCTTCAAATAATGTAATTCCAGTGAGGATCATGGAATAAATGGGATTAAAGGTTGGCAACACATATGGGAAGTGTTATGCCATGGACTCAAGGGAATTCCCTATTATAGGGGTAATCAAAAAATTTCCATATGAATTCGAAGCTTTCTCGAAGGAGTTGTTTATGAGTATCACAATGGTGGACATCCCACCGACTTATGGGATGTTATTGTCAAGACACTGGAGTGCTTCCATGGGCAGGAGTATTCAGTGTGACCAATCATTTCCAACTTTTTTAATTCATCAAAAGGATGTTAAGATTGCAATAGAACCATAGATCCATCACATGATTGAATATGTTGAGGAATCTAAAGAGCCAATAATAATTAACTTTGTAGACACTGGTTTAGACAATTTCTGAGTGGAAGAGTTGAAACAAGAAAAGAAAGAACTCAAGCCTGCACCAATTGATAAGGAGGTCCTAGAGACACCACAAGAAGATGCTCTTTGGACTATGTACTTTGATGGAGCATGTTCAAAGGAGGGCTCAAGCATAGGGGTTATTCTCATCTCTCCAAAAATTTAAAAATTATAGTACTCCTTGTTACAATTTGCGTGTACAAATAATGTTGCTTAGTATAAGGCTCTATTACTTGGGTTGAAACTAGATTTCAAACATGGCATTAAGCTATTGAAAGTACTAGGGGATTCTGAGTTGGTAGTTTCCCAAGTTAGGTCTAGATTTGTTACAAAGGAAAAAAGGCTTAGGAAATACAGGAATGAAATTTATGATACTATTGATGCCTTTGATGCGTTTGGCATAGATTGGATAGAAAGGGGAAAAAATATTAGGGCAGACTTATTAGCTAATATTGATGTCCCATTAGATGATGTTACATTTGATGGTGTCTCATGAATAGAAGTATAAACTCAACTTGCAATACCTGACAACATTTGTAATTGGAAAGTGTTTGATGATGACAATGACATTTTGAGATTCTTACACTGCATTGACCAATATGAAATCCAAGAGATTGAATTTGGATCATATGTGGTTGAAGTTGATGGGAAAGAGAAATTATTTGGGAATGAGATAATTTAGTTAAAGAAAAATAATATTCCCTAAGGACTGGTCACACTAGAAAGAGTCTTTGATGGCCCTGAAAAATAAAATGTTAAGCAAGCATCTTCCCATAATGAAGACTTAGAGGAGCTAAATTCACGGACATAAAATTCTCCTAAAAAGGTGTATATAGGTAAAAAGATGAAACCCCATGTGAGAAGTGTGTTAATTTACTTGTTGAGGAAATACATGCATGTGTTTGCATGGTCATATGATGACCTAAAGGCTTACAGGGAGGATTTTTTCCAACATGAAATTCCTTTGAAACCTGATGCAAAGACTTTCAAATAAAAACATAGGCCAATCAATCCTACTTTGCAGCCAAAGATGCAAGAAGAGCTTACAAATTTGAGAGATGATTGTATCATCAAACCCATTAGACATTCATCATGGGTTTCAAATTTAGTTCCTATCAGAAAAAAGAATGGTGATATTAGGCTATGTGTAGATTTTAAAAATATTAATGTGGCATCTTTAAAGGATAATTATCCTCTGCCTAATATGGAGGCAGTGTTGTAGAAAGTAACAAGGTGTGAGCTACTTTCAATGATGGATGGATTCTCAAAGTATAATCAAGTCATGGTGAGAGAGTATGAACAATACAAAACTTCCTTAACTACACCATGGGGGACCTATGTATATGTAAGGATGCCATTTGGCCTAATTAATGTTGGTGCAACATTCCAAAGAGCCATGGATGTGGCCTTTGCGGATTTTATTGATCTTATCCTTGCTATATATCAAGATGATTTGTCTGCTCAAAAAAAAAGGAGGAAGATCATTGTTCCCATCTAGAGAAAATTTTCATCAAAGCTTTGGAATATGGGATCTCTTTGAATCCTAATAAATGTGCCTTTGGAGTCAAAGAAGGGGTTAGGATTGATCCTGAATGTGTAACAACCATAGAGAAGATCACATAACCAAGGAATGTGAAGGGGATTCAATCTTTCTTTGGGAAAATTAACTTTGTGAGAAGATTTGTTAGTAACTTTGTTGAGATTGTCAGGCCCATTTCTAAAATGTTGAAGAAAGGAGAAAAATTGGTGTGGACAAAAGAACCTGCTAAAGCTTTTCAAGCCATAAAAGATGCCATTAAGGAGGTGCCTGTCCTCAAGTCTCAGGATTATACAAAGCCTTTCCAATTATTCACTTTTGCTTCATTTCATACAGTGACAGGGGTATTATTTCAGAAGAATGATGAAGGCTTTGAGTAGCCTATTACTTTCTTTAGCAAGTTCTTGCAGGCTATTGAGCTCAAATATGATGCCATAGAAAAGAAAGCATATGCCCTAGTAAAGGTTGTGAAGTATTGTAGACCATATTTGATTGGGGAAACTATTGTAGCTTGTGCTCCAAGTGTAGTAGTTAAAGACATTTTTACTCAACAAGAGACCACAAATCATAGGGGCAGGTGGATTAATAGGATGCAAGAGTTCAGATCTCCAAATTACAAAATTAGTGAGGGGTTAAGGTTTGGCCAAGTTGATGGCTGAGACTAACTTGGAATCCTACCAAATTAATCAAGTTGACCATGAGAATGTTGCACCCATATGTGATATACAGACCTGTGGATGGTACATAAGAAGTGTTGAATATCTACAGACCATGCAATGCCCTTAAGGTATGCCTGAGAATGAGAAGGGAACTCTAAAGTTGTAAGCAATCAAGTATTTTATTATGAATGGTGAACTATGGTGGAGAAGCCCTGAAGGTCTGCTACTTAGGTTTGTAGACGGGGATCAAGCAGAAGATCTACTAATTGAAATGCATAAAGGAGCCTATGGAGGTCACTACATGGCCAATATCACTGCCCATAAGATATTGAGAGTAGGTTTTTGGTGGTCAACTATATTCAAAGATGCACACAGATTTGTAAAGAGACGTCATGCTTGTCAAAGGTTTACTAGCAAGTTAAATTTCTTAGAAAATTTACCACTTAGGCCAGTGTCAACACATGCTCCCTTTCAACAATGGGGCATCAATTTCATTGGAGAAATGTTTGAGAAGTCTAGTGGAGGACATGCCTAGATTCTAGTCACAACTGATTACTTTACAAAATGGGTTGAAGTCATTCCTACTAGGAAGGAAACTAGTAAAATTGTAATTGATTTCTTGATGAACAATATTTTGAGTAGGTTTGATGTTCTTGAAAGAATTATTTCTAATAATGCCATGTGTTTCAGGTCTAAGGAATTTATTGATTTTTGTAACCAACATGGCATACACATATCCTATTCATCCCCATATCATCCCCAAGGGAATGGGAAATTTAATTCTAGCAATAAAATTCTTATGAAGATTATCAAGAGGGTGATTGAGAAGAACAAGAAGGCCTGGGACTCAAAATTGTAGCTGGAATTATGGGTTGACATGACTACTATGAAGAAAGTCATTGGACAATCCCCTTTCAATCTAGTGTATGGGGTTGAGGTTAGAATACCACAAAATAATCTTATAAAAATGTATAAATTTTTCTAGGAATATGATATTGATATTTGTGATGCGATGTAGCATAGGATGGATGAGTTAATTGAGCTTGAAAAAAATAGAAGAGAAGCTCATAAAAGAAATGAGAGGTTGCAGCTCCAAGTTAGACATTTGTATTACAAAAAGGCCATTGAAAGGAATTTTGAAGTATGATGTATGGTCTTGATGTGGAATGCAAGATTGGAAGACAAAGGAAAACACGTGAAATTTGATCCCCTATGGCTTGGGCCCTATCTGATTGTAGATACACATTAGGAAGACTCATATTTCTTGCAGTCACTAATAGGTGAACTTTTGGAATTTCTAGTCCATGAATAGTTCCCGAAGCCCTATTTCTTGTGAAATAGGTTGTTATTCCATGTACATTGTAGATTTTTGTAAACTTTGTACATAGGTTTGGCGTGTTTTCTTTCTGCTGTGTATCCTTTCCTTGTCCAGGCAAGCTCCTAGGTTCTTTTTGAGTTCCTCTATGTTGGTATGCTTCACCAAGAGATCTGTTTCTCACCATACCCACTAGTGGTATGCATCCCCAAGCATGAGCCACTAATAGAGCTACTAAAATTTCAAAATTTTGGGCTCATTCTGTGCTTGGTAATGGCCTATCACATATGTAGCCATAGGTAGGGTTTAAAGTTTTAGCTCTGTAACCTTTCTTTCAAGTAACTTACATTTTAAACCTTGGGAATTTAACTTTTTGTTGGCCTACTCTACTCAGTTTCTAGTTGATCAAGTCACAACTTAGGCCATTATAAACATCCTTTTACTATCCCCTTTCCCTTAGGTATGTTGGTTTCCTAGTTTTCTCTCATCATTTCAATAATGCCTAAGGTCGTGCTAAAATATTTTTTTAAAGTTTCCTTAGGAAAGTGTCTACCTTGAGGGTCAAAACCCTTCAGCCTAGTCATGGCCAAATTTTAAGTCATCTTCTTCGACATGTGCAAAGATATCGTGTGTTGGATCTAAAGGTGAAATCCTAGCCACCCATCACACACCACACAAGAATTGAAGAATGACTGAAAAAAGGTATGTAAGGTCTGTGATTGTGTGATGCATTCCCTTGCTATGGAGGGGTCTAGTCTGTTAGCATCATACCCGATGTCTAGTAATTTTTTGATCAATGGTCCATGAGCATCATCAAGGTTAAATCCCAGCCACCCATTGCACACCTTGCAAAATTGATTTAATGCTCATCGGGAGACGTGTGAGGTTCACAATTAGGCAACACATGTTGTTCTATTTGCTGGGAGAAGGAAGTGGAGACAACGAGAAGGAATGATGTGGCTTCCAGTCAGCACACTCTCATTGGCTGATGAGTTGGAAAATTGTTACGAAGTAAATTCAAACTATGTTGAATTGATCTGAGTGATTCATGGTTTCATCTTAGAGGGAAATCAATGACTACTATTTGAAATTGAACACATGGGAATAAGAGCCATTTTGCTTCGCACAAGAGAGCAGTAATGACTTAAAGTACATTAGTGGTTATTGTAATTGGGTGATAGAACTACATAAAATTGATTTCCTCATATTGTTGAAGATTACAAGCTGGCGTAGAGCAACTGGAAGATTGATCAAAGTGTATGAGCTGAGATGTGAACAAGTTAGGGTTCCTGTAAATGAAAAAATCCATGAGTACATTTAAAACTGAACTTAGTGTTTATGTGAATTATCTCAAATTAGGGTAGGTTGTGATTGTTTTCTTCCAATTAATTTATCCCGCATGCTTTAATTGCTTTATTGTGTTAAAGTTGTTTATAAAATTGTTGCCCTCGATCAAATTTTTTTATGTCTACATTTCCTGATTGCACCCTAAGCTACTAATTGAAGAAATTAGGTTTTTAAGCTCCTTTCCATTAGAACCCTACTCTGTTGTAAACCTATCTAAGTATCCATGGCTTCCAAAACACAAAAGCCTTGCTCTAAAGCCCCAATTAGGTTACTCTCTGATGACATTGCCAGGTAGCTTAAACCCTCAACCAACAAAAGAAATAAAGGAGTAGCAATATATTATGGCCCTAGAATTTATGAAGGATTTTAAGACAAACAGGTCTAGGTTAAGGATGCTAAATTTCCCTATAAAGATTGGAAAATGTTTATAAATTGGTTTGGGAAAGGATTTGTGAATATCCCAGTTTCCATACTTGGAGATTGGACATGGGGAAACTTGTGGTCCCAAATGTGTATGTGGATTTGGACCTGCTTAAAGATATAGCAACTAGATATGATCCAGTGTCCATAATTTTTATGGCATATAATGGTGTTGAGGTGGTCAATATTAACAAGGAAGAGATTGCAGAAGTTTTCAAACTATAGGAGTGGAATGAGGATATGGTCCCCATTGACATTGACACCTTCAAAAAGGAATATGAGAATACCAAATTTTTGTTATGAACTGTAATGTTTCCAATGCACACCACTTCAATTGGACATGGAAGGAATAGGAAGCATATTAAGATTGGAAAAGATGAGAAGGAACCTTTTCCTATGAACTACTTTACCCACTACTTCAAAATGACTATCTGATCCTTGTATCAAATCATTGGTTTTGATGCACCTAAAACTATACCAATTGTATATCTATACATGGAAAGAAATATTTAGTATGCAACCTTTAACGTGGTTTATGATTATGCCACCTATCTAGAAAAAAACATGCATAAGCACTTGGTTGAGCTTAAGGTAGGAAAGAATTGGGTGAAATTCTAGTGGTATTTTCTTTTGATGCATTTGATTTTATGCAAGCAAGAGAAGTATTTTGGTGAGGACATGTCTTTGAAGAAGGTGGAGCGTGATATTGAGCTACCAGTCCAATGTTGGACCCAAATCCTAGATATGGATGACCAAAAGTTTGATTATGTGGTCTTCCATAATGTCTTTGCATCTAAGTTGAGGAGACTCCTGGTTCTTGATCTGCCAAGGATCCCTAAAGAAATTCATGACTTCCTAAGGCCTATGGAAAGGATTCCTAAGATGAATATAACCCACAATTGGGGAGATATCATTCCATATCTAGATAGAACCATATTTAGGGTGTATGGGACTACTGTTTACCCTTTTGTGCTACCAAGAGATGTACCCCTCAGGATTAGATTTATAGAAGTCATGATACATTTGGCTAGATCCCAAGAGTGCCACTTGCCAGAAAATAAAATGGAGGGTTCATTCTTCCCTTAGTAAACAACATTCACAGATTTTGTGTTGATAAAAGGAAATTGGAGGGCTTTGGGGAAAGTCCTTGATCCCTACAAATTAATGAAAACTTTCCCTAGAAATCATGAACTTGATGGATTTATTTATGTAGTAAAAATAAAGAGATCATAGGGTGTGTTTGTTTACAATTTCTACTTCCCTAAATATGTTATCAGAAACATTTTTGACTTCCATGCGCAAGAGGAAAGGAAAGAAATGTATCTTGCCTTCAATAAGATGGTAGAAAGGATAAGGAGGTTAGATCCAAGATATGACCATCTGCCTAATATTCAAGGGGAATTCAACTAGATAAGGTATGTAATGGAGAATTTTGAAAGTGTTTTTGGTGTGTTGAGAAGAGTAGAAGTAACCAAGGATAAGGGAAAAGCTTTGGCAACCGAAGAAGGACTATTTGTACAATTGGAGGAGAGGCCTTCCTATTAGCCACCCAAAATGATTCAAGTGTATACTACGAAGAGGGAAATAGATAAGGAGTAGATAGAGCCAACCACTATTGCATTAGAGGATTCATGGTTAGCCTCTCCAATTGGATCAACCTCATTGCCTCCTAGGAAATCCTCACCTATTATAATTGATATTGATTCCCCTCCAAGAAGTTATCCTCCTCATGATCAACCACCAATTAAGAAACAAAGGGTTGAGAAGAGCCCAGTAATGGATTACCCTGGCAATGATGAAGATGATATTGTGATAACCACTTAAGATATGCAACAATGGATTCCTTCTCCTCCAAGAAAAGTTGCATCAAGCTCTGGAAAAAGTATCCTAAGATTGGGAAAAGATGAATTGTGTCGTGTGAGTAATATTGATGATATGAGGGTGGAGGCTTGCAAAGAGTTTATGGAGGATGATTCATTTATTGAAACACCAACATTCATGGATTTTGTATGGAGAGAAAAAGTTGGAGAATATGCAAAGCGAGTTGTTGTTGAAAGAAGTTCACACCCTGAATTGCTTGAGAATGTTATCCAAGCCAATGTGATGCAAGAAATGAGGAAGTAGATTAATAATATTATACCTAAGGAGGGAAGAGAACTTATGCAAAAGAGTGGTCTTCTTTTATTACCTGAATGTGATATTGTTGATGTAGTGGTATTATATACAATAAGAAGGGCTAATAAGACTTTATCTCAAACTGAAGAAGAAGCCAACCTGGAACTTCAAGGATTTTCATTTAGTTAGGAATGGGATGCTCTAGAAATATGGTCATTATGTATTTGTTCAAGGAAGCCCAAAGTTGTAGAGCTATCAGACTTCAGTTGCAGATTGATTGTAAAAAGAGTTGTAGACACTCCAACATTAGAAGCAGTTTATATGACTATGAATGCTACTAGGTTCACAAAAGCAATAGTTGAACATCTCATCAATGATAGAGATATATTTAGAATCAAGAACCATGAGATTCTAGATGAATACAATAAAATTCAATAGAGAGTAGTTGAGCATGAAATAAAGCAAGAATTTTGGAAACAACAAGTAGAAATGGTGAGGTGTCAAGGGCCAAGTAGCTCAAGCCATACTTCTCTCGTTCCTCCTACAACTCATCCTCAATCTCCTCCACCTAAATAGTCATTGTCAATTGTGTGTTACAACATGGGTTAGGAGCCCATTGCAATAGAGAATTCAAGTACATCAGAGGTAGCTCCATCTATTGAACCCAAAAAAGGACAATTACTTTAGCAAGTTGAGGTGTACAAGAAGATGCTTGAGAAAACACATGATATGATGCATGAGAACAATGCTAAGATTGTTCATACTATTCTGAAGCACCTAAATAAGAAAATTCAAGGTAAATTGAATAGTATTCAAGCTAGTTACTCTTTGATACTTAGAGAAATGGAGATGCCTTAGAGAGATCGATAATTGGGAGCCCCACTCGTAGATAGATGGATTCCTAGGGTTAGGGATTTAAAGTCAATGGTAGTTGGGGAAAAGAAACGAGAGGAAAAATATCCAAAGGTGATCTTGACTTGCAATTTTTTTAGTGGTGTTAGGGAACAACCATTCCATGGGTATGTTGCTCCATTAGAGTAGAAAAATAAAAGAGTTAAAGATCAAGTATGATCAAGCACAGTTGACATTGTTACCTGACATCCTATAAGCTCATGATGAAGTGAAACCTTGACAAATGTGGAAGAATCAGGTGGACGTCACAATTGTTTCTCAAGCAATATTAATTTGTGAGGATGTTAATATTGACATGCTTAAAGATACTTTGGAGAAGTTATCTTTCATTATTAGTTTCATCGAAGAATTTGACAAGGAAGCTAATTCATTGATGACAAAGTATTCTCCTTATAGAAAGAAAATGGATGAAATTATTGAATTCAATTGGCCATATGAGGAGGAATATGAACAATGGAAAATGATACTTGTAGCAAGATTGAATTAGTAAATTTAGAATGTAACAAATATACTTGATCAAGTATTGTACAGGTCTGGCCTTTGAGGTTATTATGCATAAAGTATTTGTCTCCTAATTAAAGGTACCATAGGTAAATAGTGATCATTGATGATGTGGATGTTGACTAGGATTTTTTTTTTATTTTCCTACCATTGCAATTTTTTTATCTTGCCAAATGGAACAAATGTGCTACAACAATTTAGAGGATATTCTTTTCAACATGTGCCTCTTGGAAGGCGAGTTTGTTTCTTCACAAAAAATGTAAATAATCTTTGTCTTATGTGTATTCCCTCCAATTGAAAATGTAAATATAACTGTAAAGGGAATATTGTGTTGTAGTGGTCCAATTAGGATATGACATGTGTACTATTGGCCCAAAGCTTGTTTTGCTCCCTTGTTTCCATAAAAGGGAATTCAAGGCCGATAGTGTGGGTCTTTTGTTGAATTCTAGAATTGAATTGTGCAATTGAAGAGCATAAATCAAATATGTTAGAAGTCCTTGTCTAATGCTTTGATTCTAGATTGTAAGTTTCATCAAATGTATGGTTCCTGAGCATATCTAAATGATAATAATTTTTTTTGGAGTTTGTAGTCTCTCCAATTTTAATATTTACTTGAATTATTAATGAAATACTAATCAAAGATCATTTCATTAATTGTCATCATTTTCATGCTTTGGTGTATGCTTTGATTTTAGGTCTAGTTTAAAGAATCAGTTGAAATTCTTAGATCAAATTGTGAATTCATGTGCAGGATAATTGAATCTGATAAGTAGTCTTAGAACCCAATTATGGATTTTTGAATGAAAAAGTAAGTTCATATAGATCTTGGATGTTCAGGATTAAATGTACCTTGCATTTCAATTTGTGTCAACTCCTAGCCCGTAGATAATGGCATTGATTTCAATCCTTGTAAGTGTTTCTTATGATTCCAGTCACCCAACTTGAGAACACCATTTTGAATAATCTTTAGATCAATCTTTAATTTTTTGTGGTTGGTGTTGTTTTGTATTCTCAGTTTTAGATGTGTAAATCTTTCAAGGAAATGTCAATTTCTTGAAGGATTTCATCTTCCTAGCCTTTGATGAGAATATATCTACTTATCCATGCAATGTATACGTTAATTGTTTAGAAGAGTCATATAATTTATGTTGTGGGACTACCCTCCTAGGTTTTTCCATAAATCAATGATTATAATCTTTCAAAAGAGGTATATAATATAGACATATGAATAATTTTTCATACCAAAGTATGTGAATGCTTGTTTCTTAATTTTATTTCAAATTTATGTGTTGTAATAGATATAATTAAATCTACAATATGGTTGGCACACCAATATTCCTAGAATGGAAACACAAAATTATATATATATGCAACAAATAATTCGTGGTATAACAAGAGGACATCCAAAAAAATCCCATTAGTATTATATTTTAATATTTATAAGTATTATTTGAAAGGAATGGTTTTCCATGTATAACAACAAAATATCTTGATATCCAAGATGATGTGTAAGACTAACAAGGATATTTGACATCAAGCAAAACTAGAATTCAATATGGTGCAATCTATGCAACAACAAGAACTTCAGTTGCTCTCAAGGTTTTTGAAGTATATAGCAAGAAATTGTTTATGTTTTTCATTGGGATTAAATAGATAAATTAAAATAAAATTTTTGATGTTAATGTTAACACATAATCACAAAACTATTAGAGAAATGATTCACACTTGAATGGAGCTTATGAAAAGCTGAAATTACAAGGAAGGTTGGTAGTTTAGTATTAAAGCACTCCACCATGCACTTGGAAGGTTGTAGGCTCATGTCCTAATTGGTCTATATAAAATTACATGATATTAGAGATAAATTAAGAGCCCCATGCACCAAATTTTAGCTTAAGGGAATGTTAGAACATTAATTGGGAGTCTATAAAAATTCTTAGTGTAGTTTAATTGTAGTGAACCCAAGGAATACATATAGGAGGTCTTTGGTTTTTGTTCTAATTATTATATAGTAATAACCAAAATATACTAGAACTAAATAAATAAATCAAGAGATATCAACTTTTCCATCTCTAAGAAGAAAAATATGAATTTTTTGATAACTTTCTTGTTTGTTTATGTAATGCCTCTCGTGTTATTGTACTCCTATGATACCTTTATGTGCATGTGGTTGTTGTTGTTCGAATATTGCTTATGTTTGATGTATACTCGTGATTACGTTGGTGATTGTTTCATCTATTTGACTTATATGTTTTTCTTGGATGCACATGATACTATTTTATGATGTTAATGATATAATGATTCATGGTGTTTGTCTTTAACTAATTATGCTATACTGTTTGGTTATGCAAATTGTATAATACTCGCTTCATGATATTTATGATGATGTGCTATTGTTTGAGGTTTGGGTGAGGGGGACGGTGTTGCATCGCTCATCTATGAGCGCCCTGCCACACTGCAATTCTCTCTCATGGTGTGTAGTACATTGAATATATATATGTTGTTTCGACACTTGGTGTTATGCAGGTTTATAGGTACTAGGCACCGACTCCACCCACACTGTCAGGTCAGAGCGTGCCCAACATACCCAATGGATATGATGTGGTTTAAGGATTTGGCAAGAAAGTATCCCCGTCCATGTCTGTTGTCCCATCGTTGTTTGATGATGCCATCCGTCAGTTCCCACTCTGTTTGGTATCATCTTGTTTTATGTCGTTTCTTTTTTTGGTGGAAATTTTAATGTGTTAATCATTTGATTTAGATGGTATCGTTACTGTTAATTAGTTAAATTAATACAATTATGGTTAGTATTATGATTGAAATTAAACATTAAATGTAATTATTAATGTGTGTTGTGAAGATTTAATTAAATGCTAAATTAGTTTGAAAATTTAAAATTATGTTTTTAAAATTAAAAGAATAATATCTTAATTGGAGCTTTATGAATTTTCAATTGGCAATTAAATAATAATATTTATTTAATTAAATAATAATGTTTATTTAGTTAAATAATAATGTTTATTTAGTTAAATAATATTGTTTATTTAGTTAAATAATATTGTTTATTTAATTAAATAATATTGTTTATTTTATTAAATAATATTGTCCATTTAATTAAATAATACTATTTATTTA
>VDFB02075321.1:293803448-293876292 GCA_007258455.2 Sequoia sempervirens
AAATGCATATGACTAATGCCTACACATGAGAATCCAAGGACAAACATGATTGTGCCCCTAGTCAAGTTGAATACCAATTGACAGGTGATGACAACATTGTTTGACGTGGGAAGGATGCATCCTGAAACAATGTGAGGACGATGACGATAATGTGACAAAAGTATGGAGATCTACAGTCGGACGAGGAACATAGTCAAGTAAAATTTTGGATAATGTGCTTGTATGGATTATAATCATTGCATTTGGAATGACTTGGTTATGACTAGATGGGATGATGATTATCCTTAGACCGTTTGACAAGGGAAAGCCAAGATAGGTGACATACATGAAAGGATAAGAGGTGGCCTTGGTAAAGGATGGGAGACATGAGACTAAGGGAATTGTCATAAGGACTATGTCGTATAAGGACAATAGCATCTGCGACGGCCAATGACAGGGATAAGTCGTAGAATCATGACCAAGGATAGATATGTCAAGAGTTCCCAAAGCATGATTTATGTGCCATGGCGTCAAGACTAAGATAGTGGAATGATATGATCGAATGCCAATGCCAAGAGGAAGAGAGATGAGACGACGGTTCTCAAGTATGCGTCCACATAGATGATTTATTTTACACACATCACTGCTTGCCGTGTTTTCACTGTGCACTTATCCAGTGCCTATTTTGCCAATGCTTTTCACCATTGACGAAATTCTTTTCTACTATTTTCTTTGCATTTTCATTTTTTTTTTTGGTGTCACCAAGATGCCTGTTTGCTAGGTTTTCTTTACTATTTTCTTGCATTTTTGATTTTTTTTTGGTGTCACCAAGACGCCTGTTTGCCAGGTTTTCATCAGGGTGACAATTTTTTGATTTTTGATTTTATTTTTATTTTTTGTATTTTTGATATTGTGGATAGCCTTGATGCTTTAGATTACCACTGACTGTTCTGAATCCACTGACGGTGCTGATGTAGAGACTGGTGCCATGGTATGCCAATAATGACCTTGTTGAAGGAGTTGTTTTTTCAGGATCGTAGCACTTGTATACAACTGATTGATGTCATTGTGATCCTTTCTGATACTAGAGTTGGCCTTATCAAAATACGCACATTGCAATAGAGTGCCATGAGAGTCCTTGTGGTAAACAGTTGCTGCCATGATGTGACGGATTTGTGACGTGGGATTTTTGGACTTTAGGTGAGATGTAGGATTATGACAGATGATGGTAGATGTGGAAAGGTTGTTTGGATATTTGGATGAATGACTTTTTATTTTCCAAGCTTGGGATGGTGGATGATGAATTTTGGAGGGATGGTGTTTGGAACCAACACTTTTAGATGCCTTGCTTGATGACCATTTTGAATGAGGTGGACATTTGTTGTATGTGAGAGTCCTCTTGTCTTGTGGCTCCACATTGTGATTGAATTTTGTATTTGACTTGGTGTCTTTGTTTGATCCATCTTTCTTTGGGATCCATTTTAATTTCATTTGTCCACTTTTCCTTTTGTTTGATTCAATGGCCTTTGACTTTTGATTTTGATCTTTTGACTTGTAATACTTTTGTTTTTGTTGGTCCCAAAGGGGAGGTTTATGGTGTGGGTGGAGGGGGTGTTGGCAGCAATCTTATGACAAGGATTTCTCATGGACTCCATTTTGATGTTTGTATCTGACAAGGTTGCCCCCAGTATCGAGGAGGTACCACTAACATCATTTGATTTACTAACTGAGGAATAGCCAAGACCTTGATGTCTATAATTTTCTTGAAGTTGTATTGGTTCTGGAATGCCTTGCTTGTGTATGCCTAGTCCTTTTCCTTGATATTGCATGCTTTGACAGATTCTATTTGCAATGGGTTATTTATTGTTTTGAAAGCAAGATGCTAACCCATCATGATGTCTATGGACACTGTCACTTGTAATATTTTCATCTGCAAGAAAGCCTACTCTGACAAAGATAGATGAACCTAGTTGATAAAGTGTCTTAGCTTCATTTTCATGTTGGACATATTCCTGACTGATATCTTTGGTCTGATCATGTGACATGTTAGGTTCAGATGATTTTGTTGGTGCTTCCAAAGCAATGTCAAATCCATCATTATGTTTAGTGTCATAGAGTCCAATGATTTTAGCTATAACTTGATCATATGCAAGCATGTCCTTAGTGGAAGATTCTTGTTCTGGAGGAATATCATCTATGTGTCCCATGAAGGCAAGTGTCTCATTGTGGGAAGTGTCAATAGTCGAGGCTTGTATAGGGTAGACAAGTGTTTGATCATGAAAGGCGTAAAGGTCAAGGAGTGGATCGTTTTTGACTTCTTTGTCAATGGTAGGGTCTTGGTTGAAGATGGGGTTGTCATGGATTTGGACTTCTTGGTCAATGATGGGGTCTTGGTCAAAGATGGGGTTGCCATGGATGATACAATCAAAAATAAGGTCATGGGATGGACTACCTTGTTCTTGACATGAGGGTGACATTATAAGGTCATGATTTGGGCTTTCATTTTGACATGTATCCTCAAGTTTATTAAATGGGATTTGACTTTGGACTATGATAGAATTTTCATGACTAGATGTGGCTTGTGAGGGGGTGACTTGAAAAGGATTAATGACCAAAGGACTAAGATAGGATGTGGGAATTTGGACTGGACTAGTATATGAAGGACTAGGATATGACATGGGTACTTGCATTGGACTAGTATGTGAAGGACTAGGGTATGACATGGAGACTTGGACCAGATATGACATGGAGTCTTGGACTGGAGTAGGATGTGATGGCATATGATGTGACATGGGGACTTCGACTATATTAGTTGGTAATGACATAGGGACTTGGACTGGATTGGAGTAAGGTTGACTAAAATGGGACGTGGAGACTTGGGCCGAATCGATATGGTATGATGTGGAGACTTGACATGAGTTGGTAGATAGTTGATAAGGCATGTAGACTTGGATGGGATTGATAGATGAAGGATCAAAATATGACGTGGAGTTTTGGAATGGACTAGTTGATAGTTGGCTTCCCTTGTCAAGGTTAGGATAAGGGTGATAAATGGACGGTTGTTGTGAATTACTGGTAGGATTTATGTCAAGTGACTGTTGATGGTGAGGGTAGACTAATGGAGGTGGCAAAGTATTTATGTCAAAGCCTTGTGGTAACTTAGCCCCTTCATCCAAAAGCATGGCTAGATACCTTTGAGGGTCACATAAGATTGTTTTTTTTACAAAGGAGAATATATCAAGATTTTCGCTCCAGCTTCTATGTCTTTGATATATACTCATCCATTTTGGTCTCTTTGTATGAATGGTTCAAAAATGTTTTGTGATGAAGATGGCATGTTCATGGAAGATTGCATGTTCATGTTGTGAAATGGATCAGAAAAGGTCCAATGTTTGACTTGGTTGTTTCTAGATGTTTGACCGTTGTTTGGTTTGTTTCAGTATCCAGAAAACACTTGCAAGTACGATATTTTGATTATAAGCAAGCACACATCAAATAAGTACAATCCAAGGTTAGGCCAGGACAATATTCGCTAGATTCCACGTGGGTTTCCCCAACTGCATATCTGTAGTGTGTGAATTCAGAAGCTTGGCTGCACGGGCTCCCCCTTACAGTGCACTCTCTTCTTAGGCCAACCAAGCTTCCAACCCCCATGAAACTCCCATTGCAAGCTGATCACATCTACTACAAACTGCGAAAGTGTGGATTCCTTCACACCGACCGGTGCTACGCTAGCAAATAGAAGGATTTTGGCTTACTACACAAAAGTTTTTAGTTAGGGACCCCCCTTTGAGTGGCCATACATGGGGCAAGAGATTAATCACCATTAAGGTGGCACTCTAGCCTGAAGAGGTTAAGCTCAACAGGGTTTAAGGGAGTAAAACTCTGTTCGTATGACACATCCGCACAAGCAACCTTAGGTTTTCCCTTAAGGTTTACATTTATATACCGGTCGGGGGTAGCTTGGATTTAGCTCTATTGCCAGTTTGAGTCACGTTGGGGTGATGAAATCCCCAAGCAGACCCAATTTCTAGAGTTAGTAACCGTTTCTCTTACACCCAAGATCGCCCGAAAGCACAAGGGGAGAGGATACTCCGATATACCAAGTCAGAGTAATAACAGATAAAAATGGGTCTAATTTTTTTATCACTAGCTTTTCACCAAGTGAGAGCATACTCACCTACCATTTTGAAAACACAATCAAGCAAAGAAGACATGAATGTTCTTTTTATCTGCACCAAAATTAAATGTTTGCTAATCTATAAAAAAAACAAGCACAATGTTTGTTTTATTCCATTTTCGACATTCGAATCTGCAGACAAAAAATTAGTAGTTTCTTTATTAAATGATCTTTGACACATGAATAATAACTGCCACACGCTGCAAATTTTGATTAGTAACAAAAAAATAAAAAAAAATAAAAATTATTGATAGCAGCAACTTAAAACAGTGATAACCTGCTCAAAACTTAACAAAATTTTAAGTGGTAGATATCCATGGAAAGCTGAAAATCAAACCTTTAAAACCCAGAAAGTATTTTCCACGATTCTACACAAAAAATATGTTATAGACAAAAAGAAACACAGGTTTCAAAAGCTAAATTAAAAAAACAATGATTAATAAAATAGCGATAACTTTCTCAAATCCTAATGAAATTTAAAACCGTTTGTAGTTCTGAAAAGCTGAGACCGAGATCTACAAAACCCAGAAAAAATTTTAAACAATTATATTCACCCATTTTTATGTGCTCAAAAGAAGGTGACGGGATTTTGTATAAATTTTTGGCTGTAACCTGCAAAATAGTTAAAGCAAAAAAGAAAAACACACAAATATTTCTATAGAATGTCGGGTTCACCAATGTAACTAAGGGTAAATTCTAAGGATTAGATTAGATCAATCAAATCAATATAAAAGACAAAAACCTAGAGATCTATCGAGTACAAAGGAAATTAAGCAATAAAACGGTTATACCTGTAAATCGCATTTTCCATGATTACCTCCATAGCACCTTCTTGTTTGCTGGATGATATTGTGCCCTCAGATTCGTTGTGCGAACAATCTGTAAATGTCTAAGACCTACAACAAGCTTTGAAGGATTTATGCAATGTCTAAATGCCTATGACTATGACAATGTCTATGAAAATAATGACTTCTAATGCCAAATGACTATAATGACTATTAAATTAAAAATGAAGTTGTCGGGATCTCAAAATTATGAGCAAAATTGTCTTTTATAGAAAACACAATTTTGAGCGGACGGATGAGATTGAATTCTAAGAAAGGCCTAGAATGAGAGGTCCAGATTAAATCTGAGAATCCCTAATCAGGGTTAGGGAAAAATCTTTAATCGAACAGTCAAAATAATATCTCAGATAATCGGATCGACGGTGGAGAATAAATGAGACAAATTAATTAGAAAATAAAGATTTTCAAAAATCAAGAAGATAAAGATTGTCTGATTTGTGAGATTCGAAAAATCAAGAAGATAAGATTTAGACTGAAGATCAGATTTGGAAAATCAAGAATCTACCCGATTACTTGATTTTTAGAAGATTAGTTACCAATTTGAATTAAATTAATTCAAAATATGGATTTTATGAGACAATAAATAATCTTTTTCAGATTATTTACCAAAAGGGACTGACAGTTAAGATTGTGATGACATTTTAAATAATTGATTTATTTAAAATGAAAGGAATATTAAATTGGCAATTAAATAATTAAATTAAATTATTTAATTTAGAAGATAAAATTAATTAATTAAATAAATTAATCAATTTATTTAATTAAGAAAATTAGTGACATATTAAATAAATAAATAAAACTTATTTATTTAATAATCAGGAAGAAATATATGACAAAGGGGAATTAAATAAATTAAGAAATTTATTTAATTAAGGGAAGACTTAGACAATTAAGGACGTATTAAAATAAATAAATAAAATTTATTTATTTAATAATCATGAAGAAAACAAAGACATGAATTAATTAAACAATTATAAAGTATTTAATTAATAGTCGAATGTGGACCAAGGACATAATTAAATGTCATAATTATGCTAGGATGAAAGTGGTAAAAATGAAGTTTGCAGGCCTAGGTCATTTTTAGGTGTCTACAGGATCAAAATTTGAAGTTTCAAAAAAGCCTAACTAGACTGATTTGCCACTTTTGGCAAATGAGTCTCAGTTCTAGTCAAAATTTAGATTTTTGCAGATTTAGATACCCTTTTGGCAAATTCCTATTCCTGCACAATTTTCCAGAAATTGGACCGATTCACTCAATTTGGTGAATCAGTCCCACTGAACATTAAAAGTATATTTTTTAGTGTTTCATACCTCCGTCTAGTCATTTCCATATTTCTAGGTGTACACCTTTCTATATTCAATTTTCTATGTTATTTCATTTACTTTTCTAGGTCAATTTATAGGTCATTACATTGAATTATGGCTTAGTGTTGCATCTTGCATTTCATTTGCCTTTTCCAAGTTCTTACTTAGTGGTGAACCCCTTGTTAGTTTGCATTCATCCCCCAAGATAATCCCTTAGTAGATCTATTCCCCCTTTGCATTCAGACCTCTAGGGCATCCTTGAATGTAAAGCATAGAAAAGCTTGTTACCCGAGGTCCTAAAACCCCTAAGTGGTGACAATTTTATATCTTACATTTTGGTGAACTTGCATTTAGAATACCTTTTTTACTAATTTGGATTCCATCATCATCCAAGATCCTACTTGCATTGACTTTCCATTAGGGTTTGTATTGGTTAATTGGCATCTAGGGTTTCTAAATATTTTACATTAGTAAAAGTGCATATAGGTTGCACTCTTGCATCTCAAATCATTAAAAATCATTTGAAAAATGTATTTTCACTTAGGTTATAGATCATAAAACATAAAAAACATAAAAATCAATTGAATTTTTTTGAAAATTTTGAAAAAAAATCCCTATTGGGACTTATTCACCACCTTGGGTGAATCAGTCCCAGTGCACATCTAAAAATTCCTTTTATAGCATTGAAAACCTTGTTTTTACACTTCCATTTTCTACCATTGGTTAGCTATTTCAGTTGGTAGAGTTTATGTTACATGCATTTTGAACTAAATCTAGCTTCAATTGGTTCATTTCATGCATTACTTAGTTCCAAATTTCCATTTACAAAATTTCATTTTCTAGATTATTGCATAGTGTAATCAGTAAATTACCTTGTTTGAAATCTAAAAATTGCATCTACACATTTCATTCTAGGCCTTTACATTACATTTTGAGTTTGCATAGATTATTGTTCAAAAATGTTAGTTTTGGTATTTTCCAAGTTTGCAAAGAAAAAGTTAGTCAAGAAGCTTTCATTCAATACATTTCCTAGTTATGAGAGTCTCTTAGTGCAAGAAAGTGAAAATTTTGACACTTTCCTTAAATCTACTCCCCCTCTTATCTCTCCTATTTGTGGGAATGATGTGATAGAATAAGATAAAAATATAGACAATCTTGATGTTCATAGTTTCTCTTCACTTAATACCTCTCCTACATGTGATGAAGGTATTTCGGTGTTAGAAGATGCACTTATTGAGCATCATGGCATTGTTGAAAGTTCCTCTTCTATTAACTCTCCTAGATTGGAAGATATTTTATCACACTTGAGAATGAGATCTTAGACACATTTCTAAACATCACCTTACCTAAATTACATTATCCCTTTGGTTGTGATAATGATTTAATAGAAGAGGATGAGATTGTAAATGATGAGGATATGTTGGTGTTAGATGATCATATAAATTTAAGGTCTATAACAAACCTCTTTATGATACTTTCCCTATAACCTATCCTATTTTGGAAGACATTAGGGAACAAATGAATGAAATTAGGGACAATCTTGGCAATCACATTTTTTCTTCTTCTAGTATCTCTCCTAGTTGTGAAGAAGATACTTTGATGTTAGAAAATACAATTGATGAAAATCATGAGGATCTTAGTTGTCCCCTTCATGATCCTTTCCCTATAACCTATCCTATTTTGGAAGACATTAGGGAACAAATGAATGAAATTAGGGACAATCTTGGCAATCACATTTTTTCTTCTTCTAGTATCTCTCCTAGTTGTGAAGAAGATACTTTGATGTTAGAAAATACAATTGATGAAAATCATGAGGATCTTAGTTGTCCCCTTCACCCAAGGAAGACCTTATGTATCAAGACAATTCAACCATTGATCATTCCCCTACTTGCAATGAAGTCATTTCCATTTATAGTTCTCCTAAAAAATATCCTCTTAGGGAGGCTTTCATGGTGCAAGAAAATGACAACAATAGTGATGTGACTTCCTTGGATTATGGTGAAAAGATGATACTATATTGTCCTTTGTTAGAAATACATCAAACCAAGACTACTAAGGTTATAAATGTGCAAGTGTCCATTAGATCCCCCTTTACTATTGGGCCTCCTACATACCCTGTGGGACATCCTAAGAATCCTCTAATTCTTTACCCACCATCACACAAGCAACAAACTTGAAACAAACTTGAACTTATCCTTTACCCACCTAAGAATCATATTTTGCAACAACCGATTTCTATACCATTTATCATACATATAACACTAGGAACAATCCACAACAAATACAAACACCTTCAACAATCTTACCTTTTCCTAATCCCATCTTTCCTAGTACAAACCCGAATGACATAGCAGCCATGATTCAAGGAATAAATGCCAATATGTTTTTTCACCAAAGTGAACTCCCCCTTTGGATGTGCAAAAACAAAATGATGCTTTCATGGTAATAGTTCACTACAAGAGAAGAGGCATAAAGCAAACCCTTGTCGATAATGGCTCATCCCTTAATGTGTGTAATGTGATCCTTTTGGATATGCTTGGTATGGATAGATCAATAATTCAACATTCCTCTTTACCCATTAGTAAATTTGATAGTGTGGGAAAGCAACCACTTGGTGTGATCACTTTATCTATTATAGCTAGAGAGGCCACATTAGAAACACTTATCCATGTTATGCCTAATAATCTTTCATATAATCTTATTTTAGGGAGACCATGGATTCATGAAATGAACTATGTGCCTTCTACTTTGCATTGTATCATGAAATATTTATACAACAACAAAGTACACATACTTGAATCCAATCCCAAACCAAACAATTGCTTGAACATTGAGAAAAACAAAGAGAATCCTTTGAAAACATTAACATAAACTACACAAGTCAAACCCTTGAGAGACAAAGAAAAACATATTGAGGAAGTCACAGAGCTATTAGAAGATGATTGGGGTTCTTTAGATTTCACACCAACGTTCATGGGAGAATGCAAGATCATAAACAAAAAGTTTGAAAAGGGAAAAGAAAAAGTAGTAATGTCAACACAAAATTTTGAAGACCCTTTGAAAGCATCCAACTCAACCACTTAACAAAAAAAGATAACAAATTACACAATAAAATTTGATGAATCTGATTATAAATGACCACCAACTCCAAAATAAATTAAATAACTTTGTGGAAAAGGTTATGAACTCATGAAACAACTTGGATATAGTGGAAAAGAATTTGGTGCTAATGAACAAGGTATTTGTGTACCTATAGAGTCTCACATGCATGAAAAGAATAATGTTCTTGGTTATTGTCCCTCGAAACAAACAAACAATCCTTCACTCAATATCAACACTATTGCAAAAGATTCCTTTAAGGCATCTTTAACATTAAAGCATCCTAAACCAATAGACACTAGTGGTCTTGATTGTTATCCTTTCTGAGAAACAAAACAAACAAAGAAATATTTTCTTAATTTAAATGTCATCACACAAAACAAAAATGATTCAAGTTCATTATATTTTACGCCTTCCTTTAAAGAAGAGTACAAAATCTCACAATTTAAAGAGTCTTGTGTAGGTATGACATCTTGGACTAAGCAAGAGATATCTTTGTCACTAAATAAAGCATCATTTTCTACTTTTGATCAAAAGGGTATCTTGTTGAGACTCCTCCAAAATTGTTTGATATCTATCCATCCAAGAAAACAAAAGAAATTTTATGACAAGAATTTATTTTGTGCATATCACAGAGTTTATGGTCATTCTACTAATGAATGTAAGGCTTTGGGTAACAAAATTCAACATCTTAAGGATTGTGGTGCTCTTCCTTGTGTTGAAGCACCTAGTTCCTCTAATTGAAACTTATTTTCATCATATTCAACTCATCCTTGACCTGTACTAAGTGGGGGCAAGGGGTTAGTTAGCCTTGTCCTCATTTGTCACTTGTCATTGTCTCTTTTGGCTAGTTCATCACCTTTCATGTACATATAATAGCAAGCTTGGGATGTGGACGACATGCCTTAAGTTGACTCATATGTGACCTAATTATTCATGATGTAGTTCAATTTGGAAAGATATGACTTGGCATAGGGATTTCCAAATAACCTCTCATATTTTATTCTACTTTAAAGAAATTGCTCATAGTAATGGTGTTAGAAACCGCTTTAAAGTGGTGGAATACATTGACACTCATGTTTCATTGTGTGATTTTTTTCTTTTGATGCATCCTTTTATTGGTGGTGTTATTGGGCTTGATTTCCTCTAAGAACATGATATTTCTTTGTTTTGTCCTCTCTTGGAGATATTAAGAAGGATGTTCCCTAAGAATATACCTTGCACAAATTAAGAAAAATACCTTTGAACATACCTTACACTATTTTACATTTACAATACCTATTATATGGCCACCTCACATAACACACTTTGCATGCCTATGGAGCCATCTTGTTTGTTCATGAGTTCCAAGCATACGAAGTTTTGCTTGTCTCATGAAGCTCAAATATCATTATTGTGTGGAACCTTATCAAATTTATCAGGAGGTATAATTTTGGTATGGTTTGATGGGAAGTTGATCTGAGGCATGAATTTCCCTTAGCCACTCGTGTGTGTGTGAGAGAGCATACCATCCATGAGTGTATGTTTCTCACCTTCTTGTACTTCTCACCCAGTGGACAACCAGGAATTTCGTTGCCTCGGAGTGAGTATGCATTTTTTTGGACAAAAAACCTAGATCTAATCCACATCACGTTGGAAAAGTGGTTGAAGCTTGATCCTCTCTTTTTCATGTTATTTCATTTTCTATGTCTTTGATAGTGCATGCTTTGTCCTTGTTGTTTCTCTTTATATCATTTTCATGTGTTTTATTTTTTGCTTATGTTGGTTTTCCATAGGACCTTGGTCCTGGGGGCTTGCACAACCCTTTTGATCATGTATGTACTATCTTACTAGCATTGGTGCATTTGAACCCCTCTTGATCATGGTCATCTTATCTTCCTGGTGTCGCTACATTTGGTCTACTTTAGTGTGAGTTTGAAGCAAGTTCATCCTCTCACTAAATTGGGAGCTCTAGATGTAATGATAGAAAAAGGTCCCTCTAACTTGGCCTTGATTTAATGTTGTAATATACCTAACATATTCACATTAGGTCTCAAGCCCTTATGAATTAAAAGAGCTTAATGGTACCTTGCTAAAGGGTTGTGAATTATTGTAACTTTCACACTTTTCTAAGATCTTATTAATTAATTACACTTAGTAAATCTCTTTTTAGCTTTAATCTTGCCTTATCTAAAGTGTTGTAACACACTTTCACACTTTTCTAGGGTTTCCATTAATAATTGGGCTCTCTTATTCTTTAATTGGACTTATTTTGGATCCACAAGACCCATTTAATACATATTTTTGAGGATAATCCCAACACAAATCATTAAATAATCATAATTCAAGTGTTTCAGGCTTCAATGGCTTAGATTTAGTGATTTGGGACTCATTCGCCACCTTGGGTGAATGATTCCCACCTAGATTTTTGGGTCTCAAACCTGGTTTCACACATTATTAAGCATTTTTAAAAATGGTCCCAAAAATTATGCATGGTGGGACTCATTCGCCACCTTGGGCGAATGAGTCACGTGTGGCCCAAAATCAAAATTAAATCAAATTTTTGGCAGGATTTTATTCTCCTAGATCTAATGTCGGCTTGTAGTGTTCTAATTTTGAGAAATATTGCATTATTGACTATAAATACAAGGTTCTTTCATTCATTTTCACATAAGACTTTTGTGAGAGCATTCCTAATAGCAAGTTTAAGTTCACAAGAATATTCAAGTGTTTTCAAGGGAATTCAAGAGTAGATTATCAAGCATTTTAGAGTTGCATTCAAGCATCAATCATCATGTTAAAGACTTCATGTATCATGTTTGTTGTGGAGTTAACAATTGTGATGTAGTGCATTTTTATTCAAGCAAGTGTTTCATCCAAGATCAACATCATTCAACCTAGAGTCAATGTCTACATACATTGCAGCCATCTCAAGCATAATTGCAACACTTTATTGCAAGGGTTTGGTGATTTGTAACGTTGTCATTTGTTCATTCATCATTCTCTATCCTTATTTGATTTCATTTCAAGGATTGATTTCCAAAATAGGGTTTGACCAAGGCAAACCCCTATCTACTAACCCAACAATATTTTTCCCTCTCCTTTGTGTGTGATTTGTAGGTCTAGGTTGTATATTTCCTAAGGAGTCAGATTGAGAAAAGTTGTCAAATCATTCAAAGTTGTTAAAGTTGTCATCAAGTCTTGGAGAACCTTGGAGAACACCTACAAGTTGCAAATCAGGATTTTAGATCCAGAAATCACTCAGGAGAGATAGAGTAGATAGAGAAGAACCTAATTAGACTTTGAAGTTTTAGAAAAGCCTAACCGGATTAATTTTCCACTTTCATCAAATGAGTCCCAGTTCCAATCAAAATTCATATTCTTGTAGATTCAGATACCCTTTTGGCAAGTTCCTATTATCGCACAATTTTCTAGAAACTAGATTGATTCGCCCAGTTTGGCAAATGAGTCCCATGCAGCGTTAAAAGCATATTTTTCAGTGTTTCACACCTCCATCCATTCATTTCTATATTTCCAAGTACACACCTTCCTATCTTCAGTTTTTTGTGTTGTTTCAATTACTTTTTTATGTCATTTTATAGGTCATTACATTGAATCAAGGCTTAGTGTTGCATCTTCCATTTCATTTTCCTTTTCCAAGTTCTTACTTGGTGGTGAACCCCTTGTTAGTTTACATTCAGCCCTAGGATAGTCCCTTAGTAGATAAATTTCCCCTTTGCATTGAGATCTCTAGGGCATCCTTGAATGTAAAGCATAGAAAAGCTTGTTTCCCTAGGTTTTAAAACCCCTCAGTGGCAAAAATTTTCTATCTTACACCCCCTATTATTTGGAAATCATTAATCTTCTCACTCCTTGTTATATTTCATTATTTCCCCCTTTGCTTGTTGGTTTCCCATTTGTATCACCTATCGCTAATAGACTTTTTATTTTGATGGCGAATTCAGAGATGAAGCGATGGCCCTTGCTCCCCATCACTTATTGTTGCAAACTTTGTCATCTTGGCTTGATTACAATGATGGGGTGATTGCTAAATTCTTCATCACCCATAGCTATAGTATTTCTCTTTTTCTAAACACTTCTATGATGTGGTGATGATGGGCATAAAACATGGTGGATTTCAAGTATAAGGTGGTCAATGGCTATAGTAGCACGATGTAGGTCAATCCTAACCCTTCCCCAATAGCTCGTGGGGGGCTCCCACCAATAGGGTTATAGCCCATGGGGGAGCAGGGAGGGCTCCATGTGGCATTGTGGGCTCGTTGGGAGATGTAGTGACAAGGTGGTGACTTAGTTGGCAGATGGAAAATAAAGTAATAGTGGGAAATCAAGATATTACATGGAGATTTCTCTCAGTCCCTCTTATATATCAATGGTGGTTTCCAGGTACATAAAGGACTTTATTAATGGTTGAGATCAATTGCCTTTGGTTGATCACAACCATCCCCTGCTAGCCCACATGGGACCCACTTGTGCCAACTTAGGGGTCAGTGAGGGAGCAAGGAAGCTCCATGTGGAAACCCTTGAAGCTCATGGAGTTTATGGATCCCATGGGGTGGGGATAAAACAAGTCTACATGGCATGGTTGAAGTAATTTTGATGGCCAAAGTGCATAGTAAAAATGTCGCAAGTGAAAATTATTTTACTGCTTGGTAAAAATAGAGGGTAAAAGCTTTCAAAGGAAACTAATTTCAATTGCAGGTAAAGGCTTTCATAGGTAAAAACAATCTCAACTGTAGATGGAAGCATATAACAAAAGGGACAAGAAAAAAAAGAACAGGAAGGGAATTCTTCAGGGGAAAAATTGTTATCAATCCAAAGGTTCAAGTGGTGCCAGGCGTCCAATTGGATTCCAATCTAAGAAGTTCCTCTTTTCTGTAAATTGAATTTTCTTCTTCAATTGTAGGAGGTTGCTCATAGTTTGATATCATGGAGAAATTTTGGAAATTTTTTATAATAGAATAGTTGTTTGTTATAGGTTTTGGAGTTTTTCAAGTCTTGTAAAGGTAAACATGATTGTAACACTGTCATATTTGATAAATGAATTGGAAAGATATTCTAAGCCAATTTTCTCCACTATAAACATTGCATAAGTTTTGAATATAAGAAATCAAGGGCTTTTGTTATTCATCTTCTTGTCTTTCCCTGAATTTTTGTTCACTATTATTACTCTTATTCAAGGAGTAAGTTAAAGTGTATTAATAGGAACTACGGTTTATGCAATTGTATGGAAGGATTGCTAAGTATTACTAGTTAAGTCTCTCGTATTGATGATGTAAGGAATCATTCATAGG
Source organism: Sequoia sempervirens (assembly GCA_007258455.2). Classification (NCBI taxonomy): domain Eukaryota; kingdom Viridiplantae; phylum Streptophyta; class Pinopsida; order Cupressales; family Cupressaceae; genus Sequoia; species Sequoia sempervirens. The sequence continues at coordinate 293,818,148 of VDFB02075321.1, forward strand.
CATAGTCATGATAGAGATAATGTTGTGTCTTTTCAATTTCATGATTTAAATGACTCCACCCGAAGATAAGGTACTGATGTTTTAATGTTGCAGTCTCTTGAGATCTTTTGTGGCATGTACATTTAAAATCAACTTTAGTATCCTATCCCAATGAGATTGTTTGTTGAGCTTAATGTATAATATTTCTCATGTTTAAGCTAGACATTACCATGAAGGTCAGCCAAATCTTTAGGGTATTGTGTCTATTAAACAATTAAAAGATAATTATTTGTTATTTATAGTGTATTTGATAATTTGACACAAAAGTATTAAGAATTACATTGTTGGGACCACCCTCCTAGGTTTCACAGAGGCCAAAGTGCAGGGGAGAAGGATTTCATATCAATCTCTCATTTGTTGGCCATAGATCTTGAAGTTCTTAAGCATAAGACATGGGACACCTTTAGAGGACTTTCAAGGTTGTGCTGGAAAAAATACCAACAAGACATAGTTCCTCTTTAGTACCTTCTTATAAAAATTGAATTTTCAAGATTCAATGATCTTTTAGTTCTTATACTTTCATTAATTAATGATATTGTAGTAACATAAAACAGTATCCCATTTTCCTTAGTTTAAGAATGAATAATTAATATTAAAATGAGCTAAATTTAGCCTTGATTTAGTGTTGTAATTTTTTTTACATATTCACATTAAGTTTACGACCCTTTTTAATAAAATGGACTTAATGGTGCCTTATTTAGGGTGTTGTAAAGTGTGTCTTTACACTTTCACACTAATCTAGGGCTTTATTAATTAATTAAGGTTAATTTGAGTTTAATTGGCCCCTTAAATTCAAATCGAAGCCTAATTAATTGTTGCTTCTGAGGGATAAAACTTGACACTCTTAAATAATATAACACAACACTTAATTTTGAAAGGAATGTGTCCTAGGCTAGTGACCTAAGACCCATTCACCACCTAGCAAATGGGTCCTTACTAGGTCCCAAGACCCGCTTTTGGCATATCATTTCATAATCCTCAAAGTGTTTCCTAGTTAAGCATGCTAGGACCCATTCACCCTATGGCGAATGGGTCCTCACTTGACCCTAGGACATCCCCCTTGCAATATGTTTTTGGTAGTATTTTAATGGTTTCAAATCCTAGATCTGATATCGGCTTGTGTTATTTGAATTTTTTGGGATTTAATCTTAAGTTAAGTATAAATACAAGGTTATTTCACATAGTTTCACCTAGAATAATTTTCAAGAGAGCATCCTAAGATTTCACAAGAGCATTATAGAGAATTCAAGTGAATTCAAGAAGGAAGATCTATAGAAGTTTCACATGATAGTTTCAATTTTCAATTTTATTTTGAAGGTAAAATGAGTTTACACATCAAGTTTTTCTCAAAATTGGTTTGACATAACATATGACCTAATTTAATATGACAAAAATTCAAAATACATTGCTTACATGAGGAAGAAAATAAAGGATTCACATGAACCACAATGAAAATCTACAAGAACATACATCCACAATGCAAAATGAAAGCTCCAAATAGGTCCAATAACTCTTTTCTTTATTGATTTCAAAGAAAAAGTTGTTGTTACATGAAAATAAACTAAGAATTACTAAGAAAATTGTGCTACAATAATATCTCTCAACTCAGAATGAGAATAAGAATCAAGAATCCCCCCAAAGAATGATTGGAGTTTGCATTATATGTTGAAAGGAAGCCCAGAATGATCTTCAATTGAATGGAATGGATGGTTTAGTCATCTCCCTTGCATGAATTTGTTGAAGAAGATGATCTCCTTGATTTATGCATGTGAAAGATTCTTCTTTGGTAGTGCAAGCTTGAAAATAATGCAAAAGAGGCCTCATAACTGCTTTAAACTAGTTGTTGTCATGCTAAAATGTTGCCTCAATTAGTGTTGCACCTATGTGAGGTCTTGAAATCAACTAGAACTATCAAAAATCCTTCATTTTAGGCCCCTAACTATCCCCATATTGGTCATGAATGAAGTTATCCAACTTTTGGGCGTATAAGGTAGAAAAGCCTTAAGTTTAGGGCTTCAAACTTCACCACACTACACCATTTTAGGCTCTAACTCCCACCAACCTTAGTTATGATCATGAGGGCCTTCAAAATAGGACTAAACTACCTCATAGTTCTTCAAAACTGAGTGTTTAACCACAAATAATTCTTCTCAACTTGATAAAGCTCGAGCACAATGATGGGTGTGTCTAGAGTTTTCTTGCATTAACTTTTGTGTCAGTGAAAAGGTTACCCAAAACTTCTTCTTTTGTCATGACTCCTCACAATGTTTTGCCTCTTTTAATATTTAAAAGGAATATATATGTTTCCTTTGAAATTTTTAGACCTTCTACCTTCTTCATTTGCACTTTTGGCCGCCTTAGTTTTGTCTTAGCATTGTTGCCTTCTATAACTATGACAACTTTGTGCATACGATAGGTTGTTTTCCATCTCAGGGTTTTATGGTGTGTTGATGACTTAGATATCATCTTCCTTGTTTGATTGGAAACTATTCCAGACATATCATTACAAAATAATTCTTGTTAGATCACTCATAAGACTATCCTATCACAAAGTCCACATCTTTGTTTATATCACAAAATCTTCCTACATGTCTCAACAATTCACTATCAAAAGGATTTAATGTGGTTTTATTGTCCCCTAGTCTAAAAGATGACTATCTTAACAGACTCCCTGAATATTTTTCTTGTGGACTTGTGTGTAGCTTAATTTCTAAATTATCATCCTGCAATAGCACACACTTTCCATATTGTGAATCTCAACTCTTTTGATTTCTTCAGTTGATATACATTGATATGACCTAAAAAATATTAGCCCCAAAAATCTTATTTGCAATCCCACTTTGATACCATGCCATTGATGGAACCTCAAAATCATTTGAACCATCGAAGGAATCAAAACATGTGTCCCAATTACCATGTGTTTCTTGAGAAAAAGAACCCAAATGTACTGAATTTGTAAGGTCATTCAACTCAAAGAAACATTCCTATAGTTTATATATTGATGATTCATGCCTATCTGATAAAATAAATTATTGAAGCAGAAAGAACCCTACACTACAACTTCCATACCACTTTACAAGTGACAACTACTATTATCATCCTCCATGTTGCTTTCAATAGCTCTATTTTAGATACTTCAATTTCTATAGGATCTTCCTCATCACTAAACCGAGAACAATTGGTTTACATGGAGGTGGTTTCAGGTCCTTCAGAACCCACAACATATTCATTACTCTTGAATCCATTATACTATCACAAAACATCTAAACATCTTCTCCTCATTGTATCTTTAAACATCAAGATCTATAACACTATCAAATTGGTCCTTACAGCATATCATAAATTTAGTAGTCTCATAAATTTTCTCATGCTTGATATTTCCTCCATCCATTATAAATAGGTACCTATAGAGCAATTCTCTAGATAAAATTTTAGAATTGAGTTTGACCATGGAAACTTATCAAGTTTAGTAGCCTGATGACTTTTCCACTTGCAAAATTTAATATTTCTCACAACAGACTAAAATATTTCCATAGATGATTTGTGTCTATTTTCCATTGGTGTTGGTTCCAATCCTTTGTGTTCTAATTGAGATACTTCTTCAGCTTACTTCCACATAGATTACTCATAAATTGAACTATTTGTTACCAATTAGTGGAAAATAAAAATACTATTGTGATACTATTGATTGTTTCTACACAAATTCCACCTTCTTTTCATTATCATGCATATGTGATCCTAGATTCCCTTGCATTTCCTTCTTTTGCATCATCTTTATGTAAATTTTCCTCAAATTCACAGCTTTCCTAGAATCAACATGGAATAGAATCAACATGGAATAGAATCAACATGAAATTTCCCTTGCATTTCCTAGAAGTAGGACAAGGTGGGAAGTTTTAAGGAGGCCTCAGTTTCGGATAATGATAATGGGAGTGACAGTGAAAGCCAGGAGAAAAAGGTGGCGGGTGGGGATGACCAGTCTGTCTCAGTGAATAGCTCGTCCCATGTTTCTGAAAGCTTGAAGAAGGGCCTTACCAGTGCCAATGTGATGAAAATTAACCCCCAGGACTCTAATACGGATAAGGGAAAATCCCCCTTGCAGGAAGATCTCAATGAAAAAGAGTAGGCTTGGGAATAAGTTGGCAAGCTAAAAGGCAGAATGGAGAGGCTGGAAAGAAAGGTTCAAGAGGTGTCACACTTTGCCCTGAAGGTCATGCACAGGTTGGCTACCAGTTTATGCTCTTTGTAGAAGGACAAGTCCGCAGTTGATGGCGATGAAGATGTTGGTTTTAAGGAGTTGCACGAGTTCATCATGGTGGATTGGGCGACTGCTATTCAGGATAAACCTTGTAGGGAGGAAAAGAATTATGCCTTTGGGTCTTTTTGTTTTTGTTAATATCTCTATGACTTTTTATATGTTAATGTTTTTTATCTGGTTTGACCCCTTGGGGTCTTTGGACTCGTTTTCTCCGTATCATGCTTGCATGATGGACTATGTTTATCCTATGTTTATTGTTGCTTTTTGGTTTCTGATATGACTTGTTGTGGGTGATGGCTTGGTGCTCTCTGTTGTCACTATGCTGTTAATGTGCTTACTCTGGATGGCCTTTGGTGCCTTGTATTGATGGGACAACACCCTTTTTTTTGCTGCTTTTTATATCAAAAACATGGAATGTAGCATTTTAAAAAATAGCTTCTTTTCTATTCAATTGGATCGACACAATAGCTCCATAAGCACTACATTCACCATAACACTCGTGGCTAAGAATACTTCACATATAATGCTTTTGATGGATCGATAGCTCCCTAATCTCCAACATGAGCATCAATCTCCATGTGTTGCTACTAATTATTACCACTAGGGAAGATATGTATGTGCACTCTTTGCTTCTAATAAGTAGCCCCAATCAAAAACCTATCTGGACTTTGAATTTTGTCAAATGTATTACCAACTTTATCCTTCTTGAAAACTATATCACTTTCTGAATATATCAATTATTCCATTGTGAATCTGGGACAGTGGATCAATGGAAAATGTTCATCGAGAGCCCTTGCAGCTATTTTCTTATACTTTTCATATTTACTTCATGACTATATAGAAAGGCACTCATAAACTACCTGTGTAAAACTCTGCACTCTACCAAAATCAATACAGGCAACAAATAATAGGCTCTAGTCTACTTGCATATGGTATATCATCAAAATCATAGGTCAAAAAATGAACCCAATCTTCCTGCGTTTTGCTAAAACATAGACTCAGCTTTCTCCATATTTTGTGAACAATTTGCAACCAAAAATGTCTATACCTCACCCCACATTAATCTCAAAGGTGAAGTGGCTAGACATTCTTTCAAAATGTTGGAAAGACAATGTTAATGCTCCAAATATTTGACACACCATAACTGCAAGTTCTTTTCCCTCAAAGATTGTTAAAATGGCCTTCGATCTTGACCCATGATTCAACATTAACTATCATAGAGCGTTTATTCACCTTCCTTTCACATTCAATTTTAGGAGACTGCATTGAAATCCTTTATTAACTTCCTATCATACCTGCTCAAAGGAACTACAACTATCCTTTATGATGAATAATGATCACATCATTTATCCACTAGATTTATCTAAAGGCTGACCCTCACCCATCTATTTTAACATAGCATCACTATAGTCATTTTGCATGCTCCTCTATGAAATTAATAAAGGAAACATTGTAACCTTTTTGATGATTCCTTTTCTTTTACCTATCATAGTCTAAAAGGCATGTGATTGTGCTTTAACAACTGGAAGATCATTGTCTCCTTTTGAATCTTGCATAATGATCAAAACCCTAGAAAATTGGAAAATCTAACACGAGCTTGAAAAAATAAACTTTACTTATGAAATTTCCCTCTTCATTCTATCTCAGCATGCAAAGTGAAACCTTCCTTTTCCTTTGGGCATAATTTTTTTCCCTCTTTGCCTTTGAATGTGAGCACTGAGAAGTAAAATTTAAAATAATAAGAGTTAACTCCTAATTCTTTAAAACATGTTTCCTTTTAGACTTGAGACTATTTTCAAAATTGTAAAGAATTTAAAAATAAACAACATTCTTGGTGAATCTAGGGGTGTTTTTCCTACTAATTTTTTTTTTGACTAGTATCCTTGTCTATCTATTGGGTGATAGAGTAATTTTGGCTTGAAAAAGAACTCATAAAATCAGACCTTGAACAACAACAGTCTCCAAGAAACTAAACTAAACTTTATGCACTGGCACTTAGGGAAAGAGGTAAAACTAGAAAGAAACATGTGCATAAGCACTTATTAACTTGAAGAAAACCTAATCTAACCTACACTAACTAGCATTGGTAGTGCTTAAACAAAGGCATTAACTGGTTTTGCAAAATAACTTCCTTTGCAATGTTTCATATGCTTGTGAACAACCAAAGAGATATGGATAAATGTCAAACATTCAATCAACTGCTGCAACAAAGATTGGAGAATGAAAAAAAGTCTACCTACCTCATCATATAGATCATAAATGTTACTATTTTGGGATACTTAGGTAAGTTGGATATGTTGTTCCTTAGCTGCAACTCCATGCTTGGGTGCAAAGATGAGTCGTGGAACCCTATTGGACTTGATCTGAGCTAGATGTCTGATAGGAAATCCCTTTTACATGATAAAATTTGATCTCTTATTGTTGGTCTCTTGATTGTGCACTACTGTTTCATCCTCTTTCTGATTGAATTACTCCATTTCTAGTGACTCATATTGAAGCATGGTCACTTCCACAACTTGCTCTTGTTGCTCATGATTTTCCTCTTGAAAATGTGTTGGCTTACTATCTAAGTGTGAAACAAATACCTCGAGATCATCCCAAAATAGGTCCTATTCAACTTCTTCTTTTTCTTGTGGAAGATGACTGATTTTGACTTAATTGCAGCTCTCTTGAGGAGTCAAAACATCAAGGTTTTCAAATTTTTGTTTTTCCTCTTCTTTCAGCTACTCCAAAACTTGTAATAGCTTTGAAGTTTGTATACTCTCTACATCTTGCTCAATGAAAGAAGAAAGTTCATTAAATAAGAACATGAAATCATGCTTTTCTTTACCTTTCTCAAACTCTTCAACCTACTACCTTGATTGTTCATACTCATGTACCTCCTATTGCAAATATCATTTTCTCTCTTTTTCATCATATGCAAGCATATCAATCGAAAAAAATTATGCCTTTTTCTCTTTAAACACCTCTTTTTTATGCTCACTAAACCAATTACTTTGATAAACAATGGGTTCATCTTTGCAAAGGTGAATTATGATAGGAGAAGAAGGTTTATTATTGATGTCTTGTTGCCCTTCTTGAGGTTTTATAAATTATGGAGATGGCCGCTCTTCAGGTATTCTAGGCTACTCTTGATTAGTTTCTAGATCTCACAAAGGTTGAAGGATTCTAAAACTTGGAATTTCAAGTTCAAGAGATTGATTAGAGGACTTAGTAGGTTTACCTTTCCTAAAAATTGGAATCTCGTACTTGGAAGCTCTTCTTTTGTAGATTGATATTCTTTTTATTGGGCCTCAAAATTTTGTACTTAGTCAACCAACGCAACAAACTTCCTTGTGAGATATTCCTCTTTCTTTCTTATTTTTTCTTCTTTAGTAGCAAGCTCACTTGCAAGATACTCTTTATTTGTGTAAATAAATTCTTCTACCTAGTTAATTCATTACTAGGGGACTTATTTACATGTTAAGTTTACTTAGGTCCTAGGAAGGAATCTTTCTAGAAGGTGTTAGTTGTCATTAGTTGTTATCTTATCTTTTGACTTGTAACAAATGCGAACCTAGGTAAGTGTGATAAGTTGTTTCATGTCATATGATTAAGACACTTGTCACAATCCTATGGCATCTTATATCTCACATTGGCTATATAACCAAGGGGTTTCTACTATATTTTTCATATCAATTGAATCATATTTTCATATGCATATTCTCTCTTTTTGTGCTTTCTATGTGGTCTCAAGATCTTGGCAGCTAGAGCCAATTCTAACATGGTATCATAGCGGGTTGGGTGCCATTGGATAGTATTTTTCTAAAGAGAGATGGTAAATCTTGAAAATTTGAGTATGCTCTTCTCTTGCATCATATGATGATCTAGAGAATTAGAAAATCTTGAAAGAAATAACAAATTTGGGGTGTTACATTTTTTGACTCCTTATTACAGGTTCAAATTGAAGCTTGCTGGTGCAAATCTAAGCTCACTGTTGCATCGAGAGTGTTCGAGATAGTCAATATTTCCTTTTGTTTCATCCAAAGCATACATACAAGGCCAAATCTATGAGGTTTTGAAGCTAAAGAGTGGTTGCTAGATCCATAAGGTAGTTGCATTTTTGGAGCATTTTGGGTCAAATTCAACCTTGCCATCACGTCTAGAAGGTCCAAAAACCCTAAGCTCGACTATCAATTAGTCCAAATCAGAGCAGTTTTCCAATGAGGCAAAAAAAAATCCTAGGGAGCACTACAACCCCCCAGGTCATCATTATTACCGTCAGTATGATTTTCAAAATATTTTTTTGGTTGAATAATTTTTATTGTCAAATTTTTTAATAAAAATCAAAATAAAATGAAATAAAAAGGTTTATAGTCCACATAATATCAAATTTGTAGACTGTGCCTTGTGTACCCATGCTAGTATTGGAAATTCTTGGGCACACCACATGTCCCTCATACAAAAGGCGGTTGACAATTTATCTAGCTAACAATCAAATCAAAATCAACTAGCATTTCTTATCCAACAATTCACAAAAATATGGCATCAACATTCTTACAGGTGGATATTTAATCACAAAGAATATTCCTTAAGAATATTTGGCTTAATGATTTTGGTGATGTGATGAGCATATTTTGTTTGATGGAATATTCCAAAGCATATTCTAGCCGATGAGTAGCGCAACCGGTAATATCTATTTGGACGTCAATTTTAACTAGGAGCAACATGTGATGGTCATATAACAGTCAAATTTAAGTTCTCATATTGATGGCGTCAACACTGGTTTTAAATTTTTCAGCCCTCTCCCATTTGCATTTTGGATTTCATAGTCAAAATTTGAAGGCCAATATCTCTGTCATATGAGCTCCTTTTTCAGTCCAATTTTTTTTATTTGGGCTAGAATTTCATGCTCTTTGTAGTGGTGCAATTGGATTTTACTTCTAGTGTTTTTTTTTTCTAGAAATTGTAGATTCTCACAGGTGTTGATGCTTCATCTGCATTTTGGGAACTTTGAGAGCTCATATTTTTCTCCTACAGTAACATTTTTGGGTTCATTTTTTTTTAAGTGTATATTTTTTTGTGAAATTTTTAGTAGTATGATTAGATTAATCTCATTTTGTACCAAAAATTGTACTTGATTCTATGGATAAATTTGTTATTTGCATGTGCCAAGATCAAAGACCACTTCATTTTTTTTGGTAAGTGGCAACTGTAAATTCACTTCTCATAAAGTGCCAAATCAGATAATGCTTGGGGGTTTTTTTGATTGAGTGAATATGGGGGTGTAATCTTGTGGATGATTCATTTTTGTTAATCATTTGAGGAGGTATCATGGGATTTTCTATTCATCCTTCTATGGTAATGTTGAATAAGGATAATTATGAGGCTTGGAAGAAAGCTATCCTAACACATCTCAGGTGGCTTAAGCTTTTTCCATACCTTTATGGGATCATACCTGAACCAGACACACCTTGGAAGTAATCAATTTGGGGTAATAATAATGATCACATTGTAGGATTAATCGGTACATATATTGGTGTTGATATTTATATGGAGATCTTAGATATTGAGTACCCACACACACTTTGGACCAAGATTTGGGATATTTTTGGAGATCACCATATCTCTCCATTCCCAAATGATCCTACTACAAATCGTTTACTTGCACTTAATGATGTTGATAATATACCCTATGATGATGATACTTTAGAGGAGCTTGAGTATAATAAATTTCTTGAATGTCTAGTTGACAAAGATAATCCTCTTCTTGATTCTCCTCTTCCTATTGAGATCACATCCTCATCTACCATTGCATTTGATGATGATTATGTTGCTACAAATATGGCTTCTTCTGATTTAGTGTAGCAGGATATTCATTGTCTTCCAGAGATAGATACTTGTGATGACTTCTTGATAGGTATTTCAGACTTGTTTATGGAGTCTCATATTGCATATTTGGGGGACATCATCGATAGCATTCATCTTCTCTTTGATGGAGAAAATTCTTCTTCAGTTCTTGTGAGGGAATACCATGGCCTCTTGTTCATTCTCTACATGATCATTCTTTATAGTTTGACGTGATTGTGGATGCTTTTGGACAACATTTGGAGGAGACTTCTTGGTGTTCAAAGGGGATATCATTGTCTTTGGATTATGTTCTACATTCATCTCTACTAGATTTTGGTTTTCCTCTTCATCAATGTGACCTAGAACACCTATTTAGGGTGTGTCAACTTTCAACATCAGCATGGAGACACTTGAGCATGTTCAAATACATCACCCATCATTCATCTTCCTGAAATCTTGCATACATTCATGGTTTTGTTTCTTCCTACGGGGAGGAATGTTGTTCAGCAAGATTGGATCATCTTCAAAATTCAATGTCAAGCTTCTACCATCATTGCAGGAGACTCAACATTGAGGGGGGCTTGCATTGTCTCTCTTATGGGGTGTGTTTTTCCACACATGGATTTTTGGCCTTTTCATGTATCATTGAGAACATTTCTTCTTTGTATTTCATCTCTTTTCTAGAGAGGATTTTTGTCCCACTGGGTTTTCTCCTTTTCTCTAGTTGTGAGAGATTTCATTTGCATTTGTACATGGGTACCTAGAATGGCCTAGTAATTAGGACCCATCCTTGCATCTTTATGTCATTTACATAATAATATGCTACTCCCTAAGTTGCACTTAAGGTGGGGTGTTGGTGTAAATAAAGTCTTGTACGTAGTTAATTCATTACTAGGGAGCCTATTTACATGTTAATTTTACTTAGGTCCTAGGAAGGAATCTTTCTAGAAGGTGTTAGTTTTCATTAGTTGTTATATTATCTTTTGACTTGTAACACATGTGTACCTAGATAAGTGTGATAAGTTGTCTCATGCCATATGATTAAGACACTACTCATAATCCTATGACATCTTATATCTCACCTTGTCTATATAAACAAGGGGTTTCTATAAAAAAATTCATATCAATTGAATCATATTTGCATATGCATATTCTCTCTTTTTGTGCTTTCTATTTGGTCTCAAGATCTTAGTAGCCATAGCCAATTTTAACACTCTTCATATTGCCTTCTTTGTATCTCCTCTTCTTGTTCGTATTCATAATATATTTAAACCAACTCTTCTTGCCGAAATCTATATTCTTGATCTCCTTCATACCCTCAATTTCCTCCAATCTCACTCAACTGCCTTTCAAAGTGCAACCTTATATTCCTAAAGCTCATGTCTTCAATATTTTGAGTCTAATTGGGAGAATATTCATTCTAGTTGGATAAAAAAATGGGCTTCTTGGGGCTTATTTTGAGCATATGAGGGCTGCCAAGGAGATTGAGCAGGGATGGGTGGGTGGTAAGCATATTGAAAATGTTGGATTTCTTGAAAAGTCATGGAGTTTGAACTAAAACCAGTAGCATGGTTGATTTGATATGGCTGATAAGAGGGTGGATTAGCAAAATTTTCATGATAATTGGATGATATGATGTGTATTCCCATGAAACATAGACATTCTTATTCATTTAAAAACTAGAAATATGCAAAAATCATTTTTTTAAAAATAAACCAGCACTTGATCATACTAAAACTAGTAGAAATGACATTCAGAGTTGCCAGATGTGTTATTTTCTTGCCTACAAAGGCTGAGATCACTGAAATACAAACCAAATATCAATGATATATGAGAAAAATTTGGATTGAAGTAGTCCAATCTATCCCATCGAGCATGCCAAAAACTATTGTCATGAAGGATTGCACCCTTTAGCTAAGTGTGAAACTCAACAATCCTATGCAACATGGGATCAAAATCAGGTTGTGGGTGACCTACTGAGGATGAACCTCCACATTATGGGATGGTTCCCCTTTGAATATCCTAGAAAAACTAATAGATCTGATTGGAAAAGGGATAGAAAGATGCTTTGGAAATGTAAATTTAATTCTAGGAGGTGATACACCAATGATTTTGGAATGAAAAAACTAAAACCTTGACTTATAACTTTGAATCAAAATTTGTTGGTTATGATGTTCACAATTTAGATTTTGCATAAAATCATAAATGTTTCACATGATGGTTTCAATTTTCAATTTTATTTTGAAGGTAAAATTAGTTTACACATCATTTTTTTCTCAAAATTGGTTTGACATAGCATATCACTTGATTTAATATGACAAACATTTAAAATGCATTTCTTAGATGAAGAAGAAAACAAAGGATTCACATCAACCACAATGAAAATCTGTAAGAACATACATCCACAATGCAAAATGAAAGCTCCAAATAGGACCAATAACACTTTTCTTTATTGATTTTAAAGAAAAAGTTGCTGCTACATGAAAATAAACTAAGAATTACTTAGAAAATTGTGTTACAATAATATCTCTCAACTCAGAATGAGAAGAAGAATCAAGAACCCCCCCCCCTCAAAGAATGATTAGAGTTTGCATTATATGTTGAAAGGAAGCTTGGAATGATATTCAGTTGAGTGGAATGGATGATTCAGTCATCTCCCTTGCATGAATTTGTTGAAGAAGATGATATCCTTGATCTATGCATGTGAAAGATTCTTCTTTGTTCGTTCAAGCTTGAAAATCATACAAATGAGGCCATAGAACCACTCTAAACTAATTTTTTTCATGCTAAAACGTTACCTCAATTGGTGTTGCACCCATGTGGGGTCTTGAACTCAAATAGAATTTTCAAAAATCCTTCATTTTAGGAACCTAACTGTCCCCAAATTGGTTGTAAATGAAGTTATCCAACTTCTAGGCGTATAAGTAAAAAAAAGCCTTAAATTAAGGGCTTCAAACATCACCAAACTACACCATTTTTGGTTCTAACTCCCACCAACCCCAGTTATGACCATGAGGGCCTTCAAAACAAGACTAAATTTCCTCATAGTGCTTCAAAACTGAGTGTTTAACTGGAACTAATTCCTTTCAACTTGATAAAGCTCAAGCACAATCATGGGTGTGTCTAGGGTTTTATTGCATTAACTTCTATGTCAGTGAAAAGTTTTCCCAAAACTACTTCTTTTGTCATGACTCCTTAGAGTGGCCTACCTCTTTTAATATTTAAAAGACATTTATGTGCTACCCTTGACATTTTCAAACCTGCCACCTTCTTGATTGCTCATTTGCACTGTTGACTGCCCTAGTTTTGTCTTGACATTGTTGCCTTCTATAAATATGGCCCCATGGTGCATATGATAGGTTGCTATCCATCTCAAGGTTTTATGGTGTATTGATCACTTAGATATCATCTTCCTTGCTTGAGTGGAAACTATCATAGACCTAACATTACAAAATAGTGCTTCTTATCAATCATAAGACTATCCTATCACACAGTCCACATCTTTGTTCATATCCCAAAATCTAACTACATGTCTATCAACAATTCACTGTCAAAAGGTTTTCATGTGGTTTTAAGTTCCCTTAGTCTAAAATATGACTATCTTAATAGAATCCATGAATATTTTTCCTATGGGCTTGTGTGTACCTCAATTTCTGAATTAGCATTCTCCAATAGCACACACTTTTTATATAATGAAGTCTTAGCTCTTTTGATTGCTTCAATTGATATACATCTTATTTGAAATCCCACTTTGATACCATGCCATTTATGGAAGCTCAAAATCATTTGAACCATCGAAGGCATCAAAACATGTGTCCCAATTACCATGTGCTTCTTGAGAAGAAGAACCCAACTGTATTGGATTTGTAAGGTCTTTCAACTCAAAGAAACATTCCTGCACAGTATCTATTGATGATTCATGCCTATTTAGTAAAAGAAATGATTGAAGATAGAAGAACCCTACGCTACAACTTCCATACCGCTTTACAAGTGACAACTATTGTTATCATCCTCCATGGTGCTTTCAATAGATCTATTTCAAATCCTTCAATTTCTATAGGATCTTCCTCATCACTATCACCAAGAATAATTGGTTTGCATGGAGGTGGTTTCAGGTCCTTCAAAATTCACAACATATTCATTACTCTTGAATCTCTTATACTGTCACAAAACACCTCAACATCTTCTCTCATTGTAGCTTTAAATATCAAGATCTATAATAATATAAAATTGATCCTTGCAACATATCAGAAATTCAATAGACGTCTCATAAATTTTCCCATGCTTGATATTTCCTCCATAACTTAAAATACCTACAGAGCAATTCCTTGGATAAAATTATAGAAATGAGTTCAACCTTGGTAACTTATCGAGTTGAGTAGCCTGATGACTTTCCCACTTGTGAAATTTAATATTTCTCACAACAAACTAAAATATTTCCATGGATGATTTGTGTCTATTTTCCATTAGTCTTGGTTCTAATCCTTTGTGATGTAATTGAACTACTTCTTTAGCTTTCTTCCATGTATATTTCTCAGAAATTGAACTATTTGTTGCCAATTAGTGGACAATAAAAACACTATTGTGATACTATTGATTGCTTCTGCACAAACTCCACCTTCTTTTCATTATCATGCATATGAGTTCTTGGATTGCCTTGCATCACCTTTTTTTGCATCATCCTTATATAAATCTCCCTTAAATTCATAGGCTGCCCATAATCGACATGGAATGTAGCATTTTAAAAAAATAGCTTCTTTGCTATTCAATTGGATCAACGCACCAGCTCCATAAGCACTACATTCGCCATAACACTCACAAGAAATAATATGTCACATATACTATATTTGATGGCTTGATAGCTTCCTAATCTCCAACATCAGCTTCAATCTTCAAGTTTTCCACCAATTCTTACCACTAGGGAAGATATATACATGCACTCTATGCTTCTAAGAAGCGACCCCAATCAAAAACCCATCTGGACTTTGAATTTTGTCAAATGTATTACCAACTTTATCCTTCCTGAAAACTATAGCATTTTCCAAATAAATCGATGATCCCATTGTGAATATCAGATAGTGGATCAATGGTAAATGGTCTTTATCGAGAACCCTTGCAAATATTTTCTTATGCTTTTCATATTTACTTCATGAATATATAGAAAGACACTCATAAACTATCTGTCTAAAACCTTGCATTTTACCAAAATCAATATTGGCAAAAAATAGTAGGCTTTGGTCCACTTGCATGTGGTATATTATCGAAATCATAGCTAAACAAATGAACCTAATCTACCTATGTTGTGCTAAAACTTAGACTCAAGTTTCTCCATATTTTGTGAACAAGCTGCAACCATAGATGTCTATACCTTTCCCCACATATATATCTCAAAGGTAAAGTAGCTAGACATTCTTTCAAAAGGTTGAAAAGATAATGTTGATGCTCCAAATAATTGGCACACCATAACTACAAGTTGTTGTGCCTTAGAGATTGTTAAAATGGCCTTCGATCTTGACCCATGATTCAACATTGACTATCATAGAGAGTTTATTCACTTTCCTTTCACATTCAGTTTCAGGAGATTGTATTGAAACCCTTTATTAACTTCCTATCATACCTACTCAAAGTAACTACAACTATCCTTAACAATGAATAAAGATCACATCATTTATCCACTCCCTTTATTTGAAGTCTGACCTTCACCCATCTATTTTAACCTAGCATCATTTCAATCCTTTTGCATGCTCCTCTCTAAAATGAATAAAGGAAATATTGTAACCTTCTTCATGATGCCTTTGCTCTTACCTATCACAGTCTAAAAGGCATGTGATTGTACTTTAACAACTAGAAGACTACTATCTCCTTTTCAATCTTACATGCTGATCAAAACCCTAGAAAACTAGAAAAGAACTCAAGCTTGGAAAAAGAAACTTCACTTATGAAATTTCCCTCTTCGTTCTATCTCTACATTCAAAGTGAAACCTTCCTTTTCCTTTGGGAATAGAATTTTTCCTCTTTTCCTTTGAATGTGAGCATTGAGAAGTAAAATTTAAAATAATAAGAGTTAACTCCTAAGTCTTTAAAACATGCTTCCTTTTACACTTGAGACTATTTTCAAATTTATAAAGAATATGAAAATAGACAACAATTACTAGATTATGGTTCTTACACCAAATTTAGCAAATTATTAGTTGTTTCCAAGGCTTCCAACATGCATGTTGATTTGACTATTTGCAATTAAAATTTTCCAATTAAATTCAATGATGCAAGATGCAACAATGCAACCTATATGTACTTTTCCACTGATGCAAGATTTAGGAGTCCTAAATGCAATTCAACTAATGTAAATCTAATGCAAAGTTCACCTAGATCTAGGAGTACAATGTTCTCCAAATAAAAAATGCAAAGGTCCAAAGGTTGGGTTCACTAAAATTAACCAAAAGGAAATAGGTGTTCCACCTTTTAGGAGATGGAACAATTAGGATTAGGGGACCTAGACTCTGACATAATGATTCAATTGAGGGAAGGGACTGCTACAGGGTTTCCTTAAGTGTGATTATAGAGGGGTTTCACCATTAAATGAAGCTTCTACGGAGGAATACAAGAATGCATACACTAAACCCTAGAAACTTAAAAAACATGTAATCAGACTCATAAACAAAATAAAATAGAGAAGTACTCAGAGAAATGAAGATGACTAAGAAAGCCTTGAAAACTCTAAAATTTGTTGTTTCTAAAGTGCACTAGGACTCATATGCCAGATTGGGTGATTTAGTCCTAGTTTAGGTTTTTTAGTTTGAATCTAGAATCTTCTATTGGAAAATTAGGATCTACAAAAAACTACTAAAAAAAGGTATACTAGGACTCATACGCCCAAGGTGGAAATTTAGTCCCAATATTAGGGTTTGACTAAAAATTCTATAATCCTCTAGTGATCTTTTGTACCTTTCATCTTGTTGGATCTCCAAGTCTGAAATTATGAATTCTGATCTGTAGGTGAGTTTCCCTGAAGATGACAACTTCTTGACAACTATGACAACTTTCTTCAATCTTGCAACTTTTTCTTTAAAAGATCTTCAAGATCCAATTCACCTAAATCTATAATCAAACATGAAGAGGGAAAAATGTTGATTTGTTATTGGATAGGGGTTTTCCTTGTTCAAACCCAATTTTGGTATTCAAACCTTAATGAGAAATGAAATATGAAACATAAGATGAAACAATAGAACCTTGTTTGAAACCTTGTAGATCTACAAACAATAATGAAGTAGCCGCAATGGATGTAGATCTTGATCATGATTCCTAATGAAAGATAATTCCTTTGAATACTTGAATTGATCTTGAATAATACATTGCAACATTAGCTCAAAACCACATGCATGATTCATCAAGCCTTTCACATGATGAAATGACTATTGATTGCTACAATAATCTTCTATAAATCTACCCCTGAATTCCTTAGAAATGTTCTTGAATTCTCTTGTGAAAGTAATCCCAATTGCTTATGAAATTCTAGGATGAAACTATGTAAAATATGTTGGTGTAATTAATTAATTAATTATTACACTAGAATAAGTTAACTTAGGTCTTGCATTTAATCATTTAGTCCTAGGTTGCAATCATTTAATAAATGGGATAATATTCCCTTCCTAGTTTGTGGGATAAGATTCCTTCTAGAACTTATCTCATCATTTAATGATCATATAGATAGGGTTCACATGTTGTCACATGTTGTTAGATTATAACACTTGGCAACATCTCATGCATATTAGGGTTTACCTCTTGCCTATTTAATCAGGCATCTTGTTCATTTGTAATATATATATCAATCATATTATCAATATAGAATCTTTAATAAGCATTCCATTGTTGCAACACTTCTCTTTGTGGTTGATTATCTTTCATGGCTAAAGTCCTTTATTGAAGCTTCAAGGGCTGTGCATCCATTAATCTCAACCTGGTATTAGAGCTAGTCCATTGAAACATCAACCCTTGATCTAGGAAGTTGGAGTGCAAGATTCGTGCAGGCTTGGAGTTTTATGTTGCAGGCTAGTTGGTTCTACTTGGGAGCCAAGCTGATTTGTAGTGCAGATCAGGACCTCTCTGACCTCTCCATTGTGATCAGAAGGCCTCAAAACCCATAGATCGCCTATTCATTTGCCAAAATCGAAGTAGATTCAACCGGGAGCCTATGAGGTATTATCTAGGGTTTGCAATTTTTTGTACTATCTGTCCAGTTTTGCAGAAAAAAATCTTCCCTCTCTGTCCTCCATCAAGGCAAAATTTTTTTAGAAAAATCAAAAAAATATTTGGCTATTTTTTGGGCATTTTTTTTCTATAGTTCCGGAAAAATTTTCATCTACAGAGTTTGACCTACAATTTTATTTCTCCGTTGGCAGAATTATTTTTTTTCTCAGGCTATAGTTTTGGGGTTATCCGTTGGCATTCATATCGAAATTTTTTATTAAATTTGAATTGCAATAAAAATTGCAATATTCAAATTTATTCGTCGGCATTTTACCGACCTCCGCAGACTTGTCGGCCCTGTCCAACGATCGACGTCACCAGGCATCACCTCTATAGACTTCCCATTCACCGGCCACCACTTGTCGCACTCACCGTTCCCCAGAGTTTGTTCCCGGCTACCGGCGACCGTCTGCTTGCCGTCGAAGGTTTACCGCCTACTGACTGAAGCCCTTGCTGCACAACCCTTGGTCCCATCAGAACTGAGGGCTCCGCCAATCTCCGTAGCCGCCGCTGCGGACATCTATGCTCCGCCCCGGTCCCATCACGAACCATGGGCTCTGCTAGTCTCCAATAGTGCATCCTTCTATCGGCCGAGCCACCAGTATCCGCCACCCTTCCACCGCTCCGCTACCGCCCATCCAGTGGCGCTTGTTTTTTTGCCCGCGCCAGCCCCATGGTCATATTAGTGACCGAGGGCTTATGTTTTTTAGCCCCGGGTGCTTGATTTTTGCGCTTGATTAGCTAGTTGCATTCACATTTCAATTTTTTTTTCCAAGGGCCATATCTTCGTGCCACGATATTGAAAATTTGCAAACGAGATATCCACGGAAAGAGAATTCAAAGCACTATCTATTGGTGCCATCTATTTTTCATGATTTTTCTGCTATCAATTTCTAAAGTCAAGTGAAGTCAACCCTCCATTCTAGACTCAAAAGGGCATATCTTCGCATCAGATTGTCAGATTTTGGAGATTTCAGCAGCATTTGAGAGATATTTTAGTGCATTTTTTCATTAGTCCAGTCATCTTCTTTGGTTTCAAATCCAGGTATCTTTTATTGATTTTTCAATTCCTGAGACATCCTGAAGCTTGAAGAAAAATTTCTTGATCTCGGAGGCATATTCTCAGTTGCATATCTATTTGGAAGTCTTCTATTTATTGTTGAAGGTCAGTGTCTTTGTATTTTGTGGAGAAATTTCATTATGGGGCTTGCATATTACTCTCCTTCTTTGGTTGTGTTGCACAAGGGTAACTATACGCAATGGCAAGATGGGATCTACCACCATCTTCAGTCACTTGATCTATTACCTCATCTGTATGGTATAGTTCCTCATCTGAGTGAAGGTATTCATGAACTTGCTTGGAGTTGCAGCAGGTACACTGTTTTGGAAATTCTTGAGATGCAAGTTGATTGCAATGTTTTGAGATCTATTGATCATTATCATTGTCCTCACATTCTTTGGACTAAGCTTTGGGAGCTATACGAAGATTCAGACACTCCCCCATTCCCCGATGGTCATGATTCAGAATATCATTCTTCCGTTCAAGTACCCCATGATGCTATTATTGTGCAGGAAGTTGATTACCTTGATCTTTCCGAAGAGGTTGACAAGGTTCCTTTCAGTTCTTCTTCTTCATCAGAGATAGTTGCTATCCCTTCACATTTAGTGATTCCTTGTCCAGAACCATTGACTCAGGCTTCCACTATCATCATCCATCAGGACACATTCAGTTTTCCAGACTTAACATCACATGATGGCTTTGTTTCAAGTATCACTAACTTGGCTCCTTCTACAAGTTTGGAGGACATTCTTGAGGGGATATCACTCCTCTATTTAGATTTGGCTTTGGAGAGTTGTTTTGAGTCTCCTCATTCCTTTGTCTCGACCTTGATTGGGAATCCAGAGACTATCTTGGAGGAACTTGGTTTCTCTTCAGAGATTTCTTATCCAAGACTTCTTCCCTGTTACTCCTTTCAAGATTTGTAGTTTCTTCAGCATCTACCTTTGGATTTGCTTCAGACTTCTTTCAGTGGTTTTGAGGACACTTCATTCAGGGGGGGCTATCAAGTCTCCATCACATCCATCATATCCATTCTATCTTTGTCTTTGGATATTGTTCGACGTCAATTTCTACATCATCTTGGTTTGTCACCCTCTTCATTAATTGTGGCATCTTCATCAGGAAAGGAGACATTTGAGCAACGTTTAAAGACATCATCCTCCATGTTCATTTTTTCCTTCCTTCAATTCCTATCTGGAATGGGAAGCATCTCTGCACTTGCAGTTGGTTTTGTTTCTTCCAAAAGGGAGACAAGTTGTTTGTTGACATTGGATCTTGTTCTGTCTTCAGACACTTATCATCTTTGTAGGTAATCACATCTTCTAGGGGGGCTATTTAGTCTCTCTCTATTTTATCTGTGTTATGGATGGTGCACTTGGGGGGTATTTGGGAGTCCTCCATCCTTCCCATCCTATCTCACATTTTTTTCTTTTTATCTCCTTTTTGGAGAGGGGTTTTGTTCCCACTAGGTTTTCCCCTTTTCTCTGGTTGTGGGAAATTTTTCTGCATCTTCATGTACATGGGTACCTAACATGGCCTCATAGCCAGGAACCATCATCATCTTGCATAATCATTTCTTTTTCCTCCCTAAGTTGCACTTATGGGGGGGTGTTGGTGTAATTAATTAATTAATTATTACACTAGCATAATTTAACTTAGGTCTTGCATTTAATCATTTAGTCCTAGGTTGCAATCATTTAATAAATAGGATAATATTCCCTTCCTAGTTTGTGGGATACGATTCCTTCTAGAACTTATCTCATCATTTAATGATCATATAGATAGGGTTCACATGTTGTCACATGTTGTTAGATTATAACACTTGGAAACATCTCATGCATATTAGGGTTTACCTCTTGCCTATTTAATTAGGCATCTTGTTCATTTGTAATATATATATCAATCATATTATCAATATAGAATCTTTAATCAGAATTCCATTGTTGCAACACTTCTCTTTGTGGTTGATTATCTTTCATGGCTAAAGTCCTTTATTGAAGCTTCAAGGGCTGTGCATCCATTAATCTCAACAAAATAACCTTGTATTTATGTTTGTTTATGCAAAATTTCCCAAAATTACAACACTACAACTTGACATCATATTAGGAGAATAAAATCCCACCAAGAATTGAATTCAAAATAGGTCCAAGTTAAAGCACGACTCATACGCTTGTTGGGGCGTATGAGTCCTAGTGGCTAAAACCTAGGACATAGACCTCTAGGAGTATCTTGTTTAATGTGAAATTTGAAATCAAGTCCAAAGACCTAGGTGGGACTCATACACCCAAGGTGGTGTATGAGTCCCAGATCACTAGATCTAGAACACATAACCCAAAAAAATGAATTATGATTGGTCATTTGTTAAATATCATGATTATTCATAGAAAAATACATTTAATTAGGCTTGTGTATGGAAAATAGGACCAAATAAGGAATAAATAACCAAAATTAATTAATAAATCCCTAGATTAGTGTGAAAGTGTAAAGGTACATTTTACAACACCCTAAATAAAGCATAATTAGGTCCATTTAGTTTAAAAGGGCCCTAAACTTAATGTGAATGTGTAAAACACATTACAAAACTAAATTGAGGAAACATTGGGATCATTTTAATATTAATTATTTCTAAATTAAGTGAGGGAAAGGGATAATTTTTCTGTCACTACATTAATATCCAACACAGATATTAGTTAGCTTACATGCATTTCAATATATTTTATAAGATATATATTATTTCTTAGATGACTCCACACTCCATAGCCTATGCAAACAAATGAATTAAAATTTACATTAGTGGAATATGTGAAAGTTACATTCTTAGTAACTAAATAAAAATTTTAGACAATATAACTATCATCTAGTAAAATTAAATTCTTACTACCATAGAATTATCAACCTTACTAGAATGGTTATTTTATACTTTAGTATTGTCAATCATTAAAGTACTAAAATTACATTGTAACAGGTTGAACTAGGAGTTTTAGAATATGGCCTCTTGTATGTTTGATGGAAATAGTGAAGCCATCTCTCTCTATAAAAGAAATGAAATCATCTTTATAGAGACATTGTGTGATCCTTACTGCATGTCAGTATGCTATCTGGTTTTAAACATTCTCAACTTAGCTCTTTGAATATTTTTTCATTCAAATAATTAAGATAATCCAAACCTTCTTCTTTTGTTGATCTAGGATTTTCTTGCATCTAACATCCTACACAACATGATTTTTCACCCTTAGAAACTTCATCTTGTATGTGATCTCACATTAAAATTGCAACTTAGTTATCTCTATTGTAAAATGAATGGGATATTTAAAAAAAAAATTGCACTAGAAAAAAGTTATCATACCTTGAAACTTTTAATATGATTACTTAATCAATAGGTCAATGCTAAAAAATCACTGAACCTTGAAGAACAATCATTTTTTTGAAGAAGGTTATCAAGAAAAAGTGCATCTAATGTTTTAATAGAGGTTGTAGAGTAACTATTCGAGCACCACCACTATTTTTTCCATTCTCTAAATACTCCTCAAAATTTGGTATATAACCAACAACAAACCACTCTACTTCTTGCATAAAAGAATCCAAGTAAATATCCCACTACATTACATATACATCATGTATGATCTCTTAGTATTTTTCACATAAATTGTTATTTTCACAAATTTTATAAGGATAATACACAATTTAAAATTACTTACAACTTTTCTAGCATAGTCAAGTGTGCCTCAACCTTGGGATTTGGTTGCCTCTTTTTCGATTTCATTCATTATCTCATAAAAATCCATGAACACAACTTTCATATATTCAGGAAGATTGTCTGTATCAAAGGGATCCCATCTAACCAAAAAAGCACATAATAATATTATGAAAATAATATTTGTTACTAAAATTTCCTTATTGATAATAGTAATTTCAATCAATATTTTAGGGGTATTTTAGATATTTTCACCTATTAATTGTAGTTGTGAATAATTTGAGCTCATTGAGTGTCCTATAAATGTCATATATATCATCCATAATTGTTCCAATTGAAGCAATTTTTGTACAACCAATTCTATAAGAAAAATAATTTGGCTCTACACACCCTCCTGCTACCTAAAAATAATATTCTATATGACAGTTACAAGAAAAATCTGATTGAGGTATACCTAACTCCATCCACCACCTAAACTGTAACGCCCCGCCGTGTGAACACCAAAGGACAACAAAATACCACACTAAATTTTTTTTTGAAGGTGAAACATTACATAAGGTGAATATGTACAAACATTAAAATATGATCAAATATATGTTACATGACAAAACCTAACTAGTCCCATTAGGTTACATGGTTGCATTACACATAAACGTCCCCAGCCAAGACATCGTTAAAGATAATGCCCAGAAGTTAACAAAAGAAGCATGCATTCACAAGATAACATAAGCATACATTCATCCAGGATCAATAGTGATGAAAAGATACATCCATCATTCTATGTCCTCTAGGGTACATGGGTTGGCATTACGAAACCTAAAATTTTACCAAAAATAGAGTCGAATAAAAACCAAGATTACATAGTGATGACATACAACCCTTATGAACAAAAGATAGGAAAATATATTCATTATGTATGACATTTCAGCTCATAGATCAATATTACAAAGGTGGAGCATATTTCTACAAATACAACACATCATGAATACAATAGTACATTACATAATGCTTCCCTTATATCAACGAGAAGAGTATATCAAATACAAGTATGATACATCAATGAAGAATAGGGTACAAAATGAGGTCCAATCTTCAACCAAGTGGAGCTCTGGGAAGTCTGCATCCGCTTCTGCATCGCGAACACAACCTGGGAACCCAATGGGTGCATAGCACGTTCCACCCGACCATGTGGACCCGAAGGTCCACCCCCCGTGCTAGGAGATGACAAGAAAGGATCCACATCCAAACAAGGTCAAGCAAAAAGGGCTAACTCAACACTGACATAAATCAACATCAAACAAGTACAACGCTTGTTTAGGAAACCTTCCAAATAGTTATGAAACAAGACTCACAACAACAAGGGTGTACTAAGCATAGAAGCCACAAAATGTCTACACGTGCGAGGCATGAACCATCTCGCTCATAATCATAACCAAAGGCAAGGAAAATCATGGAACATGGTACACCCACGAACTCAAAATAGAAATACGATCAATGGAAACACAAAGGTCTAATCATGGGAAAATTCCACATAAAATAGGTTTCCCATCGCCTCTGGAAGCCTAACAACCTACCACCCATGACTATCCATCAGAAGTAATTTAACATTTGGGTTCCCATCATATCCAAGTCATGTCTAGACATAAAATTACCTCAAAAGCGAAATAAAACAAGAGGAAAATATGATCGACATAGATTCACTAGTATGCATAAAGAGTCAATTCCAAAGAGTACTCAGGGTAAATAAATAACTATCTAACATGTTCAAGATAAACTATAAGTGTCCATTCACTTAAGCGTACACACAATCCAATTCTACTAACGATAATGTAGAGAATAATTAATTAATTATCTGTAATTAAATTTATTTCCACCATAAAATCCTTTGATCAAATAAGCACTATGGAACTCTTCATATAAGAGCTATCAAATTTCTCTCAATTTAAAATCCTCAACCTGGACATTTGTTTACTTCAAAATAATTAAAATTTAATATATATAACCTAAATTTATATTTGTTAAAATAATAAATTTAGTTCAAATGTAGCACATTTGTTTTAAACAAATAAATCTAAGCTAAATCACAAATCTATTAGTAAAGGAAAATAAACTTAACTTTAACTAACTTGTAGTTAAAATAAATCTAATTTTAATTTTACTTATTTATTTATTTATTTATTTATTTTACAAATAAATTTAATCTAGATGTAAAATTTACGCAAATCACAAATCTATTAGTAAATGAATTTGTAAACAATTTTAACTTTAAATAACCTGCAAATAAAACTAATTTTAAATGCACTACCCCAATATTCACGACACTCATTTTAACTCCCCGCCATATCCATAATTACAAATAACCTAACTTGGTAAAAACATGCATTTATTACATGATATTATAAATTCATGAATTAATTAACTCTACAAAGATTTAAATGTATATACATAAATTATGAGTAAAATTTTAATTTAAAGAAGGATTGGCATTGTGTTCTAACAAATTTTACCATTTAAACAAGATAATTCAAACAAGCTACTTCACATTAAATAATATTTGTATTCATTTATAAATCACAACATGGATAAAATAAATTTGATATTCAGTTTCCTACTAACACTTTAATCTAAAGAGGCTTGAGATAAAGTTACAACCTAATAGACAAAAAATCATGTTGATAATTTACCTTGATAATTCAAGAGAGTGGATAAAATATTTATAATTTACTTTACTTGTGAGTAATAACTACCTATTAAACTCAAATGATCATATATTTATCTTTAAATCAAAATTTAAAATTGTCAATATGAATATTAATTTACAATTCCAATTTAACAAAAGAAAATTTGGGGTAACACTCTTTATCCAATGTAAGCTAACTAATTTATTTATCTAAGTGAGGAATGGCAATAATAACTTGGCTAGGGTTAGGTAAAAAGGTAACTAACAAGGTTTCCACTCGGACTATTCTAAACTAATGGAATTAACAACAAATTTTGTTTTGTTTTATTTTATTTTTAAGTAACTACCATTTCACTAGATTATAAACAATTAATCTCAGATGTCTTAATCATTGTCCATATATATATAATGATA
Source organism: Sequoia sempervirens (assembly GCA_007258455.2). Lineage (NCBI taxonomy): Eukaryota > Viridiplantae > Streptophyta > Pinopsida > Cupressales > Cupressaceae > Sequoia > Sequoia sempervirens. Next base: position 293,844,369 of record VDFB02075321.1, read on the forward strand.
TATACATATTTACTTATGCTTATCTACAAATTCATTTATATAAGTATTTATTCTTTATGAAAGAAAATAGCAAATATTTTATTTTATTACATTGATCTTTTTAAAATATAACTATAATTTAATTTATCCCTGTATAAATATAAATATTTATAAGGAAGAAAATGGGATTATTTAATATACATAATATATATAATATACAGTTATAAGTAAAGAAAATGGTCTTAAACATATTAATTATCTTTATAAGATGCAAACACCTCTTAATTCAAAGAGCACTAAACATGGCAAGCTTTTAGGGAAAAGAAAAAGAATTATTTTAAAATCTTAGAAGTAATCTTTAAAATTAGATTTTATTTTATTGTTTTAAAAAAATGCACATCACATGCCGTAGAGGATTTATTTCTAAATTCGAATCACAAACCTAAATTCAAGTGTTGCTGAAGAGACCGGATGCGAAAGTGACCAGAGAAGCTATTTAATCCACTACATGAAATCACGTCTAAATGCAACAGCTGTGGAAGTTTTTCAAAGGTTTCAGGAAGGTTATAGAATTTACTGTGCTCTTCCAAGACTAAATGTTGCTGCTGAGAAGAGTAGCGAAGGGTAAAGGGAGACTATTTAAATTTATACACCCTAAAAATATAAATACTGCAGCTGAGATAGATTTCCAAGATATCAGGGGAAATAAGTATGTATGCAACAATTAGAAGGAATATCCCAAGGCCACTGGTGAAAGCAATAACAACTTAGCAGCCATTGAATAATCAAGAAAGGGGTTTAAAATTAAAATGGCACATGAAGCATAACCAAAGAAATTACCCTCACCCTTCTGGAGTTTCCTATGATTACATTGACCATCTGTGATAGATTGCCAATTAAAATTTCAAGAAGGTTATTTAAACTTTAATACTCCCTATTTTTTTTAAGTGTTACAACTGAAAATGGTTGACAGCGGAATAAGAAAGATTATCAATTTACCCTGGAGTAATCTCCAAAGATTATCAATTTACCCTGGAGTAATCTCCATGAATCTTTAACCTAAACAAGACCATATATTTATATTTATTGTACAAAGATTGGAGAAATACGAGGACATATTCATCAAATGTAGCCAAGTCAGAAGTAGAAAAATTTATTTTACGGTGCAAGAAGAAAACCCCTTGAAATCTAGACAGGGTAATAGTGTTGGGATGAAGTGGGACAGGTGGCTAATTCCCAAATTTCATTCTCACCACCCGTCACTTTATCTTTCTCCCTTTTTCCACCTGGAGGAAATTCCTCTGTTTGAAATGAAAAATAAACCTACTGCCACTAAGGATTTAAATATAATAATTTTCAATGGCCTATATTAATTTTTCTTTACCTTTGGTTATATATCGTGAGGTGAAAAGAACTTCATCCTTAGTTTAAAATTTTACCCACTACTGAATACATTAATATCTTTTAAATTAAATTAAACTTACCATGCAATGCATTCGAGCATTCTTTTTAAATAAATCGTGCATATAAATATATGTTTTATTTTCCTTTAAACTTTTCTAAATGTAATATTGAAAAACTATTTATTTTTGAATAAATCCAAGTAGTAACAAATAAATAAATAGTATTATTTAATTAAATGGACAATATTATTTAATAAAATAAACAATATTATTTAATTAAATAAACAATATTATTTAACTAAATAAACAATATTATTTAACTAAATAAACATTATTATTTAACTAAATAAACATTATTATTTAATTAAATAAATATTATTATTTAATTGCCAATTGAAAATTCATAAAGCTCCAATTAAGATATTATTCTTTTAATTTTAAAAACATAATTTTAAATTTTCAAACTAATTTAGCATTTAATTAAATCTTCACAACACACATTAATAATTACATTTAATGTTTAATTTCAATCATAATACTAACCATAATTGTATTAATTTAACTAATTAACAGTAACGATACCATCTAAATCAAATGATTAACACATTAAAATTTCCACCAAAAAAAGAAACGACATAAAACAAGATGATACCAAACAGAGTGGGAACTGACGGATGGCATCATCAAACAACGATGGGACAACAGACATGGACGGGGATACTTTCTTGCCAAATCCTTAAACCACATCATATCCATTGGGTATGTTGGGCACGCTCTGACCTGACAGTGTGGGTGGAGTCGGTGCCTAGTACCTATAAACCTGCATAACACCAAGTGTCGAAACAACATATATATATTCAATGTACTACACACCATGAGAGAGAATTGCAGTGTGGCAGGGCGCTCATAGATGAGCGATGCAACACCGTCCCCCTCACCCAAACCTCAAACAATAGCACATCATCATAAATATCATGAAGCGAGTATTATACAATTTGCATAACCAAACAGTATAGCATAATTAGTTAAAGACAAACACCATGAATCATTATATCATTAACATCATAAAATAGTATCATGTGCATCCAAGAAAAACATATAAGTCAAATAGATGAAACAATCACCAACGTAATCACGAGTATACATCAAACATAAGCAATATTCGAACAACAACAACCACATGCACATAAAGGTATCATAGGAGTACAATAACACGAGAGGCATTACATAAACAAACAAGAAAGTTATCAAAAAATTCATATTTTTCTTCTTAGAGATGGAAAAGTTGATATCTCTTGATTTATTTATTTAGTTCTAGTATATTTTGGTTATTACTATATAATAATTAGAACAAAAACCAAAGACCTCCTATATGTATTCCTTGGGTTCACTACAATTAAACTACACTAAGAATTTTTATAGACTCCCAATTAATGTTCTAACATTCCCTTAAGCTAAAATTTGGTGCATGGGGCTCTTAATTTATCTCTAATATCATGTAATTTTATATAGACCAATTAGGACATGAGCCTACAACCTTCCAAGTGCATGGTGGAGTGCTTTAATACTAAACTACCAACCTTCCTTGTAATTTCAGCTTTTCATAAGCTCCATTCAAGTGTGAATCATTTCTCTAATAGTTTTGTGATTATGTGTTAACATTAACATCAAAAATTTTATTTTAATTTATCTATTTAATCCCAATGAAAAACATAAACAATTTCTTGCTATATACTTCAAAAACCTTGAGAGCAACTGAAGTTCTTGTTGTTGCATAGATTGCACCATATTGAATTCTAGTTTTGCTTGATGTCAAATATCCTTGTTAGTCTTACACATCATCTTGGATATCAAGATATTTTGTTGTTATACATGGAAAACCATTCCTTTCAAATAATACTTATAAATATTAAAATATAATACTAATGGGATTTTTTTGGATGTCCTCTTGTTATACCACGAATTATTTGTTGCATATATATATAATTTTGTGTTTCCATTCTAGGAATATTGGTGTGCCAACCATATTGTAGATTTAATTATATCTATTACAACACATAAATTTGAAATAAAATTAAGAAACAAGCATTCACATACTTTGGTATGAAAAATTATTCATATGTCTATATTATATACCTCTTTTGAAAGATTATAATCATTGATTTATGGAAAAACCTAGGAGGGTAGTCCCACAACATAAATTATATGACTCTTCTAAACAATTAACGTATACATTGCATGGATAAGTAGATATATTCTCATCAAAGGCTAGGAAGATGAAATCCTTCAAGAAATTGACATTTCCTTGAAAGATTTACACATCTAAAACTGAGAATACAAAACAACACCAACCACAAAAAATTAAAGATTGATCTAAAGATTATTCAAAATGGTGTTCTCAAGTTGGGTGACTGGAATCATAAGAAACACTTACAAGGATTGAAATCAATGCCATTATCTACGGGCTAGGAGTTGACACAAATTGAAATGCAAGGTACATTTAATCCTGAACATCCAAGATCTATATGAACTTACTTTTTCATTCAAAAATCCATAATTGGGTTCTAAGACTACTTATCAGATTCAATTATCCTGCACATGAATTCACAATTTGATCTAAGAATTTCAACTGATTCTTTAAACTAGACCTAAAATCAAAGCATACACCAAAGCATGAAAATGATGACAATTAATGAAATGATCTTTGATTAGTATTTCATTAATAATTCAAGTAAATATTAAAATTGGAGAGACTACAAACTCCAAAAAAAATTATTATCATTTAGATATGCTCAGGAACCATACATTTGATGAAACTTACAATCTAGAATCAAAGCATTAGACAAGGACTTCTAACATATTTGATTTATGCTCTTCAATTGCACAATTCAATTCTAGAATTCAACAAAAGACCCACACTATCGGCCTTGAATTCCCTTTTATGGAAACAAGGGAGCAAAACAAGCTTTGGGCCAATAGTACACATGTCATATCCTAATTGGACCACTACAACACAATATTCCCTTTACAGTTATATTTACATTTTCAATTGGAGGGAATACACATAAGACAAAGATTATTTACATTTTTTGTGAAGAAACAAACTCGCCTTCCAAGAGGCACATGTTGAAAAGAATATCCTCTAAATTGTTGTAGCACATTTGTTCCATTTGGCAAGATAAAAAAATTGCAATGGTAGGAAAATAAAAAAAAAATCCTAGTCAACATCCACATCATCAATGATCACTATTTACCTATGGTACCTTTAATTAGGAGACAAATACTTTATGCATAATAACCTCAAAGGCCAGACCTGTACAATACTTGATCAAGTATATTTGTTACATTCTAAATTTACTAATTCAATCTTGCTACAAGTATCATTTTCCATTGTTCATATTCCTCCTCATATGGCCAATTGAATTCAATAATTTCATCCATTTTCTTTCTATAAGGAGAATACTTTGTCATCAATGAATTAGCTTCCTTGTCAAATTCTTCGATGAAACTAATAATGAAAGATAACTTCTCCAAAGTATCTTTAAGCATGTCAATATTAACATCCTCACAAATTAATATTGCTTGAGAAACAATTGTGACGTCCACCTGATTCTTCCACATTTGTCAAGGTTTCACTTCATCATGAGCTTATAGGATGTCAGGTAACAATGTCAACTGTGCTTGATCATACTTGATCTTTAACTCTTTTATTTTTCTACTCTAATGGAGCAACATACCCATGGAATGGTTGTTCCCTAACACCACTAAAAAAATTGCAAGTCAAGATCACCTTTGGATATTTTTCCTCTCGTTTCTTTTCCCCAACTACCATTGACTTTAAATCCCTAACCCTAGGAATCCATCTATCTACGAGTGGGGCTCCCAATTATCGATCTCTCTAAGGCATCTCCATTTCTCTAAGTATCAAAGAGTAACTAGCTTGAATACTATTCAATTTACCTTGAATTTTCTTATTTAGGTGCTTCAGAATAGTATGAACAATCTTAGCATTGTTCTCATGCATCATATCATGTGTTTTCTCAAGCATCTTCTTGTACACCTCAACTTGCTAAAGTAATTGTCCTTTTTTGGGTTCAATAGATGGAGCTACCTCTGATGTACTTGAATTCTCTATTGCAATGGGCTCCTAACCCATGTTGTAACACACAATTGACAATGACTATTTAGGTGGAGGAGATTGAGGATGAGTTGTAGGAGGAACGAGAGAAGTATGGCTTGAGCTACTTGGCCCTTGACACCTCACCATTTCTACTTGTTGTTTCCAAAATTCTTGCTTTATTTCATGCTCAACTACTCTCTATTGAATTTTATTGTATTCATCTAGAATCTCATGGTTCTTGATTCTAAATATATCTCTATCATTGATGAGATGTTCAACTATTGCTTTTGTGAACCTAGTAGCATTCATAGTCATATAAACTGCTTCTAATGTTGGAGTGTCTACAACTCTTTTTACAATCAATCTGCAACTGAAGTCTGATAGCTCTACAACTTTGGGCTTCCTTGAACAAATACATAATGACCATATTTCTAGAGCATCCCATTCCTAACTAAATGAAAATCCTTGAAGTTCCAGGTTGGCTTCTTCTTCAGTTTGAGATAAAGTCTTATTAGCCCTTCTTATTGTATATAATACCACTACATCAACAATATCACATTCAGGTAATAAAAGAAGACCACTCTTTTGCATAAGTTCTCTTCCCTCCTTAGGTATAATATTATTAATCTACTTCCTCATTTCTTGCATCACATTGGCTTGGATAACATTCTCAAGCAATTCAGGGTGTGAACTTCTTTCAACAACAACTCGCTTTGCATATTCTCCAACTTTTTCTCTCCATACAAAATCCATGAATGTTGGTGTTTCAATAAATGAATCATCCTCCATAAACTCTTTGCAAGCCTCCACCCTCATATCATCAATATTACTCACACGACACAATTCATCTTTTCCCAATCTTAGGATACTTTTTCCAGAGCTTGATGCAACTTTTCTTGGAGGAGAAGGAATCCATTGTTGCATATCTTAAGTGGTTATCACAATATCATCTTCATCATTGCCAGGGTAATCCATTACTGGGCTCTTCTCAACCCTTTGTTTCTTAATTGGTGGTTGATCATGAGGAGGATAACTTCTTGGAGGGGAATCAATATCAATTATAATAGGTGAGGATTTCCTAGGAGGCAATGAGGTTGATCCAATTGGAGAGGCTAACCATGAATCCTCTAATGCAATAGTGGTTGGCTCTATCTACTCCTTATCTATTTCCCTCTTCGTAGTATACACTTGAATCATTTTGGGTGGCTAATAGGAAGGCCTCTCCTCCAATTGTACAAATAGTCCTTCTTCGGTTGCCAAAGCTTTTCCCTTATCCTTGGTTACTTCTACTCTTCTCAACACACCAAAAACACTTTCAAAATTCTCCATTACATACCTTATCTAGTTGAATTCCCCTTGAATATTAGGCAGATGGTCATATCTTGGATCTAACCTCCTTATCCTTTCTACCATCTTATTGAAGGCAAGATACATTTCTTTCCTTTCCTCTTGCGCATGGAAGTCAAAAATGTTTCTGATAACATATTTAGGGAAGTAGAAATTGTAAACAAACACACCCTATGATCTCTTTATTTTTACTACATAAATAAATCCATCAAGTTCATGATTTCTAGGGAAAGTTTTCATTAATTTGTAGGGATCAAGGACTTTCCCCAAAGCCCTCCAATTTCCTTTTATCAACACAAAATCTGTGAATGTTGTTTACTAAGGGAAGAATGAACCCTCCATTTTATTTTCTGGCAAGTGGCACTCTTGGGATCTAGCCAAATGTATCATGACTTCTATAAATCTAATCCTGAGGGGTACATCTCTTGGTAGCACAAAAGGGTAAACAGTAGTCCCATACACCCTAAATATGGTTCTATCTAGATATGGAATGATATCTCCCCAATTGTGGGTTATATTCATCTTAGGAATCCTTTCCATAGGCCTTAGGAAGTCATGAATTTCTTTAGGGATCCTTGGCAGATCAAGAACCAGGAGTCTCCTCAACTTAGATGCAAAGACATTATGGAAGACCACATAATCAAACTTTTGGTCATCCATATCTAGGATTTGGGTCCAACATTGGACTGGTAGCTCAATATCACGCTCCACCTTCTTCAAAGACATGTCCTCACCAAAATACTTCTCTTGCTTGCATAAAATCAAATGCATCAAAAGAAAATACCACTAGAATTTCACCCAATTCTTTCCTACCTTAAGCTCAACCAAGTGCTTATGCATGTTTTTTTCTAGATAGGTGGCATAATCATAAACCACGTTAAAGGTTGCATACTAAATATTTCTTTCCATGTATAGATATACAATTGGTATAGTTTTAGGTGCATCAAAACCAATGATTTGATACAAGGATCAGATAGTCATTTTGAAGTAGTGGGTAAAGTAGTTCATAGGAAAAGGTTCCTTCTCATCTTTTCCAATCTTAATATGCTTCCTATTCCTTCCATGTCCAATTGAAGTGGTGTGCATTGGAAACATTACAGTTCATAACAAAAATTTGGTATTCTCATATTCCTTTTTGAAGGTGTCAATGTCAATGGGGACCATATCCTCATTCCACTCCTATAGTTTGAAAACTTCTGCAATCTCTTCCTTGTTAATATTGACCACCTCAACACCATTATATGCCATAAAAATTATGGACACTGGATCATATCTAGTTGCTATATCTTTAAGCAGGTCCAAATCCACATACACATTTGGGACCACAAGTTTCCCCATGTCCAATCTCCAAGTATGGAAACTGGGATATTCACAAATCCTTTCCCAAACCAATTTATAAACATTTTCCAATCTTTATAGGGAAATTTAGCATCCTTAACCTAGACCTGTTTGTCTTAAAATCCTTCATAAATTCTAGGGCCATAATATATTGCTACTCCTTTATTTCTTTTGTTGGTTGAGGGTTTAAGCTACCTGGCAATGTCATCAGAGAGTAACCTAATTGGGGCTTTAGAGCAAGGCTTTTGTGTTTTGGAAGCCATGGATACTTAGATAGGTTTACAACAGAGTAGGGTTCTAATGGAAAGGAGCTTAAAAACCTAATTTCTTCAATTAGTAGCTTAGGGTGCAATCAGGAAATGTAGACATAAAAAAATTTGATCGAGGGCAACAATTTTATAAACAACTTTAACACAATAAAGCAATTAAAGCATGCGGGATAAATTAATTGGAAGAAAACAATCACAACCTACCCTAATTTGAGATAATTCACATAAACACTAAGTTCAGTTTTAAATGTACTCATGGATTTTTTCATTTACAGGAACCCTAACTTGTTCACATCTCAGCTCATACACTTTGATCAATCTTCCAGTTGCTCTACGCCAGCTTGTAATCTTCAACAATATGAGGAAATCAATTTTATGTAGTTCTATCACCCAATTACAATAACCACTAATGTACTTTAAGTCATTACTGCTCTCTTGTGCGAAGCAAAATGGCTCTTATTCCCATGTGTTCAATTTCAAATAGTAGTCATTGATTTCCCTCTAAGATGAAACCATGAATCACTCAGATCAATTCAACATAGTTTGAATTTACTTCGTAACAATTTTCCAACTCATCAGCCAATGAGAGTGTGCTGACTGGAAGCCACATCATTCCTTCTCGTTGTCTCCACTTCCTTCTCCCAGCAAATAGAACAACATGTGTTGCCTAATTGTGAACCTCACACGTCTCCCGATGAGCATTAAATCAATTTTGCAAGGTGTGCAATGGGTGGCTGGGATTTAACCTTGATGATGCTCATGGACCATTGATCAAAAAATTACTAGACATCGGGTATGATGCTAACAGACTAGACCCCTCCATAGCAAGGGAATGCATCACACAATCATGGACCTTACATACCTTTTTTCAGTCATTCTTCAACTCTTGTGTGGTGTGCGATGGGTGGCTAGGATTTCACCTTTAGATCCAACACACGATATCTTTGCACATGTCGAAGAAGATGACTTAAAATTTGGCCATGACTAGGCTGAAGGGTTTTGACCCTCAAGGTAGACACTTTCCTAAGGAAACTTTAAAAAAATATTTTAGCACGACCTTAGGCATTATTGAAATGATGAGAGAAAACTAGGAAACCAACATACCTAAGGGAAAGGGGATAGTAAAAGGATGTTTATAATGGCCTAAGTTGTGACTTGATCAACTAGAAACTGAGTAGAGTAGGCCAACAAAAAGTTAAATTCCCAAGGTTTAAAATGTAAGTTACTTGAAAGAAAGGTTACAGAGCTAAAACTTTAAACCCTACCTATGGCTACATATGTGATAGGCCATTACCAAGCACAGAATGAGCCCAAAATTTTGAAATTTTAGTAGCTCTATTAGTGGCTCATGCTTGGGGATGCATACCACTAGTGGGTATGGTGAGAAACAGATCTCTTGGTGAAGCATACCAACATAGAGGAACTCAAAAAGAACCTAGGAGCTTGCCTGGACAAGGAAAGGATACACAGCAGAAAGAAAACACGCCAAACCTATGTACAAAGTTTACAAAAATCTACAATGTACATGGAATAACAACCTATTTCACAAGAAATAGGGCTTCGGGAACTATTCATGGACTAGAAATTCCAAAAGTTCACCTATTAGTGACTGCAAGAAATATGAGTCTTCCTAATGTGTATCTACAATCAGATAGGGCCCAAGCCATAGGGGATCAAATTTCACGTGTTTTCCTTTGTCTTCCAATCTTGCATTCCACATCAAGACCATACATCATACTTCAAAATTCCTTTCAATGGCCTTTTTGTAATACAAATGTCTAACTTGGAGCTGCAACCTCTCATTTCTTTTATGAGCTTCTCTTCTATTTTTTTCAAGCTCAATTAACTCATCCATCCTATGCTACATCGCATCACAAATATCAATATCATATTCCTAGAAAAATTTATACATTTTTATAAGATTATTTTGTGGTATTCTAACCTCAACCCCATACACTAGATTGAAAGGGGATTGTCCAATGACTTTCTTCATAGTAGTCATGTCAACCCATAATTCCAGCTACAATTTTGAGTCCCAGGCCTTCTTGTTCTTCTCAATCACCCTCTTGATAATCTTCATAAGAATTTTATTGCTAGAATTAAATTTCCCATTCCCTTGGGGATGATATGGGGATGAATAGGATATGTGTATGCCATGTTGGTTACAAAAATCAATAAATTCCTTAGACCTGAAACACATGGCATTATTAGAAATAATTCTTTCAAGAACATCAAACCTACTCAAAATATTGTTCATCAAGAAATCAATTACAATTTTACTAGTTTCCTTCCTAGTAGGAATGACTTCAACCCATTTTGTAAAGTAATCAGTTGTGACTAGAATCTAGGCATGTCCTCCACTAGACTTCTCAAACATTTCTCCAATGAAATTGATGCCCCATTGTTGAAAGGGAGCATGTGTTGACACTGGCCTAAGTGGTAAATTTTCTAAGAAATTTAACTTGCTAGTAAACCTTTGACAAGCATGACGTCTCTTTACAAATCTGTGTGCATCTTTGAATATAGTTGACCACCAAAAACCTACTCTCAATATCTTATGGGCAGTGATATTGGCCATGTAGTGACCTCCATAGGCTCCTTTATGCATTTCAATTAGTAGATCTTCTGCTTGATCCCCGTCTACAAACCTAAGTAGCAGACCTTCAGGGCTTCTCCACCATAGTTCACCATTCATAATAAAATACTTGATTGCTTACAACTTTAGAGTTCCCTTCTCATTCTCAGGCATACCTTAAGGGCATTGCATGGTCTGTAGATATTCAACACTTCTTATGTACCATCCACAGGTCTGTATATCACATATGGGTGCAACATTCTCATGGTCAACTTGATTAATTTGGTAGGATTCCAAGTTAGTCTCAGCCATCAACTTGGCCAAACCTTAACCCCTCACTAATTTTGTAATTTGGAGATCTGAACTCTTGCATCCTATTAATCCACCTGCCCCTATGATTTGTGGTCTCTTGTTGAGTAAAAATGTCTTTAACTACTACACTTGGAGCACAAGCTACAATAGTTTCCCCAATCAAATATGGTCTACAATACTTCACAACCTTTACTAGGGCATATGCTTTCTTTTCTATGGCATCATATTTGAGCTCAATAGCCTGCAAGAACTTGCTAAAGAAAGTAATAGGCTACTCAAAGCCTTCATCATTCTTCTGAAATAATACCCCTGTCACTGTATGAAATGAAGCAAAAGTGAATAATTGGAAAGGCTTTGTATAATCCTGAGACTTGAGGACAGGCACCTCCTTAATGGCATCTTTTATGGCTTGAAAAGCTTTAGCAGGTTCTTTTGTCCACACCAATTTTTCTCCTTTCTTCAACATTTTAGAAATGGGCCTGACAATCTCAACAAAGTTACTAACAAATCTTCTCACAAAGTTAATTTTCCCAAAGAAAGATTGAATCCCCTTCACATTCCTTGGTTATGTGATCTTCTCTATGGTTGTTACACATTCAGGATCAATCCTAACCCCTTCTTTGACTCCAAAGGCACATTTATTAGGATTCAAAGAGATCCCATATTCCAAAGCTTTGATGAAAATTTTCTCTAGATGGGAACAATGATCTTCCTCCTTTTTTTTTGAGCAGACAAATCATCTTGATATATAGCAAGGATAAGATCAATAAAATCCGCAAAGGCCACATCCATGGCTCTTTGGAATGTTGCACCAACATTAATTAGGCCAAATGGCATCCTTACATATACATAGGTCCCCCATGGTGTAGTTAAGGAAGTTTTGTATTGTTCATACTCTCTCACCATGACTTGATTATACTTTGAGAATCCATCCATCATTGAAAGTAGCTCACACCTTGTTACTTTCTACAACACTGCCTCCATATTAGGCAGAGGATAATTATCCTTTAAAGATGCCACATTAATATTTTTAAAATCTACACATAGCCTAATATCACCATTCTTTTTTCTGATAGGAACTAAATTTGAAACCCATGATGAATGTCTAATGGGTTTGATGATACAATCATCTCTCAAATTTGTAAGCTCTTCTTGCATCTTTGGCTGCAAAGTAGGATTGATTGGCCTATGTTTTTATTTGAAAGTCTTTGCATCAGGTTTCAAAGGAATTTCATGTTGGAACAAATCCTCCCTGTAAGCCTTTAGGTCATCATATGACCATGCAAACACATGCATGTATTTCCTCAACAAGTAAATTAACATACTTCTCACATGGGGTTTCATCTTTTTACCTATATACACCTTTTTAGGAGAATTTTATGTCCCTGAATTTAGCTCCTCTAAGTCTTCATTATGGGAAGATGCTTGCTTAACATTTTATTTTTCAGGGCCATTAAAGACTCTTTCTAGTGTGACCAGTCCTTAGGGAATATTATTTTTCTTTAACTGAATTATCTCATTCCCAAATAATTTCTCTTTCCCATCAACTTCAACCACATATGATCCAAATTCAATCTCTTGGATTTCATATTGGTCAATGCAGTGTAAGAATCTCAAAATGTCATTGTCATCATCAAACACTTTCCAATTACAAATGTTGTCAGGTATTGCAAGTTGAGTTTATACTTCTATTCATGAGACACCATCAAATGTAACATCATCTAATGGGACATCAATATTAGCTAATAAGTCTGCCCTAATATTTTTTCCCCTTTCTATCCAATCTATGCCAAACGCATCAAAGGCATCAATAGTATCATAAATTTCATTCCTGTATTTCCTAAGCCTTTTTTCCTTTGTAACAAATCTAGACCTAACTTGGGAAACTACCAACTCAGAATCCCCTAGTACTTTCAATAGCTTAATGCCATGTTTGAAATCTAGTTTCAACCCAAGTAATAGAGCCTTATACTAAGCAACATTATTTGTACACGCAAATTGTAACAAGGAGTACTATAATTTTTAAATTTTTGGAGAGATGAGAATAACCCCTATGCTTGAGCCCTCCTTTGAACATGCTCCATCAAAGTACATAGTCCAAAGAGCATCTTCTTGTGGTGTCTCTAGGACCTCCTTATCAATTGGTGCAGGCTTGAGTTCTTTCTTTTCTTGTTTCAACTCTTCCACTCAGAAATTGTCTAAACCAGTGTCTACAAAGTTAATTATTATTGGCTCTTTAGATTCCTCAACATATTCAATCATGTGATGGATCTATGGTTCTATTGCAATCTTAACATCCTTTTGATGAATTAAAAAAGTTGGAAATGATTGGTCACACTGAATACTCCTGCCCATGGAAGCACTCCAGTGTCTTGACAATAACATCCCATAAGTCGGTGGGATGTCCACCATTGTGATACTCATAAACAACTCCTTCGAGAAAGCTTCGAATTCATATGGAAATTTTTTGATTACCCCTATAATAGGGAATTCCCTTGAGTCCATGGCATAACACTTCCCATATGTGTTGCCAACCTTTAATCCCATTTATTCCATGATCCTCACTGGAATTACATTATTTGAAGCACCTGAATCTATCATACAATTTCTAAGAAACTTACCATCAATGATCAAGCTTAGATAAAATGGTTTGACTTGGCTTGGATTGGTAGTAATGGTGGTTCCTAAATATACTTCAGGATTTTCATTGATCACAACCTTTACTTCAACATTCTTCTCTTAACCTCGGCTTGATTTAGGTTGATCAACCATTTTATCCTTCCCACCAGCAATAATACTATTGATAAGAGCAATAGTCTTGTTCTTATGCTCATCTATTCTCATCATTTCTAGGAACGGGACTATGACTTTGACTTGAGATAATACCTGCATTATATCTACTGGAGAATAATTTGGTAACTTAGGGATTATGAGTTCTTGAGGAATTACCTTTTCACATTGTCCTTGAACCTTCTCAACACTAGGTTTCACATCTTTGGCCTTCTCAGCTTGATGGGTAGCTTCACCATCAATTTTTTCCTTAGTGCCCTTTTTGGCCCAAATTCTCATTTCTTTACCCTCCTTGTGCTTTGCCTATTCTTTCTTGTTCTATATATTTGTTTCCTTTTCTTCTTCTTTGTTTTCCTTAACAAACAAGCTCCTCGAGCTACCCTGCTTACCAACCATAGTTCTATTCCTTAAATGATAATCATTTCTTGCCTTAGCAACCAATGTAGTTGTGTACCTCTCAATTTCCTCATTTGAGGGACTCCTCAAAGAAATATTATCTGACTCAAGAGTGTATATTGTGCAGTCATGCTCCCCTTCTTCATCTGAGAATACTTGTTGATGATAAGAGATCACCTCCTACCTTTGAAGATCCACATCACTTTAGTTAGGCTCGTCATCTCAAGAGCATTCTTCACAACCTAGATCTGATTTGGTCATAAGCACATTCACAACACCCTCTTGTTCATGAGAAGCATCATAAACTCCTTGATCCTCTATTGATTCCTTTACTGATCTAGCAACAACACATAGTTGTGCGGAGTGAGGCATCTGGCAGACTCCACACCAAGGCAATTATTCGATAATATTTGTGGAATGTTTCTGTAAAGGATCAGGTGTTCCTTGGATATTCTTCTGATTATTATTAATTGGCTTGCCCTTGTGCCAGTTTTTATGGTAGAGATAGTCATGTCGTCTTAGTGGCCTTTCATTTCTCTAGAATTGTGGCTTGTCATTCTTGGGTGCCTTCTACAATAGGATGAGAACCTGGTCTAATTTTTCATCAGGGGTTGAAGCTTTGGTTGTGTTTTCATTTTGAGCTTTGGGTTCTTTAAAGGTTTGGGATCATCCCTTCTTCCCACTTTACCTGATTGCCTTCTATTATTCTCAATATTAACTGCCATCTTGTAGGCCTCTCTCATGTACTATGTGTTGATGGTGTTTTCTGCACAGCAACAACTCAGACATAATGCAATATTCTATCTCTCTTGAAAGGTTATTTTCAATAATAAATCACCAAAAATTACCCCAAGGTCTCTCGGGTGTTAGGTCATAACAATGCATAAAACCTTTCGAGATAAAATGTGAAATGTTGGTAATCACAATGAGACCTTACTACAAGCAAACTGTATCTTTCAACTTATCAGGATCTGACAATATGATGATCTTAAATCCTAAATCTAACCAAATAATAAAGAAACAGCAAAAGATAGGGATGCAAGGAAGTGATAAGATCTAAACTACTGCTAGGATAAGCAATGCCAATGACATATATCTAGAATGGACCTATCTCAAATAACCAGTTCTTATTCGACCCACAATGCAATCTTACAAGAACGGTGCAATCTTCTGAGGAATACAATTTTCAAATCATAGACATTCATCTACAATCAAACTTAAGCACATTGAATATACGGTCCAGGTTGACTTTACCAGCCTACTACAATCAGATAGTTACTGGGAGTATAGACCAGAGATAGCTACAAACATTCCAAATATGAAATCATAAACATCATTTATCAAACTGAAACTAATTTATTTCTGGATACTAAACCCTAAATCTTCAAGCAATTTAAAAGATAGAACAAAGGAACCATGCAAGATGGAATAACACAAGAGATTGCACCAGGAAAACCACAATGTCTTCAATTGTATTAATCACCAAAATGCTGCAACAATTCGACTGTTCTGATACAATATTTGCTTCAAGAAAATCAAAATACTCTAACTCTTGCTCTTTAATTTCTAATGTCTTCTTGCTAATGTCTAACCCTTTACAATGAGGCAAGAATGCCCTTTAATAGCAAGTCCCAAGGAATGTCGGCCCAGCCAAACATTTTACAAAAGAAATAAGAAACCGCCCAAAACAGGTCGGCCAAGGAGAAACATCAAATTAAGGCACAAATTAAATGCCATCATCCAGGTCGGCCTTGACACAATCTTCAATGTAGTCCCATTCAATGCATGCCCCATGATAATAGGGAAGCACAAATCTCAAAATAAGCATCAACCGCTTCTTCCCTTATCCTTTCTTCCCCAATGAACCCTGCACCCTCAAGAACATTCCGTCCAACTCGGCAACAGGTGGCAAAGGTAAAATCTTAAGTCGGCATTTAATTGAGTCGATTTCTTCCTTGGACCGCTCAATAGTTTTACTCCAATCTTCCTTGCTGGACATACACTTGTCCATCACTGCCATGTAGGTGGCTGCATCATCAAGCTGGTGGCCGGTGACAACTCCTTCTGCATCTGGGGCATAAACTTCATGCCACCATTCCTTCAGTTGTTCCAAGCTCAGATATTTAGGAGCTATCTTCTTCCTACCTGCCATTATCTCAAAGAAGGCGATGCATCCATCATATACTGCAGTAAGCTCACTGTTAATTGATTTCCTTCATTTTTGTATCTTCTTCAGAGCCTTCTGCCTAATTTGCAGAGCCTCAAACCACTCCCAAGGTTCATCCAATTTGGAGGAGGGAAGGATACCATCCTTAGCCAGTTGCTCCTTGCCATGTCCTATGATGACCCTCGATTTCTGCAGGAAAAGATCCATGTCTTCCTTATCCTATGACAGTACATGCCCCAACAGCTCTTTGGCCTAGACTGTGTCCTTCCCAACAGAAAGAATGTCCTTGATGGTATCATCTCCTTTCGTTTGCACACTCGCCAGCCAGTCTATTACAGCTTGAGCTGAGGCTTTTAATTTCTCAATTCTGGAGATGGTTTCCTTGTTTGGAAAACCGGGAGTAGCAGATGAAGAAGGATGGAGTGACTGCAAGGGTTTCATCACTTCCTCCAAACATTTCTTCAGTCTCTCATTCTCTCTCCTTAGCTCATGTTTGGTTTGAGTTTCCTTCCTCAACCTGCCCACAATTACTGCACTGGACCCTTCAAATTCTTCTATATCCTGCTCCATGGAAGCCGGTCCAAGGTTGATAGTCTGAATATTGTAGTCTTGACCAGTGACTTCCTCTCTTGTTTTATCTGCGGCAGGAGTGGCAATACGGACAACCCTATTATGCGTTTCATCTCTTTCCACCCTTGAGATCACCTTTTCTATCCTCTTTTTCTTTCCTTTACCGATCTTTGACAGCATTTCATCCCAGTCCAAGGGGGTATCCTCAATAATCACTTGTTTTTTCCTTGCAAGTTCCTTCTCTAGCCAATCTGGGGCTGCAGGGTCAATCCGAATTTCTTCCGTCATAATTTCTTCCGGTTCTTCTGTCGGTTTCTCTTCTTCCCCTACTGTTACTTCACCCTCCTCTTTCTCAGGGAGCTGTTCACCTTGATCAGCTTCTTCAAGTTCCACCTCCAGATGTACCGGTGATTGAGTCTTAGCAGGGATATTTTCCCCCAGCTCAGGCGATCCACGGCCCCTGTCACTTTCTGGGGAATCCTCATACTGCACCAAAGGAGAGGTATACCTTTCCTCCTCTTCGACTTCCAGCTCTGCTGCTTCATTGAAGAGTGCTCCCTCCTTGAATGGTTCTGCCTCCCTGCTAGTTTCATGTCCTTTAGGATTTTCCGGTTCAAGTATGCTCGGCGGAGGGGAAACAGATTTAGATGGCTCCTCAACTTGTAGCCCTGGGGGAGAATCCTTCTTCTGCACAGTATCCTTTGGAGAGGGAGTTCTTGATTTCCTCGTATAGACTTTTGTTTTCTCCCCTCCTGAGCTTTCCACATCAACAATAGGAGGCTCATCCTTTGATGCCTCTTGACCCTTCTTCTTTGAGGTCCTAGTTGTTTTGGTTTTCTTTGGTGGTGGAGGAACATCCTCCTCTTCAGCTTTTCCAGACTCTTCCTCATCAGAGGACTTGCTAAGCGTTAAGGTCTTCCACCTTCTCTTTCCCTTCGGCTTCCTTTTCGCTTCGAGTTCTCCTTCCTTAGGACCTCTTACCTTGATCTTGAAAGGGGAGCTCTTCACTATTTTCCCTTTGGGGTCATCCTCCCCGGATTCCTCAGAAGTCGACATGGGATTGAGGTCTCCCATCAAGTTGAAGGTGCAAGTTACCTTCGCATTTTCTAGCTCCCAGATTTTATGTTTTACCCAAGAAAGAGTGAATTTCATTACAGGGGCCATTAGGTCCTCCAATTCTGTAACCTTGTCCTCATTTTAGTTAATATCCTCGGCTGGCTTGTCTTTCACTGCTTCATAGGCGTGGTCCTGTATCAAATTTCCGTCATCCTCCAGTTGATCCGGGATCAACTTGACATTGTACTGCCTAATTGCCTCCACAGGGAGTCTCGAGTATCTCTTCTTTCTTGCCTCGAGGTCATCCTTGATATTGACCCAATAATCCTCTAGGTCATCCTTATGCCTGTACTCCCTGGTAGCCTTCTTCTGTGCTTCTCTAGTTATGTCAAAGTTCATCCTTTTGGAGTGGAAGGAGAAACCATACGCTGCCAATTCTTCCCCTGCAGTATGGGCTGATTGAATAGAGGGGAAAATTTCTGCCACACCAATCCTGAGAGGGAAGTCTCCACCAAAGCCTGTCTTGTGCTTTTCCCTTTTCACAACGGCATCAAATTCGTAGATCTACCTCACAACCTCCAACAAAACAAGGCGATCAGTAGGGTACCGAGGAAACCTATAAGGGGCAACTGTGCATCCATTATTTCTGAGGTAGGTGAAGGTGGGGAACTGGATGAACCAGGCTCCGTAGTTCTTTACTAACCCCTTGGCTCTGTCAGAGAATCTCATGTGCTCAACATTCTGTAGCATCCAGGTGATATGCATTGTGAATGCATCGTTAGCCCTTTTGTAATCCTTATGCACGAGATGCAATTCTGGATAGACCTTGTAGATTATATTCTGTCCAAGCGTCCCTCATGGGTTCAGACCCTTGTATGGGTAGGATATGGCTAGCACATACATGATATAAGAAGACATAGTATACTTCTTGGCCTCCAGGACTTTCCTTAATTGCCTGTCAATTTTGGCACTGATGAGCCCTGCCCAGTGATAATTGGTCCCTGGTTCGATCTTGGTTATCACGTGGACCATCCAAGTTTCTAGCACCCCGGCAGTCCTCAAACCAGCCACTCTGCTCAAGAAGGTGATAGCATCATATACATCTGATATGAACTTAACCCTATGCAACTGCTTGGGAAACTTTGAATAATGGGACTTGGGTTTCTCCAGCCACGAGTTGACTATCTGCTGAGCCTTGATGGGCTCATTCTCATAATATGTCTTCGTTGTTTCTATGTTCAGAGCACACACAGAAGGTAAGTCAGGCATGCTGAAGGCTTGTGCAATAGAGGCCAGACTGAAGTTGGCCAAGACCCTTCCCTCTGTGCTAACCAACCTCTGTGTATTGAAGTCAGACTGTCTGGCACACTCGAGAATTAGCTCATAGCACTGGACCACCGGAGGGAAGCCTGCCACATGCACCAGTCTGGAGTTCATCATTCCCTGCCTCAAGGCTGACAGATCCTTCTCAGCTGTTCGCTGCTTGATCTTCTCATATCTCCAGGCTCCAACATTAGTATCAGATACTTCGGCCCACACAGAAGACACTTTGCTCTCGGGAAGCTAACCCTTCATATTTAGTCGTAACCATTCTGCCTCAGAGATGGATGACCCTCCTGTGCCACCCTTAGACTTCCCAGCAGCAGTTTTACTTGATTCGGCCTACACATCCAAAAATCATCATTAGTATTCAATTGTTGTTCATATTTAAATCCAAAAGGTTAGCATAAATCATATAAATCAACTAAAATCCATCACTACTGCTAATTCTTTGAAGATCCGGAAAAACAAAGCAGTCCGGAAAATATCGCCATCCGGGAAAATACCGTCGGGGCGGAATTTCGGAGAAATCTGACCCAGACGGATTCCTGTTGCGAAAGCCTCATTAGTCAAATGGATCGTTAGTATGGATGAAAGATCAAAAGATAATCATGAAATTCACTCATTGGCAACAAGAAATCAGCATTAAACAATCATTCCATTAGTCCTATCATCGAAACATCAATCGGGACGAAGCCAGACAGGAAAACAGGAGAAATTCGGATGGGACGGATTTTTGCGGACAGCTCAAAATGCTCCAGAAATTACCCCAGCCCACGGAATAAGCCCAAACCAGGAAAATCCGGAAGCGAGGAAATTTCGCGACGACCTCGGAAACCCGATAAACGATGAAATGCAAATCAAAGGCCAAATGATCACGGGATCTCCTCCATCTGAGTTCTAATGGTCTCAAAATCGATGACAATCAACAAAATTCAGAGCACAAAGGATCCCAAAGTCTCAAAAGCTTGCAAAGGACAAATTCCCATGCCAAAACAACGATGCCCTAATCTGGACGAATAACCCACCCGCCATTAAAACTAGGGGAAACCTTAAGGTTCAAAATATCGGCTAAGGATTCACCTAAGGCATCCGAATCTTCACAGGATGAGGCCAGCGTGATACAAGGACAAGACAGACAAATCATCCCAAATCCGCCATTTTGGGCCGAGCACCAAGAAAACCCTAACTTCGTCGATAGCAAATTTCGCACTAGAAAGGGAAAGCAATCTAACCCAGAACCCCGTCTAAAGGATACATACGCCATCTAATGGATAAATATAGCTCATAGGGCACGGGGAATAGGGTTCTACAACAAAAATGGGTGAAGCCCAGACTCAATAAATGTGGAATGAAGACCCGGCAAAGGTCGACCCAAATGATCAACATTAAAAATAGAAGAACCCAATCGTGGTGTAAACAAACAAGAGGAGTCATCGACCACCTACCATGGATCAAAGTGGACAGAATTCAGGCACGAGGAGGAAACCAAGAAGCAAGTGCGTCCAAGCAATGAGAACTTTAGCTAGCAGCACTCTAATCAATCCACACTCAAACGACTCAAATCAATCTTCAAGGCTCAAATGAGAATTTCTAATTGCTAGAGCAAAAAAAGATGAGTGAACGAAGTTAGAATGATGCTCAAAGTGCCCTAAATCCGCCCATATACCCATCTGAGCGAAGGTACCTTAGTCATTAATGCGCGACAAGACATTTCTGACAAATCCAGAAACCCGAGCCCAAAACAGAATTTCAGAAAATCTGGGAATATTCGGAAATCTGAATGGACACGAATTTCACGAAAATGCAAAAATCGGTAAAATAACGAAGATCGAGATTTTGGCCAAGTTCGGGAAAATCCACTCAGAACGGAAAATCCCGGGATCAAGCAAAAACCTGGATTCAGAGAATTCAGCCAGATACAGACAAAGGGCCAAGCCCAGGAAAATCCGCCAGAGCTGGAAAATACTAGGGTCAGGTGAAAACCCGGAGTTTGCTTAGGACTCAATTTCAATCAATTCAAACCTCAAGGAAAGGTCAAAGCCAGCAAGATCAACACGCCAAGACCCTAAAAAGATAAGTCCCCTAAAACCAAAGGTCAAAGACACTAGAAAAGAGGGTCCCTTCTCCAAGTGGGGCGTGTGTGCAAAAACTGCACAACAAATGGTGACTCTGCTGGGGAAATGCTCCTGAGCATTTCGATGAAAAACTAGAATCAAGAACCCAGAACTCATGGTTTCAACTTAGATACCTAGCCACCATCCTAAGTTAAAACAAAGAAACTCCCAGCCATTCAAACATTCCTATGCCCGGGTCTAAGTGTGTGCACATGCATTTATTACCTACCCTTAGTTGCAAGAAGAACCAGACATGGTATGAACATGCTACGTAAACATTCTTACTCTAAGAGTGACCTAGATAGAGCCTCGCTGCCAGTCAGGCGTCCATAGCCCCCGGCAAGGTTATCGCTGTGACCCTCCTGAACATAGCTCTACTGCCAGCCAGACATTTATAGCCCCGGTAGAGATATTCAGATCCCCCTGATAAGTTGAAGTCAAACCTCATGATTTTCAATATATTCTTTCTTTTTTATTTTGCTGATATTTCTTTTCTTTTCACTTACTTCATTCAACCTGTGAACAGTGAAGTCCACACTCAGGGCTGAGAACCACAGTGGCACTAGAGCAGAAAAAGATTTTTCACCTGTTCAGACCTTATAAGGATCTTTTACAACTTCAGGTATATTAAGGATTAAAAGTATAAGACCCCCATATATTCCTATTCAGACTGACTGGAAAACCTTTGCCTCAACATAAGGATAAATGAGAGAAGGTAAAGAGTTCATACCAGGGTGTCCTGGAAGGATGATTGGAGTTTGTAAGGGAAATACCAAGAAAAGTAGTCCTGCTTTGTCACCATTGCCATACATATGCACCCAAAGATCCCCAAAAGGAAAGAAACCAAGAGCAAGAACAACACAAACCAAAACAAACAAACCAAAGCAAACCTACCCTAACCAAAGCAAAGCAAGCAAACCGAAAGGGAAACCTACTCTAACCAAACAACAAGCAAAGCAACCTAAACTAACTATGTACAGAGCAGGGAGCTGCAAATAGCTCAAGACTGGAAATAATGTTTCAAGTACTGCCCATTGACAGGCAGTGGGATATCCTCTCCCATGAGAGTCCTTAGGTGGAAGGCATTATCTCTAAGTATTTCAGCAATCTGATATGGGCCAAGCCACAGTTTATCGAACTTTCCATGATTCCCTTTCTGGTCATGAGGCTTATCCCAGTACAGGACAAGGTCAGAAATCCTGAAGGCTTTGACTTTAGCCCTCCAATCAAACCATCTCTTAACTACCCCTTGATGTTTGGAAAAATTCTCCAGAGCATTGTCTCGTTTCTCCTCAAGGTGCAGTAATTCCGTTAACCTATCCTCCCGTCTATCCCCTTCATCATAAAACTGATTTATAAACTGCAGAGTTGGGATCTTAAGTTGGATAGGGAAGACTAGTTCCAGACCATACACTAAGTGATAAGGAGATGTTCCAATGGAGGACTTAAGCCTGGTACGATCTGCCCAAAGGGAAAACCGAAGCTGGGTGTGCCAGTCTTTTGGGTTCCTCTCTAACAGCTTACAGATGACAGTCAATAGTTTCTTATTAGAGGACTCTGCTAAGCCATTTCCCTGGGGGTAATAATTAGAAGCAAACTTCACAATTATGCCATGATTAAAAGCCCAGTTTGAGAATTTCAAAGATGCAAATGCAGGACCATTATCACAAACAACAGCAATAGGACATCCAAACCAATTAAGAATGGCCGACTCTAAGAAATCAATCACCACATTTGATGTGCATTGTCTACAAGCAAAAGCTTCAGTCCACCTTGTAAAGTAATCAGTGATAGTAAGAATGTACTTGTGTCCTGTAGAAGATGGTGGGTTGATGGGGCCTATGAAGTCCATACCCCATTGAGCAAAAGGTCTTACCTCGGTGACCGGTTGGAGCAGGAGTACTGCACACCTTTCTCTTGTTGCTGCAGTTTGGCAAGTGTGACAGGTTCGTACATGCTGATGAACATCCTTGAACAATGTAGGCCAGTAATACCCTGCCCTCAAAATCTGATTTGCAATAGCAATAGCTGAACCATGACCAGTACCGTACTTCTCATGGAACTTGTTCATCACTCTCTCAGCTTCCTATTTCCCAAGACACCTTATATAAATACCTTCATGATTCTTCTTATACAAAACAACTCCTTTCAACATGAAACCATCACTTTTCAACCGTAAAGCTCGCCTCTGAACTGCATTAAGATGGCCTGGAGCTCGTTGATTTAGCATATAATACACTATATCATCATACCAGCCGTCTGGGAAAACCTCTTCAACATTATAGTTCTGAACAAATAATTTAGGGCCTATCTCTGCCATAGTCTGGGTGAGTCCTTGCCCTCTTACCAGCTTCATAGGCTGGATCTCAATGTCATACTCTTGTAACATGGTCACCCATTTAGCTCTGCGCTCCCCTAATTCATTCTGCATCAGGAGTAACTTAACTGCGGAATCAGGAACAATTGCAAACACCTTATTTCTAAGGATATAATGCCTAAATTTCTTTACTGCTCGAACAAGGGCATATGCTTGCTTTTCCACACTTGGGTATTTCAACTCGGCATTCTTTAATGGTGCACTCATGAAAGCAATGGGATGCTCATTCCCCTCGTCAGACTTTTGAGTCAGCATTCTAGCACATGAATAGTCTGAAGCAAAGGAATAGATATAAAAGGGTTTGCTATAATCTGGGCTCACCAATACTGGAGCGTCAGCAATGGATCTCTTAATCTCTGCAAAGGCCTCCTTCGCTTTTGTAGTTCATTCGATCTTGGCATTTTGTTTCAACATGGCATTTAATGGCTTCACAATTTCAGCAAATCCAGTGATGAATTTTCTGACAAAATTAATTTTACCAAAGAAGGACTTCATCTCCTTTTTGCTGGCAGGTGGCTGAATTTTCAGGATGGCCTCCACTCTCTCCAGATCTATAGCAATTCCTTTCTCTGATATCACATGCCCTAACAGCTTTCCTTCTGTTACCCCGAAGATACACTTCTTGGGATTCAAGGATATGCCAAATTCTCAACATTTTTGGAACACTTTGTGTAGATCTGAGATATGATCCCCTCTATTTTTGGAGAAAATAGTCAAGTCATCCATGTAAATGATGACGCATTTCCCTATAATGTCCTTAAAGACGATGTCCATAGCCCTTTGGAATGTAGCTCCAGCATTGATGAGTCCAAATGGCATCCTCCTGTAGGCAAAGGTACCCCACTTAGTTGTGAAAGCTGTCTTGTGTCTGTCCTCATACTGGACCATCACTTGATTGTATCCTGAATAACCATCTAGGAAGGACATCATCTGAGAACCATTAACCACTTGAAGCACCTCGTCCAAAGAGGGAACAGGATAGTTATCTTTTTCTAATGATCTGTTAGATTTCTAAAATCAACGCAGAGCCTAATTTCTCCATTCTTTTTTCTTACTGGAACCAGGTTTGCCACCCATGTTGAATGCCTGACAGGGAATATGATTCTGGCAGACAACAATTTCTAGACTTCCTTCTGTATTAGTGGTTCCAGTAATGCATTGATAGGTCTCTGTCTCTGTCTGAAAGGCTTGGCATCTGGCTTCAGGGGTATAGTATGAGTTATGATGGATGTATCATAGGTCTTCAAGTCCTCATAACTCCAGGCTACTATATCTGGAAATTCATGTAGGGCTTTTATTATACCGTGTCTTTCTTCTGAAGTGCATACCTTTCCAATGAAAATATTCTTAATATTATCCTCAGTTCCCACATTGTGAGTGTCACACTGTCCACTGATGGACTCCTTCTTTGACTCTTATTCCTGAACCCTAATCTTATCCATATCAAAATTTCATTCCAACTGCGCCATTCCCCTGGGAATAGTATTGGACTTCAGATTTAGCACACCCTCTAGATCCAATTCTGCTTCCTGAGGTTCTGTTTCATCAATGATCTGTGAAGCAAAAACATCTATATTTGTGATGAAGTCAAGAATATGTTTATCATCCTCAAACACCTGAAAGTTAGTCACATTGTCTGGGACTGATGGTATAGGAGTCAATTCAATAGTAAACTTCTTCAATCCTGACAGAGATAGAGGCTGCAGAGTGCTAGCTGCTTGAGCCAGAGAATTAGCAGTTTGATTCCTCTTCTGTGGGATCAGTTGGATATTAAAAGCGTCAAATCCCTCAATGAGGTCCCACACTTTATGTCTGTAGTTGGTCATTCTCCTATCATGGCATGAATACTACTTTCTTACTTGTTTGACTACTAACTCTGAATCTCCAAAAACTTGCAGAATCTTAACCCTTTTCTTAAGGGCCATGAGAAGCCCATGAATTAAAGCTTCATACTCTGCTACATTATTGGTGCAATGAAATTGGAGCCTATGGGCTGCAAAGAAGTTCTTACCTTTTGGACTGATCAGTTCAAACCCAGCCCCAGCTCCATGCTTGGACTTAGATCCGTCAAATTTGAGAGTCCAGTATTCTGCAGTGGTATTTTTCTTCATTCTATCTTTTGGCTTATTAGTGTTAGAGGCTTCCTCAGTCACCATAGGTTTCTTCCCTTGATATTTATCTTGAGGACCATCCCTTTCTGCCCTCGCAACTTGAGTTGGACTTAGGCGCTTCTGTACTTGTTCTACGGCTATCTGGCACAGGCAACATTCTAACTCTGAATGAGAAGCGTTATAGACTCTACACCAATTTGGTAAGAGTAACTCCCTAAAGCTTGTCATCTTTCCTAGGTGAGTCTGGTTCTCCATACACTGCTTAATGAATTCCTGGAAACTGTTTAATAGGCCAATCTGGTTGTCCTCAGATTCTTCTTCCTCTTCAACTGATTCTGTCAAGACTTCAATATGGCTTGACCGTGTCTCAACATCCGTAGGCATTGAGTGTAGCATCAACACCTCTTCTACATATGATTCTTCATATTGAGCCAATAGCAGGTAATTTCCCATTCCAACTTCTGATATCAATACTTCTGTTGAAGTCTTTTGGTATTCTGTAATCATGTACTTCATTCTGGGCTCTCTCTCAATCCTGATCTTATTAGGCACTCCTTTCCATGGGAGCCACATGTGAGAGTGGTCAGTAGACACATATCCATTCAAAGCCTTCGTAAAATCTCTTCCTAAAATTAAACCGTATGCATCAGGGATATCAGCCACCTGAATGTTGATAACCTATTGGATCCTTGGATCTGAAGCTATCTGCATGTGAATCATGTTAAGTTCCCGTACCACACTTACTTCGGTTCTGTCCAACTGAGTCACCTTCTTCTGGGAATCAGCAGGTGTAATCCCTAGAGCTCTACAAACTCTAAATGGCATCACATTGGTGGAAGCACCAAAATCTAACAAACAATTATGCAGATTCTTTCTGAATATACGGACAAAGATCAAAAATGGTGGGGTTTCTGTCTTTCCTTGAAACAAAGTGGGCTGAGTATCCACCTAGGCCACTTGAGTCTTGTCCTTTTCCTTTCCCTTATCTCCAGGGGGTGGGTTAGTCCGATTTTGTGCCTGGTCTTATGTCCTTACGAGCTGAAAACTGGAAGTCTGGCTGACAGGCTCACCAGAAGGTTTATCCAATGACATCAAATTTACATCATAGGTACCTAAGACAGCCTTTCTAATTGCAGGGAGTCTTAACAACTCAAATGCAGAAAGATTTACCTTTAGTTTATTAAACTCCTCTGCAACATATGAAGCCATCTGCTCCTCACTCATATCAGTAGAGATTTCCTTAGATGGTTCTTCCACTTTATCCTTGCCAGCTTGGACAACCTTTTCCTTCTATGGGTCGGTTTGAGCCTGTCTCTCTTTTGAAAGATATTGCTTTGAGACATGAGGATAAGATAGGTTGTTACTAGCATTAGGATCTGGAGGAGTACTGAAGTTGTTGGGAGGAATGGAAGTAGTGAAAGGTCCCCCAGGCTATGGACGTCTATGAGGCATATTCATCAATCCTTGTCTCTGAAACATCTGGACTTCCTCAACATAATCTTCCTCCTGATCGAGGGGGCCATTGTCATTCATCGTTTCTTCGTTAAACAACTGAGCTACTTCATCTCCATTACAAATCTGATCTGTTTCAACTTCCTGAGAATCAGGTTCTTCTGGGACATTTTCCTTGCTGGCTGGAAAAGGAGCATGATTTAATACCAGCACAGGAGAATCATAGGAGTTAGAAGGAACAATCTCCTGTCCATTCACATTGTTCTCTACCTCATACTGAAAAATAGAGGTAGCAGTTTGGAACTCTAGACATTCCAATTCTGAATGCTGACTTGTCTTATGAAGCCTGCACCATCCTGATAAGGCTGCTTCAGCCAAGTATACACCGTTAGGAGGTTTGTCTTGACTAACCGGCTGGTTTGCAGATTGATTGACAATATGATTAGCAGGTTGATCCAATGGGGTGGGAACTCCTCCATTATTGGGCCCTGTATTCCAAGTTCTATTCTGTCCTTGTGGTGGCCTCTTATCAAATCTTGATCCACTTCCTTGGCCTCTATCAACATTCTGCCTTCTATCGTTATTGAAACCTCTATAATTGTTGTAACCCCTATCCTGGTTATATCCTCTGACATTATAAAATCCTCTGTCATGATGTTGTCCCTTGTCAAAATTATGCCCTTGTGAAAACTCCCTATTCTGATTAGATTGCATACCCTTCTGGGCAGCTTGCAGTTGGCTGTTCTGATTTCTTAAGTAAGTCACCTCTAGATTTAGCTTCTTTATTTGCTCAGCCATTTCATCAATCCTCTCCCTATTTGGGTCTCGATAGGGAGGTTGATTTGGGTTATTCTGAGGAGGGACAGGCATTGTGGTGGATCCCAAAGACTAGTGCAGCACCTCAGAATTCTACAGATAAGTAGGGAAGCTATTCGGCTGTGTTTGATACATTGGCTGATTAACTTGTTGTTGAGGGAAGTTTGTCATAGGAGAGATCTGGCTCATGGGATGACCAGGGTGTGGTACCATAGGTAATTGGGGAACTGGGTTCATGATTGGGGTATGATTGGTAAGAGCCTGATTTACTACCTGAATCTGGTTGGGATGTGCAACTGGTCCCAGAGAAGGTAATGGCCCAGTCAGGTGTTGTCTCAGATCTGTACTAAGCTTGACAGCCTCTGTATAAGCATCAGTCAGGGTACCTGGAGGGTTGGGTCAACATTTCAAAAATGTTGATGTTAGGCTATCCAGAGCTTCATAATAGACTCCCAGGGTAGTACCATCGTCCAAAACATATGGGTCTTGTAATTTGGTGAATGCACGGTGGAACCTATTATTGAAACTGGCTATTGGTTCATTAACCTCTATCTTAACCTTGATGAATTGCAGGTATAACTCATTGGCACTGATGGGAATTCTAAATTTTTGTAAAAAGGCCTTTTCAAGATCATTCCAATTAAGAATTGAACCGACAAGGAGATGGTTGTACCAGTAAAAGGCTTCTTCTCCTAGTGAATAAGGGAACAACCTATAGGAAACATCCTCATGAACAATCCCTCTATCTTTGAGACAGGTTTGGAAAATTCTTATGTGTTCTTCCGCAGTCTTATTTGGGTCATTTGCATGGAATTTTGAATAGAAATGCTCAGGGTTTTTGGGCATTACATTGTAAGCCTAGAAGAACAATGGTGATGGATTATTGGCAAGGAAATCCATTGGTAAGAGTGGGGGTGGCGGTGGTGGTTGGTTAATCATAGGCTGATGCTGTTGAATGGGAACCTCTTTAGGGATGGGTATAGCCTCAGCTTCAGGATGTGAAGATATGGATGATGTTGGTGAAGGGATGGGTGATGACGATTCTCCCCTTTCTCGGGTCCTTCTTGACCTAGTGGGGAATTGTAGCTCTTCTAAATCTTCCTCCCCTGTGGTAGATCTGGTATTTCTCCTATATCTCTTTGGAGAGATGGTGTTCAAGAAACAATCCAGTGTGCTCATTCAGGCCCTCCTTCTAGCGCCAATCTGTTGATGGTGTTTTCTGCACAGCAACAACTTAGACAGAATACAATATTCTATCTCTCTTGAAAGGTAATCCTCAACAATAAATTACTGAAAATCACCCCAAGGTCTCTCGGGTGTTAGGTCATAACAGTGCATAAATAGCTCAGATAAAATGTGAAATGTTGGTAATCACAATCAAACCTTACTACAAGCAAACTGTATCTTTCAACTTATCAGATTTGACAATATGATGATCTTAAATCCTAAGTCTAACTGAATAATAAAGAAACAATAAAAGATAGGGATGCAAGGAAGTGATAAGATCTAAACTACTGCTAGGATAAGCAATGCCAATGACATATATCTGGAATGGACCTATCTCAAATAACTAGTTCTTGTTCGACCCACAATGCAATCTTACAAGAACGGTGCAATCTTCTGAGGAATACAGATTTTCAAATCATAGACATTCATCTACAATTGAACTTAAGCACATTGAATATACGGTCTAGGTTGACTTTACCAGCCTACTACAATCAGATAGTTACTGGGAGTATAGACCAGAGATAGCTACAAACATTCCAAATATGAAATCATAAACATCATTTATCAAACTGAAACTAATTTATTTCTGGATACTAAACCCTAAATCTTCAAGCAATTTAAAAGATAGAACAAAGGAACCATGCAAGATGGAATAACACAAGAGATTGCACCAGGAAAACCACAATGTCTTCAATTGTATTAATCACCAAAATGCTGCAACAATTCGACTGTTCTGATACAATATTTGCTTCAAGAAAATCAAAATACTCTAACTCTTGCTCTTTAATTTCTAATGTCTTCTTGCTAATGTCTAACCCTTTACAATGAGGCAAGAATGCCCTTTAATAGCAAGTCCCAAGGAATGTCGGCCCAGCCAAACATTTTACAAAAGAAATAAGAAACCGCCCAAAACAGGTCGGCCAAGGAGAAACATCAAATTAAGGCACACATTAAATGCCATCATCCAGGTCGGCCTTGACACAATCTTCAATGCAGTCCCATTCAATGCATGCCCCGTGATAATAGGGAAGCACAAATCTCAAAATAAGCATCAACCGCTTCTTCCCTTATCCTTTCTTCCCCAACGAACCCTGCACCCTCAAGAACATTCCGTCCAACTCGGAACAGGTGGCAAAGGAAAATCTTAAGTCGGCATTTAATTGAGTCAATTTCTTCCTTGGACCGCTCAATAGTTTTACTCCAATCTTCCTTGCTGGACATACACTTGTCCATCACTGCCATGTAGGTGGCTGCATCATCAAGCTGGTGGCCGGTGACAACTCCTTCTGCATCTGGGGCATAAACTTCATGCCACCATTCCTTCAGTTGTTCCAAGCTCAGATATTTAGGAGCTATCTTCTTCCTACCTGCCATTATCTCAAAGAAGGCGATGCATCCATCATATACTGCAGTAAGCTCACTGTTAATTGATTTCCTTCATTTTTGTATCTTCTTCAGAGCCTTCTGCCTAATTTGCAGAGCCTCAAACCACTCCCAAGGTTCATCCAATTTGGAGGAGGGAAGGATACCATCCTTAGCCAGTTGCTCCTTGCCATGTCCTATGATGACCCTCGATTTCTGCAGGAAAAGATCCATGTCTTCCTTATCCTATGACAGTACATGCCCCAACAGCTCTTTGGCCTAGACTGTGTCCTTCCCAACAGAAAGAATGTCCTTGATGGTATCATCTCCTTTCGTTTGCACACTCGCCAGCCAGTCTATTACAGCTTGAGCTGAGGCTTTTAATTTCTCAATTCTGGAGATGGTTTCCTTGTTTGGAAAACCGGGAGTAGCAGATGAAGAAGGATGGAGTGACTGCAAGGGTTTCATCACTTCCTCCAAACATTTCTTCAGTCTCTCATTCTCTCTCCTTAGCTCATGTTTGGTTTGAGTTTCCTTCCTCAACCTGCCCACAATTACTGCACTGGACCCTTCAAATTCTTCTATATCCTGCTCCATGGAAGCCGGTCCAAGGTTGATAGTCTGAATATTGTAGTCTTGACCAGTGACTTCCTCTCTTGTTTTATCTGCGGCAGGAGTGGCAATACGGACAACCCTATTATGCGTTTCATCTCTTTCCACCCTTGAGATCACCTTTTCTATCCTCTTTTTCTTTCCTTTACCGATCTTTGACAGCATTTCATCCCAGTCCAAGGGGGTATCCTCAATAATCACTTGTTTT
>VDFB02075321.1:293876392-293895671 GCA_007258455.2 Sequoia sempervirens
TATCTTGCATTGGAAATCCCTAAGCCTTAGCTTTGGTATTTGCCTTGGAATACCAACCCAAAGGCTTGGAGGGCATTCCCAAAGACCAAAGATGTGTTTTTTCCAAATTCAACAAATTTTCACATAATCGAGTTCGTGCTCACCATCAAGATTGCATCTGGTTCAATATCAAAAAAATTGAAGACATGGGTAATGTTAGGTTCTTTATTAGCTTTCCAACGATGTAATTTTTTTCACTTTCTAACAATGTTAAGCCTTTCATCCATAATTTCTTTTGTTTGTATGTCCGTTTTTCTTCAAAAAGCAGTGTTTGGTATTTTTTCGCTATAAATTAACCGTTCATCAAAATTTTAAATAAATTACATTTTTAGAAACTAGACTCCATTCTACAATTTTAAAAAAAAAATTTAAAAAAAATCTATTAGTTTCAAAAAATTAGGAGCACGCCAAAATTCTACTTTTAGGAAGTGACCACTTAGAAAATTAATAAAAAATCAAATATTCATTAAAAAATTATCATAAAATATCCAGTCCTTACTACATACTATTATCTAACTTCTGACCAGAGCGATTTTAAAAATACTACAAAAAAGTCCACCGTGCTCGGGTCACACAAGAGTTGCTATGTTATGTTTTTCTGACAGAAACAACAGCAATTTGTGTGTGTCCCTCTTTTGAACCCCTTAATCTCAACCATTTTCAAAATAAATTAGTAGTTTAGAAAGTAGACTCGGAGCATTGCAGTCCTTGTTTTTGTTCCATCAAGAAATTTTGAGTGTAGCTATCCTCAATTTCACATCCAAGGTCAGTATTTCCTGATTTTAGAAAGAAAAAAAGTGGCCACTTAAGCCCCTTTTTTGGGAACCATCTTGGTGCACTTACCCTGATCATTATCTTTTGTTTGTTGTGCTTGTTGGATGTTCTTGTAATATAACCTTGGAGAATATTTATTTTTTTATGTGTGTATGGAAGGTGTTTTGGACAACTTGTTGACTATTACATTGGGAGGTTATGCCTTTATATGTTTTGGTCTGAGATGTTTGAAGCTTCTAGAGTACATCCTAGCAAGGTTAGTGTATGTTAGGTGTGAACAAGAATACTCCTATCTATTTTTTGAGTCAAATTCCATCACACTAGATACAATGCCATCCTGGTTGTCCATACCTTGATGCATCCTATCTATGTGTTTTATCAAACAAATTATAAGGAATATTGTGCCATTTATGTCCCAATCTTTGGATAAGAAAATCATCATCACTCATCCCTATATCTAATAAAGTCTTGACGACTCATAGACTTGTTGGACTTCTGAATCAATCTTACAATCCATGATCAATGTCCATCTCATTCTTATGTCCATCATATTTTCTCATTCTTCTATCTCTACTAACATTTCTTTCCAAGTATTGAATCTGTGCAATATATCAAAATATACATGAGGCCACCCATGGCTGATGACTATCTATAAATCATAAAATTTGTCTACATCAAATATCTATGCTTTCTAAAGAATTATCTTTTATCCTCTAATCAGTGAACCACTCTTCTCGTTATTTATCATAATCTTGACTAGAAAATCAAAGATTTTGCTCAATCTCTCGAGGGGGCAGCGTAATAGCATAATTCCTTCCACTGGGGCAACAGTGTGGCATCCAAAAAAATTAGGAAATTTTTGAATTTTGATCAAGTAACAATGGTGTTGATCCTGATAAATCATCAGTCTTTGAACCAATGTAATAGGTACCTCACTTCAAAGACAGGCAAAATGTAGACACTTAAATAGTCTTGATCGATATTACATATCTGAAGTTGATTATTAACATCATTTCATCCTAAAACACCTCTGACTAACTATTTAATTAAATAATCTATATTGATTAATTAAATTCACCATTTCTCCTATCAATCAAATAATTAATTTTATTGGATTAATCCATCCCCATTTCTACTAATTCTCATTCTATTTGATTAAATAGTGCAAATCATTTAATTAAAACCCCTTATGTCTTCTCATTTGATTAAATAAATCTAATTATTTAATTAAAATGTTGTATTCTTCTAAAACCCCTAACCTACCTAAGATTAATTAATTCTAGATTAATTAACCTTAAATCACCTACTAATCTTCATTAGCCAATCCTCTATCTTTTAACCTCACAATGGTAAAATAAATTGTTGGCTTACTAACCCCACTTGCACCAATAATTAATTTCCTCAAATTAATTAATTGTCCATTTTCCTCACAATGGAATATTTTTCAAGGAATATCCCTTCCCTTTCCAACTTGCACATGAAATTTTTTTTTAAATCAATTAAATGGGCTATTTACCCTCACAAAAGGATATTCTCTTGGAATATTCTCTCAATAACTCCTCCATTTGACTTTCCCTCCCAAATATTAAAAGCATCTTACAAAGGCCTTTAATTCTCTTACAAGAGCCACCTTTCTCTTACAAAAGCCTTTAAATGGCCTCTTACATGCCATCTTGTCTCTTACATTCTCACCCACATTCCTTAAATAGCCTCTTACATACCTCTTACACAAGCCACCTTGCCTTAACTCCCTCTTACATCTCTTCTCCCAAGATGTGCACACACTTGTGTGAGGCACATATCCCTATTGCTTCTCTTAGCCTTGTGACACTTGTCACATGGCTAATGAATCTCCATTTATTCCCACATTGCACAATTTCACCTCTTCTTCCAACCATTGAGTCCTATAAATAGAAGGCCCTCTTATGAAGAATGTGTTGCAAGATGGTGTGTCCCTTGGGCTTCCTTGTCCAGCACGACGCTTGGCTTTATGACATGGTTTAAACGCCTCTTGTGTATCTTATCTGAAGGTTGTATCGGGCATTGATAGGTTGACCTTTTGGTGCAATGACAAGGCCAACAATTGGTATTAGAGCGGAGGTCACAAGTTCAAACCCCTCGATTGTGTCGGGGGGGATTGTTGCAAGATGGTGTGTCCCTTGGTCTTCCTTGTCTAGCACAACGCATGGGTTTGTGACAATGTGGTATAACCACCTCCTGTGGATCTTATCTGAAGCTTGTATCGAGCATTGATAGGTTGACATTTTGGTGCAATGGCAAGGCCAACAAAATGGATCCATCATCTCATGCAAAGTTATGCTACACATTTTCATCCACAATAACATGCTTTCTTCATCCTTTTGGCTTAGATTTATCACCATTTGGAATCAAAATCACCACATTTATCCACAAATCATGGAGCTTTTCCACTAAGGGATTGGGAAATGGCCACTTTCCCCATCAAATTGGTACCAATCCCCCTATGGGATGAAGGTTTGGAGTACTTAGATAGGTTTTCATGCATGCTTTGTTTGACATTTCATGCTCTTGTGTGCATTGTCTTCATTTTTTTGTATGTTCAATTATTTCATAGGGAATGTGATTTATATGTGTTAATATGACTAATCATTGTGTATTTGTTTATATTTAATACAGGTTCAAAGTTCCATTCACACACATTCACCTAAATAGACATGTTAACTTTATATCCATAAACTTCCTTATGGAATAAAACCTCCTAGCATTTAATATTAGTCACACCCCCAGTGTACATCCAAGAAATTTCTTCTCACATTCCTTGACTATAGGGGATAATTTTGATAAGTTTTAGCCACCAAAATTAATATGTGTCTCATTTATGATCCATCTATCATAAATCTATTGTTCACCTACCCTAAAACCCTTACAAAAACATTATAAATAGATCCCTCGACTTCTTATCATCTTGCATCCACAAGAAATTTGTGTTGAAGCAATGAATTTGTTGTGCAAGCACTCTATACATCCATCTCTTATCCATCCCAAACCCTTAGGACCTCCATTTTCATTTCCAATCTACATACACCCTAGCTATTATCCCAACTTACCATCCTTTCTCCTTCAAAACCATTTCACTATCCTTTTGGTCATGATTTTCCACTCCTTGTGCATCACCTTTTTTGGACACATCTGGTCTAGAGGTTTCTGGACCTTTATCCCAAAGGTTTTATCTTTTCCATCAATATTTCAACTTTTAACCCTCACCTAGGTTTGTATGCATCCTTTTACTATTTCCAATACATTAGTTTTATTTAAATTACTTATAGGAGGGTTGATCAAGGTAGCATCCCCTTCAAAACTTTGTTTTTCACTTGTGATTTTGTGTAGATTCAAAAGAAGTACTTACTACTAAGATAAAAAGGATTACAAGACTTACCAAACCTTCCATGACAGTTTCAATTATTCCTACCATTATGTCCAAGGCCATGCAAACTATGGTAAATTACTAAGTTAGAGTTAGTTCCCCTTGACTAGTAGAGCTAACTTTGTGGATTTTTGTTGAAAGTATGAAGGTGTTGACATTGATGTCAATGGGAATTATAACTAACCGGTGTTTTCATTGATTTCAACTATTTGTTAAGAAAGTTGTTGTATGATGAAGATGTCGCGAATATTGAGAAAATTGAGAAAAAAAGGAAAATAGGTTGTCAAGCAGGTTATGCATGTGTAGTTGACATATTAAGTGTTGTGAATACATGGAGCTATCTTTTTTTTGTATTTTTTGAAGATGAGATGGAATGAATTAGTGATTTGAGATGATGTCTCTGGAATTTTGTTTCCAAGTGCTTTTGATAAAATTTGATAAACAAAGAAAACAATGTTGTGCAAGTGTTCAGTATGTGCTCCGGTATTGTGCTCTGTGTTTCTTTTGTGTTGAGGCTATGCCTGTATGGATCTGATATGTAGTTCATGGTTGTTAGAGGTTGCTATATTTATAATTTGGGTTTCTAGTTCATTGAACGGAGTGAGAGATCTTCACCAGTGTGTGAACCATTTTTTTAGTGACATTTTTTGTGGCCTAGGAGAAATGTATTTGCTCTACATTTCTTCATTGTTTGGATTTAGGTTGTACAGATTTGGGAAGTTTCTTATAATGTTTGTATCTTTCAGATTTCAAGCTTTTCCTTGATTTGGTGCAGTACTTAGTGAGTTTCATATATCAGTGTGTGAATAAGGTTTACCAGTTGTTCTAAGATGAATTATTTGTATGATACAAGCTTGGATGAAGCATTTGATAAATATTAAGTAGTTTGTGGATTATTCTAGATCATGTTCAAGTGAATTTTTTTGTCTGGAAGTTTTGGATTGATTTAAGGAAGTGTGTACTTAATGTTTATGGTGTTTAACATAGGTATTGGATGACTTTGTGTTAGCACTATATGTAAAATTTATGCAAGTGTTTTGAGATGTGTTGGGATCTATTTGGGTCCTAATTAAGGATTTATGTAGGTTTTCTTCATTCCTATCCACCACAGGAATGTTTGGGTGTCGACCTAATTTGAATTTGTAAGTGTAACAGATAGTTATTGACCTTGGAGAAGGTTTTTGAGATTGAGGTTGATATAAATAAGAGTGGAGTTGATGTGAGATACAAGAGAGAAGCAAGATATATGTGAGATCAATGTGAGTGATGTGTGCACGATGTGAATTTGAGTAGAGTAGTGTGAATTTCAAGTGTTTGGATTCCTGAAGACAGTGAGCTTAAGGTGTCAAAAATCATTCAAGCAAGGCTTGAGATTGTTGGAGCATTCTGGTGGATTCCTTGCTGCATTGAGAAAGTGTTCTCTATGTAACATTTCTCTTCTATCTTCTTGTATTTCTTTCTATGGTAGTGAGCCTTGGTTGTGAGCCTTTCTGGACAGTGTGTCCTATTTTGGTAGTGAGCCCTTGTACCAATTTTGAAATTATGTATATTGTGAGCTAACCATCATCATGATTTTCCCCTCATTGGTTTTTCCATGTAAATCTAGTGTTCTCTTGTGTGTGGTTTTGTTATTTCAATTTATGTTATCTACATTTCATCTTTAATCACTTTAATAGAATAAGGGTTTAATGAATGCATGTGGATCTAATTACTATTGAAGGTTTTGAAGTTTTAATTTGCTACATTCGAATTCACCCCTCCCCTCTCAGTTTTCTTATTCATTCAACAATTGGTATCAGAGCAAGGTTCCTTGGAGAAGAGCTTAACTACTTAAGGCAGATTTAAGATGGTGAAGCAAATTGATTACCCTAGATTTGATGGAACAAATTATGTATTCTACAAGAAAAATATGGAAGGATATCTCGCATGTTAGGGATATGAGATTGAAAAGGATTATAATACTTCATACACTCCACCTACAAATGGTCTGAGCACAAGTGATGAGATCAAGGCACATGAGGTAAATGCTAAGGAAAAAATTATTATTACAAATAGTCTTTCAAATTCTAAATTGGTTAAAGTTATGAATCTTAAGACTACTAAACAAGTTCAGGATAAGCTTGAAAGTATTTATGAAGGAGATGAAAAGTTAAAGCAAGCAAAGTTGCAAAATATAAAGGCACAATTTGAGACTGTGAATGTCTGAAGATGAAACAATTACAACCTACATACAGAGGGTTGATCGACTGGTAAGTGTTATGAGAGGTCTTGGTGTGCAAGTTAAAGAGCCTAGGGTGGTAAAGAAGTTCTTGGAACTCTTCCTGATTCTTATAGTGAAAAGGTATCTGCTATTGAGGAAGTTACAAATTTTAATACTTATTCTAGAGATTAGTTGATTGGTACACTAGCTTCTTTTGAGATGAGAAAGCTTGGATTAAAGAATAGTACAAAAGTGGAGATTGATTTTAAGGTTGGAAAAACAAAAAGGATTGAAGATTCAAATGGAGATGATCTTGATGATGTGGAACCTAACTTTGTGGTGAAGAATGGCATCGATAAATACAAAGGTAAACTACCTTTCAAATGTTTTAGCTATGGTGATATAGATCATTATGCTTCTAGATGTCTAAAAAGAGATGCAAACAATAAGAATAAGGAGAACAAAGGATTTAAGATGATTAAAAGAGTTTAGTATGTTAGAAAAGATGCTTGCATTTCTAATGATGAATCTGATTATGGAGATTTTGATGATAATGAATTTTTTTTCTTGGTTATAAAACAAGAATCTAGTTTTGCTAAATCTGAAATTTGTGTGAAGGAAAGTGATCTGAAAAAGAAGGATAAGGTTTAAGGTACTTTGGTATCTGCTTTTCATGTTAAAGAGGATAAGAATTATTGGGTTGTTGATATTTTTTGTTCTAATCACATGACTGGAGACAAGAGTAAGTTTGTTAAACTTGAAAAAAATGATGGAGGACTAATTAAATTTGGAGATGATTCAGGAGATAATATTTTTGGAATAGGTTCAATCAATTTTGAGTGCAAGCATAATACTGACAATGTTTATTATGTTAAGGGATTAAGGAATAATATTTTGAGTGTTGGACAAATGTGTGGTAGAAGATATAATATTTTGTTTAAGGATGAAACTTGTGAGATCAGAAAAGGGTCCAGAGTTGTGATTGTTGCTAGTAAGAGAATAGATGGAAACATTTATCAACTTAAGGGTGTTAATGGACATTTCTTTATGTCTCAAATTAGTGACAGTTACTTATGGTACTGGAGGATGTGTCACATGAATTTTGATAATTTGGCAAGAATCAGTTCAGTTCATTCAGTAAGAGATCTACCCATAATTACAAAGCCTATCAATGTTGTTTGTGAGAGCTATCAATTTGGAAAACAAACAAGGAGTAGTTTCAAAGGAAAGGAACAATCTGCTACCAGAATACTGGAATTAGTACACATGGATCTTTGTGGTCCTACAAGGGTAAGAAGTCTTCAAGGTGATAGGTATTTTCTATTTTGATTAATGATTACTCTAGAATTAAATGGGTTACTTTTCTTAGAGAAAAATCTAATGCATTAGACAAATTCAAGGCATTTAAAGTTATGGTTGAGAATGAAATGAATGTGAAGATAAAATGTTTGAGATCTAACAGTGGTGATGAATTCACCTCCAATGAGTTTAACATGTTTTGTGAAGTTCATGGCATAAAGATTTGTTAGAGTTATCATGCATTAGCTAATAATTAATTAATCTTTAATTGATTATTAGTCTAATTTATTCTCACACACTTTAGCTAAACTTAGGAATGCTTTATTAGTTGAGTTAATATTAGATCATTATGTCAAATCCCATGTGATGTTGACGCATTTCATGATCTGATCCCTCTCCTTTAGGGATTTTCTCTTATAAGCATTCAAACCTCTTTGTAATTATTCTCGGATATTATTCACCACAAATATCACGGCTTTCATATCTTCTTGAAAGCTTCTTCTGTAACTTTTTCTCGTTGATGAATATAGAAATTCTTGTTTCCAGATCTCTTACATGGAAGGTGTCTTTGTTTGTTGTTTGAACCTATGGCTCATGGTTTTGTGCTTGTTTCACAATTCTAACATGGTATCAAAGCATTGATTCAGCAAATCTCTTCTCGATTTATGAGGTTTTTTCTTCAACAAGGGTTGCAAGCTTCAAATCTGAATCCCCTTTGCTCTTTTTTCAAATTTTGGAGGTGGCTGTTTTTTGAAGCATTTTTGTGTAAAAAGGACCTCGCCATTAGATCCAGAGCTGTCGAGAAAGTCAAATTTGGCTTTTGATTCACTTGATTTTGACTCTAGACGCCAAATCTACAAGGTTTTGAAGCAGTTGCTTTGTCTCCAGATCTAGAGGGTAGCTATATTTTTGATGCATTTTGATCCAAAATGGATATCACTATCGCGCTCAGAAGACCCAAAAACCCTAAGATCACCTGTCAAATCATCAAAATCTGAACAGTTGACATCTGAGGCAAAAAAGAATTGCCAGGGAAGTTGTATGGCCTCCCTAGCATGTAGTTCAAGAGTTTTTGGAAAATTTGGAGGAGTTTACATTTTCCCTACTCAACCCCTCTCTATTGGGCTTTTCAATTTTGCACCTCAACTTTCAAAGGCCATATCTCAGCCATACATTGGTCTTTTTTAGTGTTTTTTTTTTTGAAATGGAGTGGAATTTCACACTCTTCATAATGGTGTAGGTATTTTCTAATTTTGACTTCTGGTTTTTTCAAGAATTCTATTTTCTCAATGCTATAGCTGTTTAGTTCTCATTTTGGAGACTTTGATAGGCCATATCTTTTGCATCTGGACACATTTTTGGGTGCCATTTTTTTTAAAGTGCATTTTTTTTGTGTAATTTGTCATGGTGCTACCAATTTCCTCTTTTTTTGTAAGAGAATTGTATTTTCAGCTTGTTGTCCTTTTTGGACCTTATGGGCTCACATTGCATGTATTTATGATTTTGTAAATGCACTAAGATAACATGCCTCTGTATTACACCTGTATTATGGGATCTTGCACATCACTTTGTGCCTTGTACTCGCACTATGATATAAAGTGTCATGGGGGTTGATGTTTTCCTTCATAACCTTTCTCAAGCATATGTGACTTTTGTTTTCACATCATTTCTATCAACTTGTACTTTCATGATTCCACCTTTAGATGTTCTCGGTTCCTCTTCATGCACTACTTTCAGGCATTCAGTTTCAGTGTACCTATCATACCTCTCCCTTGTCAGCATTATGGGGGGGTTTCTGCTACTAGTGCTAATGCTTCCTTGGTTTCACATTGGAGTGAGCTATGTATACAGTATTTGTTCCTATTTACTAGGTGGATGCAGCGGCTGGTTACCCATGCATTTTGGTGAGATGGAGCACTTACCATATGGACACTCTTGCATTCCTATTTCTAGAGGTGACCTTCCATTTTTCACTTGATCAATTTTCCAGACTATTGGTACTTGTGCCATCTATATCTTTGAGTTCTTGATGTTTTCCTTGGTTTTCCATTGGATTCAAGTAGCGTCATTAGGGGTACTCATATAGATTCTTGTCTTCTTGATCCTGATCATCATATGTTTCAGTGGAGGTTCTTCTTTCAACATTTTAGTAGTCATTCTTCGACAATGTTTGCAACTTCTTCATGCTTCAGTGGTGTTCTCTTTGTTCCTATCTTTTGGGACAACCTTGTCTTATTTGGAGGCTTCTTCAATCCTTCACTTGGATTTCATCTCTTTTTGGAGTAGATTTTTTCCAATGTGGTTTTCTCTATTTCTCCACATTATAGAGATCTTTTGTTTGTACCTGGTTACCTTACTTGGCCTTGTTTGCTGGGACCTATCTCACATTCTTTTTAGGGTTTTTAGCTACTCCCTAAGTTCATCTTAAGGGGGGTTGTTAGAGTTATCATGCATAAGCTAATAATTAATTAATCTTTAATCGATTATTAGTCTAATTTATTCTCACACACTTTAGCTAAACTTAGGAATGCTTTATTAGTTGAGTTAATATTAGATCATCATGTCACATCCCATGTGATGTTGACACATGTCATGATCTAATCCCTCTCATTTAGGGATTTTCTCTTATTATAAGTATTCAAACCTCTTTGTAATTATTCTCGGATATTATTCATGGGAAATATCACAACTTTCATATCTTCTTGAAAGCTTTTTCTGTAACATTTTCTTGTTGATGAATATAGCAATTCTTGTTTGCAGATCTCTTGTGTGGAAGGTGTCTTTGTTTGTTGTTTAATCCTATGGCTCGTGGTTTTGTGCTTGTTTCACAATTCTAACAAGAGTCACTTGCCTGCCCCTAGAACTCTTCAACAAAATGGAGTTGTTGAAAGGAAAAATCAAACTATTCAAGAAGTTGTTAGGACTATGATGAAACAGGAAAATATACTAGAAGTCTACTAGAGATAATCTATTCATATTTTTGTTTGCATACTTAACAGAGTTCAAGCTAAAGCTAACAGTAGTAAGACTCCCTATGAGCTATGGTATGGAAGGATTCCTACTATGAAGTACTTTAGAGTATCTGGAAGAAAATTTTATATCAAAAGAGATGAAGAAAACTTAGGAAAGTTTGATGCAAGGTCTAATGAAGGTATCTTCCTTGGAAATTCTACTAAAAGCAAAGCTTACAGGCTCAATGCAGGATCATAGGGGTCCAAACTAGGCCCTTAAGTGGCAATGAAAATTCAGAAAATAAGAGTTAGGCAACTTGACATAAAAATTTGAATAAGTCATTACTATAATTTGGAAAACATGTAAGAACAAAAATTGTATAAAATTAAATGTATTTTCTAAGATACTAGTCCTTTTTTGGAAAAAAGTAAATCTATTTGACCTGAAATTTTGAAATTTCAATGTAGTAGTACTAAATTTTTAGGAAAAAATAAAAAGTAGGTGTATGTCTGAGCAACCTAAGTACAAGAATTTTTATTTATTTTAAACTTTCAATATAAGTAGAGTACACATGCCCAGATGTGTTTTATTTTTTTGTAATTTTTTTGCAAGTAAATAATTAGTTATAATTTTTTTATTAGAACTTTTTTAAAATATTAAAACTTGCTTGTCTAACCACCATAAGGGTGATCCCACAAAGCTGGTTTACAATTTCTAGGAGGATCTAATTTTTGTTGAAATCACATATTTTTAGAAAATATAATGATTTAAGCCTTAAAAGGTTCCATTTAAAGACTTCCAATTGAAGAGGGTTTGATCAAACTACCTTAAATCAAACCCCCTTGGATAGAACCCTGCTACTTGTAAACCATACCTATAACGTTCGGAGTCTCCTTTACACCTATCAAAATGTTGATAAAAAACCACTTTTGATTTACCTTTTGGGGGATCAAATGAATTCATTTAAAATTTATTTTTTGTAAGTATGTATTCCTTATTATAAGCTTCCCAAAAAGTATAATTTTAAATAAATTTTATTTTATTATTATATTTATTTTTTATGTCTTGTGAATGTAGGTTTTTCATCGAAAATCAAGCTCTCTGTTCCACACATGTGGAAAAATAGTAGATTATCAAAAAAAAAA
Source organism: Sequoia sempervirens (assembly GCA_007258455.2). NCBI lineage: Eukaryota > Viridiplantae > Streptophyta > Pinopsida > Cupressales > Cupressaceae > Sequoia > Sequoia sempervirens. Next base: position 293,888,205 of record VDFB02075321.1, read on the forward strand.
TTAAAAATATTGGTGCACCATATATTGAAGTCCTTGATTCAACAGAGAATTTCTTTTTGAATTTTGATACATACAAAAAAAGTTGTCTGTTATACAGTCGCGCTATGTTTGAATTATAATTTGTTTGAATTCAAAACTTGATTAAAAAAATAATAATTCAATAAAAAACTATCTAACTGAGTGGAAGCACTAGATATCAGAGTTACGAATTTAAATTCGAAAGAACTAGAATTTTATCCTTCATGGAAAAAAAAGTTATGCATTATACGGTGAGTGTCACTTTTTAAAAATGTTGTTTTCTGAAAAAAATAGTTTTCGAGGGAGATGGAAAAAGAAGTGCAATCTGATTCCAAAATTTTTGAAAAAAATATATTTATAATTTATAGAAAAAAATTCATGAAACTCTAGTTTGCATCATCTTCAAATTCCTCACGGTTTAGCTACTATAGGTTCCCGAAAGTGAATATTTAGTTAAAAAAAATTATTTCAGTGTCTAGTTTAGGTTCTCATTTTTTCTTTTTCTTTTTCATCCTATAGTATGAGAAGCATTGAATGTGTTGTATTTGTTGGATTCAAAAAATATGAAATCGTTTAATAATTATAGATATCTTTCAATCAGCCTATCAATAAGGACTTTAGTTAGAATGTATGTCTAGAAAATCAATAATAATTATCTATTTAATTCTAAATAAGGTTCAATAACTTATATTGGTGGAAAGCTAAAAAAATTTTGAATAAACCATTTCCATTTCATTAAATTTAGATAAAAATAAGGTTGGTAGCCACTTTTGTGTCATATCGCCACTTTTTGGACCCCCATGATCCTGCACTCACCCTACAAATGTTACAACAAAAGGATGAGAAATATTGTTGAAAGTGCAAATGTGAAAGTTGATGAAAACTTGCAGAATTCAATTGCACTAGATGGATATGTGTCAAATGAACCTGATTGCAAAGTAGAAGAAGAAAAAGTTGATAAAAAAGAAGTGTAGAATGAAGAGAAAGAAGATCTAGAGAAGATCCATAAGACTCCTAAGTATGTGCAAAAGAATCATTCTAAAGAACAAGTCATTGAAGAAAAAAGGAAAGGTGTATGACAAGAAGAAAAGTTGTTGAGGTTGAGGTAAATTTGTGTTTACTTTCTAAAGTTGAACCTAAAATTGTGGGTGAATCATGTATATATGAACATTGGACGAAGGTAATGGAAGAAGGAACTTATGCAGATGCAGAAAATGAAACTTGGGAATTGGCTCCTAGATTGAAAAACAAGAACATAATTGGAACTAAGTGGGTATTCAGAAATAAGTTGAATGAGAATGGAGAAGTGGTAATCTAAATAAGGCAAGACTTCTGTGTAGGGATTACTCACAAGTGGAAGGAATAGACTTAGAGAAGACATTTGCTCCTGTGTCTAGGATGGAAGCTATCAAAATGTTTTTGGCATTTGCATCACATAAAGAAGTTTTAAAGTTTATCATATGGATGTGAAGTCTGCTTTTCTGAATACAGAATTGGAATAAGTGGATTACATGGAACAACTAGAAGGATTTAAGTTGTCAAAGCAACTGGATATGGTGTGTAGATTGAAGAAATCAGTATATGGATTGAAGCAAGCTCCCAAAGCCTGGTATGCAAGTTGGATAGATATTTGATATAGCAAGGATTCAGTAAAGGCACCACAGATAGTAATCTTTACTTCAAATTTGAGGCAGACAAGATCTTGATAGTAGTTGTGTATGTGGATGGCATTATCTTTGGTGGAAATGAAGCTATGTGTAAGAAATTTGCTGAAGAGATGTAAAAAGAGTTTGCAATGCTTGGGGAGATTAATTTCTTCCTTGGGATACAAATTAATCAAGCAGATAAAGTGATTTTTATTTCACAGTATAAGTATGTCAAAGATATGTTGAAGTTTGGAATGGATGACTCCAAATCAATATGCACTCCTATGGTGACTGATTGTAAATTGAGTGAGGATGATGATTCACCTAGGGTTGATCAGGGAAAATATAGATCTATGATTGGTGGACTACTATATCTAACTGCTACTAGACCGAATATTGTGCATGAAGTTTGTCTTTTGGCTAGATTTCAAGAAGAGCCTAAAGAAACACATGTTGCAGTTGTGAAGAGGATATTCATATATTTAAGAGGTACTCTAGATTATGGCTTATGGTATCCTAAGGATATTGATTTCACATTAAGTGCTTATACAGATGCAGATTGGGTTTGTTGTGCAACTGATGATAGAAAAAGTACAAATGGTGGTGCATTCTTTCTTGGATGTAGATTGGTGTTATGGTTGAATAAGAAGCAAGATTCAGTTTCCTTATCAACTATAGAGGCTGAGTATATTGCAACAACATTGTTTTGTACACAAGTTTTGTGGATGAGACAAACATTGAAGGATATCAGAGTAGTGTATGATGATCATATTTCTATCTTTTGTGATAATGCAAGTGCAATTAACATTTCAAAGAATCTTGTGATGCATTCAAGGACAGAGCATATATCAATTAGGTATCACTTTTTGAGAGAGAAGGTTATGGAGAATGAGGTGAAGCTTGAGTATGTACCTACAAAGGATTAGATTGCTAACATGTTTACCGAGGCTCTATCTAAGGATACTTTTGAGTATCTTCGAGAGATGTTGGGGGTTATTACCACTCCTTGTTTGAACTATATGAATATAAAGGTGCATCAGTCTAGTGGATCTATGGATCTATCTCTTTTCTAGACTGATGTTGGTGGCTACCTCTCAAGGGGAGTAGGTAGTGACATGTGTTGTCATTATGTAGTTGAGTTGATTAGGTGTACTCCTAAGGGGGAGTATTCAGAGTAGATATTTTGGTTCAGTGCCAAAGGGGGAGAATAATGCAAAACATTTTGTCCTTTGCCATTGATGTCAAAGGGGGAAAAAAGTATCATGTGAAAAATTGTAAGGTATTTAAGGCAAGAAAGATGTATATGTTTTCAAATCATTCAAGGGGAGAAAAGAAAGTGTGTTCAAAGTTGTTTTGTTGTCTTTGATGGTTTTTCACATCTTGTGTTGCCATCAATAAAAAGGGGGATATTGTTGCAAGTATGAAGGTGTTTTCATTCAACAGGAATTCTAACTGGATGATGTTGTCATTGATGTCAACTATGTTTTAAAGAAGTTTTTGTATGATGAAGATGTCAAGGATATTGAGAAAATTAAGAAAAAGAGGAAAACGGGTTGTTGCAGGTTGTGCATGTGTAGTTGAGATATTGAGGAAGTGTTGTGAATAAATGGAACTATCTTTTTTATTGTAGTGTTTGAAGATGAGATGGAATGAAGTAATAGCTGAGATGATGTCTTTGGAATTTGGTTTCCAAGTGCTTTTGAGAAAAAATGATAAACAGAGAAAATAGTGTTGTGCAAGTGTTCAATGTGTGCTCTGGTATTGTGCTTTGTGTTTCTTCTTTTTTGAGGCTATTCCTATGTAGATCTAAAATGTTGTTCATTGTTTTCAAAGGTTGCTATATTTAAAATTTTGGTTTTTGAATCGTTGTATAGAATGAGATATTTTCACTAGTGTGTGAACCATTTTTTCAATGATGTTTTTATGTGGCCTGAGAGAAATGTATTTGCTTCGCATTTCTCCATTGTTTGGCTTTAGGTTGTTCAGATTTTGGAAGTTTCTTAAAAAATTTCTCTCTTTCAGATTTCAAGGTTTTACTTGATTTGTTGCAATATTGAGTGAGTTTCATATACCAGTGTGTGAATAAGGTTTACCAGTTATTCTGAGATGAATTATTTGTATGATGTGAGCTTGGATGAATTGTTTGATGAATCTTAATTAGTTCATAGATTATTCTAGATCATGTTCAAGTGAATTTTTTTGTCCAAAAGTTTCAAATTAATTTAAGGGAGCATGTTCTTAATGTTTATGGTGTTTAACATGGGTATTGGTTGACCTTGTGTTAGCACTACATGTGAAGTTTATGGAAGCATGTTGAGATGTGTTGAAATCTATTTGGGTCCTAATTAAGGATTTATGTTATAGGTCTCGTTCATTCCTATCCATTGCAGGAATGTTTGGGTGTCATCCTAATTTGAATTTGTAAATGTAACGGATAGTTTCCAACCTTAGAGAAGGCTTTTTGAGATTGAGGTTGATATAAATAAGAGTGGAGTTGATGTGAGATACACGAGAGAAGCAAGATAGATGTGATATTGATGCAAGTGATGTGTGTAATGTGAATTTGAGCAGAGCAGTGCGAATTTCAAGTGTTTAGATTCCTGAAGGCAGTGAGTTGAAGGTGTCTAAAATAATTCAAGGTTGCGAGATTGTTGGAGAATTGTGGTGGATTCCTTGCTACATTGAGAAAGTGTTCTTTGTGTAACATTTCTCTTCTATCCTTTTGTATTTCTTTATGTGCCAGTGAGCCCTAGCTGGGACCCTTTTTGGATAGTGTGTCATGTTCTAGTAGTGAACCCTTATACTAGTTTTGCAATTACTTATATTGTGAGCTAATCCCCATCATATTTTTTACCTCATTGGGTTTTCCACGTAAATCTAGTGTTCTCTTGTGTGTGGTGTTGTTATTTCAGTTTTTGTTATATGCATTCCATGTTTAACCATTTTAATAGAATAAGGGTTTAATGAATGCATGTGGATCTGATTACTATTGAGGATTTTGAAGTTTTAATTTATTGTACAACTGATTCACCCCCACTCTTAATTGTCTTGTTCATTCAACTAGTTTACCTTCAAATTTTCATGGAAACTTCCCTCAACATTTCTCAACTCAAATCAATTTTCAATTTTATTTTTCTATAAGTGTAGATGTTCCAATTTCTCTATTCTATATTCACTTTCACTTGTAGTATTATTTTTGTACAATAACCACTTTTTTTAATCTTTTTATTTATCTCTATTGTCTACAAGACCAAGTGACAAGCCTTTTTAGACTCCGTGGCACTTCACTAGGACCATGTGTTTCAATTTAAATATTTTTACCACTATGCTAACTTTTTCTTGGGGCATATGTGTCCCATATACAATTAGTAGGATATTTATGCCCACTAGCACAACTAGCCCCGTCCATAAGACAACCTTAAAACTTTCCAAGGACCTCTTTGTAGTATATCTAAATATTTTCATGTCATCATTTTCCAATGTATAGGTGTATAAGAATTGCATTTCCTATTTTTCCTTATCATTTCCTAATTTTATTTCTAGATTGTGTCTTTAGTCAAGCCAACTCTTTCAAGTTAGTTATTTTATGTTAGGTTAGGAATGATTACTTTGTAACCTAAATTATAATTTAATCTATAATTGATAAACATATTTAAATAAAGAAAACACCTAGTTTCTTAAAAAATTTCATCTCTTGATGCTAAATAATAAGTTAACCTATTTGAGGGTTTGATTTATATTATCTTAGAGACAAATGTGTGAAACTAAATCATCTTATATTTTCAATTCTAAGAGATCTTTTGTTGTGTAAATTGATGATGTCTAATGTGATATATAAATGACCTAGGGGTGACTATCTTCAAAAGGACCCTTTGAAATGCCCAATACCTTTTAAGACCCCCTTAAGAATATTAATTTCTATACAGATTAGTTAATTCTAGGACACCCTAAGAATAGAAACTCATGTTTAAATTAGTGAATTCTAGAAGGGCCACTTTAATAACATAAATGTGTGTCAAAAATAAGGTAAAACATGAGTTAAATGTGTTAGGATGTGCACTTTTTTCTCTACACTATTTTAGGACCACATTTTGTTCTCAATTATTAACTTTAAGTTCTTAATTATTAACACTTTCTCATTATGAAAGTTCAGAATCACCTTGATACTTTTGATCCTGAAAAATAAAAATTGGGTGACCTTATGTTTAATATCCAAAACCTAAGGACAATGGGCCATCATTTCTAGGATTTTGTTAAGATGCAAATCAACAAGGTGCATAGATTGACTTTCAACCTCCATGATGAGTCAATTAGACCTAGATATAATCCTTTTAAGTCTTAGGAATGAATTGAAAATGGTTTAGAGTGATTTCCCTAATTAGACTATATGACCTAATATGATAAATGTAATATCTAGAAAGTAAAAAAAACCGAAACAATGATTTGCAAGTGGATCTAGAAAGGGCAAACTAATGTGTACATATCACCAAAAGTTGGATTCAACATGTGCAGAGGGACTGGGTCGCCCTTGGGTGAATGGATCTTTGTGAAAATCTCTAAAACTTCAAAGTTTGGTCCCATAACCCTTTATCTACTCTTTGTTCATGTACCTTCAAATCTTCATTTTTGGATCTTAACATGTAACAAATCTACAAATGAAATTGTTTGGGTGGCTACATGGGGGTCTGCCTCAGTTAAACCCCTATTTTCGTAGCTAAACCTCAACCAAAAAGCCAAAGATCTGATAGAAAACAGTATGTGAGCCCTAACCTTATGTGTGTCTAAGGTTGTTATGAGCTAAAATGCAAAGAAACCCTACTCAAGTGCATCAAAGCGTGATTCATAAATGACAATGATAAGATTCAATTAGGGAGAAGTCAAAACACCCTAAGTAAATCTGAAAATGCAATGATGTACATTGCTTTAGGCTATGAGTAGAGTGAATTTTTTGAAGATGATGTGCATTTCTCTTCCATAAACTTCAGCTTTCATCATATGATAAAGCTTGATCAAATCTGTAAATGGACTTGAAGAATTGCAATCTCAAGTGGTGTTACTCCAAGACTCTGAATTTTTGCTTGATTGAATGTTATCTCTTGTGTTCTAGTTTTAAAATGATGAAAACACTAGGTATTTATAGTCATTTCTCTAATTTCCCAAAAATTAGATCCCGAAAGCCAACAACAATCTATTAAAATTTGGGTCCTAGCTAAGAAGGGGGGCCCAATCACCCATGGGAAAATGGGTCCTGGCCCAAATTTATAGGACACACTTGATCGAGGAAAATTTAATGATTGATTACATTTGTTCAATGCTTGTTTCAATGTCAGAAAATGATAAAAATAGGCCTTGAAATGGGGTAAGTGCACCAAGATGGTTCCCAAAAAAGGGGCTTAAGTGGCCACTTTTTTTCTGAAATCAGGAAATACTGACCTTGGACGTGAAATTGAGGATAGCTACACTCAAAATTTTTTGATGGAACAAAAACAAGGACCGCAGTGCTCCGAGTCTACTTTCTAAACTACTAATTTATTTTGAAAATGGTTGAGATTAAGGGGTTCAAAAGAGGGACACACAAAAATTGTTGTTGTTTCTGTCAGAAAAACATAACATAGCAACTCTTGTGTGACCCGAGCACGGTGGACTTTTTTTAGTATTTTTAAAATCGCTCCAGTCAGAAGTTAGATAACAGTATGTAGTAAGGACTGGATATTTTCTAATAATTTTTTAATGAATATTTGATTTTTTATTAATTTTCTAAGTGGGCACTTCCCAAAAAGCAGAATTTTGGCCGTGCTCCCCT
>VDFB02075321.1:293895771-293961911 GCA_007258455.2 Sequoia sempervirens
GTTGCACTTGACCATTATTAAGATGTAAGCCAAGAAAATCAATTTCACTTTGACCAATTACCATCTTTTTAGCTGTTAAACAAATCCCATGTTGTTTAATGATATTATCCTTCCATTTAACTATCCCATACCATTCAGTTCTGATTTAATCGGAAGAGCTGCAAATAAGAAAGTGTTTTCAAAGTTTGATTGCAAATCTGGGTTTTGGCAAAAAAAGGTAAAGGAATCTGACAGGTATAAGACAACATTTTCAGTTCCTCAAGGATTATATGAATGGAATGTAATGCCATTTGGTTTATGTACAGCTCTTGCATATTTCCAAAGACGCATGGACCAGGCACTTAGACATTTGAAAGATTTATGTGCTGTTTACATTGATGATATTCTTATTTTTTCAGATTCAATTACTGACCATTTGCAACACCTAGAAGATCAGGTCGTTCTTTCCAGAATTCTAGAGGAATAGCATTAGTTTTTGCCAATGATCTTGAAGAACCTGTATCCACAAATGCATCAAGAGGAATTTTCTTATATCCAGGGAAACAAAAGTTTATCCAGATATACTTCTTTTTGGGTTTATACCTACCATGTTTGCTTCTCCTGAATGTGTATTCACCTTCATGGTACTTGCTACGAGAGCACCTTTTACATTTCCATTTCCTTCCACATCTTGTCCTTTTAAACTGCTTTAGCTGCTGGAAATCTTTAAGCTGATTAATAGGAGGAAGATCACAAAATTCTTTGAGATTACATGTATAATTATATTCCTCCTTGTTGAGTTGTAGAGCACCCAACAGACATTGCTTTTCCAGCTTATATCTAATCAATCTTTTAATTGTAGGAAAACTAACATCATCAAGCTGCTTATGTTCTTTTCTGAGAATATAATCTTGAGCCCATGCTCCTAAACCATAAGGAAGGGAATTCAAATAATATTGCTTTGTGGTTAGGTCATGCATCTTATTAGCTGCAACCATATATGATTCAAACATACAATTATACTCATCAAATTTTGCTAGATTCTTGAGCTTCATAGATTGCAGAATCTTGTTGGCTTCAAGAGCTTGATTAGAAATGTCATCACAGAAAAGATCTGTTAATAACCATTTGAATTCATCAAAACCAGCTTGCAAGATATCATCTTTTCCTAAATTCTTTGGATCCACTAGAATTGGATCTATAGGCTGAGCATGAATGTTTTTGGGCATTGGACCCTAATCTGGCAGATTATTCCACTAGTTTCTTAACTTGCCAGACATTAATCTGACTGCATAAAGAACCTTAGTAGGTTCTGTCCATGAGCCACTTCTTTCAAAGAGATTTTCTAATGTATCAGTCCATGTACAAATGGCTTCATATGGATTAACCATTTTATCAATATTCAAGATATAACCGCTAGATGCATAAGGTCGCATCTGTTCAGGCTTGAGGTTTTCTGTAACTGGTTCTTGCATTTCAATATCCATGGTTAATTTTTTCAATGATTACCATGGTTCTTTCTCTTCAATTTGCTTGTAAGCAGAAAAATCTAAATCAATTTCCTCATATTTACTATTTACAGAGGAATCATCATCACTAATACTATCAGAAATAGTTAAAGTATTTACATCTGAAGACTCATTTTCAGACTCTTTATTAGCATAACCAGGTTCATCCATATACACTGGTTCTTCTTGTTCTTGTTCTACTCCTAATTCTGCAAGCCAATCTTTGACTGGTTCTTCTTTACTAGCTAGAGTATGTTCTTTAACTTTTGGCATGGGAACATGCAGAGTTAGCTTATTAGAAGGTCTTCTAGAGGTTGAGGCTTTATCTTCCTCACTGTGAAGAGGTTTTCTTCGTTGAAACAAGACCTTTTTGGTTTTGGGGGGTTCTATTGTTTTACCTTTTTTCTCTCTGTCTTCTTCTTCAGAACTATCCTTACCTGCTTGAGTGACTCTGATTTTCTTTGTAATTCACCAAACTTTTTCAAGTTTCTTAGCCAAAGAGTCTAAAAGATTCTTGTTCTCAATATCAACAACTTTTCTGGAAGTCTCATTGGTTTGCTGATCAGCATAAATATGAGTAAGGTAGTTATCTTGATGTTGTTGAGTAGAAATAACAGTTTTGACACTGTTATGGACTTGAGTAACATCATAGTTGACACTGGTAATGTCATTAGACAGAGTTCCATAGTAGTGCACAACATTCTTTAAAACAGAAAAATGCTTTTGTTGGTCTTCAGATACTATATCTAACTTATTTATAGACTCTAAAGTCAGGTCAGCAGAAAATCTAACATCGACAGCCATGTCATCAATATTGTCTTGGGCAGAGATCATCCACTGAGCTATCTAGTTTCGTTGGGCTTCAGAATTCTTTTGCTTTTTCCCCAACTCAGTATGAAGCCTAGCTTCATATTTTCCCCATATTTTCTTATCAGGATTAATAACTATAAAAGTCTCAGGGGTAGGCTATCTGCCTGGTTCATAGCTAATAATCTCCTATTCCTGGTTATTAAATTCCATCTTATACTTATTTTTCTTCTCAGATCCGGCCCTGGGGAGTTTAGATTTGGGCATTTTTTCTTTCATCATGCAATTCTTTTCTCCCATTTTTGTAAGTTTAATACCTTTTCCTTTCTGATCGTGTTGTTGCTCATTTTTAGGAGTCTGAACAAGCTTCTGGCTAACTTGTCAAGCCAACCTATCCATTAGTTTAGGATTACTACTCAGATCAGAGAGTGTTGCTAAGGATGCACGAGAAGGATATGGATTAACAGATGGTTGTCTGTACAAGGGGAAATGGCTAGAACCAAGTGATTCTTCAGGATTATAATCAAGATATGGCTTATTAGATGTACGAGGAAAATTTCTAGACATGGAATAAGACCACATAGAAGGACCTGGTCTATCACTGGAAGATGCTTCAGGCTAGGTAAAGATAGTCTCATCAGGAAGAGACTGAAGGTCAATGCTAGCAAGCCTTCGACTTTGGGTTCTTGGTATTTCAGAAAACATACCCCTTGAAGAGGTTGGAAGTTCCTGAAACTTGGGTTGCGTTTGATTGATCATTTTTTCAATCATAGGGAAACCTATGTCAAACCCAGTGGAATCAATATGGGGACGAAAATCATCAACATTTTTATTGGCTTCTGTATAACTTACCCCAGCAGGAAAATTGGAAGGAGGGAAGATAGTATTTAACAATCTATACACACATCTACCGCCTATAGTAGCATACACAAAATCTGGTTGAAGAATAACTCCTTTGACTTGTAAGAGGAGGCAGAAAGCAGACTGAACATATTTATCATCAAGATTGATGGTAAAGTTAGGTCTGACAGACATACGCGCATCACCACCTTTGGTAATATCAGAGGATTTGACAAGTCAACCTTTAAATTGTCCTATGACAGCTTGATCCCAAATTCTACATCGGGTGTCTATGAGAGTGGCAAAATATTCAGCACCTATGTCATAATTGAAATGAGGATGTAAAATAATATGAACTAAAGAAAAATGTGTATGCAACCTAAAATGGTCACCTAGACTTTGGGCCCCATTTATTTAATTTGTCAACATCAACTTTCTGAATCAATGATTGTCGCATTTTCAAATCAAATTTCTTAATCAATTCATAACTATTTCAAATGTTTCAATTTTCCTAAGGTTTGAATGCTTCATTAATTTTATTTAATCAAAAGAAATAAATCCCTTTTAATAAATAAAATAATGTTATTTAATTGAAGTTAATATTACTTAAATAAAATGATGCTATTTAATTAAATCTATTTTTAATTAAATAATTTTATTTTATTTTATTAATATTCATTTCTAAATTACATAATCTTATTTTATTTTATTAAAAGAGATATTATCATCTTAAATTAAATAAAATAAATGAAATATCCTCTCAAGAATATCCTGTGATGAAAAAAAGGGAAACAAATCAGTTAAAAGGGAAATAAACTAAAAAAGAATTCCAATCAAGATTTGTTTCTATTTTTCTATTTATCCCACATTGTTCTGAATTTGCCTTCAATTCTACTTTTGCCTATAAAATGAGCCCTCTCATTCTCATTTCAAAAAAAAAGAATCACGAATTTTTACATCAGACTTATGCTGCAAATTTGAATTTTATCATTTGAGATTACATTAGTTTGATTATATAAGCATCTTATTTTTAGAGCATATAGTTTAATATTGCATTTTAACTTAATCTTCATAGTAAATTAATTTGCAAAATAATTCATTTATGGCATTGCATGTAGATTAATTTTCATTTCAATAAATTAGTTTGGTTTATTGCATTTACATCCATTTAGATTAGTTTTCATTGTTGCATTGCAAGAACAGGATTCATGGAGATTAGCATTCTTGCTTCTCCTCTTTGAATCTCTCATTCCGAGATTGTATTTGCAGGGGTAACAGGGTTAATCTGAGAGTGCCACAATATCAATCCCTGCTCTTCTCGGATAGAGAGCTGTGAATTGATTTGCAAGGACTCATTATTGAGTACCCTTGCATGCAAGGATTCACAAGAAGTATAACATATTTTTGATTATACATTTTTAAGCCCGTTTTAATTTTATTTAATCAAAAAATAAATCCCTTTTAATAAATAAAATAATGTTATTTAATTGAAGTTAATATTGCTTAAATAATGATGCTATTTAATTAAATCTATTTTTAATTAAATAATTTTATTTTATTTTATTAATATTCATTTCTAGAATTACATAATCTTATTTTATTTTATTAAAGGGATTTATTCTTGATTAAATCAAAATTAATGCCATTCAAACCTTAGGAAATTGAAAGCATTTGAAATAGTTATGAATTGATTAAGAAATTTGATTTGAAAATCGACAATCATTGATTGAAAGTTGATGTTGACAAATTAAATAAATGGGGCCCAAAGTCTAGGTGACCATTTTAGGTTGCATACAAAATGCACATGGAAAAAACCCTTTCTCTCCATCTCTTAATATCTTCAGGAAGTAAAAATGGCAGATAAACAAGACATATGCCAAAACCAGAAACTTTAAGATTAATCTCAGATTGTCTCACAGAGTTCATCATTTTTTCCTTAATGCCTTTTTCAGGATATAAATTTGATATCTTAACATCTGGAAACTTAAAGTTGCCATGCTCATCTATTAACTTTTCTTTATCTTGGAAATAATTATGGATAACAGAGGAAAGAGAGCTGCTTGCATTCATGGAGCGCTGACTAGCCATAGTGAAGAAACATAACTTACTTGATTTCGCCTTGAATCTGTTCGCTGCTACGTTTTTTGACTTACTGCTCACCCTCAACACACCTATCCTTCGGCTTCAAAATGGGATTTACGGCCTTACTGCGGGTCCACAGCTACTGGCGATAGCTACTTTCGTTTAGAACCAATATCTTCAAATGACTGGCAGAACTTAATGAGGCAAGGCCTTTTCCAAGATCCAAACTATAACCAAGACAATAACTATGATAACACAGATGACTTTGACAAAGATTGTAAAACCAGATGAACAATAAATACTCAGATATGAATCATGAATTTGTGTTTCAACATCAGGCATAATGATAAACTTTAAGCTTAAACCAATGCTCTGATACCAATGTGAAGGCCACTCGATTAAAATGAAAAATGATAGATTCCAAAGCCTATAACAGAGAGGAAACATATACAAAAGAAAGCGAAAAGGGCACACTGTCATTCAAAACTCATTCCAGAATTCATTACATTACATTACATTTGTTACTTATCAGATTCTGATCATCCAGATTGCACGAAGCGCAGGAGAGAGCATAAGTCTGATTTTCAACCTAGCGACTCTTCCTAGAGACTAAAATCCAATCTCAGACCATCGATGCCAAGAATGAGGCGTCCTCAAAAATTTAAAGGAGAGGCTGAGCTTGTAACCTCATGGAAAATTATAATAAATTTGGAATTTGTCCATACGCTTTTGACATGCGTCCCACTAACCTACCGCACTATGGAGTAGACAGCTGTTAGGTAGTCTGCTGTAAACACTAACATAGTGGAAGACAAAGAGAATCACTTTAAGGACACCCATTAGTGAGAAGGGCCCACTTAACACTCGTAAGTGGCTACAGGGATCTTGCTTTTTAAGACAGGGTTGCGTCCTGTTGTCACGTGTTAACGTGGGTGACATCACGGCTCAGACAAGCCCATGTGCTAGCCATTAAAATGGTACTGGATCTAATAATTCATCAGGTAGATCATGATAAGCTTGGATCCAATCTTCAGGTCTGGTATTGAATGCAAAATCAATTTGTACCACATAATCCTGAGAATAGGCTAAGTCTAACTCAAGTCTTTTAGCTAAGAGTGCTGGTTTGAGACAGATGTTCATATTCTGAATCTTGATTTCTGCTTTCCATCTGGCTTCAAGTGGATAGAGTTCCAATCTTGGAAATCTGTAGCTTGTTCGTGGATAATGTGTCAGATATTGGCACATGCATTCATGCATCTTGATATGCAATTGTGGGTATAGAAGATTGAAGAATTCTTCCATATCAGGGTTAAATCTTGCACCAACAATATCAGCATATTCTTTAAAAGTATCTTGATCAAAACTAATAAGAGTAATAAAACCAAATTTTAAACATTTGAGAAAATTCATTTTACTCTGTTTTGACCAATTCATGCCAAATAATCCCTTGATTCTGATATGGATAGCATTACGTCCACACCAATATTTGATTGGGGCTCTTAACAGACCAAAAGATGCTTTGAAATCTTCCTCTTCATCTGGATCTATCAAACCTTGCTGATGATGATAATGTATCAAATTTTGCATATTTCTAAACCATTTGTTGAAGAAGTAAGATTCCAGAAAAGTAATGACTATCTCTTTGGGCAGAGTAGGAAGAGTGATTATATTACCATTACCATAATTCATGATATACATGGCAGTACCATCAGGTTTGTACCAATCTAGAGAATTAAACTCAAGATCAATATAAATTGATCCTGCAAGTTCTCTGGTCAGGGCATCAGCTAGGGGATTATTTTCTCCTTTGAACCATTCAATATCAAAATCATAACTGAGGAATTCAAAATACCACCTTGCAATTCTACCCTGAGCAATATCTTTATTAGGTTTCTTCTTAAGCAGGCTTCGCATAGCTTGGCTGTTTGTTCTGACTATAAAATGTACTGGCTTGAGAAAAATCTTGAATTTCTCTAATCCTTTTTTGACTACTAGTATCTCCTTTTCATAGATATGATATCTGCTTTCTGAGTCAGAAAATGTTCCAGAGTGATAACAGCAGATATTTTTCTTTCCAGTTTCATCACTAATACTATCAGAAATAGTTAAAGTATTTACATCTGAAGACTCATTTTCAGACTCTTTATTAGCATAACTAGGTTCATCCATATACACTGGTTCTTCTTGTTCTTGTTCTACTCCCAATTCTGCAAGCCAATCTTTGACTGGTTCTTCTTTACTAGCTAGAGTATGTTCTTTAAATTTTGGCATGGGAACATGCAGAGTTAGCTTATTAGAAGGTCTTCTAGAGGTTGAGGCTTTATCTTCCTCACTATGAAGAGGTTTTCTTCGTTGAAACAAGACCTTTTTGGTTTTGGGGGGTTCTACTGTTTTACCTTTTTTCTCTCTGTATTCTTCTTCAGAACTATCCTTACCTGCTTGAGTGACTCTGATTTTCTTTGTAATTAATCGAACTTTTTCAAGTTTCTTAGCAACAGAGTCTAAAAGATTCTTGTTCTCAATATCAACAACTTTTCTGGAAGTCTCATTGGTTTGCTGATCAGCATAAATATGAGTAAGGTAGTTATCTTGATGTTGTTGAGTAGAAATAACAGTTTTGACACTGTTATCGACTTGAGTAAAATCATAGTTGACACTAGTAATGTCATTAGACAGAGTTCCACAGTAGTGCTCAACATTCTTTAAAACAGAAAAATGCTTTTGTTGGTCTTTAGATACTATATCTAACTTATTTACAGACTCTAAAGTCAGGTCAGCAGAAAATCTAACATCGACAGCCATGTCATCAATATTGTCTTGGGCAGAGATCATCCACTGAGCTATCCAGTTTCGTTGGGCTTCAGAATTCTTTTTCTTTTTCCCCAACTCAGTATGAAGCCTAGCTTCATATTTTCCCCATATTTTCTTATCAGGATTAATAACTGTAAAAGTCTTAGGGGTAGGCCATCTGCCTGGTTCATAGCTAATAATCTCCTGTTCCTAGTTATTAAATTCCATCTTATACTTATTTTTCTTCTCAGATCCGGCCCTGGGGAGTTTAGATTTGGGTATTTTTTCTTTCATCATGCAACTCTTTTCTCCCATTTTTGTAAGTTTAATACCTTTTCCTTTTTGATCGTGTTGTTGCTCATTTTTAGGAGTTTGAGCAAGCTTCTGGCTAACTTGTCGAGCCAACCTATCCATTAGTTCAGGATTACTACTCAGATCAGACAGTGTTTCTAAGGATGCACGAGAAGGATATGGATTAATAGATGGTTGTCTGTACAAGGGGAAATGGCTAGAACCAAGTGATTCTTCAGGATTATAATCAAGATATGGCTTATTAGATGTACTCAGAAAATTTCTAGACATGGAATAAGACCGCATAGAAGGACCTGGTCTATCACTGGAAGATGCTTCAGGCTGGGTAAAGATAGTCTCATCAGGAAGAGACTGAAGGTCAATGCTAGCAAGCCTTCGACTTTGGGTTCTTGGTCTTTCAGAAAACATACCCCTTGAAGAGGTCGGAAGTTCCTGAAACTTGGGTTGCGTTTGATTGATCAGTTTTTCAATCATAGGGAAACCTATGTCAAACCCAGTGGAATCAATATGGCGACCAAAATCATCAACATTTTTATTGGCTTCTGTATAACTTACCCCAGCAGGAAAATTGGAAGGAGGGAAGATAGTATTTAATAATCTATACACACATCTACCACCTATAGTAGCATACACAGAATCTGGTTGAAGAATAACTCCTTTGACTTGTAAGAGGAGGCAGAAAGCAGACTGAACATATTTATCATCAAGATTGATGGTAAAGTTAGGTCTGACAGACATACGCGCATCACCACCTTTGGTAATATCAGAGGATTTGACAAGTCAACCTTTAAATTGTCCTATGACAGCTTGATCCCAGATTCTACATCGGGTGTCTATGAGAGTGGCAAAATATTCAGCACCTATGTCATAATTGAAATGAGGATGTAAAATAATATCAACTAAAGAAAAATGCACATGGAAAAAACCCTTTTCTCTCCATCTCTTAATATCTTCAGGAAGTAAAAATGGCAGATAAACAGGACATATGCCAACACCAGAAACTTTAAGATTAATCTCAGATTGTCTCACAGAGTTCATCATTTTTGCCTTAATGCCTTTTTCAGGATATAAATCTGATATCTTAACATCTGGAAACTTAAAGTTGCCATGCTCATCTATTAACTCTTCTTTATCTTGGAAATAATTATGGATAACAGAGGAAAGAGAGCTGCTTGCATTCATGGAGCGCTGACTAGCCATAGTGAATAAACATAACTTACTTGATTTCGCCTTGAATCCATTCGCTGCTACATTTTTTGACTTACTGCTCACCCTCAACACGCCTATCCTTTGGCTTCAAAACGGGATTTACGGCCTTACTGCGGGTCCACAGCTACTGGCGATAGCTACTTTCATTTAGAACCAGATTCTGTGTGTGCTACTATAGGTGGTAGATGTGTGTATAGATTGTTAAATACTATCTTCCCTCCTTCCAATTTTCCTGCTGGGGTAAGTTATACAAAAGCCAAAAAAAGCAAAAGAATTCTGAAGCCCAGTTTAATGGTGTTGGATCTAATAATTCATCAGGTAGATCATGATAAGCTTGGATCCAATCTTCAGGTCTGGAATTGAATGCAAAATCAATCTGTACCACATAATCCTGAGAATAGGCTAAGTCTAACTCAAGTCTTTTAGCTAAGAGTGCTGGTTTGAGATAGATGTCCATATTCTGAATCTTGACTTCTACTTTCCATCTGGCTTCAAGTGGATAGAGTTCCAATCTTGGAAATCTGTAGCCTATTTGTGGATAATGTGTCAGATATTGGCACATGCATTCATGCATCTTGATATGCAATTGTGGGTATAGAAGATTGAAGAATTCTTCCATATCAGGGTTAAATCTTGCACCAACAATATCAACATATTCTTCAAAAGTATCTTGATCAAAACTAATACGAGTAATAAAACCAAATTTTAAACATTTGAGCAAATTCATTTTACTCTATTTTGACCAATTCATGCCAAATAATCCCTTGATTCTGATATGGATAGCATTACATCCACACCAATATTTGATTGGGGCTCTTAACAGACCAAAAGATGCTTTGAAATCTTCCTCTTCATCTGGATCTATCAAACCTTGCTGATGATGATAATGTATCAAATTTTGCATATTTCTAAACCATTTGTTCAAGAAGTAAGATTCCAACAAAGTAATGACTATATATCTTTGGGTAGAGTAAGAAGAGTGATTATATTACCATTACCATAATTCATGATATACATGGCAGTACCATCAGGTCTGTACCAATCTGGAGAATTAAACTCAAGATTAGTATAAATTGATCCTGCAAGTTCTCTGGTCAGGGCATCAGCTAAGGGATTATTTTCTCCTTTGATCCATTCAATATCAAAATCATAACTGAGGAATTCAAAATACCACCTTGCAATTCTACCCTGAGCAATATCTTTATTAGGTTTCTTCTTAAGCAGGCTTCGCATAGCTTGGCTGTCTGTTCTGACTATAAAATGTACTGGCTTGAGAAAAATCTTGAATTTCTCTAATCCTTTTTTGACTGCCAGTATCTCCTTTTCATAGATATGATATCTGCTTTCTGAGTTAGAAAATGTTCCAGAGCGATAACCGCAGATATTTTTCTTTCCAGTTTCTTTTTCCTGTATCAATACAACAGACCATGCATTATCAGATGCATCAGTATAAAAAGAGAGGTAAATCTGGAACAGGATTTTGAAGAGATTGCAAATATTGACATTTTTCCTTAATTCTTTGAACTGCTTCTGTAGCCTAGAGAGACCATCCTTCATTGCCTTCTTTTAGATGAAATTGGATAGCTTTTCGATCTTCGGCCAAACCTTTGTAGAATGGAGATATATAATTTAAACAACCCAAAAATCTCTGAATTTTCTTTTTATCTGTAAGGATATCTGGGAATTCTTGGATCCTTTGTAAGATATGAGGCTGAAGTTGCACTTGATTTGACAAGTCGACCTTTAAATTGTCCTATGACAGCTTGATCCCAGATTCTACATCGGGTGTCTATGAGAGTGGCAAAATATTCAACACCTATGTCATAATTGAAATTAGGATGTAAAATAATATCAACTAAAGAAAAATGCACATGGAAAAAACCCTTTTCTCTGCATCTCTTAATATCTTCAGGAAGTAAAAATGGCAGATAAACATGACATATGCCAACACCAGAAACTTTAAGATTAATCTCAGATTGTCTCACAGAGTTCATCATTTTTGCCTTAATGCCTTTTTCAGGATATAAATCTGATATCTTAACATTTGGAAACTTAAAGTTGCCATGCTCATCTATTAACTCTTCTTTATCTTGGAAATAATTATGGATAATAGAGGAAAGAGAGCTGCTTGCTTTCATGGAGCGTTGACTAACCATAGTGAAGAAACATAACTTACTTGATTTCACCTTGAATCCATTCACTGCTACGTTTTCTGACTTACTGCTCACCCTCAACATGCCTATCCTTCGGCTTCAAAATGGGATTTACGGCCTTACTGCGGGTCCACAGCTACTGGCGATAGCTACTTTCGTTTAGAACCAATATCTTCAAATGACTGGCAGAACTTAATGAGGCAAGGCCTTTTCCAAGATCCAAACTATAACCAAGACAATAACTATGATAACACAGATGACTTTGACAAAGATTGTAAAACTAGATGAACAATAAATACTCAGATATGAATCATGAATTTGTGTTTCAACATCAGGCATAATGATAAACTTTAAGCTTAAACCAACGCTCTGATACCAATGTGAAGGCCACTCGATTAAAATGAAAAATGATAGATTCCAAAGCCTATAACAGAGAGGAAACATATACAAAAGAAAGCGAAAAGGGAACACTTGCATTAAAAACTCATTCCAGAATTCATTACATTACATTACATTTGTTACTTATCAGATTCTGATCATCCAGATCGCACGAAGCGCAGGAGAGAGCATAAGTCTGATTTTCAACCTAGGGACTCTTCCTAGAGACTAAACTCCAATCTCAGACCACCGATGCCAAGAATGAGGCGTCCTCAACAATTTAAAGGAGAGGCTGAGCTTGTAACCTCATGGAAAATTACAAAAAATTTGGAATCCGTCCATATGCTTTTGACACACGTCCCACTAACCTACCGCACTATGGAGTAGACAGCTGTTAGGCAGTCTGTCGTAAACACTAACATAGTGGAAGACAAAGAGAATCACTTTAAGGACACCCATTAGTGAGAAGGGCCCACTTAACACTTGTAAGTGGCTACAGGGATCTTGCTTTTTAAGACAGGGTTGCGTCCTGTTGTCACGTCTTAACGTGGGTGACATCATGGCACAGACAAGCCCATGTGCTAGCCATTAAAATGGTACTGGATCTAATAATTCATCGAGTAGATCATGATAAGCTTGGATCCAATCTTCAGGTCTGGAATTGAATGCAAAATCAATCTATACCACATAATCCTGAGAATAGGCTAAGTCTAACTCAAGTCTTTTAGCTAAGAGTGCTGGTTTGAAACAGATGTCCATATTTTGAATCTTGACTTCTGCTTTCCATCTGGCTTCAAGTGGATAGAGTTCCAATCTTGGAAATTTGTAGCCTGTTCGTGGATAATGTGTCAGATATTGGCACATGCATTCATGCATCTTGATATGCAATTGTGGGTATAGAAGATTGAAGAATTCTTCCATATCAGGGTTAAATCTTGCACCAACAATATCAGCATATTCTTCAAAAGTATCTTGATCAAAACTAATACGAGTAATAAAACCAAATTTTAAACATTTGAGCAAATTCATTTTACTCTGTTTTGACCAATTCATGCCAAATAATCCCTTGATTCTGATATGGATAGCATTACGTCCACACCAATATTTGATTGGGGCTCTTAACAGACCAAAAGATGCTTTGAAATCTTCCTCTTCATCTGGATCTATCAAACCTTGCTGATGATGATAATGTATCAAATTTTGCATATTTCTAAACCATTTGTTCAAGAAGTAAGATTCCAGCAAAGTAATGACTCTCTTTGGGCAAAGTAGGAAGAGTGATTATATTACCATTACCATAATTCATGATATACATGGCAGTACCATCAGGTCTTTACCAATCTGGAGAATTAAACTCAAGATCAGTATAAATTGATCCTGCAAGTTCTCTGGTCAGGGCATCAGCTAGGGGATTATTTTCTCCTTTGATCCATTCAATATCAAAATCATAACTGAGGAATTCAAAATACCACCTTGCAATTCTACCCTGAGCAATATCTTTATTAGGTTTCTTCTTAAGCAGGCTTTGCATAGCTTGGCTGTCTGCTCTGACTATAAAATGTACTGGCTTGAGAAAAATCTTGAATTTCTCTAATCCTTTTTTGACTGCCAGTATCTCCTTTTCATAGATATGATATCTGCTTTCCGAGTCGGAAAATGTTCCAGAGCGATAACCGCAGATATTTTTCTTTCCAGTTTCTTCTTCCTGTATCAATACAGCAGACCATGTATTATCAGATGCATCAGTATATAAAAAGAGAGGTAAATCTGGAACAGGATTTTGAAGAGATGGCAAATATTGACATTTTGCCTTAATTCTTTGAACTGCTTCTGTAGCCTAGAGAGACCATCCTTCATTGCCTTCTTTTAGATGAAATTGGATAGCTTTTTGATCTTCGGCCAAACCTTTGTAGAATGGAGATATATAATTTAAACAACCCAAAAATCTCTGAATTTGCTTTTTATCTGTAAGGATATTTTGGAATTCTTGGATCCTTTTTAAGATATGAGGTTGAAGTTGCACTTGACCATTATTAAGATGTAAGCCAAGAAAATCAATTTCACTTTGACCAATTACCATCTTTTTAGCTATTAAACAAATCCCATGTTGTTTAATTGCTACATAAAGCTCTTCTAGGTGTTGCAAATAGTCAGTAATTGAATCTGAAAAAATAAGAATATCATCAATGTAAACAACACATAAATCTTTCAAATGTCTAAGTGCCTGGTCCATGCGTCTTTGGAAATATGCAGGAGCTATACATAAACCAAATGGCATGACATTCCATTCATATAGTCCTTGAGGAACTAAAAATGCTGTCTTATACCTGTCGGATTCCTTTACCTTTATTTGCCAAAACCCAGATTTGCAATCAAACTTTGAAAACACTTTCTTATTTGCAGCTCTTCTGATTAAATCAGAACTGGATGGTATGGGATAGTTAAATGGAAGGATAATATCATTCAGAGGCTTATAATTGATGCACAATCTCTTTTTACCTCTTATTTGTTCTGCTCTTTTATTCACAAGGAAAGCAGGGCATGCAAATGGACTTTTACTTGGGCAGATGAAGTGTCCACTAAGTAATTCTTGCAATTGCTCATCCATTTCTTGTACTTCTTTAGGACTCATTAAGTAGGCTGGTTCATGGGGAATGACTGATGTACATTCTGGCCTTATCTGAATTTCACATTCTTCATGATCCTGGGACCAGAATTGCAATGTGTTCAAACTGCAGCATTCCTTTTCAAATCTTTGCTGGATTTCACTGAATATATCAGGGATTTTTTCTGCAGCTTCTTTGACTGATTCTTTTTGCTTCTATTTTCGGCTATGCTCAAAGTTGAGATTCACAATTTTGAGTGCAGGGATTTCAATCTGGCCATCTTCATGTCTTAAAGCAATTTTATGCTTCCAAAATTGGAGAGGCTCATATTTTGTGAGAAACAAAAATCCCAATAAAACATCATCT
Organism: Sequoia sempervirens; assembly: GCA_007258455.2. Lineage (NCBI taxonomy): Eukaryota > Viridiplantae > Streptophyta > Pinopsida > Cupressales > Cupressaceae > Sequoia > Sequoia sempervirens. Next base: position 293,910,802 of record VDFB02075321.1, read on the forward strand.
TCTAAATCATTATATTCAATGAAGTTAGTGATAAATGTCTTACCCATGATTTCGATATGAACATCTTGTGCATATCTGCCCATCTGAATCCTTTCTCCATTAATAGCATAACTGTGTGGAAGATTAGGTCGTTCTTTCCAGAATTCTGGAGGAATAGCATTAGTTTTTGCCAATGATCTTGAAGAACCTGTATCCACAAATGCATCAAGAGGAATTTTCTTATATCCAGGGAAATAAAAGTTTATCCGGATATAGTTGCCATTATTTGCAAGCAATAGAGAACAAGTTTTGTCATGTGTTTTATCCACCACACTATTACTTGGACTGCTTATTTCTGATCCAATCTCTGACTATTCTTCTGAAACAGATTTTTGATCAGCTTTGAACAAAAGATCTTTAATTTCTCCTACCTCAGCAGAGAGATTGTGTATTTCTTTTTGCTGAGTCTTCAGCAATCTTTTCAAGTCTGCAACATCATTCATTAAGAGATCAAATTTCTTGAAGATAGTTATAATGTCAGAATCAGCATCAGAATATTTGGATTTGGAAGAAGATTTTTCTCTTTCTTTTCCCTTATCTTGCCTCTGCCATGGAGGGATTTTATAGCCATGGTCAGTATCTTTTTCATCCCTTTTGGAGGGTCTTTTTTGGACTTTAAGCTGTTTTTCTACTTCAGCTTTTTCTGATTCTAAAGATTTTAGCTTAGCCAAATGCTGATGAATAGCTTTCTTTCTTTCTTCTTTTGTTCCTGCCAATTTATAAGGATCTTTAGATTTCTCAATCTGAATCTAAACTTTTAGATCTTGTAGAGTATGTTTAAGGAGTGAGGTGAGAAAGTCCTCATCCGGATCTGAACTTTCTGTCTCAGAATTAGACATATTTTTCATATGCCTATATCGATCCTTAGCATCTTTAAATTTCAACATAAAACTTGATTCAGGAACAATTTCTACTAATTCATATAAACTTTGTAAATCAGTAGTAGTAGTGTTATAATCTACTACTTCCCATCCTGGATTATCTTGTTCAAACATAGCATATATCTTAGTTCCAGGGTTCGGCTTTTTGGGACAATTTGTAGCATAATGAGGTCCTTTGCAAATGAAACATTTAATTCCTTTGGGAGCTTGATTACTTTGTTTTCTCAACAGATATGGAGGAGGTTTATGAAACCTTTTCTTCTTGTAGGGGACTGCCCTATACTTCTTTTTGGGTTTATACCTACCATGTTTGCTTCTCCTGAATGTGTATTCACCTTCATGGTAGTTGCTACGAGAGCACCTTTTACATTTGCATTTCCTTCCACATCTTGTCCTTTTAAACTGCTTTAGCTGCTGGAAATCTTTAAGCTGATTAATAGGAGGAAGATCACAAAATTCTTTGAGATTACATGTATAATTATATTCCTCCTTGTTGAGTTGTAGAGCACCCAACAGACATTGCTTTTCCAGCTTATATCTAATCAATCTTTTAATTGTAGGAAAACTAACATCATTAAGCTGCTTATGTTCTTTTCTGAGAATATAATCTTGAGTCCATGCTCCTAAACCACAAGGAAGGGAATTCACATAATATTGCTTTGTGGTTAGGTCATGCATCTTATTAGCTGCAACCATATATGATTCAAACATACAATTATACTCATCAAATTTTGCTAGATTCTTGAGCTTCATAGATTGCAGAATCTTGTTGGCTTCAAGAGCTTGATTAGAAATGTCATCACAGAAAAGATCTATTAATAACCATTTGAATTCATCAAAACCAGCTTGGAAGATATCATCTTTTCCTAAATTCTTTGGATCCACTAGAATTGGAACTGTAGGCTGAGCAGGAATGTTTTTGGGCATTGGACCCTGATCTAGCAGATTATTCCACCAGTTTCTTAACTTTCCAGACATTAATCTGACTGCATAAAGAACCTTAGCAGGTTCTGTCCATGAGCCACTTCTTTCAAAGAGATTTTCTAATGTATCAGTCCATGTACAAATGGCTTCATATGGATTAACCATTTTATCAATATTCAAGATATAACCGCTAGATGCATAAGGTCGCATCTGTTCAGGCTTGAGGTTTTCTGTAACTGGTTCTTGCATTTCAATATCCATGGTTAATTTTTTCAATGATTCCCATGGTTCTTTCTCTTCAATTTGCTTGTAAGCAGAAAAATCTAAATCAATTTCCTCATAGTTACTATTTACAGAGGAATCATCATCACTAATACTATCAGAAATAGTTAAAGTATTTACATCTGAAGACTCATTTTCAGACTCTTTATTAGCATAACCAGGTTCATCCATATACACTGGTTCTTCTTGTTCTTGTTCTACTCCCAATTCTGCAAGCCAATCTTTGACTGGTTCTTCTTTACTAGCTAGAGTATGTTCTTTAACTTTTGGCATGGGAACATGCGGAGTTAGCTTATGAGAAGGTCTTCTAGAGGTTGAGGCTTTATCTTCCTCACTGTGAAGAGGTTTTCTTCATTGAAACAAGACCTTTTTGGTTTTGGGGGGTTCTACTGTTTTACCTTTTTTCTCTCTGTCTTCTTCTTCAGAACTATCCTTACCTGCTTGAGTGACTCTGATTTTCTTTGTAATTAACCGAAATTTTTCAAGTTTCTTAGCCACATAGTCTAAAAGATTCTTGTTCTCAATATCAGCAACTTTTCTGGAAGTCTCATTGGTTTGCTGATCAGCATAAATATGAGTAAGGTAGTTATCTTGATGTTGTTGAGTAGAAATAATAGTTTTGACACTGTTATGGACTTGAGTAACATCATAGTTGACACTGGTAATGTCATTAGACAGAGTTCCACAGTAGTGCTCAACATTCTTTAAAACAGAAAAATGCTTTTGTTGGTCTTCAGATACTATATCTAACTTATTTACAGACTCTAAAGTCAGGTCAGCAGAAAATCTAACATCGACAGCCATGTCATCAATATTGTCTTGGGCAGAGATCATCCACTGAGCTATCCAGTTTCGTTGGGCTTCAGAATTCTTTTGCTTTTTCCCCAACTCAGTATGAAGCCTAACTTCATATTTTCCCCATATTTTCTTATCAGGATTAATAACTGTAAAAGTCTCAGGGGTAGGCCATCTGCCTGGTTCATAGCTAATAATCTCCTGTTCCTAGTTATTAAATTCCATCTTATACTTATTTTTCTTCTCAGATCCGGCCCTGGGGAGTTTAGATTAAAATAAGATAAATTGACGATTTAATTAATTAGAAGACGTTAGATTAAAATTTAATTAAATAAATAAAATTTATTTAATTAATAGAAAATGATTAAAAAGTGTATTAATTATTAATTATTTATTCAATTAATAGAGAAAATTAGAGTTTTTGATGTAAAGTGATGTAATAATATTAAGTGATAATAATACCGATGATGAAAAAATGTCATTTAGGATGTGTCATAAATGTTAGGTCATTTTTACAATAAAATTGAGAGGCTGAAAAAGAAACAATTCATCTGAAAAAACTAAAATTTAGAGTATATATATTCGAAGACTAGAATGTACGTACGGAGGATAACCATGGGCATACGACAAAACATGGTGCTCGAGGCACAGTGTTCAAATTCTTTGTGAAATATGTAAGGTATATCTGGCCATAAAAACGCAGTTTTGTTGACAGCTTTGGAAGCAAGAATGATATCTTATGTTGGTACTGTGGTAAATGGAGGAACCCGACTATCTCGGCTACCTTCTCTACGTGTTGAAATATTATGTGGGCTGCATTCATATTTTGGAGCGGTTCTTTTACTTCTAAAAATTCAATCCTTCTTCAATATAATGAATCTCCCTTATTTAACATGTGTCATGTAATTATGATTTTGAATGATGTATGAAATCATGTAGAGGTAAATATAAGTATTCTAGTAAATGAAAAAAAAATCCAAAGCAACATCCAAATTAGTTTTTTCTGAATCAAAAGATCAACTTACAAGATTGATCCCATCCACACCATTGATGACATCTAAAATGTTGGGTAGAGGGCTTAATAGAGAACCATATTCAGAGTATCATCTCCCTAATTCAATCAACTGTTCCCTTTTGGAGGCTGAAGATACATCCTCTTAGGATTCTTCAATTGATGAGCATGGTCATAAGTTTTAATTAGCAGTCTGCATTGGCTTTCATTGTATATATGCAGTTTATATGGTGTGTTATAAGTTTGGTTATATTTTATTACTTAAGATGCTCTTTGAAGATGTGATATATAACGTGGATCTCAAATGGAGCAATAGATCACTGGGGCTCAGCCCTTATGGCTCTTAGACCAATCTCACATACTCTGCTCTAGTGAATTCGTTGATACAACCTCCTATGCAACTAAACACTCAATGGAACTGCCAAATGGGCCCCCTCAACAATGGAAAGACAATGTTCTATTGCCAACAGTGATGGACCAGAACCAGAACCAGTTTGAAAGTAGCAACACTCATGGAAGTACATGAATAGACAGATTGTAACTTCTACTTGCTAATGACCAAGATTGGAGCAGTACAGTTAGTTGTGGACAAATTTACCATCCAGTGATCTTTTCTGCTGAAGTTTGCCTTACAATAATTGCTGGAAATTAACCTGCCATGTCATAGTTTAACAGTAGAATGGTGCCTGACGAATCAATCCTGTAAATCTTCAAGCTTCAAAGAATTAAACACCTTCCCAATTGAAGAAGGTGCTCTAGGGTCACCTTAAATTATAAGCCATTTTATTTCTCACATAAACTAGATAACTCTATCCATTAAATGAAGCGTTTGAATTAAGAACCTGTAGATAAAGTAATGGGCATGCTCCCCATTGCAAAATCACACTATGCAAGTTTTGTTAAAGCAAAATTATCTAAATAAATATAACATGTTCATTTTCCATTTCTAAAGAAGACTATATTAGTAGGTTATGAATAAAAAGATAGTATTTAACATGAATAGAAGATAAGACTGTTCATTTCCGTTCTAAAGAAGACTATTATCACGTAGGGCCTACGTTGCGGAATATGTAAGTTAATGATAGAAAATATTTCAAATCAGGCACAGTCGAAGGACAGAAAGGTGGGGTAGAAGTATGGACATCCATTAATGCATTAATAATTCCAATAATAATAATATTAAAAAATAAAAATAAAAAAAATGCATTAATGAAAGGGGGATGGCACCAAAGTAAATGCAAGGGCATGGTGTAGGCGTGTTGGGAATGGTCATGCAACTAGAAAGGCGTGGTGTCCTTTCCTTTTGGCGGTTCAAAATGTTAGATTTGAGGTCAATCCAACGTGGAGGTTCTAGAACAACACCCACGACCTCTGCAAAAAAAGGTAAGTAGTTTTAGGGGACGAAGATCCATAAAATGTGGTCTGAAGGAATGCACGAGAGGAGGGTTTGGTGCACGACCTGGCGTTTGAAGGAGGCTTATAAGAATGAGCGCCTCAAAGTAATGTGGTTTCATATTAAAAAGGCAATGATTGCAGATATGTACGAAATGGATTTGTCGAAAAGGCTTTAGAAACTTTCGAGAGGATGAGAGAATGACGTGAGGGAGAGAGAACACAGAAAATTCGCAGCTAGGAATGGAGGACAACACACGGAGAGAAGGAGACCCATAACCCTCCATAAATTTGTAATTTTGGGCTCCATTTTGGGAAGAAAAGGTAGAGGGAAGGAGTGAATGGAGGTGTTTGAGGCGCAGAGTTGTTTAGGAGTGAAAGATATGCATGATCAATTAGTTGTATGTTTTGTTTAGATAAATTGCAAAAGCAGTTTGCAAGTTGCGTTTTAGTTTTCTTATTTTATAATTTTTTTATTTTATCCAACAATAGTTTGCATGGTGTGCAGTTGTTTGCTTTTAGTTTTAGTTCTTTTTTGTCTTTTTTGATCTTATCTATATTTTATAATATATAGTATTTCAATTTTTTTAAATACTGTTGATTGTAATTCAATTTTATATATGAAAAAATAATATATTGTCTTTCTTTTTAGTTGTGTAAAAAAAAATATTTTTCTTAAGTATAATGTTAGTGTTGTTATAATTTTTAATTTTTGATTGTAATTCAATTTTACATATGAAAAAATAATATATTGTCTTTCTTTTCAGTTGTGTAAAAAAAAATATTTTTCTTAAGTATAATGTTAGTGTTGTTATAATTTTTAATCTTTCAATTAGTCTGAGAGCTGGTTGTAAAAGTTTTATTGTGTAGGTAACAAGATCAAAGAAACGGTTATCTTCAAATGGAAAATATCAGCAGTTAACCAAATTTCAACTTTTGTTGTCACCCCGGGTGTCACTAGCTTTCAATTCGAAATGAGTGAACTATAGAAACCCGATTGTGTGCCAACCACTATCTCCCACCAACCCCAGCCAATTGAATGCCTCACATTCTAGGGTGTGGTAGGGCAACTATTCGGGGGTGCTTCTTCCTTAAGCGAACATTCTATCTAGTACACTATCTCTTATTGAAGAACTTAGTCGCTACATATCTAGCCGATCTTAGTAGACTAGCCCACCTCTAGAAGATTGGTATAATTTTTTTTGGATGCTTTTGCATGTATTGCTATGTTATCAGAAATGAGAAACAAAAACTGCAATGGCAATGGCAATGTGACGAGAAACAAAGTTTTTAGAGGTTGCGTAAAAAACTATATATAGAAATAATTATATTTAAAATAGCTTCAATTATATAAAAGGTAAATAAAAAATTATATAAAAAAATAGTCAAATACATAATATATTTTAATAATATCAATAAAATATATATAATAATAATATATAATTAAATACATCTATTAAATTAATAGTAATAAAATATAATTAATTACATAATATAATATATTAATTAAGATGATTATTATAAAATATTTGTGATGTTCAAAAGTCGGGTTCACCAAAATGAAAAGTGGAAAAATAGGTTCACCAATTTGAAACAAAGAGAAATATTGGAAATAATGTGTGAATGGATGTTTTGGACCTATTCTCCTTTATTTCATTAGGAAAAGAGATCCACAAAGAATTCAAACAACCATATTGTTACCCATCTCATCTTGAAGTGAATTCGCAATGATGTTAGATCGTTGTATCAATGTGAAGCCTCCATTTATGCGTTACAAAAGTTCTAAATGTGCATTGATGTTGATCAAAGATGCACGTAAATGTTTATGTGAAATCGATTGTCAATTTGACATTATTTCTTTGTGCAAAAGATGTCAATTCTTCGATCGTTTTTGAGGATGAAGAGGATTGTTATATAGATTTTACATTTTGAGATGAACAATCAAGATTGCGCAGTAGGAAATCCTGATCAACAGTTGAAAGATGTTGAGAGGAATTAGATTGCTCAGTTAACTTATGTGATCAAATCAATTAAGGATGATAATTGATCAATAAGAGGAAATAGATTACCTAATTTGTGGAATTGAGGAAATCAAGTTGAGCCTTCAGTGGGATTGAAGAATAGATGGATTAGTTAGGAAATAGATGAGTTAGTCATCCAATCAAAGTGAGCAATTGGTGGTCATAATTTGTTCAATCATGGAACTAGGCGAGGTTAATTAATTAAGCCTTTTTGAGTTCAAACGTGCAAGTAATGTTTGACTTTTACAAACAAAATTGTATTTGTTTAGTTGACCTTTTTGAATGATGTTTGAATAATTCATTTAATTATTCAAGTTTAGGAGAAAGTGATTTAATTAAAATGTTAAGTGTTAATAATTTAATTAATTTAAGGGAACAAGGTAAATTGACGATTTAATCAAGAAGAAGTTAGATTAAGAGTTTATTAAATAAATGAAATTTATTTAATTAATAAAAAATGATTAAAAAGTGTATTAATTATTAATTATTTATTCAATTAATAGAGAAAATTAAGGTTTTTGATATAAAGTGATGTGATAATATTAGATAATAATGACGCGGATGATGAAAAAATGTCATTTAAGATGTGTCATAAATGTTAGATCATTTTTACACTAAAATTGAGAGGCTGACAAAGAAACAATTCATGTGAAAAAATAAAATTTAGAGTAAATATATTCGAAGACTAGAATGTACGTATGGAGGATAACCATGGGCATACGACAAAACATGGTGCTCGAGGCACAGTGTTCAAATTCTTTGTGAAATATGTAAGGAATATCTGGCCATAAAAACGCAGTTTTGTTGACAGCTTCCGGAAGCAAGAATGATATCTTATGTCGGTACTGTGGTAAATGGAGGAACCCGACTATCTCGGCCATCTTCCCTACGTGCTGAAATATTATGTGGGCTGCATTCATATTTTGGCGCGGTTCTTTTACTTCTAAAAATTCAAATCCTTCTTCAATATAATGAATCTCTCTTATTTAACATGTGTCATGTAAACATGATTTTAAATGATGTATGAAATCATGTAAAGGTAAATATAAGTATTCTAGTATAAGAAAAAAAAAAACCCAAAGCAACATCCAAATTAGTTTTTTCTGAATCAAAAGATCAACCTACAAGATTGATCCCATCCACACTATTGATGACATCCAAACTGTTGGGTAGAGGGCTTAATAGAGAACCATATTCAAAGTATCATCTCCCTAATTCAATCAACTGATGCCTTTTGGAGGCTGAAGATACATCCACTCAGGATTCTTCAATTGATGAACATGGTCATAGGTTTTAATTAGCAGTCTGCCTTGGCTTTCATTGTATATATGCAGTTTATATGGTGTGTTATAAGTTTGGTCATATTTTATTACTTCAGATGCTCTTTGAAGCTGTGATATATAACGTGGATCTCAAAAGGAGCAATAGATCACTGGGCTCGGCCCTTATGGCTCTTAGACCAATCTCGCATACTCTGCTCTAGTGAATTCGTTGATACAATCTCTTATGCAACTAAACACTCAATGAAACTGCCAAATGGGGCTCCTCAACAATGGAAAGACAATGTTCTATTGCCAACAGTGATGGACCAGAAACAGAACCAGTTTGAAAGTCGCAACACTCATGGAAGGACATGGATAGACAGATTGTAATTTCTACTTGCCAATGACAAGGATTGGAGCAGTACAGTTAGTTGTGGACAAATTTACCATCCAGTGATCTTTTCTGCTGAAGTTTGCCTTACAATAATTGCTGGAAATTGACCTGCCATGTTATAGTTTAACAGTGGAATGGTGCCTGACGAATCAATCCTGTAAATCTTCAAGTTCCAAAGAATTAAACACCTTCCTAATTGAAGAAGTCGCTCTAGGGTCACCTTAAGTTTAAGCCATTTTATTTCTCACATAGACTAGATAACTCTATCCATTAAACGAAGCGTGCGAATTAAGAACCTGTAAAAATTGAGATAAAGCAATGGGCATGCTCCCCATTGCAAAATCACACTGCAAGTTTTGTTAAAGCAAAACTATCTAAATAAATATAACATATAGAGGATATGTTCATTTCCATTTCTAAAGAAGACTATTTTAGTAGGTTACGAATAAAAAGATTGTATTTAACATGAATAGAAAAGAAGACTGTTCATTTCCATTTCTAAAGAAGACTATTATCACGTAAGGCCTACGTTGCGGAATATAAAAGTTAATAATAGAAAACATTTCAAATCAGGCACAGTCGAAGAAGAGAGAGGTGGAGTAGAAGTATGGACATCAATTAGTGCATTAATGAAAGGGGTATGGCACCAGAGTAAATGCAAGGGCATGGCGCAGGCGTGTTTGGAATGGTCATGCAACTAGAAAGGCATGGTGTCCTTTCTTTAGTGTTGGATTTGACATCAACCCAACGTGCAGATTCTAGAAGAACACCCACGACTTTGAAGGAAACAAAAGGGTAGGAGAAAAACAGAGAAATAGACAGAGATGCAAACACAGATATTTTATATTGATCAAATATAAACATTACATAAATCTTCTCTGAGCTGCTACTCATACATGCATTACAGAGCTTAAAATTCTTGCTTGAGCTTCTGCTCCATAAAGCCATTCATTTCCTTACAGCTTTTGACTCCTGACAGCTCTGCCGAGCTGGACTCCATTTGGGAGTACTTACAAAAATGTGGACTCATCCAATATATAGAAACCTTAGGCAACTACAGTGAATATAAAATAATATATTTCTAAACAACCAGAAAACTCTGTGAGACTGCTGATGAGTGAACAGGTTGGAGCAATTACTATGCAATCTATTCGAATCTTTGGAAGATCTGATTTCACTGTTCATCTTTAATACTGAGATTGACTATATCCAATGCTGCAATGCTGATACGAAGAAGACAGATCCAACTGGAGATATTAATGAAGTCGTTGAGATTATATTTCCAACAGACCCCTACAAAAAAACGTTTTTTCAGTTTGTGGACGAAAAACCATAAAATGTGGTCTGATAAAATAATAATAATAATAATAATATTATTTTATAGTCCACGAATACCAGGCGATCTGTTTTTGGGTCTACAGACAGCTTACAGTATATATGGGACTCCTCATACTCCCAAATCTGAGGGAGGCACCCAACTCGTGCTCCACAATATGAGGTGTACATACCTTACCCCCTGCAGGATTTGAACTTGTGACCTCTCTTTCAAGAGTACAAGTTCTCCACCATTAGGCCAACCAGGATGGAATGCACGAAAGGAGGGTATGGTGCGCGACCTAACGTTTGAAGGAGGCTTCTAAGAAGAACGCAAAGTAATGTGGTTTCATATAAAAAAAGGCAATGATTGCAGATATGTACGAAATGAATTTGTTAAAAAGGCTTTAGAAACTTTCAAGGAGACGAAGAAGAGAATGACGTGAGGGAGTGAGAACAGAGAAAATTCGCAGCTAGGAATGAAGGACAACATACGGAGTGAAGGAGACTCATAACCCTCCATAAATTTGTAATTTTGGGCTCCATTTTGGGAAGAAAAGGTAGGGAAAACCCCAATTGCGGCCTATGATTCAATTGCTGTTTACTCCTTGTTCACCTAACCATCTAATAATTGTTTACATTTTAGTCATTACATTGTTTTAATGATGCCAATAAAAATTTACAAATTACACCAATATATGTTCACTACTGAATGTGTAGTTGACCAAAAAAAAAAACACATTGAAAACTATTGAAAATGCCTTTTTAACTATTGAAAACACCTTAAATTTTTGTGGGTTTTTTATTGGTTGTCTAATGAACGGGTATTGGCAAAGTGGTAAAGATGTAGGGGACGAAGGTTTAAAAACACCCTTTTTGAGCACCTTTCACTTTACGGGTTTCACAAGGCACATTTTAAATACTCAAAAGCCAACTTTTTCTTTTTAAGGTCCTAACTCGCTTAGGAAAAAGCCCCAAAAAAAAATTGAAATCGGACCTATTTTGCACTCTACACGAATGTGCGAAGTTAGCCCTGGCGACTACTAGTATGAATGGAGGTGTTTGGGGCGCAAAGGTGTTTGTAAGTGAAGATATGAATAATCAATTAGGTGTATGTTTTTTTTTTAGATAATTTGCAAAAGCAGTTTGCAAGTTGAATTTTAGTTTTCTTACTTTTTTTTAATTTTTATTTTATCCAACAATAGTTTGCATGGTGTACATTTGTTTGCTTTTAATTTTAGTTTTTTAAGTCTTTTTGTGATCTTATCTATATTTCATCACATATAGCATTTCAATTGTTTTTAAATACTGTTGATTGTAATTCAATTTTACATATGAAGAAATAATATATTGTCTTTCTTTTCAGTTACGTAAGTATAATGTTAGTGTTGTTATAATTTTTAATCTTTCAATTAGTATCAGAGCTAGTTTGGAAATTTTTTATTGTTTAGGTAACAAGATCAGAGAAACTGTTATCTTGAAATGGAAAATATCAATAGTTTACCATTTCAACTTTTGTTGTCACCCCAGGTGTCACTAGCTTTCAATTTGAAATGAGTGAACTATAGAAACCCGGTTGCGTGCCAACCACTATCTCTCATCCACCCCAGTTAATTGAATGCCTCACATTCTAGGGGGTGGTAGGGAAACTATTTGTGGGTTCTTCTTCCTTAAGAACACATTCTATCTATTACACTCTATCTCTTATTGAAGAACTTGTCGCTACATATCCAACCGATCCGAGTAGACCAACCCACCTCAAGAGGATTGGTATAAAAAAATTTAGATGCTTTTGAATGTATTGCCTCCCACATATCAATGTAATTGCTACATGGCATGTGGAATAAGAAAATGTGGTTAAAGCCCAGGGAATGATGGTGGGAACAAATTTGGAAGGGGAGCAACTCAACTCTATTTGTCTAGTTGGGATTACTTCTCCAATTCGAATAGTTATACTATGGTTTGAATGGTTCTACTGTCAAAACCAGACCTAGACATACTGGCTCTACTTGACTGGTTAATAAAGGCCATTACCATATAGGAGAGAGGCTGCCAGATTTCCATATTCCATAATAGGAGCTATGATAGGGCTGTATTCCCCCATCTCAAGCTACAAGAAGGCTATTCATTCCAATTTCTACACTGAACAATTTGCAAGCACTAAACACTACTTTGCTGAATGTTAAAGGGTCAAACATGGGAGAGTCTTAAGTAGGTAGCATGGGTATCCTCTAGTTTGCATGTATGGGTGTAATTGCATGGAAGAAAACTATTTACATACTGGGTATATGCTTGAATGGCTCAAGTGGCAGCAAAGCTATACTCAACCTATGGTGAACTAGGATTTCCAATGTGAGCAGTTATGGTTCAGTTCTTCAAAATGATGTTGCATGGTTTACATGGGAATAAAGGTATAACAAAAGTAATCCATAGATATGCAATTCTATGTGGCTTCATTCACAGGTGAGGTATTAGACTAGATGGACTCCCTGGTCTACCTTCGGGTAATAAGCTGGGTTGGTGTTGATATCAACCAATCTATATATCCTCCCACCCAAGGTGGACCCCACCACCCATATTCGCCTTGGTGGGGTCTTGGCAGAAGATACCAAGGTCACTAAATAAGGAAACCGTCTCATTTATAGATGCTTCAAATAATAGACGACCTCACTATAAGCTTTAGCAGGAAATCGTTGGTTCTAGGGAGATCATCCATCACTCCCCCAACCTTATCTTCCACCACCTTACCTTCCTTTGTGTTCAAAGAAGGATACGATCTTTATTTTTTAGTTTTTACACAATACATCTATTTTCTATAAAGATGATCCTAATTTAGAATAAGAATTGTAGGAAAAAATACCTATTAAACCAATAATGAGAATACAAGTTAAAGTACCTATCAACTAAAGAGGGATCCTTCTGATGGTATCAACCATTTCTATTACTTCCTTTCACATTTTCTTAAGTAGTCATGCTCAAGACATAAATAACAATACATAGACTTGTATTATATTGATCACCAAACTCAATTGGGTAAGAAAAGTATTCTCATTGTTCCCAATTGAAAAATTAATTAAAGAATAGAACAAGAAGTACAAAAATAAGTGACAACCCCCAATTGAGGCTGGTATGATTTGATTCAACATTTGATTCATTCAGGTTTGTTGTGTCATAAATAGTTCCATGACTTAGTTTATATAAAGTTTATCACTATATGAACTGCATTGCTGATATTGATCCCAAGGAAAAAACTATAGGTACAACTAGCCCATGAACAACCAACCATCTAACTCTAAAAATTAGATAGGTTTTATCTATATAGTCATTAATACCTCCTAAAAAGATCCAGATCTAGTAAATTAATCAAGTTTCTCTAATGAACTGAAACAACCAGTTATTAATGGAACCTCTTATCGACTTTCTATGAAATACTCATTTTCCTGAGGGCTCCCAAATACATCATAAGATAAACTTGTACTGACAAATAGCCAACATGTAATGAATAAAGAAGGTATAGTAATGCTATGGATAATCTAGTATCGAATACTAGTAATAATGTCAACAAAAGTACATTCTCCCATATTCCTAGACATGCTAAGCTCCCTATATTATTTTAAAATCAAGGGTAAATTGATCCCATGAAAGAAAGAGATCAGGAAATGGAAAAATACTGATATAGATTCTACAATCCTTGTTTGATTGTTAATATGATACCAAGGGTATACTTGATGTATACTAAGTATAGCTAGCCTTCTTCTAACATATCAATATAATTTTACTTAATATTAAAAGGGAGTAGGATAGAATGATTCTGCTACTGCATGTTACTCCAGCTTTGTTTGATCAACAAGTAATTCATTTTTTTTTCTTTTTTTTCACTAATCAGAAATGAGAGAATCTTGCATATTTCAATTTCATTATAGCTTCCGCAAGGAATCCTATCTCTCTATTGCAACAATCGGATATACGGATTATGGGGAAGTTAATTTCATTCAAGCAATAAATAATAATTGTAATGGCTCTCGCTTCCACAGGTGACTTTATCGCTAGAATACATTCATGTTGTTTTAAGACAAAAATCAAGGAGTATCATTTATCATAAATGAAAATCATCCAAAATATTATACTATTTCGTAATCTTTAGGGAAAATGCATCGATAAAGTAGCGGTTTTAGTAGATAGAGTAAAGATCCAATTCCAATGCAACTATAGCCTCGGGGAACTATGATTCAAGTGGGTGGAAAACTATAGTTCCGGAGATAGTTATCTGGTGGGAGGGAATCATAGGGATGTTGTTGTTGTGTTCCTAAAAATAAGTAGTGTTACGTCCTTGCACACACGCTCTTGGATGTTCCTACATATGCCCATGTTCCTTCCCTTCGTTGCTTGTGTTTAGGAAAAGGATGAATTCTCAGCGATGTTTTGGAGTATGCACATGCTCCTACATATCACCCACAACTATAATCAACCCAATCTAACATCCTAATGCATAAATGTTTCATTGATATAGACATCATTTCATCATTGAGAAGTTAATACTAATAATAGGGATCATACATAACTTAATTGTATACCACTTTAGCAATGGCTCGTAATGTTGTTTCTCTCCCCGATCCAGGGCCACTTATCATAACTTCTGCTTCTTTTAGAAGACCTTGATTTACTAAGGTATGAACAACATTTGCTGCTATAGTCTGAGTAGCAAATGGTGAACATCTTTTTGTACCTTTATATCCACAAGCATTGACAACAGACCAAGAAACCGCTTTCCCTCGTGTATCTATATTAGTAATAATGGTATTATAAAAAAATGCTCGAACATAAATAACTCCTTTAAGTATTTGATGGGTAAAAGCAAAAAGCTATGTCACACTTTCGGCCAAATAAATAGTTTCGAGCGAAATATTTTCGGCCTGAAAGGTTTCAGATGACTAGGTTTCGACTGAAACCATGTGGCCTATTACATGGCATATAGGTTTCGACCAAATAAGTTTCGCCCGAATCCCAAAAAATTAAATTTTTCCTTTTCTCGCTTTGAAATTGGATTTTTTAATGTGCGAGGTTTCTATAGAAAGGGTTTCGGTAGAAACTATTTCTATGGATTTTAGCCGAACCCTTTCTATAGAAACTATTTCTACTGAAATTGTCTATGTGGTATCCTAGTTGGCAGCCAACTCAACTTTTTTCAGAATTTTCTAAAACTTTCAAATTTAGCTAAGTATTTCTTTAGTTAGAATGATGTTTAAAAAGAAAAGAAAAATACCCTTTTGTAGAGCTCAAAGTGTTGAATCCGAATATGTAATTTTTTAAATATTTTGTTTAGTTTTAATATATTTAATTTTAAAAATAATTCAAGTAGGTTGTTAAAGTTAAAAAAGAGGCTGATTAGAAATTAAAAAAATATAGTAAAACATATTAATTTTTTTTAAAAAAATTTATATGGGGCACAATAGGAGAGAGTCTTCTTCAAAAGGGTATAATTTTTTTGAAAATAATTTAAAAAATTGACAATAGTTGACGTCCCCTGAAAACTATCAAATTCTGACAAGTCTGACTTTAAAACGTTATTATGAGAAAAATATACATCAAAATTTGATTTTTTTTTCCATGCACAAGATATTGAAGTTACCTATTTGGGAAAAAAAAGGGAGAAATGAGGTTTTTTTCAATTTGTTTCTTGACGTCCCGTGAAGTCTCTCTTTTCTAAAATTTTCAGCATTCCAAAATATGTCATTAAATTGATAAAAACATAATGAAAAACAATTTTTAAAAAAATTAGAAAATTACAGGAATAAACTTCATCAAAAGTTCTACATTTCATTAGTTTACACCATTTTGAAATTCAAAACATAAAGACCACTTTTATGTGGTCGAAGTTCAATTTTTTTTGCTGTTGGCTGATTCCTTTATAAAGTGTGACACAGGTTTGTGCTTTTACCCTATGTGCATATGCAAGCTAATGTACTAAAATTAAATCATGCTACATAAAAGGATCTACTCATATGGATATTATGATTCATTTGTAAACGGGTGAATGAAGCCCCCAATGTAGCCATCTACAAAACTACAACATTAGGAACCACATCCTACAAAACTCATTTGTTAGTTGTTCAAAATTATCTTATACTTTTAAATAAGCACATCCACTTCTATGAATTCCTACCTTATGTTTCCTAGGCCTACCGATAATTTGAATTATGGATGAAAATATATTGCGTAAGAATGAGCCATAAGGATGGGAAGCAATTCCTTCCCTACTTGGAAAGACTTCCATTCAATAAGGATGGAAAACAATTCCTTTTTAGTAGGTCCTTTGATTTGTAGCTCATTCTATACATAACATGTCTCAATGGATTCGAGTTATTGATTGGTTAAATGAAAGAGAAAGAAGGATGGAAAGAAATTCAATGAGGATGGAAAGCAATGGAATTATATGCCGATGGCACAGCACCAGCCTACCAATAAAGAAAGAAAGAAAGGGTAGGCTGGCAGATTCCCTAAGGGGATTGAGTCACTATATTATATATGTAATATGTTTGGATGTGGTTGAGTCCCTCAAAACCAGTATCAGATTGGAAAAGAAAAGCAAGTTAGCAATCAAACCTCCTTCAAAACCCAACTCCACATCCAAAAACTACTACAAACCCTACCGACCAACCGGGTTGACCTCCTCCCTTTTTTAGAGATTTTGTATAGCTGGCATCACATAAACTCAAGCTATCTCCAAGTCAATATCACCATTTCAAAGACAAACACTTTGGATTTGGCCCTCTCCCCTATCCCTGTAATGAGCTATCTAGTTGGTCTACTACTCTTAAGTCTAGTGTCCTTCTCATCATAGTTTGTGGTCTTTCCCATCATAGTCTTTCATCCCCATACCCACCCAAGGAAAATAGGGCGGTGGGGTCTTGTACCCTGGACCTACTTTAATATAGTTCCCAATCTAGAACTTTCAATAATAGAGTAAAGAATATCTAGCCAGGGGAAGGAACTATATCCAATATTGGCCATAAAATTTGTGTCAAATACTAGAAGTAAATATGTGCCATGTAGAGCTACAAGATGATTTTTGCCATGTAGAACTAAACATGTGTCATATGGTCACTAAAGTGGAGGCTAAATGTATCCTAGAAAATTGTACTCCCTTGTAGGTGATAGTGTAATTTCATGCTTAGTTTGGACCTCTTTTAGTGACCCTTGAATTTATGCATTTTCAACCCTTCCTAAATAGGCTCTAATTCCCTTTATTATGCATTTCAAGGCCTATTTTTATCATTTTTTGACATTGAAACAAGCATTGAACAAATGCAATCAATCATTAAATTGTCCTCGATCAAGTGTGTCCTAGAAATTTGGGCCAGGACCCAAATTTTTATAGATTGTTGTTAGTATTTTAATATTCAAAATTCAAATTGTAAATGTCAGTTTCAGGATCTAATTTTTGGAAAATTAGAGAAATGACTATAAATACCTAGTGTTTTCATCATTTTAAAACTAGAACACAAGAGATAACATTCAATCAAGTAAAAATTCAGAGTCTTGGAGTAACACCACTTGAGATTGCAATTCTTCAAGTCCATTTACAGATTTGATCAAGCTTTATCATATGATGAAAGCTGAAGTTTATGGAAGAGAAATGTACATCATCTTCAAAAAATTCACTCTACTCATAGCCTAAAGCAGTGTACATCATTGCATTTTCAAATTTACTTAGGGTGTTTTGACTTCTCCCTAATTGAATCTTATCATTGCCATATAGGAATCACGCTTTGATGCACTTGAGTAGGGTTTCTTTGCATTTTAGCTCATAACAACCTTAGACACACATAAGGTTAGGGCTCACACACTGTTTTCTATCAGATCTTTGGATTTTTGGTTGAGGTTTAGCTACGAAAAAAGGGGTTTGACTAAGGAAAACCTCGATGTAGCCACCCAAACAATTTCATTTGTAGATTTGTTACATGTCAAGATCCAAAAATGAAGATTTGAAGGTACATGAACATAGAGTGGATAAAGGGTTATGGGACCAAACTTTGAAGTTTTAGAAAGGATCACAAAGATCCATTCACCCAAGGGTGACCCAGTCCCTCTGCACATGTTGAATCCAACTTTTGGTGATATGTACACATTAGTTTGCACTTTCTAGATCCACTTGCAAATCATTGTTTCAACTTTTTTAACTTTCTAGATATTGCATTTATCATATTAGGTCATATAGTCTAATTAGGGAAATCACTCTAAACCATTTTCAATTCATTCCTAAGACTTAAAAGGATTAGATCTAGGTCTAATTGACTCATCATGGAGGTTGAAAGTCAATCTATGCATCTTGTTGATTTGCATCTTAACAAAATCCTAGAAATGATGGCCCAATGTCCTTAGGTTTTGGATATTAAACATAAGGTCACCCAATTTTTATTTTTTAGGACCAAAAGTATCAAGGTGATTCTGAACTTTCATAATGAGAAAGTGTTAATAATTAAGAACTTAAAGTTAATAATTGAGAACAAAATGTGGTCCTAAAATAGTGTAGAGAAAAAAGTGCACATCCTAACACATTTAACTCTTGTTTTACCTTATTTTTGACACACATTTATGTTATTAAAGTGGCCCTTCTAGAATTCACTAATTTAAACATGAGTTTCTATTCTTAGGGTGTCCTAGAATTAACTAATGTGTATAGACATTAATATTCTTAAGGGGGTCTTAAAAGGTATTGAGCATTTCAAAGGGTCCTTTTGAAGAGAGTCACCCCTAGGTCATTTATATATCACATTAGACATCATCAATTTACACAACAAAATATCTCTTAGAATTGAAAATATAGGATAATATATTCACACATTTGTCTCTAAGATAATAGAAATCAAACCCTCAAATAGGTTAACTTATTATTTAGCATCAAGAGATGAAAAAAATTAAGAAACTAGGTGTTTTCTTTATTTAAATATGTTTATCAATTATAGATTAAATTATAATTTAGATTACAAAGTAATCATTCCTAACCTAATATAAAATAACTAACTTGAAAGAGTTGGGACTAGAGACACAATCTAGAAATAAAATTAGGAAATGATAAGGAAAAATAGGAAATGCAATTCTTATACACCTATAAATTGGAAAATGATGACATGAAAATATTTAGATATACTACAAAGAGGTCCTTGGAAAGTTTTAAGGTTGTCTTATCGATGGGGCTAGTTGTGCTAGTGGGCATAAATATCCTACTAATTGTATATGGGACACATATGCCCCAAGAAAAAGTTAGCATAGTGGTAAAAATATTTAAATTGAAACACATGGTCCTAGTGAAGTGCCATGGAGTCTAAAAAGGCTTGTCACTTGGTCTTGTAGACAATAGAGATAAATAAAAAGATTCAAAAAAGTGGTTATTGTACAAAAATAATACTACAAGTGAAAGTGAATATAAAATAGAGAAATTGGAACATCTACACTTATAGAAAAATAAAATTGAAAATTGATTTGAGTTGAGAAATGTTGAGGGAAGTTTCCATGAAATTTTGAAGGTAAACTAGTTGAATGAACAAGACAACTAAGAGTGGGGGTGAATCAGTTGTACAATAAATTAAAACTTCAAAATCCTCAATAGTAATCAGATCCACATGCATTCATTAAACCCTTATTCTATTAAAATGGTTAAACATGGAATGCAGATAACAAAAACTGAAATAACAACACCACACACAAGAGAACGCTAGATTTACATGGAAAACCCAATGAGGTAAAAAATATGACGGGGATTAGCTCACAATATAAGTAATTGCAAAATGAGTATAAGGGCTCACTATTAGAACATGACACACTATCCAAAAAGGGTCCCAACCAAGGCTCATTGGCACATAAAGAAATACAAAAGGATAGAAGAGAAATGTTACACAAAGAAAACTTTCTCAATGTAACAAGGAATCCACCACAATTCTCCAACAATCTCACAACCTTACTTGAATTATTTCAGACATCTTCAACTCACTGCCTTCAGGAATCTAAAAACTTGAAATTTGCACTGCTCTGCTCAAATTCACATTACACACATCACTCACATCGATATCACATCTATCTTGCTTCTCTCTTGTATCTCACATCAACTCCACTCTTATTTATATCAACCTCAATCTCAAAAATCCTTCTCTATTGTTGGAAACTATCCGTTACATTTACAAATTCAAATTAGGATGACACCCAAACATTCCTGCAATGGATAGGAATGAAGGAGACCTATAACATAAATCCTTAATTAGGACCCAAATAGATTTCAACACATCTCAACATGCTTCCATAAACTTCACATGTAGTGCTAACACAAGGTCAACCAATACCCATGTTAAACACCATAAACATTACATGCTCCCTTAAATTAATTTGAAACTTTTGGACAAAAAAATTCACTTGAACATGATCTAGAATAATCTATGAACTACTTAAGATTCATCAAACATTTCATCCAAGCTCACATCAAACAAATACTTCACCTCAGAATAACTGGTAAACCTTATTCACACACTAGTATATGAAACTCACTCTATACTTCACCAAATCAAGTAAAACCTTGAAATCTGAAAGAGAGAAATTTTTTAAGCAACTTCCAAAATATGAACAACCTAAAGCCAAACAATGGAGAAACGCGAAGCAAATACATTTCTCTTAGGCCACATAAAAACATCAATGAAAAAATGGTTCACACACTAGTGAAAATATCTCATTCTATACAACGATTCAAAAACCAAAATTTTAAATATAACAACCTTTGAAAACCATGAAAAACATATTAGATTTACATAGGAATAGCCTCAAAAAAGAAGAAATACAAAGCACAATACCAGAGCACACATTGAACACTTGCACAACACTGTTTTCTCTGTTTATCATTTTTTCTCAAAAACACTTGGAAACCAAATTCCAAAGACATCATCTCAGCTATTACTTCATTCCATCTCATCTTCAAATACTACAATAAAAAATATAGTTACATGTATTCACAACACTTCCTCAATATCTCAACTACACATGCACAACCTGTAACAACCTGTTTTCCTCTTTTTCTTAATTTTCTCAATATCCTTGACATCTTCATCATACAAAAAACTTCTTTAAAACATAGTTGACATTAATGAAAACATCATCCAGTTAGAATTCCTGATGAATGAAAACACCTTCATACTTGCAACAATATCCCCCTTTTTTGTTGATCGCAACACAAGATGTGAAAAACCATCAAAGACACAAAACGACTTTGAACACACTTTCTTTTCTCCCCTTGAATGATTTGAAAACATATACATCTTTCTTCCCTTGAATACCTTACAATTTTTCACATGATACTTTTTTCCCCCTTTGACATTAATGGCAAAGGACAAAATGTTTTGCATTATTCTCCCCCTTTGGCACTGAACCAAAATATCTACTCTGAATACTCCCCCTTAGGAGTACACCTAATCAACTCAACTGCATAATGACAACACATGACACTACCTACTCCCCTTGAGAGGTAGCCACCAACATCAGTCTAGAAAAGAGATAGATCCATAGATCCACTAGACTGATGCACCTTTATATGCATATAGTTTAAACAAGGAGTGGCAATAACCCCCAACTTCTCTTGAAGATACTCAAAAGTATCCTTAGATAGAGCCTTGGTAAATATGTTAGCAATCTGATCCTTTGTAGGTACATACTCAAGCTTCACCTCATTCTCCATAACCTTCTCTCTCAAAAAGTGAAACCTAATTGATATATGCTCTATCCTTGAATGCATCACAAGATTCTTTGAAATGTTAATTTCACTTGCATTATCACAAAAGATAGAAATATGATCATCATACACTACTCTGATATCCTTCAATGCTTGTCTCATCTACAAAACTTGTGTACAAAATGATGCTACTACAATATACTCAGCCTCTATAGTTAATAAGGAAACTGAATCTTGCCTCTTATTCAACCATAACACCAATCTACATCCAAGAAAGAATGCACCACCATTTGTACTTTTTCTATCATCAGTTGTGCAACGAACCCAATCTGCATCTGTATAAGCACTTAATGTGAAATCGATATCCTTAGGATACCATAAGGCATAATCTAGAGTACCTCTTAAATATATGAATATCCTCCTCACAACTGCAACATGTGTTTCTTTAGGCTCTTCTTGAAATCTAGCCAAAAGAAAAACTTCATGCACAATATTCAGTCTAGTAGTAGTTAGATATAGTAGTCCACCAATCATAGATCTATATTTCCCCTAATCAGCCTTAGGTGAATCATCATCCTTGCTCAATTTACAATCAGTCACCATAGGAGTGCATATTGATTTGGAGTCATCCATTCCAAACTTCTTTAACATATCTTTGACATACTTATACTATGAAATAAAAATCACTTTATCTACTTGATTAATTTGTATCCCAAGGAAGAAATTCATCTCCCCAAGCATTGCAAACTCTTTTTACATCTCTTCAGCAAATTTCTTACACAGCTTCATTTCCACCAAAGATAATGCCATCCACATACACAACTACTATCAAGATCTTTTCTGGCTCAAATTTGAAGTAAAGATTACTATCTGTGGTGCCTTTACTGAATCCTTGCTATATCAAATATCTATCCAACCTTGCATACCAAGCTTTGGGAGCTTGCTTCAATCCATATACTGATTTCTTCAATCTACACACCATATCCAGTTGCTTTGACAACTTAAATCCTTCCAGTTGTTCCATGTAATCCACTTATTCCAATTCTCCATTTAGAAAAGCAAACTTCACATCCATATGATAAACTTTAAAACTTCTTTATGTGATGCAAATGCCAAAAAAAATTTGATAGCTTCCATCCTAGCCACAGGAACAAATGTCTCCTCTAAGTCTATTCCTTCCACTTGTGAGTAATCCCTACACACAAGTCTTGCCTTATTTAGATTACCACTTCTCCATTCTCATTCAACTTATTTCTGAATACCCACTTAGTTCCAATTATGTTCTTGTTTTCCGATCTAGGAGCCAATTCCCAAGTTTGATTTTCTGTATTTGCATAAGTTCCTTCTTCCATTACCTTCGTCCAATGTTCATATATACATGCTTCACCCACAATTTTAGGTTCAACTTTAGAAAGTAAACACAAATTTACCTCAACTTCAACAACTTTTCTTCTTGTCATACACCTTTCCTTTTTTCTTCAATGATTTGTTCTTCAGAATGATTCTTTTGCACATACTTAGGAGTCTTATGGATCTCTAGATCTTCTTTCTCTTCACTCTACACTTCTTTTTCATCAAATTTTTCTTCTTCTACTCTGCAATCAGGTTCATTTGACACATATCCATCTAGTGCAATTGAATTATGCAAGTTTTCATCAACTTTCACATTTGCACTTTCAGCAATATTTCTCATCCTTTTGTTGTAACATCTGTAGGGTGAGTGTAGGATCAGGGGGGTCCAAAAAGTGGCGATATGACATAAAAGTGGCTACCAACCTTCTTTTTATCTAAATTTAATCAAACAGAAAGGTTTTATTAAAATTTTTTTTAGCTTTCCACCAATATAAGTTATTGAACCTTATTTAGAATTAAATAGATAATTATTATTGATTTTCTAGACATACATTCTAACTAAAGTCCTCATTGATAGGCTAATTGAAAGATATCTATAATTATTAAACGATTTCATATATTTTGAATTTGATAGATACAACACATTCTATGCTTCTCATACTATAGGATGAAAAAAAGAAAGAAAAAATGAGAACCTAAACTAAACACTGAAATAATTTTTTTTAACTAAATATTCACTTTCGGGAACCTATAGTAGCTAAACCGTGAGGAATTTGAAGATGATGCAAACTAGAGTTTCGTGAATTTTTTTCTATAAATTATAAATATATTTTTTCAAAAATTTTGGAATCAGATTGCACTTCTTTTTCCATCTCCCTCGAAACTAGTTTTTCAGGAAAACAACATTTTTAAAAAGTGACACGGTATAACTTTTTTCCATGAAGGATAAAATTCTAATTCTTTAGAATTTAGATTTTTAACTCTGATATCTAGTGCTTCCACTCGGTTAGATAGTTTTTTGTTGAATATTTTTTCTTTAATCATGTTTTGAATTCAAACCAATTATAATTCAGACATAGCACGATTGTATAACGACAACTTTTTTTGTATGTATCAAAATTCAATTTTTTTTTCTCTGTTGGATCAAGGACTTCAATATATGGTGCACTAATATTTTTAATTTTTTTTGATAATCTGCTATTTTTCCACATGTGTAGAATAGAGAGCTTGATTTTCAGTGAAAAACCTACATTCACGAGAAATAAAAAATAAATATAATAATAAAATTAAATTTATTTAAAATTATACTTTTTGGAAGCTTATAATAAGGAATACATACTTACAAAAATAAATTTTAAATGAATTCATTTGATTCCCCAAAAGGTAAATCAAAAGTGATTTTTTATCAACATTTTGATAGGTGTAAAAGAGACTCCATTATAGGTATGGTTTAAAACTAGCAGGGTTCTATCCAAGGGGGTTTGATTTAAGGTAGTTTGATCAAACCCTCTTCAATTGGAAGTCTTTAAATGAAACCTTTTAAAGCTTAAATCATTATATTTTCTAAAAATATGTGATTTCAGCAAAAATCAGATCCTCCCAGAAATTGTAAACCAACTTTGTGGGATCAACCTGATGGTGGTTAGACAAGCAAGTTTTAATATTTAAAAAAAGTTCTAATAAAAAATTTATAACTAATTATTTACTTGCAAAAAAACTACAAAAAAATACAACACATCTGGGCATGTGTCCTCTACTTATATTGAAAGTTAAAAATAAATAAAAATTCTTGTTCTTAGGTTGCTCAAACATACACCTACTTTTTATTTTTTCCTGAAAATTTAGTACTACTACATTGAAATTTCAAAATTTCAGGTCAAATAGATTTACTTTTTTCCAAAAAAGGACTAGTATCTTAGAAAATATATTTAATTTTATACAAGTTTTGTTCTAACATGTTTTCCAAATTATGTTAATGACTTATTCAAATTTTTATGTCAAGTTGCCTAACTCTTATTTTCTGAATTTTCATTGCCACTTAAGGGCCTAGTTTGGACCCCTATGATCATGCATTGAGCCTGTAAGCTTTACTTTTAGTAGAATTTCCAAGGAAGATACCTTCATTAGACCTTACATCAAACTTTCCTAAGTTTTCTTCATCTCTTTTGATATAAAATTTTCTTCCAAATACTCTAAAGTACTCCACAGTAGGAATCCTTCCATACCATAGCTTATAGGGAGTCTTACTACTGTTAGCTTTAGCTTGAACTTTGTTAAGTATGCAAACAAAAATATGAATAGATTCTCTCCAATAGACTTCTAGTAGATTTTCCTCTTTCAGCATAGTCCTAACAACTTCTTGAATAGTTCAATTTTTCCTTTCAACAACTCCATTCTGTTGAAGAGTTCTAGGGGCAGGCAAGTGACTCTTGTTAGAATTGTGAAACAAGCACAAAACCACGAGCCATAGGATTAAAAAAAAACAAAGACACCTTCCACACAAGAGATCTGCAAACAAGAATTGCTATATTCATCAACAAGAAAAAGTTAGAGAAGAAGCTTTCAAGAAGATATGAAAGTCATGATATTTCCCATGAATAATATCTGAGAATAATTACAAAGAGGTTTGAATGCTTATAATAAGAGAAAATCCCTAAATGAGAGGGATTAGATCGTGACATGTGTCAACATCACATGGGATGTGACATAATGATCTAATATTAACTCAACTAATAAAGCATTCCTAAGTTTAGCTAAAGTGTGTGAGAATAAATTAGACTAATAATCAATTAAAGATTAATTAATTATTAGCTAATGCATGATAGCTCTAACAACCCCCCTTAAGATGAACTTAGGGAGTAGCTAAAAACCCTAAAAATAATGTGAGATAGGTCCCGGCAAACAAGGCCAAGTAAGGTACCCAGGTACAAACAAAAGATCTCTATAATGTGGAGAAATAGAGAAAACCACACTGGAAAAAATCTACTCCAAAAAGAGATGAAATCCAAGTGAAGGATTGAAGAAGCCTCCAAATAAGACAAGGTTGTCCCAAAAGATAGGAACAAAGAGAACACCACTGAAGCATGAAGAAGTTGCAAACATTGTCGAAGAATGATTGCTAAAATGCTGAAAGAAGAACCTCCACTGAAACATATGATGATCAGGATCAAGAAGACAAGAATCTGTATGAGTACCCCCAATGACGCTACTTGAATCTGATGGAAAACCAAGGCAAACATCAAGAACTCAAAGATACAGATGGCACAAGTACTAATAGTCTAGAAAATTGATCAAGTGAAAAATGGAAGGTCGCCTCTAGAAATAGGAATGCAAGAGTGTCCATATGGTAAGTGCTCCATCTCACTGAAATGCATGGGTAACCAGCCGCTGCATCCACCTAGTAAATAGGAACAAATACTGTATACATAGCTCACTCCAACGTGAAACTAAGGAAGCGTTAGCACCAGTAGTAGAAACCACCCCATAATGTTGACAAGGGAGAGGTATGACAGGTACACTAAAATTGAATGCCTGAAAGTAGTGCATGAATAGGAACCAAGAACATCTGAAGGTAGAATCATGAAAGTACAAGCTAATAGAAATGATGTGAAAACAAAAGTCACATACGCATGAGAAAGGTTATGAAGGAAAACATCAACCCCCATGACACTTTACATCATAGTGCGAGTACAACAAGGCACAAAGTGATGTGTAAGATCCCATAATACATGTGCAATACAAAGGCACTTTATCTTAGTGCATTTACAAAATCATAAATACATGCAATGTGAGCCCATAAGGTCCAAAAAGGACAACAAGCTGAAAATAAAATTATCTTACAAAAAAAGAGGAGA
The DNA here is from genome assembly GCA_007258455.2 of Sequoia sempervirens. Classification (NCBI taxonomy): domain Eukaryota; kingdom Viridiplantae; phylum Streptophyta; class Pinopsida; order Cupressales; family Cupressaceae; genus Sequoia; species Sequoia sempervirens. The sequence continues at coordinate 293,938,035 of VDFB02075321.1, forward strand.
CTGGTAGCACCATGACAAATTACACAAAAAAACATGCACTTTAAAAAAAATGGCACCCAAAAATGTGTCTGGATGCAAAAGATATGGCCTATCAAAGTCTCCAAAATGAGAACTAAATAGCTACAACACTGAGAAAATAGAATTCTTGAAAAAACCAGAAGTCAAAACTAGAAAATCCCTACACAACTACGAAGAGTGTGAAATTCCACTCAATTTCAAAAAAAATTACACTAAAAAAACCATCGTATGGCCGAGATATGGCCTCTGAAAGTTGAGGTGCAAAACTGAAAAAGCCCAATAGAGAGGGGCTGAGTAGGGAAAATGTAAACTCCTCCAAATTTGCCAAAAACTCTTGAACTACATGCTGGGGAGGCCATACGACTTCCCTGGCAATTCTTTTTTGCTTCAGATGCGAACTGTTCAGATTTTGATGATTTGACAAGCAATCTTAGGGTTTTTGGGCCTTCTTAGCGCGATGGTGATGTCCGTTTGGGCTCAAAATGAATAAAAAATATAGCTACCCTCTAGATCTGGAGACAAAGCAACTGCTTCAAAACCTTGTAGATCTGGCATCTGGAGTCAAAATCAAGTGAATCAAAAGCCAAATTTGACTTTCTCGACAGCTCTGGATCTAATGGCGAGGTTCTTTTTACATAAAAATGCTTCGAAAAGCAGCCACCTCCAAAATTTGCAAAAAGAGCAAAGGGGATTCAGATTTGAAGCTTGCAACCCTTGTTGAAGAAAAAACCTCATAAATCGAGAAGAGGTTTGCTGAATCCATGCTTTGATACCATGTTAGAATTGTGAAACAAGCACAAAAGCATGAGCTATAGGTTCAAACAACAAACAAAGACACCTTCCACACAAGAGATTTGCAAACAAGAATTTCTATATTCATCAACGAGAAAAAGTTATAGAAGAAGCTTTCAAGAAGATATGAAAGCTGTGATATTTGTCATGAATAATATCTGAGAATAATTACAAAGAGGTTTGAATGCTTATAAGAGAAAATCCCTAAAGGAGAGGGATCGGATCATGAAATGCGTCAAAATCACATGGGATTTGACATAATGATCTAATATTAACTCAACTAATAAAGCATTCCTAAGTTTAGCTAAAGTGTGTGAGAATAAATTAGACAAATAATCAATTAAAGATTAATTAATTATTAGCTAATGCATGATAACTCTAACAACTCTTTATGCCATGAAATTCACAAAACATGTTAAACTCATTGAAGGTGAATTCACCACCTCTGTTAGATCTCAAACATTTTATCTTCACATTCATTTCATTCTCAACCATAACTTTAAATGCCTTGAATTTATCTAATGCATTAGATTTTTCTCTAAGAAAAGTAACCCGTTTCATTCTAGAGTAATCATTAATCAAAACAGAAAATACCTATCACCTTAAAGACTTCTTGCCCTTGTAGGACCACAAAGATCCATGTGTACTAATTCTAGTATTCTGGTAGCAAATTGTTCCTTTCCTTTGAAACTACTCCTTGTTTTATTTCCAAACTGATAGCTCTCACAAACAACATTGATAGGCTTTGTAATTATGGGTAGATCTCTTACTGAATGAATTGGACTGATTCGTGCCAAATTATCAAAATTCATGTGACACATCCTCCAGTGCCATAACTAACTGTCACTGATTTGAGACATAAAGAAATGTCCATTAACACCCTTAAGCTGTTAAATGTTTCCATCTATTCTCTTACTAGCAACAATCACAACTCTGGACCCTTTTTTGATCTCACAAGTTTCATCCTTAAACAAAATATTATATCTTCTAGCACACATTTTTCCAACACTCAAAATATTATTCCTTAATCCCTTAACATAATAAACATTGTCAGTATTATGCTTGCACTCAAAACTGATTAAACCTATTCCAAAAATCTTAGCTCCTGAATCATCTCCAAACTTAACTAGTCCTCCATCATTTTTTTCAAGTTTAACAAACTTACTCTTGTCTCCAATCATGTGATTAGAGAAAAAAATATCAACCCGATAATTCTTATCCTCTTTAACATGAAAAGCAGATACCAAATTACCTTAAACCTTATCCTTCTTTTTTGGATCACTTTCCTTCACACAAATTTCAGATTTAGCAAAACTAGATTCTTGTTTTATAACCAAGAAAAAAAATCATTATCATCAAAATTTCCATAATCAGATTCATCATTAGAAATGCAAGCATCTTTTCTAACATACTAAACTCTTTTAATCATCTTAAATCCTTTGTTCTCCTTATTCTTATTGTTTGCATCTCTTTTCAGACATCTAGAAGCATAATGATCTATATCTCCATAGCTAAAACATTTGAAAGGTAGTTTACCTTTGTATTTATTGATGCCATTCTTCACCACAAAGTTAGGTTCCACATCAACAAGATCATCTCCATTTGAATCTTCAATCCTTTTTTTTTTTCCAACCTTAAAATCAATCTCCACTTTTGTACTATTCTTTAACCCAAGCTTTCTCATCTCAAAAGAAGTTAGTGTACCAATCAAATGATCTCTAGAATAAGTATTAAAATTTGTAACTTCCTCAATAGTAGATACCTTTTCACTATAAGAATCAGGAAGAGTTCCAAGAACTTCTTTACCACCCTAGGCTCTTTAACTTGCGCATCAAGACCTCTCATAACACTTACTAGTCTATCGACCCTCTGTATGTAGGTTGTAATTGTTTCATCTTTAGACATTCACATAGTCTCAAATTGTCCCTTTATATTTTGCAACTTTGCTTGCTTTAGCTTTTCATCTCCTTCATAAATACTTTCAAGCTTATCCCAAACTTGTTTAGTAGTCTTAAGATTCATAACTTTAACCAATTTAGAATTTGAAAGACTATTTGTAATAATAAATTTTTCCTTAGCATTTACCTCATGTGCCTTGATCTCATCACTTGTGCTCAGAACATTTGTACGTGGAGTGTATGCAGTCTTATAATCCTTTTCAATCTCATATCCCTAACATGCCATATATCCTTCCATCTTTGTCCTCTAGAATACATAATTTGTTCCATAAAATCTAGGGTAATCAATTTGCTTCACCATCCTAAATCTGCCTTAAGTAGTTAAGCTCTTCTCCAAGGAACCTTGCTCTGATACCAATTGTTGAATGAATAAGAAAACTGAGAGCGGAGGGGTGAATTCGAACATAGCAAATTAAAACTTCAAAACCTTCAATAGTAATTAGATCCACATGCATTCATTAAACCCTTATTCTATTAAAGTGATTAAAGGTGAAATGTAGATAACATAAATTGAAATAAAAAAACCACACACAAGAGAACACTAGATTTACGTGGAAAAACCAATGAGGGAAAAATCATGATGATGATTAGCTCACAATATACGTAATTTCAAAACTGGTACAAGAGCTCACTGCTAAAATAGGACACACTGTCCAGAAAGGCTCACAACCAAGGCTCACTACCATAGAAAGAAATACAAGAAGATAAAAGAGAAATGTTACATAGAGAACACTTTCTTAATGCAGCAAGGAATCCACCAGAATGCTCCAACAATCTCGTAGCCTTGCTTGAATGGTTTTAGACACCTTAAGCTCACTGTCTTCAGGAATCCAAACACTTGAAATTCAAACTACTCTACTCAAATTCACATCGTGCACACATCACTCACATTGATCTCACATATATCTTGCTTCTCTCTTGTATCTCACATCAACTCCACTCTTATTTATATCAACCTCAATCTCAAAAACCTTCTCCAAGGTCAATAACTATCCGTTACACTTACAAATTCAAATTAGGTCGACACCCAAACATTCCTATGGTGGATAGGAATGAAGAAAACCTACATAAATCCTTAATTAGGACCCAAATAGATCCCTACACATCTCAAAACACTTGCATAAATTTTACATGTAGTGCTAACACAAGGTCATCCAATACCTGTGTTAAACACCATAAACATTAAGTACACACTTCCTTAAATCAAGCCAAAACTTCTAGACAAAAAAATTCACTTGAACATGATCTAGAATAATCCACAAACTACTTAAGTTTTATCAAATGCTTCATCCAAGCTTGTATCATACAAATAATTCATCTTAGAACAACTGGTAAACCTTATTCACACACTAATATATGAAAGTCACTATGTACTACACCAAATCAAGGAAAACCTTGAAATCTGAAAGATACAAACATTATAAGAAACTTCCCAAATCTGCACAACCTAAATCCAAACAATGAAGAAACATAGAGCAAATACATTTCTCCCAGGCCACAAATAATGTCACTAAAAAAATGGTTCACACACTGGTGAAGATATCTCACTCTGTTCAATGATCTAGAAACCCAAATTATAAATATAGCAACCTCTAACAACCATGAACTACATATCAGATCCACACAGGCATAGCCTCAACACAAAAGAAACACAGAGCACAATATCGGAGGACATATTGAACACTTGCACAATATTTTTTTCTTTGTTTATCAAATTTTATCAAAAGCAGTTGGAAACAAAATTCCAGAGACATCATCTCAAATCACCAATTCATTCCATATCATCTTCAAAAAATACAAAAAAAAGATAGCTCCATGTATTCACAACACTTAATATGTCAACTACACATGCATAACCTGCTTGACAACCTATTTTCCTTTTTTTCTCAATTTTCTCAATATCCACGAGATCTTCATCATACAAAAACTTTCTTAACAAATAGTTGAAATCAATGACAACACCAGTTAGTTATAATTCCCATTGACATCAATGCCAACACCTTCATACTTTCAAAAAAATCCACAAAGTTAGCTCTACTAGTCAAGGGGAACTAGCTCTAACTTAGTAATTTACCATAGTTTGCATGGCCTTGGACATAATGGTAGGAATAATTGAAACTTTCATGGAAGGTTTGGTAAGTCTTGTAATCCTTTTTATCTTAGTACTTCTTTTGAATCTACACAAAATCACAAGTGAAAAACAAAGTTTTGAAGGAGATGCTACCTTGATCAACCCCCCTATAAGTAATTTAAATAAAACTAATGTATTCAAAATAGTAAAAGGATGCATGCAAACCTAGGTGAGGGTTAAAAGTGGAAATATTGATGGACAAGATAAAACCTTTGGGATAAAGGTCTAGAAACCTCTAGACTAGATGTGTCCAAAAAAGGTGATGCACAAGGAGTGGAAAATCATGACCAAAAGGATAGTGAAATGGTTTTGAAGGATAAAGGATGGTAAGTTGGGATAATAGCTAGGGTGTATGTAGATTGGAAATGAAAATGGAGGTCCTAAGGTTTTGGGATGGATAAGAGATGGATGTACAGAGTGCTTGCACAACAAATTCATTGCTTCAACACAAATTTCCTGTGGATGCAAGATGATAAGAAGTCGAGGGATCTATTTATAATGTTTTTCTAAGGGTTTTAAGGTAGGTGAACAATATATTTATGATAGATGGATCATAAATGAGACACATATTAATTTTGGTGGCTAAAACTTATCAAAATTATCCCCTATAGTCAAGGAATGTGAGAAGATATTTCCTGGATGTACACTAGGGGTGTGACTAATATTAAATGCTAGGAGGTTTTGTTCCATAAGGAAGTTTATGGATATAAAGTTAACATGTCTATTTAGGTGAATGTGTGTGAATGGAACTTTGTACCTGTGCTAAATATAAAAAAATACACAATGATTAGTCATATTAACACATATAAATCACATTCCCTATGAAATAATTGAACATACAAAGAAATGAAGATAATGCAAACAAGAGCATGAAATATCAAACAAAGCATGCATGAAAACCTATCTAAGTACTCCAAACCTTCATCCCATAGGGGGATTGGTAACAATTTGATGGGGAAAGTGGCCATTTCCCAATCCCTTAGTGGAAAAGCTCCATGATTTGTGGATAAATGTGGTGATTTTGATTGCAAATGGTGATAAATCTAAGCCAAAAGGATGAAGAAACCATGTGATTGTGGATGAAAATGTGTAGCATAACTTTGCATGAGATGATGGATCCATTTAGTTGGCCTTGCCGTTGCACCAAAAGGTCAACCTATCAATGCTCGATACAAGCTTCAGATAAGATCCACAGGAGGCGGTTATACCACATTGTCACAAACCCATGCGTCGTGCTAGACAAGGAAGACCAAGGGACACACCATCTTGCAACAATCCCCCCAGCACAATCGAAGGGTTTGAAATTGTGACCTCTGCTCTGATACCAATTGTTGGCCTTGTCATTGCACCAAAAGGTCAACCTATCAATGCCCGATACAAGCTTCAGATAAGATACACAAGAGGCAGTTAAACCATGTCACAAACCCAAGCGCCGTGATGGACAAGGAAGTCCAAGGGACACACCATCTTGCAACACATTCTTCATAAGAGGACCTTCTATTTATAGGAATCAATGGTTGGAAGAAGAGGTGAAATTGTGCAATGTGGGAATAAATTGAGATTCATTAGCCATGTGACAAGTGTCACAAGGCTAAGAGAAGCAATAGGGATATGTGCCTCACACAAGTGTGTGCACATCTTGGGAGAAGAGATGTAAGAGGGAGTTAAGGCAAGGTGGCTTGTGTAAGAGGGATGTAAGAGGCTACTTAAGGAATATGGGTGAGAATGTAAGAGACAAGATGGCATGTAAGAGGCCATTTAAAGGCTTTTGTAAGAGAAAGGTGGCTCTTGTAAGAGAATTAAAGGCCTTTGTAAGAGGCTTTTAATATTTGGAGGGAAAGTCAAATGGAGGAGTTATTGAGAGAATATTTCAAGAGAATATCCTTTTGTGAGGGTAAATAGCCCATTTAATTGATTTGAAAAAAAACAGTTTCATGTGCAAGTTGGAAAGGGAAGGGATATTCCTTGAAAATATTCCATTGTGAGGAAAATGGAAAATTAATTAACTTGAGGAAATTAATTATTGGTGCAAGTGGGGTTAGTAAGCCAAAGGTTTATTTTACCATTGTGAGGTTAAAAGATAGAGGATTGGCTAATGAAGATTAGTAGGTGATTTAAGGTTAATTAATCTAGAATTAATTAATCTTAGGTAGGTTAGGGGTTTTAGAAGAATACAATATTTTAATTAAATAATTAGATTTATTTAATCAAATGAGAAGACATAAGGGGTTTTAATTAAATTATTTGCACTATTTAATCAAATGGAATGAGAATTAGTAGAAATGGGGATGAATTAATCCAATAAAATTAATTATTTGATTGATAGGAGAAATGATGACTTTAATTAATCAATATAGATTATTTAATTAAATAGTTAGTCAAAGGTGATTTATGATGAAATGATGTTAATAATCAACTTCAGATATGTAATATCGATCAAGACTATTTAAGTGTCTACATTTTGCCTCTCTTTGAAGTGAGGTTCCTATTACATTGTTTCAAAGACTGACAATTTATCAGGATCAACACCATTGTCACTTGATAAAAATTCAAAAATTTCCTTATTTTTTTGGATGCCACACTATTGCCCCAGTGGAAGGAATTATGCTACTACACTGCCCCCTCAAGAGATTGAGCAGAATCTTTGATTTTCTAGTCAAGATTATGATAAATAACGAGAAGAGTGGTTCACTGATTAGAGGATAAAAGATAATTCTTTAGAAAGCATAGATATTTGATGTAGACAAATTTTATGATTTATTGATACTCATCGGCCATGGGTGGCCTCATGTATATTTCGATATATTGCACAAATTCAATACTTGGATAGAAATGTTAGTAGAGATAGAAGAATGAGAAAAATAGGATGGATATAAGAATGAGATGGACATTGATCATGGATTGTGAGATTGATTCAGAAGTCCAACAAGTCTATGAGTTGTCAAGACTTTATTAGATATAGGGATGAGTGATGATGATTTTCTTATCCAAAGATTGGGACATAAATGACACAATATTCCTTATAATTTTTTTGATAAAACACATAGATAGGATGCATCAAGGGATGGACAACCAGGGTGGCATTGTATCTAGTGCGATGGAATTTGACTCAAAAAATAGATAGGAGTATTCTTGTTGACACCTAACATACACAAACCTTGATAGGATGTACTCTAGAAGCTTCAAACATCTCAGACCAAAACATAGAAAGGCATAACCTCCCAATGTAATAGTCAACAAGTTGTCCAAAACACCTTCCATACACACGTAAAAAACAAATATTCTCCAAGGTTATATTACAAGAACATCCAACAGGCACAACAAACAAAAGATAATGATCAATGCCCCATTCCTTTCTCTCTAAATCATTTTGATAGACATCATCAAGAGGTCATTGGAATGGGCGCAAATAAGATAAATCATATGAAAAGATCAAGTGAACAAATAAGCTAATGTTCTTCATATATGTAGCCAAGACTAACACTAAGGTGATGCTTGATGTGAATGTCCATTTTCTGAAGGATGCATCCGAGGACATGATTAGATGATTTAGAAACTAACTGGATGATGGGTTATTGATACAAAAAGTTAACCAACTTGTTTACCTAATGATCTAGACTCAAGATGTTTACATTTACGCCTACACTTTATGAAGTGCCACACTTGTTTCCATTTGTTTTACCAAATTTTGATGGTGATGATCAATTTATTGGGGATGAAAGTTTATTGTGGGTGAAGCAAAATGAGATGGATGGATTCTTTTTTTCAAATATTTGATGTTCTTTATGTTTTTGTAATGTTTTGCTGTTGTTTTTTAGATTTTGAATTATTTTACAAATGTTTTAATTTTCAAGTTTTCAATTTTTTTTTTTGTTTCCTAATATTTTGACCAAGAACCAAACCGAAAAGACTATCCTAGGGGCCTTAGGAGTTGATCAAATACTATCCTTTCCTACGTTATACATGTAGAGACCACATAGTTTAACTGACACATACCTGTTTATTGATGAAATATGAACATTGATGGATTTCCAGTTATTATGAAAGACTCCTAAGGATTGACCTAATGTGTCTCGGGGGCACATCAATGATGGCCTTACCTACGTTCAAGCTTAGAGACTCATAGTTCAACAACCATGTTTTTTTGATTTTTTTTTATATTTGACCTGTTTTTGGATTTTGATGTGATTTGGATGTTAAATTGGATTTTTTTATTTAATGAGTGTTTTTGGATTTTTCAAGGATTTTGCAAGTGTTTTTTTTATATTTTGAGATAAACGATACCTAGATCATGATGTCGCTATCACATGGTGAGATACAAGACATGGATCAAGAGTTATTTGAAAACAATAGCACAAGAAACTACCTCCAGTGTCTAGCAATGCTTCACGATGCAATGGAAAAATCAAGATATCGGTTGGAAGATCATGCGAAGAGTTTTGACATGTAATAGGACAACATGGGATGTATGGTAAAGACTGCATCAAAAATATTTTAGTCATGAGTAAAGTAAAAGTATACATCAAACATTTGTCAAGATCAAGATATGTTGGAAGATCTTGGATAAAGATGGATTTGATAGATGGAGGAAATATTAGATTTGTTATGAAGGGGATGAGTTATTTTCACATGAAAGAGCATGAAATATGTGAATGAAACTAAACTAAGTAACCCAAGACTTCATACCATAGGGGGATTGGTACCAATTTGATGTGGAAAGTGTCCCTTTCCCAATCCCTTGTTGGATGAGCTTCAAAATGTTGATGCAAAATGATGGATTTGATGCAATAAGATAGTATATTCAAGCTAAAATGATGAAAATGCATGTAGATGTGGATGGAAAATTTATATCTAGTAAGCTCAAATGAAAATATCGATCTCAAATAGATGTGATAAATGCCAATTGTCTTCAAAGATGATGACAACAATTGGATGATTGATGGATGAAAATGGGTATAGTGACTTTGCATGAAAAGGTGGATCCATTCTTCATAAGAGAGCCTTCTATTTATAGGACTCAAGGGTTGCAAGAAGAGGTGAAATTAGGAAATGTGGGACTAAAATGAGGATTAATAGCCTAGTGACAAGTGTCACAAGGCTAAGAGAAGCAATAGTGATATGTGCCTCACACAAGTGTGTGCACATCTTGGGAGAAGAGATGTAGGAGGGAGTTAAGGAAAGGTGGCTTGTGTAAGAGGGATGTAAGAGGTTATTTAATGAATGTGGGTTAGGGGTTTTAGGAGAATATGACATTTTAATTAAATAATTAGATTTATTTAATCAAATGAGAAGACATAGCCCAATTTTAATTAAATGATTTGAATTATTTAATTCAATAGGATGAGAATTAGTAGAAAGGGGGATGGATTAATCTAATAACATTAATTATTTGATTAATAGGAGAAAATTTTGGATTTAATTAAACAATATAGATTATTTAATAAATAGTTAGTTAGAGGTGATTTAGGACGAAATGATGTTAATAATCAAATTCAGATATGTAATATCCATCATGACTATTTAAGTGTCTACAATGTGCATCTTTTTTTTCTTATTAGGGAGGGATTTATAATGGGACATACAACTCAAATATAATATAAAACAAGGCAAAACAAGGCTGCAAAAGCATACAAAGTGAACATCTAAAATGAGTGTAAATAATAGTAAAAGAAGTTGTGAAAACAAATTGATCTTACATTGATCCTAATTTTATCTAGAAGATGATTTAATTGAATAGATCATAATTTATAATATAAAATATACATAATTTTTTTTTAGCATATCTTTGCATCCTTCTTTCATGCAATTGTCATTTCCTTTCTTCTGAATGATATCATGCAACCTTATTTTTCCCGCTCCTTGGATTTCCCATCTTCTTCTTTGAAAAATATGATCCATATAATTCTTTTCCAATCCACGTTCCAAATTTGTAAAAAACTTGCAAAAAATGACCTTTTGAACACACCTTATAAATTTTCCTTTATTTTTTGATATTAAAATCACAAAAATTGACCTTGCATATAGACATGTAATTTGAATCTAGACATGTTCTTTTGGAACATCAGCTAAATTGGCCTTTGATCGAAGGTTAGCTATTAAATTTACATAAACATTATTTTTTTGAATAACCTTTGTTTGAAAGTAAAATAATATTTTTTTTCTTGGTCAATAAGCTCTTCATTTGAAGGTTCCCTTGATTGAAGGTACATTCTTGAACACAGGTAATATCTTAGATTGAAGGTACCTTCAATCAAAGAACCCTCAAACAAAGGTAATATGTTAGATTGAAGGTACCTTCAATCGAAAGACTCTCAAGTGAAGGGGCTTAGATAGATAGTTTTGTTTTTGCATCAAAATTTCCTCAAAAAATTTAGTTTGAAACCTCATGTTGGACCTTCAAATGTAGTTAACTTGAAAATATATTTTGCAAGACTGCAGTCCTCAAATTGAGCTTTCCAACAAGTATATTTTTGATATGTTTTCATTTTATCATGTATTTAGTTATCAATTTTTACTAAACATAGGTTTTTCATCGAAGAACAAGTTCTTCATTCTATGGAGGTGGAATAATAGTAAACCATTGTAAAAAAAATTCAAAAAATACCTTTGCACTAGGTTATGATGTCCTTGTTTCACAAATAAAATAATGATATATACACAAAAAGTTATGGTAGATGACATACACCTATGTCCAAATTATAGTTACAATGACTTTAAAAATTAATTAAAAAATATGTAACAAAAAATTATGAAAAAATATCCATGCACTAGATATTGATGCTAAAAATATATATTTTAAAAATTAGAATTTTATACTTTCTAGATTTTTTTTTTTGTTGGATGACATAAACATTACTTTCTGAAAATGTTGTTTACCATTTAAATCTAGTTATAAAAGAGATGTTGAAAGATTCACGATTTATTTCAAAAAAATTAAAAAATATATTTAGAATCTACACATAAATTTCCAAAAATGACTAGTTCACATCGTTTTCAAATTATTAATGGTTTAGTTGCTATAGGTCTCATAAGGTGAAGATCCAGTTAAAAATATTGATATAAATACCCGTCTTGGCCAAAAAGTGGGACTCATTATTATGGTATTACCCCTATCTCTTCCCTATGTCTCTCACCCCTCTCTCATCTAGTTGTTGGTCTCTAACCTTTATATCTCTCCCCTCTCTAGCTATTTACCTCCCTTTCCACCTCTCCCTCCCTCCTTACCTATCTTTCCATATTTGTGGACTTCTATCCCTCCCTCATCTCTCTACCTCTCCCCTCTCTAGGTTTTTCAGTCACTCCTTGCCTACCTCTCCATCCCTTTGCAATCTCTTTCTCTTCATTCTCTTCTCTCCCCTCTTCTCTCTCCCTCTGCTCTATAGGTCATCACCTCTCTATAGATCCTCCTTCCCTAGGTCTCTCACTCCCTCTAGTCTATCTCTCCCTCCATCCCTTATCACTACTCTATTAATACTTACCTTGTTCTCTCCCTCTCTTCTCTCTCAAATCTCTCTTCCCTCTCTAGGTATCTCCCACTGTATCTCCCTCTCTCCCTCTCTCCCTTCCTTCCCTCCTTACCACCATCTCTATCATTTCCTCCATACCTTTCTCTTCTTCTCCCCCTCTATTGTTGTTTCTCACCCATCTCTCTCCATTCTCTTGATCACTACCTCTATCCTACCCTCTCTCTCTCTCCCCATCTCTAGGTCTGTCTCTACTTCCTTGTTTACCTCTCTACCTCTCCTTAATTTTCTCATTACCCACCTATCTCCCCCCTCTATCTCTCTCACCTCTATCTATTCCTATGTCTCTCACCCCTCTCTCCTTGGGTTTCAGGTCTCTCACCTCTATATATCTCCCCTCTCTACTTATTTCCCTCCTTCTCCACCTCTCTCTCTCCCCCTAGAATTACCCCTCTTTCCCTCTTTGTGAACTCTCTCATTTTCTTATCTCTCCTCCTCACCTCTCCTCTCCCCTCTTTATGTCTCCCTTGATCACTCCTTGTTTACCTCTCCATCTATCCTTAGCCACATATTTTTCTTTGTTCCCCTCTCTCTCTCTCTCTCTTCGTCCCCTATCTAGTTCATCACCTCTCTATATCCTCCTTTTCTATCCCTCTTACTCCATCCATGTCTACCTCTCCCTCCATCACTCATTACTCCTCTCTCTTTGTTCTTTTATTTCTCATCTTCTCATCAATCTAGAATTTCATTAACACATTTCTTCCTCAAAGTCCCTTGGTTTCTTTCTTCAATAAACATAAATCTTTGTAAAATTTTCTCCTACTTGCTAATCTTTGCATTCTTGGTAACACCCTTCATGGTTTAGGCTTTAGGTTTGACGATCTTAGGTATAAGGTTTAGGGTTAGGGTTTACAATCTAGGGTATAAGGTATAGGGTTGAGGGTTGAGAATATAGGTTTGAGGTATAGTGTTCATGGTTGAGGGTATAGGGCTAAGTGCACATGGTAAAAGGATTACGGTTGAGGATATTGGGTATAGGGTCGATGGTATCGGGTTTATGGTTGAGAGAGTAAGGTATTTATTTAGGTATTTATTTAGGGTGAGGGTTTAAGGTATAAGGTTGAGTGTATAAGGTTTAGGGTATAGGGTTGAGGATACATAGGGTATAGGGTTGAGGGTATAAATTATAGGGTTGAGGGTGTAGGGCTTAGGGTTTAAGTATAGGGTTGAGGGTTGAGGGTTAAGGGTTGAGGGATAGTGTTTAGGGTTGAGGCTATAGGGTTAATTGTATAGGATATAGGGCTTAGCATTGAGGATATTCGGAAAAGTATTATGGGAGTAAAATGGAGTTTTGAAGAGGAAGCTTGGTGGAGTGTTATAGCAGTCAAATTGGTTATATAGGTGCATGTTTTAAGGGATTAGTCATTGATGTTGGGCCTCTCAAATCATATGATGGTTGTAGAATTATCAATGTCCAATATGAGGCATTTGAGATAGAAGAAAATGAACCCTTAAGTGAAAGCCTATTTCATAATCATTTGAGGTCAATACCACCTCTAGTGCCATTTCCCAACAATTTAGCTATGGGTGATGCAATGGAAGCATTTCAAAATGTTTTTTTTTTTTTTTACCCTATGAGGACCTCAATATATTAATTTGTGAGTCTAAAACCTCAAGACTATAAACATGATCTTAAGGCAACATCTCAAAATTAGTCACACTATTTTCTATAGGTTTTAACCTATCATCAGTTATTTCCTCCATCTTGCAAGATTCTAACATGATATAGGTGGCATATGAGGAGAACTAGAAGCTACCTCGTTCATGCCATAGATGGATACCTCAAGCTTCAACCTTCATTATGATTGTCCCTACCCCCTTCTATCTATCTCACCCCTCTCTCTCCTCATATAGGTAGAGGATATAGGGTATAGGGTATAGGGTTTAGTGTATAAAATTGATTGTACATAGTTTAGGGTACAAAGGGTATAAGGTTTAGGTATATGGTATAAGGTTTAGGCTTTAGGGCACAAGATTGATGGTACAAGGTTTAGGGTTTAAGGTACTAGTTTAGGGTTTAGGGTATTGGTATAGGGATTAGGGTACAAGATTGATGGTACAAGGTTTAGGGTACATAAGGTATAGGGTTTAGGATTTAGGGTATTGGCTTTATGGTTAAGGGTATAAGGTATAAAGTTATAGGGGGTGTTGCCACAATAGTGTGTTTCACTTTTGTGACATGTTAATTTTTTCTTGAAATCACTTTTTTTTAGAAAAAACTAATGATTTTAGCCTTGAGAGGTTTCATCTAAAGGGTTTTAATTGAAGAGGGATAGATAAGACCCCCTTAGATCAAACCCCCTTGGAAAGAGCCCCTATAGTATTAAATCATACCCACAATGGAGTCTCCTTTTAGCTATCAAAATATTGGAAAAAGCACATTTACTTAACCTTTTGAGGGATTAAATAATGTCATTTAGAAATAATATTTTGCAAGATTGTAGCCCTCAAAATGAGCTTTTCAATAAGTATATTTTTGATATGTTTTCATTTTATCTTGTATTTAATTTTTAATTTTTACTGAACATAGGTTAAATTTCTCTAAACATCAAGCTATTCATTCTATAGAGGTGGAAAACTATTAAACCATTGTAAAAAAAATCAAAAAATGCCCTTTCCCTAGGTATTGATGTCCTTGTTTCACTAAATAAACAAAAATTGGATTTCGATATATACACAACAAGTTAGGTTGTAAGACACACGTGTATGTCCAAATTGTAGTTACAGTGACTTAAAAAATTAATTGTAAAATATATATGTAACAAAACATTATGAAAAAATATCCTTTCCCTAGATATTGATCATGAGAATCTATATTCCAAAAATTAGAATTGTATCCTTTATAGAAAAAGTTATGTTGTACGACACAAACACTACTTTTTGAAAAATGTTGTTTTTCTATTTAAAACTAGTTATTAAAGGATATGTTGAAAGATTCATGATTTATTTCAATTTTTATAAAAAAAAAATATTTAGAATCTACACACAAATTGCCACAAATCACTAGTTCACATCATCCTCAAATTCTTAACGGTTTAGCTGCTATAGGTCTTAGAAGATGACGATTCAATTAAAAATATGGATGTAAATGTCCATCTTGGGTTTAGCATATAGGGTTATGGGGTCGAGGGTATTAGTATAGGGTTTAGGATTTTGGGTGTAGAGTTTAGGGTACTAATTATAATATTGTGGGTATTGAAAGTACAGTTGAGGGTGTAGGTTTTAGGGTTGATGGTATAAGGTATCTAAGGTTGAGGTAGAGGGTTTAGGGTGTTTATTTTATAGTTGAGGGTATCAATATAGAGTTTATGGTTTATGATTGAGGGTAAAGGGTTTATGGATGAGGGTCTTTGTGTGTGTCTCACTCACTCACTCCCTTTCCTTCTCTCTTTCTCTTTTTCTCTTCTGTATCTCTCTATTTTCTTTCCTAATTTGTTAAGGTTTAAAAATTTCAATAAAGCTTATTTGACACTCACCAAATTTGGAAAGCACAAAATAGCCTTTACTAAAAACAATAAAAAAGGCATGTGACTCATGTTTCAAGCCGATATTATCTAAATTTTTCTAGTTTCTATGAATTATTTGATAAAGAAACACTTTTTCATGGTCTTGACATATTACACTAGCATATTTTTCATACTCCACCTTTCCGCCACCTTTTTCTTCATTTGACAATACAGAGGAATAAATTTTGATTATATTAGGTCATATTTTCATGTTTCTAGAATTGAAATGTTTATTATAGGTTTTTTTATTTAAATTTGAGAATATAGACCCATTCTTTTCATAATTTTTACTAATCATAATCGATTTATAGGGTCAAGGGTATTAGTATAGGGTTTAGGATTTTGGGTGTAGAGTTTAGGGTACTAATTATAATATTGTGGGTATTGAAAGTATGGTTGAGGGTGTAGGTTTTAGGGTTGATGGTATAAGGTATCTAAGGTTGAGGTAGAGGGTTTAGGGTATTTATTTTACAGTTGAGGGTATCAGTATAGAGTTTAGGGTTTACGATTGAGGGTAAAGGGTTTATGGATGAGGGTCTTTGTGTGTGTCTCTCTCACTCACTCCCTTTCCTTCCCTCTTTCTCTTTTTCTCTTATGTATATCTCTATTTTCTTTCCTAATTTGTTAAGGTTTAAAAATTTCAATAAAGCTTATTTGACACTTGCCAAATTTGGAAATCACCAAATAGGCTTTACTAAAAACAATAAAAAAGGCATGTGACCCATTTTTCAAGCCGTTATTCTCTACTTTTTTCTAGTTTCTATGAATTATTTGATAAAGAAACACTTTTTGATGGTGTTGACATATTACACTAGCATATTTTTCATACTCCACCTTTCCGCCACCTTTTTGTTCATTTGACAACATAGAGGAATAAAATTTGAATTTTCTATATCAAGTTTGATTATATTAGGTTATATTTTCATGTTTCTAGAATTGAAATGTTTATTATAGGTTTTTTTATTTAAATTTGAGAATATAGACCCATTCTTTTCATAATTTTTACTAATCATAATCGATTCATATAGAATTCAACATTAAATTTGAAGGAAGTTGCATAAAAATTCATAATTTTAGGAAACACTAATCCCCAATACAAAGATTTGAGCACCAACTCAATAGGTAAGACACTAGTCCTATTGGATTATAGAGATATTTTATGTGGATCTTCAATACTGATCACAAAACTTGTTCTTGATATGATCTACCTTCAAGCACTCTCCCACACTCCATATGATCTTCTGATAATGATACATAATGATTGGGATGCAACTCCCATCACATTACCTGAATAATATCAACACTCACTCACACATCCGCAATGATGATTATTCATTGAATGAATTCTAGCCATAAATATATACATCCCGATACATTAAAAATGTTTCATTTTGGCCAAGAATCTCTTAACACTATCTATAATTAGCTAGGTCAGCTAAGGTAGATCTCAATTCAAATTGATATAAAACATGTAGCAGGTCGATATTAAATTAATTTTTTTTCGTTAATAATACGTGATGGTCAGTGCTTTCATCAGAGATCTTAACTTGGTCCCATTTCATCTTAACATGCTTCCTCTAGCTAGCACACGCTTCCCTTCTCTAGCACAAACACTCAGATGCTATTCATAGATAGCTAGTCAACATAAACGATACTCTATTACCTTCAACTTTATGTATGTTAAGGCTCCACCTCTCTAAATTTACAATCTAATACAAAATGAGTAGCTTTACTTTAGGTCCAACACATAGCACCTAACATTCAATTGTGGTAGAATGCAGAGCAAAAAACAATTAGACTGTGATATAGTGCATGAGTAGAAATCCATAGAATACTTCAAACACTTCTAGACTACTTCCAACAACTTGAATAGATAAAAGCATGATATTTCATAGTCTTCTTCACAGCGTAGTTCATCCTAGCACATTGTTCTCAAAAGATTTGACATGACATAATCATGATAGAAATTTACTTCCTGATTTCAAAAGATTAGACATGATTCGAGTAATTAAAATTTAATTCTCACCGATCTACTAACATCACTCCTTTGACAACAGTGAGCACCTTTGACATCAATAACAACATATGTTCAAAAATATTCTCCTTTCTTTTCTTATGCATGATCTCAAAGTAATATCCTGATTTTTTTTGTAACACATTCTTTCTATTATGTGGATGATAAACACTATTCCAAGAAATATTTGAGACTATCATGATCTATGTTTACCTTTAAGTTTTTTCCCATTAGGTAACATCTCCATTATTTTCCTAAATAAAAGATATAAAACATTTCCATCTCATAATTTGGCTTAAAAATTCTTAGCTTTGAGTTGGAAGCTCTCACATTCTATGGGTCTTCCTTCTTACAAGAGTAGTACTCATGTTCCATGACCTAAATCATCATATTACATAATAACTTAAAAAAAATGTGATAGATAGGATTGGATTTCTCTACATGGTTTCCATTAGCTTCTAAAATGCCTTTGTATTTGTCACATTCCACTAGAATGCAAGATACAAAACACTTCCTTAGAGCATAAATTGGCTTTAATAAAATCTTAGTCTTTATTTGAAAAATCTTAAATGTTATTAGTCTTCCTTCTTGTATGAGTACTACTCCTATGTCATCACCTAAAGCGTCAAATCACATAATGAATTAGAAAAATATGTGGTAGCTAGGATTGTATTTGTGCACATGGATTCCTTTAGCTATTCAAATTCTTCATCAACAAGGCTATGAGAGGTGATGTAATGGTACCATATTTATTTCCAAATAAGTGATAATAGCTTGTAAACCCTAAGAAACCCCATAGGTTAATGCGATACAATTTGACCTAGCTACTTCACCTCTTTAACTCCAAACACATACTTATATGGCCTACCATATATATGATGCTCCTCAAGAATCTACAATACTTGATATACTTGTTCTAATTGTTCATCCAAGTTGTACTATATACTATGATGCCATCAAAAATTATAAAAAATATATATAAAGAAATGACATGAATATAGATTTAATCAACTTTTGAAATGTCAATGATGTATTTGTGAGACCAAATGACATTACTAAAAATTCATAGTGTAGTAATGGAAAAATTATCACTTTTCCTTAATTCGTAATGATTAAGAATAAATGAGCCTAATGTTGCCTTGATTTAGTGTTGTAATGTGTTTTGCACATTCACATTAAGTCTAGGACCCTTTTTTAATAAAATGGACTTAATGGTGCCTTATTTAGGGTGTTTTAAAGTGTTTCTTTACAATTTCACACTAATCTAGGGCTCTAATTAATTAATTAAGGTTAATTTGAGCTTAATTGGCCCCTTAAATTCAAATCCAAGCCTAATTAATTGCATTTTCTGAGGGATAAATCCCGACACTCATTAATATTATTTCACAAGACTTAATTTGGAAAGGTTTGTGTCCTAGGATAGTGACCTAGGACCCATTCACCACCTGGCGAATGGGTCCTCACTAGGTCCTAGGACCCCTTTTTGGCACATTCTTTCACAATCTTCGAAACAAGCCCTAGTTAATTGTGCTAGGACCCATTCGCCCTATGGCGAATGGGTCCTTCTTAACTAAGGACACCCCTTTTAAAACATATTCTTGGTGGGATTTTAGTGATTTTAAATAGTAGATCTGATGTCAACTTGTGTTATTTGAATTTCATGGTAAAATCTTAAGTTGAGTATAAATATAAGGCTATTTCACATAGTTTCATAGCTAGAAGATCTAATATTTCAAGTATTCAAGCATTATAGAAAAATTATGATCAAGAGAGAACTTCAAGAGAATTTCAAAGGCATTCAAGAGCAGATTTATCAAGGTTTTATTACATCAATCAAATGTCATATCATCATGTCAAAGGCATAGAGCATCATGCATGTTGTTGAGCTTATGTGTTGCTATAACATTGAAGATCCAATTCAAGCATTGTTTCACGTCCAAATTCAAGATCGAGATCTACAATCCTTAAAGCCACTTCATGCTAGATTGTCAATTTATCATCAAAGACTTCATCCAAGGTATCATTGTTTCATGTTGCGTGTTCATGTTTCATTGTTTCATCATAAGGCTTGATTATCGAAATGGGGTTTGACCAAGGAAAACCCCTATTCCCTAACAATCAACTATTTTTCTTCTCTATTTATCTATGGTTGTAGGTTTTAGATCAAAAATCAAGTGGAGAACAAAATTTTCAAAAGTTGTCAAGATTTGTCAAGATTACAAAAGTTGTAAAAGTTGTCATCTTACTTGCAAGATCATAGAAAGTACTCTATAGGATTTATTTCCGAATTTTGGGAGCTAAGCACCTGAGATTTGGGAGTGCAAAAATTGAAGAATAGGATCCTGAAATTGATTTTCTAGAACCGCAACAAGGACCCATTCACCACTCGGTGAATGAGTCATTAGTGAGGCTTGAAACAAAACTTTTCCAAAAGACACACATCATTTCAACATCTAAAAAGCTTCCTATTTGCTATTATAATAAATAAATAAATATATATATATATATATTCTGATTGTTATTTATGCATTTTACCTCTCACAATTAAGTGAAACATCTAGTCAAAAAGTATGTGAAACTATTTGATCAATCATATTTGTGTCCATCCCTTTTTCTATGTTTCATTTTGGTGAACTTTACATATTAAACATTGTAATTTTATGATTTTGGAGTCTCTTTTCGTCTTAGATTAGATCTTGTATTCATTTGCATTGAATTGGATCTCATTTAAGGTGTCTTAGTTTTCACATTCAAATTTGCATCAGGGTTTTAGGATTGCATTGTTTGCATTATTTAAATATGAAAAATACAAAAAAATAGACATTTTGCATATCATTTAGATTATATAAACTTGCATTTGAAAATCAAAACAAAATCACATATCAAACTAGGTCTTGTAATTCATCATTTTGTCACATTTTCAACTTGCATTTCACATTACATTTACAAAAATCTAAACCTAAAACTTACTGTAGCATACCTGAATCTAAAAATCATTAGAAAAGGCTTAAAAATCTATTAAAATTAGTTTCAAAATCCTAATCTAGGACCCGTTTTCATTAGGGAGAATGAGTCCCTAATCAGACCTAAATCTTTATTTTTGGAAATTGAAATCTTCTGTTATGTGCTTCTGTTTGCTACTGTTAGATCTCTATTTCAATTTGTTAAATTTTTGTTTCATTCATTTCACTAGATCTAGCTTAATTTTCTTCATTTAGTGCATTGTCTAAATTCAAAAATGCATTTACAACATTTCATTTTTAGATTGTTGCATAGCGTAATCAACAAATTACCTTGTTTAGAATCTAAAAAATGCATTTCATTCTAGGACCTTGCATCACATTTCAAACCTCTTTCCATTTTGGGTTTACATATTAAGTTTATAAAACTTGTATGAGCTTTACAACTTGGTTTCCTATTAGCAATATTATTTATAGACATAGTTTGAGGCTCATTTCATCCTGTGATATACCATTGGCCATGGATCTTGGGTTTTCTAGCTCTCTTCCTAATAGTGTTGATAATCAACACTCTATGGATCATAGTATGCATACTTAATTTCCCATGACTTCACTACCTACAACTAATGTGCTTAATGTTAACAATACCATCCCTACCATCACTAGTTCTACTCAAGGTTTGGGGTGTACTCAAAGCCAAGGTTGAACTTCAATTCCTCTTTCTACAATACCCATTTCCATTCCTACATACACTAGTACTCAACCTACCACAACCATTCAACCTACTAGCAATGTGAACACTTCCTTAGATATTTCCATAGGGAATCCGTCTAGCTTTGTGCATTTAAATACAATATCTCCTCAACCCTCCACCCTCAAAAAATCACAATTCACTTGTCCTCCGTATACATACACCACTCCACCTTATTCCCATCCACCTTATAGTAACAATGATGGTATCCTTAACACACTTATGCAAACCATGTCATTCATTCAACAACAAGTTGCAACCCTCAATTAAAACAATATGGTCAACCTTTGCAATACATCAAAACTAATTCATTATCCCTAGAGATATTAAGAGAGCACAAATACCACAAGGTATAGAAGTTCCCTGATTTGAGAAATATGGTGGGAAAGGACATCCTATTAGCCATGTTTCTGCCTTTACATCCTTATGTAGTGATTTCATCTTTGAAGATAAACTTTTGGATAAACCATTCCCTAGATCCTTAACTGATACTGCTTTAGATTGGTTCTCTTCCTTATTGAATAATTCAATTGGTTCATTCAATGTGCTTGTTGATGCCTTTTACAAACACTTCCACATTCACATGGGTCCCAAGATGCCCCTAGCTAATTTAATGACATGTAAATAAAAGGATGATGAGAAGTGACTGATTTCATAGCAAGATACCAAACACTTTATTCACAAGTAAACATTAAGATTCCTGATGTCGACCTTCAATGAATGTTTATTTCCAACTTACAAAACAAACTTGATATGTTGAGATTCCCTTCCTTTACATAGTTATGTATAGCCCTTCATGATTATCAAAATATGGGTATGTGCAGATCATCATGGAAAAAATAGGCCCTTAAGTGGCAATGAAAATTTAGAAAAATCAAAGTTATGCAACTTGACGTAAAAATTTGAATAAGTTATCTATATTATTTCAAAAATATGTAAGAATAGAATCTGTGGAAAATTGAATTTAGTTTCTAAACTACTAGGTTTATTTTTCTAAAAATAAAATCTATTTGGTGAAAAAATGAAATTTCAATGCAGTAGTACTTAAATTTCAGGGAAAAAATAAGAAGTAGGTGTCTGTCTGACCACCCTAACCATAATAAAATCATAATTTTTTTATTATAAGATTTTAGATATAAGTAGAGGACTCATGTCCGGATGTGATGCATTTTTTTGTATTTTTTTTCCAAGTAAATAATTAATTATGAATTTTTAATTACCTTTTAAAAAATAAAAAACTTCATGTCGACCACTTTAACTTGGTCAAAACTTCATGAAATTCATTTTTAATCCTATAGTATGTGAAGCACAAAATGTGACGCATGTTTTGGATTCAAAAAATGTGATACCGTTTGAAAGTTATAATTTTTTCAATCGGGGCTATCAATCAGGACTTTAGTCGTAATTCTAATAGAAAATGAATAATAATTATTTATTAGATTCAAACTAAAGTATAATTTATATTGGTGGAAAGCTGAGAAGCTCCTTTACAAACCCTTTTCATTTCATCAATTTTGGGTAAAAAAAAAAGTCATCAGCC
Source organism: Sequoia sempervirens (assembly GCA_007258455.2). Taxonomy (NCBI): domain Eukaryota; kingdom Viridiplantae; phylum Streptophyta; class Pinopsida; order Cupressales; family Cupressaceae; genus Sequoia; species Sequoia sempervirens. The sequence goes on from VDFB02075321.1 coordinate 293,961,228, forward strand.
ATAAGCACAAAGTTTGGAAAAGCAAGGTAAGTTGTTAAACACGTTTTTTGTGTTGACTTCTTAGGATTGTTAGGTCCGAACCAAAATCCAAAGCAAGCCTGAGCCTAATACCTAGGCATTAATTTTGGGTCAAAAATATAGGATATCTGATTCAAATTGAATATTCGATTTGGATCAGATATCCGATTTAAATCCGATATCCGATATGTTCTATATAGAGTTGCAAAAATGTTATACAATTTATAATATATGATTTAAAAAATGCAATAACATTTATAATTTAATATATAATATACAATATATTTTATAATGTAATATATAATATACAATTTATGATAATCTCTTACCGAATTATGTATTTAATATATAATATATTATATTATTATGTATAATATTTCAATATTTTTGTTAATGTATAAATATTTAAATATATATATTAATAATATATAAAATATTTAAATATTATCTCTTTCCCTCTCTCTCTCCATCTCTCTCTCTCTCTCCCAAGTCTCTCACTCAATCACTCGTATCTCTCTCCCCTCTACCCTCTATCTCTATCTGACTCCCTCCCTCTCTTTCACTGACTACCTCTCTCTCCCCTCTACTCTTAACCCTAAACCCTAAACCCTTAACCCTGAAACCCTCTACCTTCTACTCTCTCTCTCTCTCTCTCTCTCTCTCTCT
>VDFB02075321.1:293969222-294083328 GCA_007258455.2 Sequoia sempervirens
AATGAGGTCCCACACTTTATGTCTGTAGTTGGTCATTCTCCTATCATGGCATGAATACTACTTTCTTACTTGTTTGACTACTAACTCTGAATCTCCAAAAACTTGCAGAATCTTAACCCTTTTCTTAAGGGCCATGAGAAGCCCATGAATTAAAGCTTCATACTCTGCTACATTATTGGTGCAATGAAATTGGAGCCTATGGGCTGCAAAGAAGTTCTTACCTTTTGGACTGATCAGTTCAAACCCAGCCCCAGCTCCATGCTTGGACTTAGATCCGTCAAATTTGAGAGTCCAGTATTCTGCAGTGGTATTTTTCTTCATTCTATCTTTTGGCTTATTAGTGTTAGAGGCTTCCTCAGTCACCATAGGTTTCTTCCCTTGATATTTATCTTGAGGACCATCCCTTTCTGCCCTCGCAACTTGAGTTGGACTTAGGCGCTTCTGTACTTGTTCTACGGCTATCTGGCACAGGCAACATTCTAACTCTGAATGAGAAGCGTTATAGACTCTACACCAATTTGGTAAGAGTAACTCCCTAAAGCTTGTCATCTTTCCTAGGTGAGTCTGGTTCTCCATACACTGCTTAATGAATTCCTGGAAACTGTTTAATAGGCCAATCTGGTTGTCCTCAGATTCTTCTTCCTCTTCAACTGATTCTGTCAAGACTTCAATATGGCTTGACCGTGTCTCAACATCCGTAGGCATTGAGTGTAGCATCAACACCTCTTCTACATATGATTCTTCATATTGAGCCAATAGCAGGTAATTTCCCATTCCAACTTCTGATATCAATACTTCTGTTGAAGTCTTTTGGTATTCTGTAATCATGTACTTCATTCTGGGCTCTCTCTCAATCCTGATCTTATTAGGCACTCCTTTCCATGGGAGCCACATGTGAGAGTGGTCAGTAGACACATATCCATTCAAAGCCTTCGTAAAATCTCTTCCTAAAATTAAACCGTATGCATCAGGGATATCAGCCACCTGAATGTTGATAACCTATTGGATCCTTGGATCTGAAGCTATCTGCATGTGAATCATGTTAAGTTCCCGTACCACACTTACTTCGGTTCTGTCCAACTGAGTCACCTTCTTCTGGGAATCAGCAGGTGTAATCCCTAGAGCTCTACAAACTCTAAATGGCATCACATTGGTGGAAGCACCAAAATCTAACAAACAATTATGCAGATTCTTTCTGAATATACGGACAAAGATCAAAAATGGTGGGGTTTCTGTCTTTCCTTGAAACAAAGTGGGCTGAGTATCCACCTAGGCCACTTGAGTCTTGTCCTTTTCCTTTCCCTTATCTCCAGGGGGTGGGTTAGTCCGATTTTGTGCCTGGTCTTATGTCCTTACGAGCTGAAAACTGGAAGTCTGGCTGACAGGCTCACCAGAAGGTTTATCCAATGACATCAAATTTACATCATAGGTACCTAAGACAGCCTTTCTAATTGCAGGGAGTCTTAACAACTCAAATGCAGAAAGATTTACCTTTAGTTTATTAAACTCCTCTGCAACATATGAAGCCATCTGCTCCTCACTCATATCAGTAGAGATTTCCTTAGATGGTTCTTCCACTTTATCCTTGCCAGCTTGGACAACCTTTTCCTTCTATGGGTCGGTTTGAGCCTGTCTCTCTTTTGAAAGATATTGCTTTGAGACATGAGGATAAGATAGGTTGTTACTAGCATTAGGATCTGGAGGAGTACTGAAGTTGTTGGGAGGAATGGAAGTAGTGAAAGGTCCCCCAGGCTATGGACGTCTATGAGGCATATTCATCAATCCTTGTCTCTGAAACATCTGGACTTCCTCAACATAATCTTCCTCCTGATCGAGGGGGCCATTGTCATTCATCGTTTCTTCGTTAAACAACTGAGCTACTTCATCTCCATTACAAATCTGATCTGTTTCAACTTCCTGAGAATCAGGTTCTTCTGGGACATTTTCCTTGCTGGCTGGAAAAGGAGCATGATTTAATACCAGCACAGGAGAATCATAGGAGTTAGAAGGAACAATCTCCTGTCCATTCACATTGTTCTCTACCTCATACTGAAAAATAGAGGTAGCAGTTTGGAACTCTAGACATTCCAATTCTGAATGCTGACTTGTCTTATGAAGCCTGCACCATCCTGATAAGGCTGCTTCAGCCAAGTATACACCGTTAGGAGGTTTGTCTTGACTAACCGGCTGGTTTGCAGATTGATTGACAATATGATTAGCAGGTTGATCCAATGGGGTGGGAACTCCTCCATTATTGGGCCCTGTATTCCAAGTTCTATTCTGTCCTTGTGGTGGCCTCTTATCAAATCTTGATCCACTTCCTTGGCCTCTATCAACATTCTGCCTTCTATCGTTATTGAAACCTCTATAATTGTTGTAACCCCTATCCTGGTTATATCCTCTGACATTATAAAATCCTCTGTCATGATGTTGTCCCTTGTCAAAATTATGCCCTTGTGAAAACTCCCTATTCTGATTAGATTGCATACCCTTCTGGGCAGCTTGCAGTTGGCTGTTCTGATTTCTTAAGTAAGTCACCTCTAGATTTAGCTTCTTTATTTGCTCAGCCATTTCATCAATCCTCTCCCTATTTGGGTCTCGATAGGGAGGTTGATTTGGGTTATTCTGAGGAGGGACAGGCATTGTGGTGGATCCCAAAGACTAGTGCAGCACCTCAGAATTCTACAGATAAGTAGGGAAGCTATTCGGCTGTGTTTGATACATTGGCTGATTAACTTGTTGTTGAGGGAAGTTTGTCATAGGAGAGATCTGGCTCATGGGATGACCAGGGTGTGGTACCATAGGTAATTGGGGAACTGGGTTCATGATTGGGGTATGATTGGTAAGAGCCTGATTTACTACCTGAATCTGGTTGGGATGTGCAACTGGTCCCAGAGAAGGTAATGGCCCAGTCAGGTGTTGTCTCAGATCTGTACTAAGCTTGACAGCCTCTGTATAAGCATCAGTCAGGGTACCTGGAGGGTTGGGTCAACATTTCAAAAATGTTGATGTTAGGCTATCCAGAGCTTCATAATAGACTCCCAGGGTAGTACCATCGTCCAAAACATATGGGTCTTGTAATTTGGTGAATGCACGGTGGAACCTATTATTGAAACTGGCTATTGGTTCATTAACCTCTATCTTAACCTTGATGAATTGCAGGTATAACTCATTGGCACTGATGGGAATTCTAAATTTTTGTAAAAAGGCCTTTTCAAGATCATTCCAATTAAGAATTGAACCGACAAGGAGATGGTTGTACCAGTAAAAGGCTTCTTCTCCTAGTGAATAAGGGAACAACCTATAGGAAACATCCTCATGAACAATCCCTCTATCTTTGAGACAGGTTTGGAAAATTCTTATGTGTTCTTCCGCAGTCTTATTTGGGTCATTTGCATGGAATTTTGAATAGAAATGCTCAGGGTTTTTGGGCATTACATTGTAAGCCTAGAAGAACAATGGTGATGGATTATTGGCAAGGAAATCCATTGGTAAGAGTGGGGGTGGCGGTGGTGGTTGGTTAATCATAGGCTGATGCTGTTGAATGGGAACCTCTTTAGGGATGGGTATAGCCTCAGCTTCAGGATGTGAAGATATGGATGATGTTGGTGAAGGGATGGGTGATGACGATTCTCCCCTTTCTCGGGTCCTTCTTGACCTAGTGGGGAATTGTAGCTCTTCTAAATCTTCCTCCCCTGTGGTAGATCTGGTATTTCTCCTATATCTCTTTGGAGAGATGGTGTTCAAGAAACAATCCAGTGTGCTCATTCAGGCCCTCCTTCTAGCGCCAATCTGTTGATGGTGTTTTCTGCACAGCAACAACTTAGACAGAATACAATATTCTATCTCTCTTGAAAGGTAATCCTCAACAATAAATTACTGAAAATCACCCCAAGGTCTCTCGGGTGTTAGGTCATAACAGTGCATAAATAGCTCAGATAAAATGTGAAATGTTGGTAATCACAATCAAACCTTACTACAAGCAAACTGTATCTTTCAACTTATCAGATTTGACAATATGATGATCTTAAATCCTAAGTCTAACTGAATAATAAAGAAACAATAAAAGATAGGGATGCAAGGAAGTGATAAGATCTAAACTACTGCTAGGATAAGCAATGCCAATGACATATATCTGGAATGGACCTATCTCAAATAACTAGTTCTTGTTCGACCCACAATGCAATCTTACAAGAACGGTGCAATCTTCTGAGGAATACAGATTTTCAAATCATAGACATTCATCTACAATTGAACTTAAGCACATTGAATATACGGTCTAGGTTGACTTTACCAGCCTACTACAATCAGATAGTTACTGGGAGTATAGACCAGAGATAGCTACAAACATTCCAAATATGAAATCATAAACATCATTTATCAAACTGAAACTAATTTATTTCTGGATACTAAACCCTAAATCTTCAAGCAATTTAAAAGATAGAACAAAGGAACCATGCAAGATGGAATAACACAAGAGATTGCAACAGGAAAACCACAATGTCTTCAATTGTATTAATCACCAAAATGCTGCAACAATTCGACTGTTCTGATACAATATTTGCTTCAAGAAAATCAAAATACTCTAACTCTTGCTCTTTAATTTCTAATGTCTTCTTGCTAATGTCTAACACTTTACAATGAGGCAAGAATTCCCTTTAATAGCAAGTCCCAAGGAATGTCGGCCCAGCCAAACATTTTACAAAAGAAATAAGAAACCGCCCAAAACAGGTCGGCCAAGGAGAAACATCAAATTAAGGCACACATTAAATGCCATCATCCAGGTCGGCCTTGACACAATCTTCAATGCAGTCCCGTTCAATGCATGCCCCGTGATAATAGGGAAGCAAAAATCTCAAAATAAGCATCAACCGCTTCTTCCCTTATCCTTTCTTCCCCAACGAACCCTGCACCCTCAAGAACATTCCGTCCAACTCGGAAACAGGTGGCAAAGGAAAAATCTTAAGTCGGCATTTAATTGAGTCAATTTCTTCCTTGGATTGCTCAACAGTTTTACTCCAATCTTCCTTGCTGGACAGATACTTGTCCATCACTACCATGTAGGTGGCTGCATCATCAAGCTGGTGGCCGGTGACAACTCCTTCTACATCTGGGGCATAAACTTCATGCCACCATTCCTTCAATTGTTCCAAGCTCAGATATTTAGGAGCTATCTTCTTCCTACCTGTCATTATCTCAAAGAAGGCGATGCATCCATCATATACGACAGTAAGCTCACTGTCAATTGATTTCCTTTGTTTCTGTATCTTCTTCAGAGCCTTCTGCCTAATTTGCAGAGCCTCAAACCACTCCCAAGGTTCATCCAATTTGGAGGAGGGAAGGATACCATCCTTAGCCAATTGCTCCTTGCCATGTCCTATGATGACCCTCAATTTTTGAAGCAAAAGATCCATGTCTTCCTTATCCTGTGACAATACATGCTCCAACAGCTCTTTGGCCTGGACTGCGTCCTTCCCAATAGACAGAATGTCCTTGATGGTATCATCTCCTTTTGTTTGCACACTCACCAGCCAGTCTATTGCAGCTCGAGCTGAGGCTTTTAATTTCTCAATTCTGGAGATGGTTTCCTTGGGCAGAAAACCGGGAGTAGCAGATGAAGAAGGATGGAGTGACTGCAAGGGTTTCATCACTTCCTCCAAACATTTCTTCAGTCTCTCATTATCTCTCTTTAGCTCATGTTTGGTTTGAGTTTCCTTCCTCAACCTGCCCACAATTACTGCACTGGACCCTTCAAATTCTTCTATATCCTGCTCCATGGAAGCCGGTCCAAGGTTGATAGTCTGAATATTGTAGTCTTGACCAGTGACTTCCTCTCTTGTTTTATCCATGGCAGGAGTGGCAATATGGACAACCCTGTTATGCATTTCATCTCTTTCCACCCTTGAGATCACCTTTGATGTCCTCTTTTTCTTTCCTTTACCGATCTTCGACAACATTTCGTCTCAGTCCAAGGGGGTATCCTCAATAATCACTTGTTTTTTCCTTGCAAGTTCCTTCTCTAGCCAATCTGGGGCTGTAGGGTCAATCCAGATTTCTTCCGTTATAATTTCTTCCAGTTCTTCTGTCGGTTTCTCTTCTTCCCCTACTGTTACTTCACCCTCCTCTTTCTCAGGGAGTTGTTCACCTTGATCGACTTCTTAAAGTTCCACCTCCGGATGTACCGGTGATGGAGTCTTAGCAGGGATATTTTCCCCTGGCTCAGGCGATCTGCGGCCCCTGTCACTTTCTGGGGAATCCTCATACTGCACCAAAGGAGAGGTATACCTTTCCTCCTCTTCGACTTCCAGCTCTGCTGCTTCATTGAAGAGTGCTCCCTCCTTGAATGGTTCTGCCTCCCCGCTAGTTTCATGTCCTTCAGGATTTTTCGGTTCAAGTATGCTTGGCGGAGGGGAAACAGACTTAGATGGCTCCTCAACTGGTAGCCCTGGGGGAGAATCCTTCTTCTGCACAGTATCTTTTGGAGAGGGAGTTCTTGATTTCCTCGTATAGACTTTTGTTTTCTCCCCTCCCGAGCTTTCCACATCAACAATAGGAGGCTCATCCTTTGATGCCTCTTGACCCTTCTTCTTCGAGGTCCTAGTTGTTTTAGTTTTCTTTGGTGGTGGAGGAACATCCTCCTCTTCAGCTTTTCCAGACTCTTCCTCATCAGAGGACTTGCTAAGTGTTAAGGTCTTCCACCTTCTCTTTCCCTTCGGCTTCCTTTTTGCTTCAGGTTCTCTTCCTTAGGAACTCTGACCTTGATCTTGAAAGGGGAGCTCTTCACTATTTTCCCTTTGGGGTCATCCTCCCCGGATTCCTCAGAAGTCGACATGGGATTGAGGTCTCCCATCAAGTTGAAGGTGCAAGTTACCTTCGCATTTTCCAGCTCTCAGATTTTATGTTTTACCCAAGAAAGAGTGAATTTCATTACAGGGGCCATTAGGTCCTCCAATTCTGTAACCTCGTCATCATTCCAGTTAATATCCCTAGCTGGCTTGTCTTTCACTGCTTCATAGGCGTGGTCCTGTATCAAATTTCCGTCATCCTCTAGTTGATCTGGGATCAACTTGACATTGTACTGCCTAACTTCCTCCACAGGGAGTCTGGAGTATTTCTTCTTTCTCGCCTCGAGGTCATCCTTGATATTGACCCAATAATCCTCTAGGTCATCCTTATGCTTTTAATCCCTGGTAGCCTTCTTATGTGCTTCTCTAGTTATGTCAAAGTTCATCCTTTTGGAGTGGAAGGAGAAACCATACGCTGCCAGTTCTTCCCCTGCAGTATGGGCTGATTGAATAGAGGGGCACATTTCTGCCACACCAATCCCAAGAGGGAAGTCTCCACCAAAGCCTGTCTTGTGCTTTTCCCTTTTCACAACGGCATCAAATTCGCAGATCTGCCTCACAACCTCCAACAAAATAAGGCGATCAGTAGGGTACCGAGGCAACCTGTAAGGGGCAACCGGGCATCCATCAATTCTGAGGTAGGTGAAGGTGGGGAACTGGATGAACCAGGCTCCGTAGTTATTTACTAGCCCCTTGGCTCTGTCGGACAATCTTATGTGCTTAGCATTCTGTAGCATCCGGGTGATACGCATTGTGAACACATTGTTAGCCCTTTTGTAATCCTTATGCCCAAGATGTAATTCTGGATAGACCTCGTAGATTATATTCTTTCCAAGCGTCCCTCATGGGTTCAGACCCTTGTATGGGTAGGATATGGCTAGTACATACATGATATAAGAAGACATAGTAAACTTCTTGGCCTCCAGGACATTCCTTAATTGCCTATCAATTTCGGCACTGATGAGCCCTGCCCATTGATAATTGGTCCCTTGTTCAATCTTGGTTATCACGTGGATCATCCAACTTTCTAGCACCACGACATTCCTCAAACCAGCCACTCTGCTCAAGAAGGTGATAGCATCATATACATTTGATCTGAACTTAACCCTGTGCAACTGCTTGGGCAACTTTGAATAATGGGACTTGGGTTTCTCCAGCCACGAGTTGACTATCTGCTGAGCCTTGATGGGCTCATTCTCATAATATGTCTTCTTTGTTTCTATGTTCAGAGCACACACAGAAGGTAAGTCAGGCATACTGAAGGCTTGTGCAATAGAGGCCAGATTGAAGTTGGCCAAGACCCTTCCCTCTGTGCTAACCACCCTCTATGTATCAAAGTCATACTGTCTGGCACACTCGAGAATTAGCTCATAGCACTGGACCGCCGGAGGGAAGCCTACCACATGCACCAGTCCGGAGTTCATCATTCCCTGCCTCAGGGCTGACAGATCCTTCTTAGCCGTCCGCTGCTTGAACTCCTCATATCTCCAGGCTCCAACATTAGTATCAGATACTTTGGCCCACACAGAAGACACTTTTCTCTCAGGAAGCTGACCCTTCATATCCAGTCGTAACCGTTCTGCCTCAAAGATGGATGACCCTCCTGTGCCACCCTTAGACTTCCCAGCAGCAACTTTACTTGATTCGGCCTGCACATCCAAAAATCATCATTAGTATTCAATTGTTGTTCATATTTCAATCCAAAAGGTTAGCATAAATCATATAAATCAACTAAAATCCATCACTACTGCTAATCCTTTGAAGATCCAGAAAAACAAAGCAGTCCGGGAAAATATCACCATCCGGGAAAATACCGTCGGGGCAGAATTTCAGAGAAATCTGACCCAGACGGATTCCTGTTGCCAAAGCCTCATTAGTTAAATGGATCGTTAGTACAGATGAAAGATCAAAAGATAATCATGAAATTCACTCATTGGCAACAAGAAATCAACATTAAACAATCATTCCATTAGTCCTATCATCGAAACATCAATCGGGGCAAAGCCAGACAGGAAAACCATAGAAATTTGGATGGGACGGATTTTCGCGGACAGCTCAAAATGCTTCGGAAATTACCTCGGCCCGCGGAATAAGCCCAAACCGGGAAAATCTGGATGCGAGGAAATTCCGCGACGACCTCGGAAACCTGATAAATGATGAAATGTGAATCAAAGGCCAAATGATCATGTGATCTCCTCCACCTGAGTTCTAATGGTCTCAAAACTGACAACAATCAACAAAATTCAGAGCGCAAAGGATCCCAAAGTCTCAGAAGCTTGCAAAGGACAAATTCCCATGCCAAAACAACGATGCCCTAATCTGGACGAATAACCCACCCGCCATTAAAACCAGGGGAAACCTTAAGGTTCAAAATATCGGCTAAGAATTCACCTAAGGCATCTGAATCTTCATAGGATGAGGCTAGCGTGATACAAGGACAAGACGGACAAATCATCCCAAATCCGCCATTCTGGGCCGAGCACCAAGAAAACCCTAACTTCGCCGATAGCAAATTTCGCACTAAAAAGGGCAAGCAATCTAACCCAGAACCCCATATAAAGGATACATACGCCATCCAATGGATAAATAGAGCTCATAGGGCACGGGGAATAGGGTTCTACAACAAAAACAGGTCAAGCTCAGACTCAATAAATGCGGAATCAAGACCCGGCAAAGGCCGACCCAAATGATCAACATTAAAAATAGAAGAACCCAATCGTGGTGTAAACAAACAAGAGGAGTCATCGACCACCTACCATGGATCAAAGCAGATAGAATTCAGGCGCGAGGAGGAAACCAAGAAGCAAGCGCGTCCAAGCAATGAGAACTTTAGCCAGCAGCACTCCAATCAATCCACACTCAAACGACTCAAATCAATCTTCAAGGCGCAAATGAGAATTTCTAATCGCCAGAGCAAAAGCAGATGAGTGAACGAAGTTAGAATGATGCTCAAAGTGCCCTAAATCTGCCCATATACCCATCTGAGTGAAGGTACCTTAGTCATTAATGTGCGACAAGACATTTCTGACAAATCTAGAAACCTGAGCCCAAAATGGAATTTCGGAAAATCTGGGAATACGCGGAAATCCGAATGGACAAGAATTTCGCAGAAATGCAGAAACTGGTAAAATAACGAAGATCAGGATTTTGGCCAAGTTCGGGAAAATCCACCCGGAACGGAAAATCCCGGGATCAAGCAGAAACCCGGATTCGGAGAATCCGGCCAGATACAGACAAAGGGCCAAGCCCGGGAAAATCCGCCAGAGCTGGAAAATCCCGGGGTCAGGTGACAACTCGGAGTATGCTTAGGACTCAATTTCAATCAATTCAAACCTCAAGGCAAGGTCAAAGCCAGCAAGATCAACACGCCAAGACCCTAAAAAGATAAGTCCCCTAAAACCAAAGGTCAAAGACACTAGAAAAGAGGTTCCTACTCCAAGTGGGGCGTGTGTGCAAAAACTACACAACAAGGCACACTAGGATTAAGGACATGAATGAAAGTGGCAAGATGAGAAATGGGAGGTGGTGTATAAATTTTTCGTGACATAATAAATGAGTGTGGAGTGACAAAGACTTGCGTAGGAATATCATAGTGAGGGGAACATGGGAAGTGTAAACAAGAATAATAAGAACTAATTTGGAGACAAGAGAACTATGTGCATCATAATAAGTAAGCATGAGATGAGATCTAGGAAAAAGGAGAGGATAAATTTGGGGAGATTTGGTGGAAGGAGAAATAAATTTCATTATAAGATAGATAGGAGTAAAACAATAAGGAGGAATACATGAAGAAGAAGCTTGGGATGGAGGGAAAATGGCACATCACTCAAAGGGATTGTTGAGCTTATCCTTTTACCTATTTAAATTTAAGTACTTTCTTTCCACATGGCTTATTAATCAACATAGTATATGAAGGAGATCAATCATTGTACTAGGATTAATATTACTAGCCAAATTTGCAAGATCCAAAGAAAGGTTGTGTGCATCAAAGCTATATCTTGATTACCATTTTCTCAACAAGGGCCTCATGGTCAAATGATTCTCTCCATTATGATAAATTTAGTATCATGCATATTCCCAATCATACCAATTTTAGCTTGATTCACAACCATGGTGGGATTGAACTATGACTTCTTACTAGGAAAAGAGGATGATTTTGGTATTAGAAGGAAATAAGGATCGAACAATGTTTAGATTTGATTAAGAAATTAGACAATGAGAAAGAACTTAAATCTAAAAACTAAATAAGATTCATGAAAACCTTTATGGCCAAATCGTAGGACATACCAAATTAAATGGCTTTTCCAAAATGAAAAGAAAATAATTTCTTTAGAGTTTTCTTTTCTAATTAGCTAGGATAAATAAATACAATAAGTAAATACACAAACTACCTTCAAACATACAATTGAATTTAAAAATACTAGACAAGCACACTATAGAATTGACAAAGAGGGTTAGGGTTTTTAGCTTCATTTGTTATAGGGAGATATTTTATTGTAATGTACATAATCAATGATATGATTCTTAATTTTTTATAAGATTTAATATTATGACACCTTAACAAACCAAGATATGACTTTCATGGTTCACTCCTACATGTATTGAATTTACATTTTCATCTACAAGGTTGACCCTAAATTTGTAGTTTTAAAATTATTTTGTGACATATGTGCTTAGTTTATTTGTTGTGTTATTAGTTGGATGATAGTTAAGGTGTCCACTACAAAATGGTAGATGATGGGGAGGTGATGTTGGAGAATGTGACACTTGAAATAATGTTGTAGATGCATTGAAATTATAGACCTCTCATCCCCTAACATATAGTTGATAGTTTTGATATTCATTTTTCTCATGAAAGGTGTTTAACAAGACAAAAATATATGCAAAACGGGGAAGAAAAATACTATATTGAAAATGCTTTAAAAACTTTCAAACAAGTGCAAATTGAATTCAACAAATTTTAGAAAATTTGCATTTAGGGTTTTGAAATTAAACAAATAGATGCATTTTGAACTCTGAAAAAATAAAATTTTAAATACCTAGTGCTCAATAGTGCTTGATATGCAAACTAGAATGATGAACTTTGAAGAGACGAATAGAAATTTGCTTTCGTCGGAGAGAGAAACCTTGTTTGGTCACCGTCACAGACTCTGTTCGCTGTGCACACCAGGGATAGTGACTGGTAAAAGAACAAAGTAAAAGGGGCAGTTAAAATGAAACAATTTTTTGTTTTTGTCATATTGAAGGGGTTCGGTCAAACCCATGTTTGACTAAACCCATTTAAATATTTTTTTTTATTTGGGATTTCATTGGTTCGGCCGAACCCATTTAGTATGGTGAATGGAAAAAATCCAAAATTTCCTTCCTCTTAGAAAGTGTAAACCACTATTCTAAGGTAACCCAGGACCAATATCGAACTTGGATTTTCATCCAAGTTCTGGTCTTATTCCGTTCCAGTTCCGGTCTTGATAGTTCCTTGGTCTTGCCTTTTTGTTCTATCAGAATTGGGTCCGGATCTGAATTGGGACATTGAACTCTTCAAGGTTCGTGATCCATGTTCCATCCCAGACCAGACTTTTCCTTTCCCTTTGTTCCTTTCTGGTCGGTTTTTTTCCTTTTTGTCCTTTGCCTTGGGTATTTTCTTTTTAGGCCTTAGGCATTTTTTCTTTTGTTTTGGTGGGCTCAGAAGCAGAACATAAACCGAACTTGGAATTTCTTCCAAGGTTCTATTTTCTATTCCTTCCCCAGTCCCAGTTCTGCGTGTTTTGTTCTTTCGCTTTGGTTTCTTTTGTTTTTTTGTGGGGTTTTCCCTCCCCTTCCTCCTTATTTTCCTTATCTTTTTTGGGTATTGTTAGAGGCGGGTTCAGAATGGAATCCAAACCTGAAACTTGAAAAAGTTTCTGGTTTGGGTTTGGTTTCAGTCTCGGTTCCGCAGTGTTCTTTTGTTTCCCTGTCCCTCGCATTTGGTTTCTTTGGCGGGAGTAGAACCAGGATGCGGTCTGAATTGGGAAATAATGATTATTCCCAGGTTGACTCCGTTCCTGGTTCTGATTTATTTTTGGTTCTGACCCCACCAGTTTTGATAGGGGGTGTCATTTCTGGGTCGTATTTTCTCCCGATCCTGGTTCCACTGGACTCATCTAATTTTGCCTCTAGTGTGTTCCCGATTCGGATTTGGTTCCACCCCCGCTAGTTTTGAATGGAGGTGTTTGTTTTGGTTCCCATCCCCATTTCACCTGTTTCATTTCTTTGTTTTTTTCACTGGTCCCATTTGGTTTCGCCTCCGCCAGAGTTAAGTTTCTTTTTGGTAAAAGGCATGATACTAATGTATTTTTTTTGGAACTAATGAAGACCTTGTTTTGCAGGATCAAGTCATGTGCATGAGGATATTTCTCAGAGATCTCGGCGAAAGGTATTATTGACCCAATAGGCTCTCACCGACATGTTTTATGCCATCGGTGTGGCACATTGAACTCGCTGTGACATCTTCCTGACTGATGTTGGTCTTTCCGATAGCGACGAACCCGCCAATGAAAGAACATATCACTATAAGTCTTAGTGCCCGCCATAACATCTTGCTGAATGCAGATGTCCTGCCGACAGAAAGGGGACCCCACTGAAAGAAATAGAGCTCGCCGAGAGAAGAGGGACTCTGCCATGTGGTCTCACCGAAAGAATGTAGTCTTTCTGATGGTCTTTGCGAGCTTGATATGACTTCTATAGCTCACCTAAATGTCTCACTGACTGACCCATGCTACCCCGACAACTTGCAGAAGGACAGATCTAGAGCGGGAAGAGCACCGAAAGTAGAAGAAGTAACCATGACTCACAGGGATAGTTGTAGTGTCTACTAATAGAGATAGGTCAGTATTAATGGAAAAATGCTTTTAGAGCATTCAAGGCAGCTCTATGAAGGAGTTCGAGTATGGACACAGAGACAGAAGAGTAGTAAATGTTGCAACCGTAAAAGATCTACAAATCATTCCCATAACAATCTTTCATCAGTGTGGACAACAAGGGTTCACATTGAATGCAAAACCGACTTTCTTCAAAAGATATGAGAGACGATTCTCTTAGAAGCAGATATTTTGTAAACCCTAATATAGGGGACATTGCATCCTTTTTGGGTACTATTTGTATATATGGCATTCTTGCCTCTTTGTCAAGGGGAGAATTTTTAGGGGAAGAACTTCTAGGTTAGAAGTAGGAGCATAACTTGTAGAGTAGAACTGGTAGTTAGGAGTTAGATTCAGAATAGACTAATGTATCTTTCAATTTCTTTAGTGTAAATGGAAACAATTTGAGATCATAGATTTTCTGTACACTGGTGATTGTGCCAGCTTTGTAAATGTTGCTTATCTGTTTCACTAACAATAGAAGCAACCATATTAAAATCTATTTCATGTTGTGTTCTAGAATGGTGTTTTTCTTAAGTTAATCATCTAATTTGGGAAGCTTTCAGGGAATGAAATTTGATTTTATGTTTTGTTAAATGATAACTTGCAATCTGCAGTTGAAATCAACACTGTGAATGAATGATACTGTGTGTTAGTCACAAGTTATGTTTGTTCTACAATTTTAGTTAGGAATTCCTTGAAGGGCAACAAGTCTGGTTAAGTTGGATGAATCATTGTTCTTTTCTATTCCAAATCCCTGATCTATCTTTTTCTGTTTCTTTAAAACCCCAGTTAGAATAGATTTAAGTTTATGTTTAATCCCAAAACAATCGAAAAGCTCAACACTAGCAGGCCCCTTGAACGTTACTGTTGCATTGACCACTGAGGGACATCAACACAGTTGAGAATCAACTACAAAGACCTTGGGAGCTGAGACATCCATGTGTTGTCTTTCTCTTTCAGGAGAAACAAAATAGCAATATTTTGTTTGCATGTTGCTGTGCCAAGACACACGTCAACACTTCCCTCTCTGCCACTCTCTCCCACCCTCTCTCCCACTCTCTCCAAATCTTCTACTGTCTCCCTTCCTCTCTCCCACTCTCTACCACCCTCTCCCACTCTCTCCCACCCTCTCGCTCCCTCTCTCCCACTCTATCCCACTCTCCCACCCTCTCCGACCTTATCCCACCCTCTCCCACTCTCTCAGGTCACTCTCTCACACACTCATTCCATCTATCTCTCTCGCCTATACCCTTGACCCTGAAAACCTAAACCCTT
This sequence comes from Sequoia sempervirens, assembly GCA_007258455.2. Lineage (NCBI taxonomy): Eukaryota > Viridiplantae > Streptophyta > Pinopsida > Cupressales > Cupressaceae > Sequoia > Sequoia sempervirens. The sequence goes on from VDFB02075321.1 coordinate 293,984,242, forward strand.
ATAACCCTCTACCATAAACCTTTAACCCTTAAATCCTCTACAATATACCCTAAACCTTGAACCTTTAATCCTTAAAACCTCTACCATCTACCATTAACCCTTAGGTCTATGTGTACACAAATCGAATATCCGATTTTTAGAACTAAAATTGATCATACTGTTACATATCATCCTAATTTTTTTTCAATTGAATCGAATATGAAATTATAATGGATATTAGATTTGTGGTCCATAGAAAAGCCCCATGTGGGCCATTTTGTGCATTGCAACGGACCCTACATTCTATTTGTAGGCAACACACACGTGGTTTTAGATAGGAAGAGACAAAGATCAACTTTTTGGAGCATCTTCTACTCAAATTTGTCATAAGCAATGATTTTTTAGCTTCTTTTATGAGGTATAATGGGGAGTAGTAGTCATTAGAAGAAAAAACATAAGAGAAAGCTTACAAAATAACAAATTGAAGCATATAGGCAAAGAGATAGAGGTCATAGGAAGAGAAGACAAGGTATGTTAAATATTGGTGAACCTAACCCCTATGTTCTTTCAAGTGAAGAGGACATTGAAGATGTTCAAGGTGAAAATGTTGGAATTGGATATGTTGAACATGATATTCAAATTTGGAATTAAATTATTGAAATTGATAATGAAAATGTTCAAGGTGAAAATGTTGGATTTGAAGAAGCTGAACATGATATTGAAATCGGGAATGGAAATATTAAAATTGATAATGAAAATGTTCAAGGTGAAAATGTTAGATTTGAAGATGTTGAACATGATATTGAAATGGGGAATGAAATTATTCAAATTGATATTGAAAATGTTCAAGGTGAAAATGTTGGAAATGAAGATTTTGAACATAATATTGAAGCAAGTGTAAATTATGTTTCACCAGATTACATGAGAAATGAAGAACCTTTTGTGGAAGAAAGACATATTCCAATTTCAAGACCTTCAAGAACCCCTAAATGGTTACTTGAATTTGATGAGAACATTATAAACAATTTTTAAGGAAAGAGGACAACATGAACTGTTTGGTTGTGGGCTAGAAGACTTTTTAACCAATATTTAAGTCATAAGACATTGACCGAGCAATGCCAATTTTTTGTACAATTGCTAAAGATGCAAAAGATGAGACCTTTGCTAGCCAAATTGAAGATTCATGTGAACAAGAAGACTGAAAAAAATTCTATTATTGTCAAATAATTTTAATGCTCTCAAGTCTATTGGAAAAAATAAAAAGGAAAAGGATAAGAGAGCTACTCGGAGAGTCATTACAACTACCCTAGTAAGCAATCAATTGAAAAATGCTCACTTTATGAGATAGACTTGTATTGATTTTGACATAAATCATAAAACTTTGGATAGAGCACTTGCAAGAAGAGAAAGAATAGATGATCCTCTTCAAAATGATACATGGGCTTTTGCTAGGAGGTTTCCACATGTTGATAAGAAGCTAACTGATAATGTAAAGTAGGTAATTCAACAATTTTTGCATGATAACTCTAGAGTATCACCCAATGCAAAGGATGTTTTAAAGTTAATATTTGGCAATCAAGACTGTACACCACATCCTAAACATTTCTTGGAATCAAGCCAAACAATGTTGTTCAAAAAGTTTATTGAAACACATAGAAATATGGAAATCTTGCAAAGGAATTTCGAGGGTTTGAATCCATTTTATTGTGTGCCTCTTAAGATTCATAATACTTGTTGCAAATAACATGTGGAGTTTTCAATGTACCATGAGCTATTATGCTATATCCATTCTACTTTGTATACTAATGAAATATTGCAAGTGTGGTGCAATGCATCTTCTAAAATCATCAAGGGACTTGATAGATCTATTTTTATGTTCTAGAGATGATGGTTTCTTTTTCTATAGAAATGATTGTTTAAATGCAAAGTGCTCACAATGTGGTGGCTTGTCAAAGTTTGTTCAATGTTTTCATGAGAGTTCTGAACATGAATTTGGAAAGAAGCTTGTTGAGAAAAAGAGATATGAGATAGTCAAATATACTTTTCAAAGTGGAGGTGAAGGTTGTAGACGTGAGTTGGTTACAAAAGAATGCAGTGTTGTTGATTTTATTTCAAATTTTAAGGACAATCTTTTCTACAAGTATGCAAGGCATAGTCATAGGTCTCAGTGGTTGGATCAACAATTTAGGATGTGTAGGGACTCTTTTCTGATTGGAATTATTATATCAGTGGTTGATTTTGTAGAAAACTACACATTGCAACCATAAAACAAGGTATAATCTCAATATTACAATTCCATTCAGATTGGTATTTTTGTCCACATAACGTTTAGACATGCACCTGATAGTACAAAGGAGGATCGAAAGATAATAAGAGAGTATCATTTTTATATGAGTGATGATAGATCTCGCTCGTTTGAGTATTTCCAACATTGTTTCAAGATTTTTTTTGAGTTCTTGCAGGAGCATGATATAGCACTGGGTTGACATCTAATTTGGTCAGATAATTGCACAGGTCAATTCAAGAATGCTCATATGTTTTATTGGTTGAGTAGAATGCATGTAGAGAGGGGTCTACCTCATATTTGGAGTTTTTTTGAAGTTGGACATGGGAAAGGGGAGCATGATGGAGCAGGTGCATGCATAAAGAGAGCTCTAGTTAAGGAGCAATTGAAGATTTCAGGAGAAAAATTTAGGGATGCACGTTCTATTGTTGACTGGTGTAGTTCAACATTGTCACAAGGAGGGACGCTTGATTCAACAGTGCACAAATTCTTTTGGTTCATTGAGGAGGGTACATTGGGAGGAATATTGGATTGTCATACAATCAAAGATTCTTCAAAGATCAATTCATTTCAGCTCAAATGCAGGAACATGGACCATTTGGACATGAGAGTTGGCTTGTTTTTGTCAAAGTTGTATTCAGTGCGAGTGGGATCAATTCGAGTTAAGTGAGTGGGTGGATATATGGGTACTACAATATCTAAATCCTTTATCTCAAACAATATCCATGACAAATGACACAATGGAAAGTTCAGTTGATTACGACCTGCTTTCAGATCTACTACAACTAGGACATATTTTTGCAGTTGTTGCATCGTAGGGAAATGAAGAGAGATCAAACTATTGGTTGGCTTGATGTGTGCGGGCAAAGCATAAGCTAACACAACTGATGGAAGATGATGATGGTTTTGTGTATCCTATAGGTTCAGTTGTGGTTGTAGGAACTTGGTTGCGAACATATATGATTAGAAAGAATGGCATACCTACATTTGAAGACTACGAGAAACATAAAACCATTCTCATGTATTCGCACCTTGTTATAGCAACAAATGTTAAGTTGTTGAAACATCATGCCAGACCAAAGACAAAACAACTATGGACACTTAGTAATGCTAATCATGAAGCAATATTGGATACTCTTAAGCAAAGAGATGACCCTTCAGGCACACTTGAATAACATTTTCAAGAATGGAAGGTACAATGCTTATGTTCATTATGATTAATTTCATTAGTGTTCTTTATTTAATACTAATATTTTATATACTATTGCAATGCAGGTGTCTTTAATAGTGATATTTTGTATGCACTTTTGCAATATTTTTGGCAAGATTGATCATGGACCTATTGCAAGAATAGCTAGCTCTGATCCTTTCGAAGAGGTATGCAATAGATTAGAACAATATAGATTGGTTATTCTAAGCGTATTTTATAGTTTGCATAACCAACTCATCATCATTCAGGTTGTTTAGATTAATATAGATTTGTTAGTCTAAGCATCTTTTCTATTGTGACAATATAGATTTCTCATTTTCCCACTTTTGCGATATTCCTGGCACGATTGATCATGGACCACTGCAACAATAGCTATCTTTGATCCTTTTCAGAGGTATGTGATAGATTACAACAATATAGATTGGTTATTCTAAGTGTCTTTTATAGTTTGCATTACCATCTCATCATATTTTGTGTCATTTAGAATAATATAGATTGGTTATTCTAAGCATCTTTTATAGTTTGCATTACCAATTCATCATCATCCAAGTTGTTTAGATTAATATAGATTTGTTAGTCTAAGCATCTTTTCTATTGTGAAAATATATATTTCACATTTTCCCACTTTTCATTCCTGGCACAATTGATCATGGACTTGCTGCAACAATAGTTAGCTTTGATCCTTTTAGAGAGGTATGCAACATATTACAACAATATAGATTGGTTATTCTAAGCATCTTTTATAGTTTGCATTACCATCTCATCATATTTTGTGTCATTTAGAATAAATAGATTGGTTATTCTAAGCTACCTTGATGGTTTGTACAGGTGCTTGTTAGTCCAGAGCATGAACATTCTACTATTGTCGAAGATTGTGCCCTGAATGCCTCCAATAGGAAAATTTTGTAAAATTTGAATTCTCAAATTGGAAACAATGTAAAATGGTCATAATTGTGTATGGGCATAATCTATACCCAGTGATGTTTTTTGAAATATGGGTCAAATGTCTGGCATTGTATAAAGGGTATGTTTAAAATGTAAAGGGGTATGTATTTTGGAAACTCATAGGTTTTGTAAAGGGGTCTATTTTTTTACTTAATCAAGCTACAAGCAAAAGTTTTCTTCCTATTTATTTCTTGTTGGTATGCTCATTTGAACCAGGTTTTGTAATATCTCCTATTTATATATAATAAATTATAGTGGCTTGCAACTTTTGCTCCTCAAATCCAACTTGGGTGCAACTTCATTTTTAGCAATTTTCATGAGGTTTTTAAGGAAATCAATGTGGATCATTTCAATGATTAAAGTGTTAATATTTTAAGTTTTTTTCTTTAATGAGATCTAATAGTCCTAATGGTCATGTATTAGGAGGAGTTTTTAGTTTTTAGGGTGAAAAAACATGGTGATCCCAACTTGCCCTAGTTGTTGCTTTGTAGCCTTTGAAGGAAAAATTAGTAAATTTGTTTAGGGACCAGAAAGAACAGTGTTTTGAACATGTAATGATGTTATTTCAAGCCATTAAGTGAGGTCTTAGTAAGCTTAGAAGTGGAAAAGTGTAACATTTCATTATGAGTCATATTAATGTGAAAAACGTTTGTATTTTGGCCTTCAACGGTCATTAAGGTTTCAAAATTCAGTTAATATTGGTGGTTAAAGGCATTGGGAGTTGGATTCCTAGGCATAGAAATGTACTTAAGGCCTTTAAGGGCTCAAGACAAGTTTGGTTGAAGGATTTTCTTTCTTTGAATCAATAAAGTTTCAATTGCTCAGTGCATATTTTACTGTTTTTCTTGTGTTTTCTACCTGTGCACAAGCCATTCAAGCATTTTCGTATCTAAAATTTATGTAGAAACATTATTACATGTCTTAAATTTATTCTAACTTCTTAATAGAGGGTTTATTTATTCATTTTGTGCCTCAAAACTCAGACTTTGTTTAGACGGGTTCTTGAATAGGGGAATAAGAGTTTTGCAATTTTAATGGCTTGAATCTCATCCCACCCACTATGTACCAATTTTAATAAGTGGGATGAGTTGGTAGGGCTTAGGAAATGATATTTCAAGAGTGGAAGGTGTGGAGAACTGGGTTTTGAAATAAAATGAAGAGTTAAAGGTCTAAAAATGGCAGTTTTTTTCACTTGAAAATAGAGTTTTTACCCTAGGGTTTGCAAAAATCTCTAAGATACCAGAAGTTTCTTTGTTTTCTAAGCATATTGAGGCCTAAATAAAGGTGTATAAGGTGGCAGAAGAGTCTGAAAGGTTGTGGAAGTGCTACATCCAATAAACCCTCAAGAATTACACTAAAAACTAGGGTTTCCTGATTTGATTGTTACAGGTCTACACAAATGGAATCCAATTTTAGAATATTTGTTTTCTTGGAAATTTATTTTCTGCCCCAAGGTTTCAGGGGTCTGTGTGGTGTTTTAAGGTATGTTGCTGTGCATTTTTGGGCTAATTAAGTAACCTTTTCAAGGGTGAATGTATAGGAAGTCAACTCTGGTCCAAAGGAGTCTATGTTGTTTCTCATATATGTTGTGTAACTTGGATATGGGTGTTTGAATCAGTCATGTGTTGGTTTGGTGTTTTGGAAAATTGTGGAGTAATTGGACAAAAACTAGTTTCTCACTATTACAAGGGTTTAAGGGGGTTAAAGAGGGAAATGTGTATTTAGTTGCTTGTCAAGTTTTAAGGGAGTTTTGGACTGTCCACAGAGGTTAGAATAATCTTGTTAGATGCCTCCAATAGGTAGGTTGCAAAGAGTTTATGATTGTGCCCTTGTGTTTGCATCAATTTTTCACTTAATTTCACTCAGTCAAATGTAGCTCAGAGTGATTCGGCGTATTTGGTTGCAAAAGAGGAACATACCTAGTGTAAACGAACCCATCTAGACGTGTTGGAATAGTCTGTTTGGTCGTATGAGTCACAGAATGAAAGTTGCACCACTTTACAACTTTACACTGCTTGCATCTAGCAACTTTTCCCTCCACTGAAAAGTTATCACCACAAGAAAAAACCTCCAAGATAGAAAAATTGAGAGAGGGTATTGTAGATGGTCCCAACATGATCCCATAGCCTCAAATAGAGATTCTATAAGCCTCATGGTCTTTGAGAAATATCCCTTCAAAGATTGCTGCCTTTTAGCACTTTGGACTCTTAAGGGAAATCATCAGTCCAATGTAGCTCAGAGTGATTCAGCGTATTTGGGTGAAAAAGAGGACAATCCATAGCATAAACGTACCCATCCGGATGTGTTGGAATAGTCCATTTGTTCGTACGAGTTGTAGAATGAAAGTTGCACCACTTTGTAACTTTAGACTACTGCATCTGGCAACTTTTCCCTCCTTTGAAAAGTCATAACCATAGGAAAACACTTCCGAGATAGAAAAAACTGAGAGAGGTTTTTGTAGATGGTTCCAACATGATCCCATTTCCTTAGAATTTTTTTTTGTAAGCCTCACGGTCTCCGAGAAATAGCCCTTCAAAGATTGCTTCCTTTTAGCACTTTGGACTCTTAAGGGAAATCATCAATCCAATGTAGCTTAGAGTGATTTGGCGTATTTGGGTGCAAAAGAGGACCATCTCTAGGGTAAACGTACGCATTTAGACATGTTGGAACAGTCCGTTTGGTCGTACGAGTTGCAGAATAAAAGTTGCACCACTTTGTAACTTTACACTGCTTGCATTTGGCAACTTTTCCCTCCATTGAAAAGTCATCACCACAGGAAAATGCCTCCAAGATAGCAAAAACCGAGAGAGGTTTTTGTAGATGGTCCCAACACGATCCCATACCCTTGGATGAATATTTTTTAAGCCTCATGGTCTCCGAGAAATATCTCTTCAAAGATTGCTGCCTTTTAGCACTTTGGACTCTTAAGGGAAACTAATGGGCAACAGAGTTAACTTCTTCACAAACTTGGTTTGAAGTAATTTCATTCTTTTTTGTGCATTTATAATGGATTTTTAAGAATTCCACCCTAAAAGTGACCTCTAAATAACTTCAAACACCTTAACTACCTCATTCTTATTCATTTGTTTTGCAAACAAGCATTTTCATTCCAAGAGGCTGATCTTTCATTTTTGCTTGTTGGATCGAAAGCAAACCATGACACAACTTTCTTTTTTCAAAACTTGTTCAACATCATTGAACTAAGAATTTATCACACATTTGTAGAGAAACAAAGGAGTGCTATAAACTAAAACACATTACACTTTAGTTCTCACTACCTTGATGTACTCTCCAACATCTCTCTTCTCTCATGTGGAGAGTTAGAATTGCTTGGCCATGCCTTTGCATCATTAGGGAAGATTAGAAATGCATCAAAATCTCCTTTTAGATTAGAAATGTATGGAAGATTCAAATAGTATCCTTGATATTAAAAAAAGGTATGTGTTGATACACTTCGCGTGAACAAGAAGACCCTAAAAGCGACCTCTAAATCACTTCAAACACATTCACTACCTCATTCTTATTTATTTGTTTTGAAAACAAGCATTTTCATTCCAAGAGGCTGAGCTTTCATTTTTTTTTTCAAAGAAAAATATTCCTATGCCACTGTTACACTGCACAGGTAAATCTTGTTTTGTATTGTGGACCTATATTAAGCTACCACTCTCAAGACCAATGTAACAATGATACAAAATAATGTTTGAGACTGCAAGAAGACATCAAAATGGCTAGTGTACTAAAAAAAATCTTATGATTTTTGAAGAATGCTGATGAGCCCAAAATATGCTCATCATCTGGATATCATGGTGTACTTTTAATACCTTTACTTCTGTTGATTATGGTTGTTTAACTCTCTTGAAACCTTTTTATTGAGGGATATCCTGTAGCAATACACTTTCATGTTCCTGTTACCGATTATGTTGATATGTTTATATTTATTACCCTGTCGACTTCCCAAATGACTGGTATAGCGCATGTAGTTTTTGATTGATGAAATAGATTTAAATATGTGATTAATGAATGGATATTGTGTATGTACCATGCACCTTTTCTTTTGTATATGTTACCTTGTGTTTCGTAGGTTGTTGAAGAAAGTATGATCGAGTCAAGCGTAGCCAATCTCGGCCTTGTAGTAAAGTCCATTTCCTGCACGACTTCGAGGAAGCTCTGGCGAGGACTCTTTGACTGAAACTGTTGGGAAGGACTTTAAATGCCATTTAATATAGAAAGAGTGGAGTGCTAGATTCTCTCTGGATTGGGTTGAACGGATAACTCATTTATGAAGTCTGTCCCTCGATTTCAGGATATATTTCATATCCATGTCTTTGTTTGTTTGTTTGTTTGTTAGTTGTTCTCCTGTTTTAAAAATAAGTGTTCCTCCTGCGCGGGTGAACATAACATAATAGAACAGATCAAAGAAGGAGATAGATAGATAGATAGAGAAGCAGATTATGTAAGAGTTAAAGATATAATATGAATCAAGGTTTTTGTTAGTCTTCAGAAATAGAACAGTCAATGTAAATGATTTCACATTATGAATAAAAGTTGATGGAGTTCTGAGCATAATCTTCTATGTCAATTAGTTGATGCTTGCTAAGGGGGCCCACTTAGTACGTATCTGTAGGAGCGTAGTTGTTTATCTTTTGTTAATTCAAGTTAGATTTCATTTTAGAAGTTTTAGCACAAGCTCAGTCTTATACTATTCCTACAGTATCAGGAATCCATCCCTGTGTTTGTTCCTACATCATAAGGTCAGTTTATAGTTTGTCCTTCAGCTGTAGCTATTACAATTTCCGCTTTGGTTAGTCTATGATTGAGTTAAGAGAACTTTACGTTATTGCATAGATAGAAATTTCTTTCCAAGTGTTTACTTTTCAGTAGATTAAGACTGAAACCGGTTCTTAGTGCATATATTTTTTCACTCCATTTAAAGTTTACGTTCCCTAGTTTGACAAGTAAATGAACGTCCATGAAGAGGTATTAGTCACCTATTGGAATGTCCAATTCCCAGGATAGGTTTTTCCATGATTTTCATAACCTTTTGTGGGCGTGGCCATTTTTGGTGCCGTTGCCAGGGATGGTGTCAATCTGAGAACCTGCTATAGTCATTATTAGCAGTAGTTTAGTCAGTTTTTCAAAATCTTTCAAAATACCATTCATTTTCATTGCATGCATAGAAGGAGAGACGCTCAGGGAAGATTTCTCCCCAACCTACCATTCAATGCCAAGAAAACTGAACCAGCTTATAGCCTATTTAAGGACAAAGGAGACTTAAATATTTACCCATTTGCTAAAGGTTTGTGTGCTGATTTGCTATTTGGCCCATTTGACGAAGAACCTGAAGGAAATCCATTTGCTCCTATACTTGGTCAAGTGAACATGGCACGTAATCCACCAAATCAACCTCCTGCTTTTGAATTCCCCATTACTCCTCAACAAAATAATGACAACCTTAAGAATATTCCTTCTTCATTACTTCCCAAGTTTTATGGTTTAGTCACAGAAGATCCGGAGACCTTCTTGTTTTATTTTGACATCCTTTGTCATAGTTACGACTACACTTCAGATGCTCACAAACTAAAATTGTTCCCTGCTACCTTGAAGGAGGGAGCTCTCAGATGGTTTATGAGTTTGGGAAGGGGTGTTGTCGATAGTTGGCCAGTCATGCAAACCAAATTTCTTGAGAAATATAAGGAATACTGTAAGAGTGGTAGTAAAGGTGATGATATATTCCGCATTCAACAGAAGGAAGATGAAATTCTGGAGGATTATATATCAAGATTCTTCTTTTCTCTGAAAAAGAACTCAGACCATACTCTTAATGAAGAATCTCAAAAATTGCTTTTTCTAAGAGGAATCAATGATACCTACATAGATTCCTTGGACCTGATGGGAGGCAGTGATATTACTCAAGCATCTTGGGATGATCTCATAAAGATATGTCTTAATTACTCCCAAGCAAATGTGAAGAAGGGTAGAGGTCATCAAGCTACAGTGGGAAAGTCTTCTTTCATCGGAGTTTCCCATATGGAGATTACAAACTTGCTGTCTAATTTCAAGCAGGACATCATAAACAACATGGCTACGCAGTTGGATACCATGCAAGCTCACAAGAAACATGAAGAGGCTGAGGAAATCCTGGCTGAGTTATGTCCACATTGTAGACAGAAGAAACATGACTGCAGATGCAAGTTGGTGGCCAATATGGAGAAAAAATAGCTACCTACTAATTTTAAGATGATAGAAGGTGATGATGACCAAGTCTTCTTTGTTGCACAAAGGAGACCATGGGCTCCAAGACAAGGTATGCCTCAAGATCCTTTGACTTTTGGTAATCCTTACTCTAGTTATAATAACCAATGGCAACCCACGTATGGTCCACCTCCATCTTGGAATGCTCCTCAACCATACTAGCCTAATTATCAGAGCCCTCAATGGCAACCTCCTCAAGGAGGTTGGCAGCACTCGCAAGGACAATGGACTCCACCTCCAGGTAACTAGCAGCAAAACCCTCAATGGAGAGGTCCTCAGCAATGGCAGAACCAACTACCTAGATTCCTGCAGTCTCAGCAGCCACAACCTCGAGCCCTTATGCCTCCTCATGCAGCTTCTGTAGCTCCTACAGTAAATACTGGCCCTCCAAAACAAACACCTATGCTTGCTCAACCATTGCCCAATCCTAATAGCAGGCAGTAGCAACAACAACCTATGTATTCTACAGAAGCTAACCCATATCCAACATATGCCCTGAATATCAATGATATCCATCTCAGGTCTGGAACCACTCTCCTTGCTCCACAGTCACCTGTAATAATAGAGATTCCAAAATTTGTTGTTGAACAACCTACTGATCATGCAAAAGATATGCCTGTATCAGCTACTGCCTCTAAGGAACCCATCCTGCAGCCTCGGGCTACACCACCTTTTCCTCAGAGATTACAGATTACTACACCTAAGACCATTGAAGAACCCACCTTTGATATTTTGGAGCAACTAAAGAATGTACAAGTTCAAATTTCTCTTTTTCAAGCAATCAAAGATGTTCCAGTTTATGGAAAAGCCATTAAAGATGCTTGTTTAAAGAAACAAGGAAGAAAGAAAAAGGAACCCCAAACTATCCATGTCCTAGGATAGTTAGCCGATATTATGTTGGGGAAAGTTGTCATCCCAAAATACACTGACCCTGGAAGTCTTGTTGTAAAAATCAATATCAATGGTCAAGTAGTAAGAAATATTTTGGTTGACCTTGGTGTAGCCATTAATGTGATGACCAAGCACACTATGGAATGTTTGAATATTCCAAACATTCGGTCTACACCGACTATCCTGTAGCTTGTTGATAGTTCAACAGTTACACCTGATGGAGTAATAGAAGATGTCATTGTCACCATTGAATATTGGGAATACCCTGCTGATTTCACCATATTGTCCACTAAGGCAACCCTAGGGGGATATCCTATTATCCTAGGCAGACCTTGGTTAGCTACAAATGATGCCCTTATAGGATGTCGTTCAGGAGACATGACAATTTCTGATGGTCAGTCAAGGAAGAAATTGGCTTTATACCCACCTGCACAACCTTTGCCAGATTTGTCTCAACCAGTTTGGCCAAATCTAGGAGAGGAATCTGAAGAAGTAAATTCATTAGCTCAGTTGATGATGCTACGAATTGATCCATTTTCTCAGCTTCAGAGTGAAGATAACTTTCTTCTACACATTCTACAGTTTAGTGCTGGATTGAATAGCCCATCTGTTTTGGACAACAGCTCTCAGCAATGTTTCTTGCAGCAACTGGATCTTGAGAACCATCGTGATTTTCTATTATGTGATATACAAGAACCACCTTTACCAACAACCTCAATAAATGATCTCACCAAACAGATAGAAGTATCTCTAGGCCACTGTCTGCATATTAATAAGTTGTCTCCATCTCAACAAACTGCTCTAGCCACAATGTTGCATGCCCACAAAAGAGCTTTTGCATGGTACTATGGGGATATGAGGGGTTTAGACCCAAAACTCTATACACATCACATATATATTGATAGTGACTTCAAACCTATCAGGCAGCCTCAGAGAAGAATTAATCCAGCTTTGAGAGAAATTGTTAAAGAAGAATTGCAGAAAATGTTAGCAACTGATTTTATCTACCCAATCTTTGATAGTCAGTGGGTTTCCCCATTGGTCATTGTTCCTAAGAAAAGAGGAAAATGGAGGGTATGTGTAGACTACAAAGAGCTCAACTTGGCAACAAAGAAAGATTACTTTCCTCTTCCATTCATTGATCAAGTTCTAGATAATTTAGCAGGGAAAAAGTACTTCTCATTCTTGGATGGTTTCAGTGGGTACAATCAAATCAAGATTGCTCCTGAGGATCAAGAAAAGACTACTTTTACATACCCTTGGGGAACATTTTCCTATTCAATTTTGTCTTTTGGTCTCTGTAATGCTCCTGCAACTTTCCAGAGGGCAGTCATAAGTATCTTCTCAAATATCTCATATGATTGCATGGAAATATACATGGATGACTTTACTGTTTATGGTACAACATTTGAGGAAGCTCAAGCTAATTTGGAAAAGGTACTACAAAGATGTGAATATCAAAACCTATCACTGAATAGTCAAAAATGCTTCATGATGATGCAAGAAGGAATAGTATTTGGTCACTATATTTTTGCTGCAGGAATTTAGGTTGATCCTGCTAAGATTGAAGTTATCTCTAAGTTACCCTCTCCTACCAAGAAAAAAGAGATACAGAGCTTTCTAGGCTATGCCAGATACTACAGAAGATTCATCAAGGACTTCAGCCAAACAGCAGGCCCTTTATACAGTCTGTTGAAGAAAGATGCAGATTTTTCTTGGACAGAGGAATGTGAAAAAGAATTTCTTGACTTAAAAGTATCCCTTACACATGCACCTGTTCTGAAAGGAATTGATTAGTCACTTCCATTTCATATTCACATAGATGCATCAGATTATTCCATTGGCGCAATGTTAGGACAGAAGGATGGTTCAATAGAACATGCACTCTATTACATAAGCAAAAATTTGCAAGGAGCTGAATTGAACTACACTGTTACAGAAAAAGAAATGTTAGCAATCATTTACGCCCTCAATAAATTTAGGCATTATATTACTTGTTATTAGATATTTGTTCATACTGATCATGCAGCAATCCAGTATCTCATGAACAAAGCAGCAATATCCGGGAGGCTGGCAAGATGGTTATTGCTGATGCAAGAATTTGACATTACAATTGTGGACAAACCAGGTAAAGCCAATGTGGTTGTTGATTTCCTTTCCAGACTTCAAAGGCAAGATGACTCTGTGGTTGTTGAAGATTCCTTTTCTGATGAGAACCTATTTTCAATTAAGGTTATTCACCCATGGTATGGTGATATAGTAAATTATCTGGATACAAGAAGAACTTCTCCTCACTTCTCTCCTAAGGAAAAGAGATTATTGGTAGAGAAAAGCTTTAACTTTTCTTGGATTGTAGATTGCATGTTTTATACTGGGCCAGATCAAGTTATGAGGAGATGTGTACCAGAGGAGGACACTCATGATATATTTCATGCCAGCCATAATGATCCGTGTGGTGGACATTTTGCTGCCAAAAGAACAGTAATGAAAATTGTAAATACTAGTTACTATTGGCCAACCTTGCATAGAGATGCAGCCAAATATACCAGGAGGTGTGACAGATGCTAGAGGATGGGAAGACCAACTCGATCTGATGAGATGCCTTTATTTCCTCAAGTTGTAATTGCTCCCTTTGACAAATGGGTACTCGATTTTATAGGACCAATTGATCCACCTTCCAATGGTAAGTCCTACATCCTTATATGCACAAACTATGTCACAAAATGGGTAGAGGATAAGCGTATGAAGCATGCTAGGGACAATAAAGTGGCTGAATTTCTCTATGAGGAAATATTTACTAGGTTTGGTGTCCCTAGGGAAATAATGACAGATCAAGGAACACAATTTATTTTTACACTTATCATAGCTTTAGTCAATGAATATAATATACGGCACAAGAAATCAACTCCTTATCACCCCCAGGCCAATGGCCAGGTTGAAGTCACAAATAGTGATATAGAGGCCATTTTGACTAAAACTGACAATTTTCATAGGAAGGACTGGGCCACAAGATTATTAGAAGCTATATGGGCCTACTGTACTACCTGGAAGACTGCTACGGGATATACACCTTTTGAAATGGTGTATGGTAAAACAGTTGTAATGCCAATAGAGTTTGAACATAAGACTCTAAGAACAACAATGGAGATGGACATGGATTTAAAAAATGCACAAAAGGACAGAATCATGCAGCTCAATGCTTTAGATGAGCTCTGAAAGGATGCCTCAGAGCACACTGAGATGATACAAAATCAAAGAATGAGGTGGTATGATAAATACATTAAGGAGAAGAAGTTGAAAGTAGGAGATTGGGCCCTGCTTTATGACTCACGATATAAGGACAGTCCAGGCAAATTAAAAACTAGATGGTTGGGCCCGTATGAAATTGAGAATGTATTTGCTAATGGTTCAGTGCAACTTGTAACAATTGATCCTGTTAGATTCAAATTGCTAGTTAATGGACACTGCCTCCAGTTGTACCATAAACCAGTTTCAAAAGAGGAATTCATGCAGCAGTTCACTCAGGATTCTACCACAACTCTTCCTATAGCTGAAGGCTTTGGCCTTGCTCCTGTAGCTTCTCCGTGATTTTCTAATGCATGCTCATAATAAAGGTTTCCTTTTAAGGGAACCCCTTTTCTTTGTTTCCACTTATCGCCACATTTCACTTCTTTATCTTTCGTACCATCCAACCATTCCATTCATTCATCTCGTCCATCCACATCATCCATTCGCACCACCCCTAATTATGATCTCATTCCCAACTGTCATCTCATGCCGAAGTTGTCAACTTTCTCAGCACGTACGAACATTTAATGAAAGGTATGCAATATCTTTTAATTATCGCATTTTTGATTTATTTCATTCTATTCATTTACTGCACTGTCTGTATCAGTCATTATTACCCGATTTTCACCTATTCCCTAGTACATGTGTGGACACATGCCATACTCTAAGTAGGGGGCGGGATAATCTACTTTTTAAACCTATCCTTTCACCGTTGTCGCAATTGCTTAGATAATCTTTCTTTATTATTTTTCTGGTACTTTCCAAATATGATCACATGTCTTTTTCATTGCATGTTTTCATTAAGAATCACATTAAAAAAAAAGAAAAAAACTGCTTGTTTAAAAAGTTCATAAAGTTCATTTTTGGAAAAGAAAAGGAAATTGACGGCAGAACAAAGAAAAACCAGAGCAGAATAGGGGAAATTCTTGATTTTCAGAAAGGAGTTGAGTCAGTTAAAGCAAAACTGTGAACATGGGTGGTCAGCTGGTTAGGCATGAGCCTACAGCTCATGAGTTGTTAATGCAAAATCCTCAAACAACCCAAGCATTCAGCTTCTGTGGTTGGTTGAATTACTTCTTGAGTTTGGATGCTTTTGACTAGGAGGTTGTAGGAAAATTTTTGAGAACCATTTCTGAAGGGGAGGCTACTGTATGGGGTCTAACAGTTGTTGTGACTAAAGAAAGAATTGCAAAAGTAATCGAGATCCCAGCCGTTGGAGAATATTTTTCTTCAGATGCTGCCTTGGCAAGGGCGGAATTTTCAATACCCATTGATGGACCTTTGGAGGTCTCAAAGCATGGATGCAAACGAGTGTCGTTGCATCCTTCATACCCTGAATACGCTGCTTTCATAATCAGGTATTTAACTTGTGAAGGTCGTTTCTCTTACCTGCATTCTTACCACTTCAAATTGCTAAGTCATATGAAGCATGTATTAGTTGTTAATGTTCTGAACTTTTTGTTAAACTTCCTGGAACAATGTGCCCATGAAACCCAACAGGGGAAAGATAATTTTATTGCTCACCATGGCCTCATAAAATTTTTGATTGTATGCTCTTTGAGAGATGTATCACCTCTTTCCTGGGAAGAATTTGTTGCCCAAAAGAGCCTGCAACGTCTAGAACCCCCTAGAACACTTACACCACGGCCTCAAAAAAAGAAAGAAGAAACAACGTCCACTAGTAGAAGAATAGGTCAAGCATCATCTACTCCTGTAGCACCTGGTCCTACAGCTCTCACACTAGAGTCCTCTGCTCGGGTGCAAACTAGGGCTACCAGTAAGAGAGAGAGAGGAAAAACTAAGGTCGGAGAGTCATCCGGGGTTGAGCAAATCCCAGAATCTGACCCCCCTTCTCAGAAAAGGCAACATTCTTCTCCTATAGCATTGTCTCCTACAACAACACCTGTTGCCGTCACCAGTTCACCATCATCTTCTGACAAGGCAGAGCCTTCTAGGCAATTCAAAAAGAGGAAGGCTACGAGAGCACCTCCTGCAACCACAACACTGCCAAGAAGAGTTTCTACAAGAACACAATGTAAAGTATCCCCTGCTTCACCTCAACCTGAGGTTATTGTAATTTCAGAAGAATCTGTTGAGTTTGAACCTGATGTTTCTTAGAATATGTCTGAAAGTGCTGCATAGAGTTCATTTGTTATTCTTGAAGAAGGACAAGTTGAGACAAGGGAAGTTGAGCATAATGAAAGGGGAGTACCAAGTCTTGATGACTTGGCTGCTGTGGCTATGTAGATTTCAAAGGAAGCACAGTCTTCTCCACTAAATCAACAAGAGTTTTTCCTGCAGTAAGAGGAAGAACAGACTAAACCATTGGAAGTGGTCAATGAAGTCTCAATTCCCCCTGTAACTTGTCAAGCCATTGTTTTTTATAAGAAAACATTTTTAATTGAATTTTTGGAATATGTCAAAGCTACATGGAAATCGGTTACATTACAAACCCTGACTTTCCGCCACCTGGCCAAGACTGAAATGCAACAAAGTCTTTGGGAGGAGGAAAAGAAGAAACTGAAAAAGAAAATTGAAGAGAAGAAATTGGAAATTCAGGAGTTAAAAGAAAAGATGGATGAAATGCTGAAGGTAATTGGTCAAATTATGGAATGCAGACCACCACCCAGAGTTTATGTTCTGTGCCTCAAAGAATAGTTCTTGTGGTTTCAACTGATGAGAATTTCCAGAAATCAGGATCCTATTCTTCAGAATGCTAAAGAGTTTTATGAAGCATATCAGGTAGCCCCTAATTGGCTCAGAAATTCTTTGTGTGAATTTTACCTTCATGGCTTCTTAATTCCATTTGAAACAGAGTGGAATCCTCTTCTGTATACTGGAAATATCCATTTGAGATTGCTTATGTCTTGGGCAGCAAATGAAATAAATTATGGCAGGCAATGGGAAACCTATGAAGAAGCCGAAAGGAATGAGCCTATTCCATTACGTTCTGACAGTTCAGATCCTTGCACATTGCTGAAAACCTGGCTTACTTTGGCATATGGTATTAATAATGATACATCCAGAGTGAAAATATTTGATCTCAGGAGACAGGTATATGATGAATTTTAGGAACAATCATACTCGTTTTGGAGACTGTCATACTCCAGAGTTGAAAAGAGGTGGGAAAGATTAACTGTTGGGTTAAGAAAGTTTGAACCTCACAGTCCACTAAATTTTACAGCAGCACTTAAACAGTCAAGCAAATACATACAACTAGGACTCCAAAAGAGGTTCGAATTGTGGTTGCCATTAACATTTAGACCTCCTATGCTAATGTGGCCTCTTTATTCCTATCAGGCTACAAAACTTAATGATGACTTAGAAGCCTGTAGGTATGAAGGATGGGCGGAGTTACAGAGGATTTTGTTACAAATTTGGAGTTCCATTTCAGGGTCATTCCTTAGCCACTGATTTCAGAGAGACCACCAGGAAGTTTAATGTTGGAGGACCAGCATTGGGTTAAGTAGGGGGAAAAGTGATGAGCCCAAAATATGCTCATCATCTGGATATCATGGTGTACTTTTAATATCTTTACTTCTATTGATTATGGTTGTTTAACTCTCTTGAAACCTTTTTATTGGGGGATATCCTGTAGCAATACACTTTCATTTTCCTGTTGCCGATTATGTTGACATGTCTGTATTTATTACCCTGTTGACTTCCCAAATGACTGGTATAGTGCATGTAGTTTTTGAATGATGAAATAGATTTAAATATGTGATTAATGAATGGATATTGTGTATGTTCCATGCACCTTTTCTTTCGTATCTATTACCTTAGTTTCGCAGGTTGTTGAAGAAAGTATGATCGAGTCAAGCGCAGCCAATCTCGGCCTTGTAGTAAAGTCCATTTCCTGCACAACTTCGAGGAAGCTTTGGCGAGGACTCTTTGAACGAAACCATTGGGAAGGATTTTAAATGTCATTTAATCTGGAAAGAGTGGAGTGCTAGATTCTCTTTGGATCGGGTTGAACGGATAACTCATTTATGAAGTTTGTTCCTCGATTTCGGGATATATTTCATATCCATGTCTTTGTTTGTTTCTTTGTTAGATAGTTGTTCTCCTGTTTTAAAAATAAGTGTTCCTTCTACGTGGGTGAACAGAATAGAATAGAATAGATTAGAGAAGGAGATAGATAGATAGATAGAGAAGCAGATTATGTAAGAGTTAAAGATATAATATGAATCAAGGTTTTTGTTAGTCTTCAGAAACAAAACAGTCAATGTAAATGATTTCACATTATGAATAAAAGTTGATGGAGTTCTGAGCACAACCTTCTGTGTTAGTTGATGCTTGCTAAGGGGGCCCACTTAGTAAGTATCTGTAGGAGCGTAGTTGTTTATCTTTTGTTAATACAAGTTAGATTTCATTTTAGAAGTTTTAGCACAAGCTCAGTCTTATACTGTTCCTGCAACATCGAGAATCCATCCCTATGTTTGTTCCTACAACATAAGGCCAGTTTATAGTTTTTCCTTCAGCTGTAGCTATTACAATTTCTGCTTTGGTTAGTCTATGATTGAGTTAAGAGAACTTTACGTTATTGCATAGATAGAAATTTCTTTCCAAGTGTTTACTTTTCAGTAGATTAAGAGTGAAACCAGTTCTTAGTGCATATATTATGCTGCTCCATTTAAAGTTTACGTTCCTTGGTTTGACAAGTAAATGAACGTCCATGAAGAGGTATTTGTCACCTGCTGGAATGTTCAATTCCCAGAATAGGTTTTTCCGTGATTTTCATATCCTTTTGTGGGCGTGGCCAAATGCTGATAACTCTACTCAGTTGTCTTCTTTTTTCAATATCATACAAATTGAACCCTGGCATCAATAGACTCTGTATATCAAGCTACCACAATTCAAGTTTAAACGATGAATATTTATGATGCATGTTTTAAATGATATTCAAGTTCATGGTGGTTTTTTTGTTTATATGGTGTTATGTGATATTCTAATCATAATTCATGCTTCTAGGCTGCATATATATAAATATATATATAATTTTTGCATGTTTTCTCCATTGTTTGGCCCCTACACTACAAATAAATTGCTGCATAGCATGTGGAATGAGGGGGCAACAAGTCTGAGACCCCTTTAAAGTTTGTTTGAGTGCATTTAAAATGAAATTTTAAGCCTTTCACCCTAAAAGTGACCTCTAAATAACTTAAAACACCTTAACTACCTCATTCTTATTCATTTGTTTTGAAAACAAGAATTTTCATTCCAAGAGGCCGAGCTTTCATTTTTGCTTGTTGGATTGAATGTGGATTGTGACACAACTTTCTTTTTTCAAAAATTGTTCAGCATCATTGAACTAAAAATTTATCACACATCTGCAGAGAAACATATGAGTACTACAAACTAAAAAACATTACACTTCAGTTCTCCCTGACTTGATGTACTCTCCAACATCTCTCTTCTCTCATGTGGAGAGTTAGAACTGCTTGGCCATGCCTTTGCATCATTAGGGAAGTTTTTCTCTATTTGACAATTTCAAAAGCATGGCTGCATATAGATTAGGAAAAAGACCTTTTCTTTTAGATTAGCAATGCATGGGAGATTCAAAAGGTATCCTTGATATTACAAAAAGGTATGTGTTTATACACTTCAAACGTGCAATCACTCTTTCGTTCTTTCAAAGAAACATCTTCCTATGCCACTGTTATACTGCACAAGTAAACCATATTTTGTATTGTGGACCTATATTAAGCTACCACTCTCAAGACCAATGTAACAATTTGATACAAAATAACATTTGAGACTATAAGAAGACATCAAAATGGCTAGTGTGCTAAAAGAATTCTTATGATTTCTAAAGAATGCTGATAACTCTACTCAGTTGGCTTCTTTTTTCAATATCATACAAATTGAACCCTAGCATCAATAGACTCTATATATCAAGCTACCACAATTCAAGTTTCAACATTGAATATTTATCATGCATGTTTTAAATGACATTCAAGTTTATAGTGGTTTTTTTGTTTATATGATGTTATGCGATATTCTAATCACAATTCATGCTTCTAGGCTGCATATATATATATAATTTTTATATGTTTTCTCCATTGTTCGACCCCTACATTGCAAGTAAATGGCTGCATAGCGTGTGTAATTAGGGGGCAGTAGGCCTGAGACCCCTTTAAAGTTTGTTTGAGCGCTTTCTTTTCATTTTTTGTGAGTTTTGTGCCAAGTTTCCTCAAAGAAATGTGGTCTCATAGAATTCCATGACAAGCTAATGCAATTGATAGCTGCTACTAGTTATTAGTTATGTAATATGAAGTAAATGCATAACTGCTTAGGTTGACTTTGTAAAAACTATATTTTTATTGAATTTTTTTCATCTATCAACATCTAGTTGTTACTTATGCAATGTGAAGTAATGTTTTGAGTTTGAAAGATGTGAAATCCAATGTAATCAACAATATGAATATAAAATACATAATATTTAACCATTCTTTTTATGCTATTGTACATTGATATTTAACCATTGCTCACTTGATTAAATTTTCAAAGAGTTTAATCATGCACATGAGGTGGAAATTGAATTTCAATTGTCAACTTCTATATATCAAATTATCCAATAATCAAGTGTATGTCCATATACAAAAATGGCATCAATGCCAACTCAAACAAAATTTTACAATATGTGGCATATGCCATCTCGGTATCTATTCAAAATTTACATGCCAAAATGTCTATCTCATCAGAAACTATTGGTGGATCATCAAAATGGAGCCTCTTTGAAGCACTCATTGGCTTCGAAGGTAGCTGCACAAGAAAAAGTCAAACCACAATTGAGATTAGTTATACTATATAATTTAAAATTGAACAATTAACATAAAATCAATATACATTGAATTATAATTGAACTCTAAAATTGAAATCTTGATTACCTGAAATATACGTCTCTTTGAAGGGTCAAGAGTCCTAGAATATACCCCTCTCAAAGAACCAACCAAACCAACTTTTGTAACATCAATCTATATATGTGAACAAAAACATAAAATTGATCCAAGTTAGCATACAATTATCGATAATAAGAACATATTTACCAAGTACAAAATAAAATAAACACATACCTCTTTAGGCTGATCTTTTTCTTTATCTCCTTTAGATGTTTCGACACCTCCTCCTTGAGGTGTTTCAACACCCCCTCCTTCAGGTGTTCGAATACCTACTTCTTCAGGTGTTGTGACACTTATCAACAATGATGTATAGCTCACAACTGCCTATACATAAAAATGACAAGTACATATGAAACTACCAATCTATGTCAATTATGCATAATCAATAAAAGATCTTATAAATCTTAATTCAATCAAATTTGAGTTCAATTACCTTTCCCTTATCTAACATTGTGCCTCCATAGTCTAGAGAGAGTCGCACCTCGCTCACACTAGGTGTCTCCTACAGGTAGAGAATAAGATAAATATATAAGTTAATATATAATTTCATTAATGACAATTCAAATGACAAGCAAGTATATAGTAAAAAAATGTAACTGAGTGAGTGTGAAAATACATACTGTGTGCATGTCGAGACCAAATGAAGTGGCCCTAAGGGTTCTATCAGTCACCCGTGTGAGCTCCTCCTCAGACATTAACTATTAAATAGACCATGTAAATAAATATTAGTACTTGATACTATCTCTTATTAATATTCATTTAAAAAAAATGCAAGTTATGAATTTACACCTTAAATGTTACCTGTGTAACTATTCCAATGTCCACCTCTCTAGTAGGAGAGGACTCTGTAGGGTGTGCTCCACTCCCTTGCATGTGATCTTCTATAATTTCCACATCCTGGATGTCATAATCAAAAGTGTCTAATGGATGCTTAGCGGGCTGTACAATAGGACCCAAGAATATCTGCTGGAACGTATTGCAAATATGTGGCACACAAATATGTGGACCCAAGGAGGATGATGCAACAACACTAGATCCATCGCCAACATCACCAGAATGTGGCTGAGCTACTAAAGAAGTATGGGAAACCAAAAGACCACTCAAAGAGTGAATGGCCTGGATAGTCTATGTGGCTGCATCCTTCGTAATATATGGATATAGTACTGGAGGTGGCGAAGGAATGGGAGGAAGGGGAACATGTGGGTGCCTGACTACTCTAATTGCCCCTGCCTTATCCTGGGGAATACCTCCACCAACGCCCTCAAAGGGTTTATTGTCAAAGTAATTGACGTGATGCCCTAGCAAAAACTCAACATATAATTTTTTAATAAAGTAAAAAGGTACATCAAGATTATTGATGGGTGGTTTATCAAAAACCATACACCAACGATCCCAAAAGTTATCTACTATGCCCCTATGTGTGCACCATTTTATAGAAAGTTTTGGTTTGTTAACATTAACTGGAAAACCAGTGCGGGGGCTAATAAATAAAGAGGCTATTTGGGATTTTGTTATTTGGAGATTTTTCACATCATCATAAGAAAATTCACATGCATAATATTCCCTCATGGTTTCTCGCCACGAATGAAAGGCATTATGTTGGGTGGAAAGGGTTTCTACATTTGTAATTATTTCTGTCAATGTGGTTGACATACATGATAATTGAGGGATTTTCTTATAAAAATCACAAATTCCTCTCAATTTCTCCATTTTTTCACCAATTAAGTCTTCAATTTATGGATGCGGAGGTGGTGGAGCGTTTGGCATTTCTACATTTTGATTCTCAGCTAGTGGATTTTCATTCTCAACTGGTGGAATTTGTGCATTCTCATTCTCAACAGCCATAATGCCTAATTAAAGTTAAAAAATAATTAATCTAATTAAAATTAGACAATATAAATGAAAATATTATAAAAATACCCTAGTTTTAAAAAAAATCCAAAAAAAACCCTACTTTTTAATAAAAATATATAAATTCTCTATTTTTTAATACAAATACATAAACAACAATATTTTAAATCAAAATCCATTAAAAAAAAATCATTTTTAATCAAAATCCATTCTAAACTCAATTTTTTAAAAAAAATTCAATCAAAAACCCTATTTTGAAAAAAAAATTCATCAAAAACTAATTGATATTATACAAATCTCATTCAAAATTCAATCAAAGCAAAGAAAAATATAAATTCTAACCTTTTCAAATAAAATATTGGTGAAATTGGATATTCGTTGTGTGAAGAGCCTCCTAATTGTGCCCCCGCAGGTTGTTTGACTGTGAAATGATTTTGACAGCTCAAAAATTGTTTATATATATTTTTTTCAAATCGGACATCCAATTTGGAAAACTAGGTTTGGTAATTGCTTTGGAGGTGTGAACTGACACCCAAGCCACCAAAAATTCAACTCGACATTTTCTCATTTTTGGGTCGATGAAAGACATGATTTT
This sequence comes from Sequoia sempervirens, assembly GCA_007258455.2. Lineage (NCBI taxonomy): Eukaryota > Viridiplantae > Streptophyta > Pinopsida > Cupressales > Cupressaceae > Sequoia > Sequoia sempervirens. Next base: position 294,008,439 of record VDFB02075321.1, read on the forward strand.
ATCCTCATTGCCACTTTTTGGCCCATCATGATCCTGCACATACCCATATAGCTTATGACCTCGTGATGTGAAAAATCTTCCTAGCTGTCCTAAAAAGTATGAATCCACAACTCAAAATAGTTACCAACCTTTTAAGAAGCAATATAGGGAATTTCTACAACTTAACTCCCCTCAACCAATTCAACAAGCTAATAACCAAGTCGCTGCTATAAAGACAACAAATACCTTTTCCTTTGGGGATAGGAATAGAAATTTCACTCCTCTACCTGATACCCTTCATAATAGCATGTTACATCTTGTTGAAAAGAATATGATTTCCTTACCTCCTATTAAGGAGTGTGATCCTAACCTACCATTGCCTACAAAATTTTGACAAAACTCTTATTGCCATTATCACTGACAAAATGGACATGGTACAAAATATTGTAAGTGTCTTAAACATCTTGTCTAAGATGTTATTGATAATAATCAACTTCTAATTGGAGGTGTGAATGACCAAGGTAATAAGTCCATAGCTCCTCCTAACCAAAATTTACAAGTCTTTACAAATCCCATGCCCAAACATACTATTTAATTTGTTAAAGCTAGTGAAACAAAAAATGATGTGATGTATGTTGACACGGATGATGAAAACGTAAAAGGTGAAAATGAAGAAAAATTGATTAAAACAATAGCATTTATCAAAGCTAAACCTCATAAGGGCTCAACCAAAATGTGTCTTGATATTGCTTTCTCACAAAAATACATACTTAAACATGCATCTGATGGTCCTCTTTACATAGTTGGAAGAATCAATGACAAGTCCACTTATGGGATATTAATTGATCCGATTTGTGGAGACAATGTGATCATCGAAGAATTCCTATTTATGCATGAACTATATATCAAGATACATTTGATAAATCGAAAGCATAGATCAAGACACATAATGGTTTTGCTTATCCTACAATAGGCTCGATAGATATTCCTTTAAAATTTGGACCAAAAACATTAACTCTCTCATTCACCATTATCCCATCATCGAACCAATTTCATGTGAAGTTAGGCTATCCATGTCTTCGCTCCATGAATGTTGTCCCCTCAGTTGTGCATAAATGTTTAAAATTTCCCTTTGGAAATGATATCTTTACTGTGCATCATCGTGGGTTTAATCCTGTGTCTTCCTAAGGGAACTTTTCATTAGATTTATTTTGGCCCAAGCCTATTGAACCTATTAAACCTCATGAGGACTTCTTTTTCAAATCCTATAAAAATTTCAAGGAAAAGTGCATAGCATAATTATTTCTTAGAAACATGCCTCAACCCACGATTAGCCACCTATCCTTGATGAAACAATGATTGAAACAAAAGTTCTTCCAAACATCGAAGAGCTCAGAATATGAAAAAACCTCCTAATATTTCCTACAAGAGACCACGAGACAACCAAAACAATTTTGTTGTGCCTCCTCAAATTAAAAATGTATACAAAGCTAAAGAGAAAGTGGTTGAACAACCTCCTATGGTTCCTTTTGTTCTTCCCCCAAAGGAAGAAAATAAACCTATGGTTGAAAAACCCACTCCTACACAAACACAAATTAACAACATATTGAAGTAAAACTGAAATGCTAGAGAGCATAGGTATAGATGTTGTGCTATTGCTCGTATGTTACAAAATCAAGAAGAAAAGAGTAACATAGAAAATCAAAATCTGAACTTACCTAAAGCAATGCATGACGATTCTATGCAATGTAAAAAAGAACCTTCCATGGAAATTATCATCTGACCTCCTATTGTGATTAATCTAGACGATGACATTGACATTGCAAAAATTGATGAACAAGTGCATAATGAGCTGTATACATTTTTTTCCTCTTCTATGAGCTTGAATGATAAATCTCCTAATAAGAGTGTTGAACTTGGTGCTTCCCCTAGCTCAAAACTTGCTATTGTCCCTTTGGCTAGTTGTTCACCTTCTATTTATACCGACCAAGATTGGGATGCAGACAACCTACTATAGGTTGAATCACATGTGCCTTACTAGTCTTTTGCTTTGTTTTATTTTTCATGTTGCTTTATGTGATTGCATGTGTGTAATGTGATTCACCGTGCTATTTTTTTTTATGTATCTCTCTCTCTCTCTCTCTGTTTTTGTGTATTCCTTTATATGCATCTACATTATTCTTTATGTTGTAAACATTTTATACTTTAAATTATTTGTCTTGTGTTTTCCTTTTGGGGATGATGCAAGTCATTGGGACATTTAGGTCTCTTCCATGTTGACTTGAAGGAATTTTTTTTTTCTCTTTGTGTCATTCTTCTAGTTCTATGAGTATTTGGGGAATGATGACAGTTTTGAGCTCTATAACCACATTGTAGCAAAAACATAGTGACCCCGAATCCGTAGATCCCTTCCGTATTTTTGGGAGAAAACCCTCATTCCTTTGTTATGACGTAGCTTTATTTCTTAAATATATGACTTGGCATAGGGTTTTTTGAGGAAATCTCTAATGTCCTAGGAGAAAAAAATTGACTACTTTAAAGTTGCTAGTCACAACAGTGGTGTTAGTAACTACTTTAAAGTGGGGGCATACATCGATGATATGTTTCGACATTTTACATATTTCATCGTGTGATTTTACTTCTTGTGATGCGTCCTTTTCTTGGTGGTGTCATTAGGTTTGATGTCCTCCAAAAGTGTGGTATTTATAAACGTACGACTTTCCCTTAGTGGAATGATGTGAAATGAGGCATCCCATAAGTGGCAATTTAATACTCTTGACTTGTCCTCTCTTGGAGACATTAGGAAAAATGTTCCCTAAGAAGAAGACTTTACATGAAACAAGATCCCCTTGAACAAAAACCTATAGAAATAATATTCGTAAGAATTTAACATTGTGGTGCCTTATCGAAGTTGTTAGGAGGACAACTTCGGTATGGTATGGGAGGCTAATATGATTCTCTCAATTGTGACCTTATTGGGATACTCACCTAGTGGATGGACTAAGGTTCCACTACCCAAGAGTGAGCACACATGTGTGTTGTTTGCATAGTGGACATCGTGTTCTGCTTCTAAACGTTTTTGAACAAACAACCTAGACTTGGTCCACATCATGTTGCACAGATTGCTGAAGCTTGATCCTTTTGACAGACAAACAACTACATTCCACATCACATTGGAATAGTTGAATCTTGATCCTTTATTTTCCTTTATTTTCTTGGTCTTTGATAGGGTATGATTGTGTATCCTTTGTCTAATTTAGTGTGAGTTTGACATGGGGGCCCAAACTCTCACTAAAGTGGGGGAAAATGTAGTAATGGAAAAGTATCCTTTTTCCTTACTTAATTTGAAATAATTAATAATAAATGAGCCTAATGTTGCTTTGATTTAGTGTTGTAATGTATTTTACACATTTACATTAAGTTTAGGACCCCTTTTTAATAAAATGGACTTAATGGTGCCTTATTTAAGGTGTTGTAAAGTGTTTCTTTACACTTTCACACTAATCTAGGGATTTGATTAATTATTTGAGGTTAATTTGAGCTTAATTGTCCCCTTAAATTCAAATCCAAGCCTAATTAATTGCATTTTCTGAGGGATAAATCTCGACACTCATTAATAATGTTTCACAACACTTAATTTGGCAAGGCTTGTGTCCTAGGATAGTGACCTAGGACACATTCACCACCTAGAAAATGGGTCCTCACTAGCTCCTAGAACCCCCTTTTGGCATGTTCTTTCACAATCTCTAAAACAAGTCATAGTTATGTGTGCTAGGACCAATTCGTCCTATGGCGAATGGGTTCTCCTTAACATAGGACACCCCTTTTACAACATATTCTTGGTGATATTTTAGTGATTTCAAATCCTAGATCTGATGTCGGCTTGTGTTATTTAAATTTCAGGATTAGATCTTAAGTTAAGTATAAATATAAGGTTATTTCACATAGTTTCATAACTAGAAGATCTAAGCTTTCAAGTATTCAAGCATTATACCAAACTTATGATCAAGAGAACACTTTAAGAGCATTTCAAAGGCATTCAAGAGTAGATTTATCAAGGCTTTATTGTAATAATAAAAGGTCATAGATCATCATGTAAAAGTCATAGCGTATCATGCATGTTTATGAGCTTATGTGCTAATGTAGCATTGAAGATCCAATTCAAGCATTGTTTCACATGCAAATTAAAAATCAAGATCTACATTCCTTAAAGCCACTTCATGCTAGATTGTTGATTTATCATCCAATACTTCAACCAAGGTATCATTGTTCCATGTTTCATGTTCATGTTTCATTGTTTCATCACAAGGTTTAATTACCGAAATGGGGTTTGAGTAAGGAAAACCCCTATTCCCTAATAATCAACAATTTTTCTTCTCTCTTGATGTGTGATTGCAAGTTTTAGATTGAAGATGAAGTGGAGAACAAAAGTTGCAAAAATTGTCAAGATTACAAAGTTGCAAAAATTGTCAAGATTACAAAGTTGTAAAATTTGTCATCTTACTTGCAAGATCACATAAAGTACTCTACAAAATTTATTTCTAACTTTCGGGAGCCGAGCACATGGGATCCGGGAGTGTAGACATTGAATAACATGATCCTGGAACTGATTTTCTAGAACCCTAGCAGGGACCTATTCGCCATTGGGTGAATGAGTCCTCAGTGAGGCTTGAAACAACACTTTTCCAGAAAGGTACACATCATTTCAACATCTAAAAACCTTCCTATTTGCTGTTATAATAGTTAGGCTTTTTTTTTTTCTCTGATTATTATTTATGCATTTTACCTCTCATAATTGAGTGAAACATCTAGTAAAAAATTATGTGAACCCATTTGATCAATCAAATTTGGGTCCATCCCTTTTTCTATGTTTCACATAGTAACCCTCATGGGTTCAAAAAATTATCTTATATGCATCACCATCTCTAATTCTTATTTGATGGTAACCTAAATGAAGAATATAGCCTATCATAGAGATGATGCTGCTCAAGAATGTCCAATCCTTGATTTGCATGTTGCAAGTATTCGTACAAAGTTTTACTATATATAAAATGTCATCAAAAAATAGAAAAATAAATTTCTAAAGAAATGGATTGAAGATAGATTTAATCAAGTTTTGAAATGTAAATGATGCATTTGTGAGACCAAAGTGCACTACTAAAAATTCATAGTGGCCCTTATGGGTTCAAAAAAACTTCTTACATAAATCCTCATCTCTAATTCTAGTTTGATGATAACTTGAATGGAGAATATTTTGTATAAAACAAACCACACCATCAAGATCATCTAAAAAAATCATCAATTAGTAGAATAGGAAAATTATCTTTTATGGTGTAATTGTTGAGCTCTCTATAATGAGGACACGTGCTCCAAGTTTCAACATTCATGCACACCATTATCATAGTAGAGTAGTAAAAAAATTGATTATTCTTAATAATACTAGTCTCTCATAAACTATCTTCTCAATCTCGCCTCTTTGTACATATGGATATATAGAGGGAATGATGTTGGGTGGTCGGATCCCTATTATTAGTTTAATGACATGGTGATGATATCTTTTAGGAGGATATCTTTTCAGAATTTTCCAATTTTTTTTTAGTGCTTACTTACAACTACTTGTAGATCTAATGGTGAAGAATCCTTTGAGTGATATTCTTACAATGAAAATAATTGGGCGACAAATATACATAACCCTTTCATAAGAGTACTCTTCATTTTATGATAGTTTTCCATTTATAGTCATTGCACATAACCCTTTTATTTCTATTTTCATTTCGTCTAATTGAAATTGCATGAATAACTTTTGGAAGTTCCTAGTTACTTAGTTGGCTCATTCCCAAATTCTAATATTTTATCTTCATTATCTTCTTCCTCTTTTGGCCTTTCAATGCAAAACAATTTATTTTCTACATATCTATGTCCTTGATTTATTTTCTATTATAATTGAAACATAATTGTATTTCTCTCTTCTCTTCAATTTTTTGTGGAATCAATCTAATAGGTTGAGAAAGTGATGTGTTATTAGATATCTATTATATTTGCAAGACCTTTCATTATATTGGTCAAAAACCTTTCCCCTACATGCCTTTCCATAGTCATTTTTTTGACAAATTGTTTGAGTGAAACATGAATACCTCAAATTTGATGTGATACTATAAACCGACTAGGAATAATTCCCTCACATTTTCTCTACTACATTATCCAATATTAAAGATGATGTTTAAAATTGATGAATATAATCCTCAACAAAACTTGCTTTCCTTGGCAAGTTGTCTTAGGAATCTATCCATAAGATTGAATCGATAATGTGTAGTGAGTTGTTCTTGAAAACTTGACGATACAACGACACATACCATCTTTTTACTCTATTCACAAAGTCAAAATTATTTGGGTGAGATCTATCTTTAGATCCAATTCAAACCTAAAATTACCCTTCTCCTTATGGGACTCCTCTTACTCCGAGGTCTTGTTATATTACTCCATATGTTTGGAATTTCTAAACTCTTGGCCATAATAAATTTATCCATCATTTTTTAATATTTTCCTTTTAAATCACTAATTGTATTTGCTTTGTCCTACTTGACAAAATTTCATCATACATCTTGTTAGTTTCTCCTTGAATTTTTTTCCCTGAAATGTTTATTATTTTTATGACTAATCTACTTAATTTCCACCTCCCCATTTCATAATCATTTTTTAGGTGTGAAAAAATTCTCTTTACCTCATTTTACATGATTTACCATGATGAGAAAAAGTAACAATTTTTTAATAAACCACAAAAAAAACTCATTTAATCTTTTTTTTTTCTTTTATAGCTTACTAGGATCTTTGTCTCACTTAAAAAAAATCTTTAAATAGCTGATAGGCTACATACAGTGTGAGATTTGAGCCCGGAACAAGTCCCGCACCTGCAAATCACTATTGAGTCATTGGAAAACAAAATAAATATTGATTTGACAATTGGATGGGAACATTCTATTTCCATTTGTCGTGTATTTTGTCAATTTGATGGAAACTTTCTTTTTTCATTTGCATTGCTTTATGTTTTAAATTTGTATGCAAATATTTCATAATCAGATAATAATTAATTTCCTTAAGGAAAAAATCTAGATTTGTCTAAGTTTATTTCATTCCATTATTTATCATTTATAACACAAACACATACTCTAACATATTAACATACATATATTTTTCTATGATGCAATATTTGAACCTCCTTTAAATACAAGTGCTAGAAAACTAGCATACATATATTAAATATTAATATATAAAAAATATTCTAAGATCTAATTTTTTTTATTTTTTTTTTGGTTTATGCAAATATTTGAATTATTTATTTATTTATTTGTTCTTTTTGTTTCATCAAATCTTTTTGATTTGTTTTTTTTTTTGTTTCATCAAATCTCTTTGACTTGATTTTTGTGTTTCATCACATCTCTTTTATTTGATTTTTTTGTTTAATCAAATCTAATGTAGTTGCACATAACTTCCACGTCCCTGTCATTTTAAATGCAGCTTCAAAAACTTTACACAGATTGTTGAATACCATTGACATTGTAAACGCTTTTGACGTAATTATTTATTTTTTAACCTTACAAACAGATTTTGTGGGAATAATGACTCCAATTCTAATCCAAATAATTCCGGATGTGGAATTTAGTAGGATAAAAATAGTTTTTATCAACCCTCTAGGAATATAAAGATTTTCGTATCTTATGGGCAGGTTATTCGCTGGTTTTGTGTGGTGTGCAATACTTTGTCTTGCATAATTACAAAGCGTCCACTGGTCAATCGTCAGGTAATGAGTGGTTGCACCTCCATTTCATTGACCGAGTGCTTCGATACCTGAATTATATCTTGATTTAGCCTCCACGTCTTTTCCTATAGAACTTTTTTTTCCTTCCTGTTGTGGAAAATTCAAATACCATTTCTTAAGAGAGAGCCTCAGCTATCAAAAGTCTACCATATTTGTTGAGAATGGTGAAAACGTGGGATCCTCCAATAACTAATGGGAAGTGTGTTGGCAGTGACTTGTTACAGACCCAACCGCTAAACAAACATTTTACCAAGAAGAAAGAAAGCATGTTTTCAATTATGTGAAGCAAAGGCATATCTCAATAATTGAAAGAACCGAGAAGGAAAAGAAGGCAGACGTGGAGGACAATCCTCTGGATATTTCCACGACAAAATATTATATCCACTCAGAAACGGAAGAAAGTTGTGGAAAATTTGAACGCTGAGGGAAAAAATAACGCAAAGAGAAATAGAGAGATCATATGGAACATATTGATTTTTTTTTTCGTTGTATTCTTTTTACACTACATAGTTAATTTACATGTTTGAAATGTTTATGGTGGATGATGAGGTGAGTGGTATTAGGTGGCTATTTCACAATGGTGTGCATCAACAATTTATCAATTAATTTATTCTAACATATTTGACAGAGATAAGGTATTCTAGTTGAGTGTTCAATTGTCTCTCTCATAAGTTTTTGGGGTATATGTAAAATCTAGTTAAGAATTAGAAAAAAAATTGTATAATCAATTGTATTGTTGGCTTACACAAAAAATTGAAGAGCCGCATTTGTTCAGTATTTTCTTTTTAGAGGATGTGTGTTTTACTATATATAAAAATTTTCAGTTTAGTTATGCAAGGCATTTCCTATATGAACAAAGGTGACCTATTATTTAAATTAACGGTTGAAAATGTCACAATAGATAGAGGTTGTATACCTCTAACATGTAAATATTCCTATCCATTTGAGGTGATCACCGATGGAAAAATCCTACTACCTCCTTGGAGATAAGCTTATCCATGCTCTTGATTGACAATAGTCAAGAAGCATACTATGTCAATGGACTGTTAGTTGTACAACTTGGATAGTGAGATGGATTTTTTGAGGAGCATGTGGTTGTGGGGCTAGTGACATGCTAGCAATGCATACCCCGTGTTACTCTAGAGGCCTTGATAGATTTGGATAGGAGCATGTGTGCCTTTGGGCCAATGACATGTCAATGATGGATGTCTAATGTATGCTAGAGGATTGGATGGTTTTCCACCAGTGGCATACAAGCCTTAATGCTAGCAACATGCATTTGATTGACCACTTTGTTTTCTTAAATGTCTAATGGACTATAGGGAAGAGATTTTCTAATGAAGAGTAGGTAGGTAATAGTTGGAGCAACCTCATAGTAGAGTTTTGGCCTATTCTGATGTGGGAAATGACATCTTAGATTATTGGAGGTAGGTAATACCTTGGGTGAATAGTCCTTAGGAAGTTGACCCTTTGCACTATAGGCTAGTCTAATTGTCTACTCTCTCACCATAGGCCACATAATCCACTTGGATGGGGTGGATATAGACATTGGTGTATCCAAGGAATTTGTATGTGTGTGTTCTTGGTGATGTTTTTGTATTTTACTTACTCTTTATTTAGTGATGACCACAAGAAGTATGGGATTCTTGCTAACATCATGGATGGTGCAAAAGACCAATGAAAAGGGAGGGACCCAAGGTGTAGTGTGCAATGCATGGGTATTCCTTTTCTATTTGGGATGCACTAAAAGGGTAGGTACTGGTTACTCATTGTAGTTGTGCTAGTCACTTGTGTACACGAGTCACTCCCCGAGTACTTGTATAAATGGCCTAAGGTTTGTGCACATTGTTATATTTATTTCCTTATTGATGAGGATATTGAGTGGTATGAGATGCTTGATTGGTATCATAGTGGGCTTATATGATCAAGAATTGGATATTGGGATGATGCATGCAAAATGTTGCATTGATTTCCACTTTACGAGTTATTTTTTTATGTGAACATGTGATTTATTGTGTGGATTGTGTTACAAGATATAATTGATATATGTTTGGGCTAGTCAATGTTGTATCTGTGATGTACATATGAGTTCATCACCATTGTACTCGTGATTTGGATATGAGCTAGTCATTGTGGTACTTGTGATCTATGTATGATCCAAGCACTATTGTACTTGCGATTTGCATATGATCCATTCACTATTGTACTTATGATGTGTATGAGCTAGTCACCTTGTATATTTGGGACATATGCTTGAGATAGTTAATGTGTGTAATATTTGGATTGTGGTATGATATGATCCCTGTGTACTTGAATGTGTTTATACACTAATTCTTGGTACTGTTTGGATTGGGGCGTACACTTGATGACAAATTGTAATTGTTCTATTATAATTGGAGTAAGTGATAGCTTAAAGGTGAGATCAAAGATCTCATAGAAGAGGAGAGAATGAACTCCCTCTAACATTGGTGGGTGAACTATGAAGCCTCTGATTTGCCATGAGTGGATATGTAGCAAGGGTCATCACTAATGGACCCTTGAGACCTATGCCTAGGTCTATGAATCAATTTAATCTTGGTAGCTTACTACTCTAAGCATATAAGTGATGATATCAACTTGATGCCACAATAGTGAATGGAGAAGTTTTGAAGTTAGCACAAGCTACGTGGAAGATACCCAGTCAATTAAATTATTATTTATTCTAAATTGATTTTTAAAAAAAATAATAGCAATCGAGATGGTTGTTATATAATAAAATATTTTTTTCTAAATATTTTATTTTTAGTCATCATATTTTGATAATGTGAATTTCAATCGTCACAAACTCTTCAATTCCCTATATCTCTTTAGGGATTGAAACATTTGTATTGCTGAAGAAAAACTGTGTATTCGCTGCAAATTAATGCAAAGAGAAATCCGAGCCCGCTTTTCCCATGGATGTAATCAAATTGATGAACCACGTAAATTTTCGTCTCTGTGTGTTTGGCATTTTTATCTCTGTTCAAGTTACGGCAGGTTTATATTACTCTGTTCTGCTGTGTTTACTTTTAACAGTATCCGTGTCCACCTCGTCTTACTTGTTCACTTAAGCTTGCCACCCATTCCACTATGAGCTGGCCTCAGTTAGGTAACTAAAGTATATAAAAAGAAGCCTCCTGGAAGCTAATCTTTCATGCCTTCAATGTTGTTGAATTAATTTTGTACTGCAATTCAAGGATTGCCTGGTGTCACATAAAATAGAAATGAAACGGGCAGAATCCCTCGTTTTGCGCTCTGTACTTTTTAGTTTAATCATCATAATAGCTCAGAAATGTGATTGCGTTTTGTTGGTGCGAGGACAGAAAGTGCCTGCTATTTTTGTGTTTGGAGACTCCTATGGAGATACAGGGAATAATGATTTTATTCTTACGGCATCTTCTGCTGATTTTCCTCCATATGGAAGAGATTTCAAAGATCGCATTGCCACAGGAAGGTTCTCCAATGGAAAGCTCATGTCTGACTACTTTGGTAACTTTTATATTCCATAACTGCATTTTTTTCTTATAACTCGCCAATAAATTTGAAAGCTCTAGCTATTCTATGTATGTTGCACTGGAGAACTTGTGGTCACTCTTAGCTCAGAAATGTGGATTGTATATTGCCTTGAGAAGAGAAATAATCTGGTCTTGCAAGATATTAAAACTTCAACTTATCATGTTAGAACTGTTGTTGTTAGCGATGTAAAATTGGTATTATTAGTTGGGCATTTGTTGTGTATTTACTTCCATGTAATTTTTCTTCGCCCATTTCAAAATTCATGATACTTATGATTCTACTATTTCATTACAGCTGAAGGACTTGGAGTCAAGGAATTGTTGCCCCCATATTTGAACCCTAACCTCAAGGCCCAAGACATGCTAACTGGTGTCAGCTTTGCGTCTGGTGGTTCAGGCTTAGACAATCTCACTGCCCATATAATGGTAGACAGGCATAACATCTTCTAATGTTTCACAGGACCTTAATACATTTCTAGGACAATGGGTGTGCAGCTAATGTATGATCTTGTCAGCTTTTTGCTGCTAGATTCTTATAAGATGGATTTGTATGATGCAGGAGGTGATACCATTTTGGAAACAAATTGAGTATTTTAAAGAGTATAGAAAGACAATAACAGGATTGGTGGGAGAGGAACAGGCAACCATCATAATTAGAAAGGCAATATTTTTCATTACTATGGGCACCAATGACTTCGCTGCCAACTACTTCCTATTCCCAGTTCGTCAACTTGAATTCACCGTTCAAGAGTATACAGATTTCCTCTTGGATATATACGCATTTTATATCAAGGTATGGTTGTAACTCGTCTGTACCCTTCGAATTTAGTAGTTTTCGAGCATAATTGTAGTGAATTCTGAGTCTGAATTTTGCAGGAATTATACAATCTGGGTGCCAGTAGAATTGCTGTGATTAATGTTCCACCATTGGGATGTCTACCACTAAGGAGAACGCTTGCAAGCCTAAGGAACAAGGGGGCATGTGACGAAGAGATAAACCTGGCCGCGTTTGGATTCAATTCAGGATTAAATGCCATGATTGATGAACTCAGATCTGCGTTTACTAGGCTTCAAATTGCTTATCTCGATTATAACAATCTGTTTTTTGAGTTCATTGCAAATCCTAACGAATATGGTATTTTACATTCTTATGGTTAATAGCAATCCAAATGTGCTTATGTCTAGAAGTTTTACAATATTAACATATGGCTAGAACAATGTCTAATCTTGCAATTCTTTTATTACATTCCAGACTTCGAGGTGATTGCAAAGGGTTGCTGTGGGACGGGTACCTTAGAAGTTGCCTTCCTGTGCAACAAATTTAATCCCTTTACATGTCCTGATGCTTCCAAATATCTCTTCTTTGATTCCATCCACTTAACTCAAAAGGCATATGAAATCATTTCTAATGTATTTATAAGCAGAGATGTTCCTAAACTCTTAGGAAATTAAGATTTACATATAATAAAACAGTTATTAGATTAGTTTATTAGATGAGAAGTTATTTCCTTATGATTTTATAAAATCAATGCATATGAATGTAATCCTGAATCTCTAAGAAATATAATATTTATTACTATTACTTTTATTTTTGTTCAACAATGTCATAGTCTGTGCAATTTGCTTTCCATTTTAACATAGTATCTGTGCCTGTGAAATGTGGCCATAACTATGCAAACTGAGAAAAGTGTGATGGTGGTAGAGGGGACGGTGGGTAGTAGACCGAGTCATCCATGACGCGTTCTTTGTAATAATGGTGGCACATGTAATGTTAGAAATATTTGAATTTGCCATTTTACCAATTTTAAACCATTTTGGCATCTACAAAGAAGGCATGAATATTAGCGTAGAGGAGGAGGGAACTTGCATTTGTTGAAGATAGTTATTTGCAATGGAAACGTATAAATTGGGCAAGCGATCAGAGGTAAAATGGATGTTTATATGAGAATTTTTAATGGATGCTTATATGAGAATTTTTAAGGAATCAAAACTCCTGGGAGGTGTAGTTTCTATTCTTTCAATCTAAGAATAATAAGTGGCGGCGTGAGATTCATTTCTAGTGCTTTTGATTCCATATTTTTTCAATTTAAAGAAGATGTGCTAGGTAGAGTTTGTACAGCAACGCTATCAATGCCAAGAAAAAGTGACGATGGGAAGCCTATGTAGGTAGGCGTGAGTACAAATTAAAGGTTGATTTCGGTATGCGAATGTAATAAAGTGACATTTTATATTTATTACCCATTAATTGGTCATCGTTACTATATAATTTATTAATAACATAAATTTTAAAGAATATTTCTTAACAAAATAAAATATTTTAACTCTACTGATAAAAATATAAGAATAATTTTTTAAAAGTAAAATTATAAAATTATCTAAGGTTGTTCAAAGGTCCAGTCAAATATATTTTATTTTATGATGTGTATGCATTCCAAGTGTGGTGGGTAGTAACTCTCTATGCATGGGTTTTAGACTAGAACCTCTCCCATGGCCGTTAGTTCTCACAAATGTGAAAATACTAAGAATTTTCTAAATTTTCTAAATGATCTTAATATATGACCACTTGAGTATTTGTAAATTATATAGAATTCAATGAAAAATCTACTATCATTGATGTTGCCTTAAGTTATTAATGACCTTGTGGTTTGTGAAGGATTGAATGATTTTGAGCAGAACTATTTTAGTGGCTATATTAAATACTTTTAGTCACTATGATTTTAATGATTATATAAAGATTAATATTGAACTTCACTAAGTAATTAAAACCTTGTTACATCTTATTAACTATGGAAGTCAAATAACTCTCTCTCTCTCTCTCTCTCTCACACACACACACACACACACCTAACATAATATCTATATTTGTGTGTGGTTGCTTTTGTGTATGAATTATAATGTTATTATGGATTTTAGGATGACAACTTACTATTCATTGTATAGTGATAATGAAGTTGCTAGGATTAAGATATCACTTACCTTGCAATTCTATTCATATTTTATGTATCTCTAACATTCATGGAAAGTGCCCTTGAACTTGTAGGGTGTAAATGATATTTAAAGAGTTTATTTTTATCAAAGTTATTAATATTAATATAGTTATTAATAAGTAGGTAGGAATGATTAGGATGGTAAGAGCATTGTCCTTTTAACATATTTGATTCAATTGTAAAAAAAATATCCTCAAGGGAATTGCATTCTTTTATTGCGGTCCTAGGCCAATCATTGTAAATTTTCAAAAATGGACATGAATAAATGGAAACTTTGTGGTCAAGTTGAGATCTCATCTATGATGATTTTCTTTTTATCTCCTTTTTGAGCCACAAATATTGTCTAAACCCTCTTCTATGGACTAGTGTTTCTTGGCAAGTTAGCACTATTCCTTAGAAAATAAAAATTGGGTCTTGATGTAGAAAAATAATGCATTACCATGGCCCCTATGAAGGTTAGGATTCCAAGTGTGTGATTTGAATATTAGCATAATGAGGTGTTGATGGATATCATAAAATATTTTAGGATAACTTTTGGTTTAGTGAAAAAATTAATATTTATGCATTATTTGTTAGATTCTACATGAATAACGATGAGGATAAGGTTCTTCTTTCTTGCATTATTGTCATCTAAACTAAGAAATAATAATCAGGTCATCCATACTTAGAAATGAGAGCCTATAATTTATAATGATATTATTAATTGTTATGAAATCTATATACACCATCCATTCACCATCCTTCTCAGCTACTATTGTTTTCAATACCACACATGGGCTCAAAATCTCCTTGATCAATCATTTCCTCAATGTAGTTATTCCTACACTTGTTATTTAAATTGTTCATTTTCTACTATTTTCTTTCTATGCAATGTCTTATTTAGAGAAATTTCTCTTGGTATGAGGTCTATGTGATGATTAATCCTCCTTATTAGTGGTAATCCATATAGAATATTATTTGATATGATTTTCTTTGTAATATATTAGCAGTTCTAATTACCCTCCCTACAACATTTGGTTTAGGTTAATTGCATTTTTAAAAAAATTAATGCAAAACATACATTGTCATGTGTCAAACCATCTAAGGAATTTATTCCATTAAACAAAATAAATTTGACATTTGCGTTCAGGATTGAGTGATTTTAAGGAGAAGTATTTTAGTGGCTATATTAAATACTTTTAGTCACTATGATTTTAATGCTTATATAAAGATTAATCTTGAACTTCACTAAGTAATTAAAACCTTGTTGCATCTTATTAACTATGGAAGTGAAACAACTCTCTCTCTCTCTCTCTCTCTAACACACACACACACACACACACACACACACATCTAAAATTATATCTATATTTGTGTCTGGTTGTTTTTGTGTGTGAATTATAATCCTATTATGGGTTTTAAGATGACTACTTACTATTCATTGTATAGTGATAATTAAGTTTCTAAGATTAAGATATCACTTACCTTGCAATTCTATTCATATTTTATGTATCTCTAATATTCATGGAAAGTGCCCTTGAACTTGTAGGTTGTAATTAGAATTTAAAGAGTTTTTTTTATCAAAAATATTAATATTAATATAGTTATTAATAAGTAGGTAGGAATGATGAGGATGGTAAGGGAATTGTCCTTAACGTATTTGATTCTTGATTGTAAAAGGATTATCCTTAAGGGCAGTGTATTCTTTTATTACAAAATTTATATGTCCTAGGCCAGACAATATAAATTTTTGAAAATGGACATGAATAAATGGAAACTTTTTGGTCAAGTTGAGATCTCATCTATGATGAATATATATTTTTATCTCCTTTTTGAGCCATGAAGAGCCATGAATATTGTCTAAACCCTCTTCTATGGACTAGTGTTTCTTGGTAAGTTAGCACTATTCCTTAGAAAATAGAAATTGGGTCTTGATGTAGAAAAATAATGCATTAACGTGGTCCATATGAAGGTTAGGTTTCCAAGTTTATGATTGGAATATTAATAGAATGAGGTGTTGATGGGTATCATCAAATATTTTTGGTCATAACTTTTGGTTAGTGAAAAAATTAATATGTACACATTCTTTGTTAGATTCTACATGAATAACGATGAGGATAAGGTTGTTCTTTCTTTCATTATTGTCATCTAAACTAAAAATTAATAATTAGGTTATCCATCCTTAGAAATGAGAGCCTATACTTTATAATCATATTATTAATTGTTATGAAATCTATAAACATCATCCATTCACCATCCTTCTTAGCTACTATTGTTTTCAATACCACACATGGGTTAAAAATCTCCTTGATCAATCATTTCTTCAATGTAGTCATTCCTACACTTGTTATTTAAACTACTCAATTTTCAACTATTTTCATTCTATGCAATGTCTTATTTAGAGAAATTTCTCTTGGTATCAGGTCTACATGATGATTAATCCTCCTTATTAGTGGTAATCCATATAGAATATTATTTTATATGATTTTCTTTGTATTATATTAGCAGTTCTAATTACCCTCCCTACAACATTTGGTTTAGGTATAATTGCATTTTTTAAAATTAATGCAAAACATACATTGTCATGTGTCAAACTGTCTAAGGACTTTATTCCATTAACCAAGATAAATTTAACATTGTCTATCAACATAACCAACTTGTTTTTCTACTATTATTTGTTATAGTATAAATGTTTTCTCTTGATCATGTACATAACACTCCTATAAAACTTGTGTGGCTTCCAAACAACAAATGAAATACATCCATTAATATTATATTGCAAAATCATTAATCATGGTATGTTCTTATCTTGAATCTTATGACATACTATTCTTTGATTATCACCCTATATTCTTTTGTGACAAATTTTTTATATGGATTGGGATTGTCTAACCTCTTTAAATTCGACTTATAAACCATTTATTTATATATTATATTATCTATACTACTACTATGAGTGACAACTTTACATCAACTACCTCTTTATTTTTATTTTATCCTAAACAAGTTCTTTCTTTGTATTGATTTTCCTCACCATTATAATTCAAAAAATCTCTTCTCATGACATGTGATTCACCATTTTATGGTAAATCCTATGAGTTAACTAATCTCATTGGTTATTTCTCTAAAAATGTAGCTATTGCACTACCTATATATATCTTTCTTGGGTTTCCATGACCTTGTGAACATTCAAATTATTGATGTACTTCTTCTCAACACTTAAAACTAGTCCCTCTAAATAATTTTCCTGTGAACTATGGAAATGGAGTGCACAACTTCCTTACTCACACCAAAAAGGGAATGAAGGAAGAGGAATCCGATTTTACAAAGTTCACACTCAAGAACAAATCCTCAAGATTCCAATGCAAGAGAGATTGAAATCTGTCAAAGGGGATTGTTCTTAAGGATGAAAATTGATAAAGAAGATTAACTACTAATGCAAAACTAAGAAAATGTAAGATGTTTGAAAATACGCTGTGATATGAAAAATGACCTAGAAATGCAAACAAACTGTAATAGAAACTTATGAGATTGAAGATGTGCACCTGGAAGCTAGAAAGGAATGGAAAGGAGCTCTGGAATCCTACAGAAATCACTGTTGAAGCCCATTGGGACTCATACACCAAGCTAGGTGACTTACTCCTATTTCAAGAAGATTCTACCAGAACAAGTTTAAGACAAAGGGTACTCAGAATTGCAAAAACCTTTGTTCAAGCCTGGAAGTGGGACTCATACACCACTGATGGTGTATCAGTCCACTTCCAGCTTTCAGGAAAATCAAAAGTGGAATCTATAGCTCCCGATCTACACTTTAGCTCCTGATAGGTTTTTAGAACCGAAACTGTAGATTTTGACCTGTAGGTGTTCTCTAAGCTTCTTTTAGGGCTTTGACAACTTTGAATGACTTTGAAAATTTGTTGACAACTTTTTCAACCTTTGTCTTTGACAAATCTGCACACTAGATCTGTAAAACACATGTAAAGAGGGGGGAAAAATGTTGAGGGTTAGTGAATAGGTGTTTGTGTTGGTCAAACCCCGAATTGGTAATTAAACCCTTGAAAATGAAATGAAATGAAATATGGAAAGATAATGATGAATGAACAATATGCAATGCTACAACTCACCAAACCCTTGAAGTGCAATTCTAAATACATGCAAGTAATGGCTCCAAAGTGCTTGAATGCTCTTATAGACAAAATGCTTGAATGTTAAAATCAATTGATTGCTTGATTGGAAACTTAGGAGAGTTAGGGAGGATTAAATGATAGGAAAAACCCTATATTTATACTTGATTATGCAATATTTCCCAAAAATACCACATCACAGGTCGACCTTAGGTCTTAGAAAATAATAACCTGCTAGAAATTTGAAATTATTTTGATTTTTGAGCCAAAGGGGACTCATTCACCCCTAGTGGTGAATAGGTCCCACTTAGGCATTTTAATTGGGTGTCAGAAATTAAATGTATTAAATGATGTTTATCAGGGTTATTTTAAAAAATACACTTAAGGCCTGTAAGTCTAAAATGGGGCCAATTAAAGCATAAGAAAGGGTCAAATTATTTATGACAAGCCTAGAAAAGCATGAAAGTTTGTTACAAAAATTTAAAACACTTTGAAATAAGGCTTGGAAAATAATAAAAAGAGGTTATTTAGGTGAAATATATTAACAATACCCTAGAAAAGTATGAAAGTGTGTTACAACAATTACGGTACCACTTGAATTCTTTTAGTTTACTAGGGCCCACAACCTAATGTGAATGTGTTATCCACATTACAACATTAAATAAAGGCACAATTAAGCCAAAATTACAAGGAGGACCCAAACAAGACAAAAAAAGTAGAAGGGTTACTTTTTCGGTGTCCACATTTAGTCCTCACTTTAGTGAGAGGATGAACCTGCATCAAGAGGGGTTCCCATGAACCAATGCTAGAAAGATGGGACAACAATGATCAAGAGTGGTGATCAAGCCCCTAGGATCAAGATCTCATAAAAAATCAACATAAGCATAAAGGGAACACACATGATATCAAGAACAATGACAAGGCACACACACATAATTCCAAAGATGAAAGAGAGAAAAAGGAAAAATAAAAAGAAAGAATTGAATCAAGCTCTTCAACAATTTTTCCAACACGATGTGGATCAGATCTAGGTTGTTTGTTTGAAAAATACATACTCACTTTGAGGTGATGGAACTCATGGTTGTCTGCCAGGTGAGAAGGCTTAAAAGGTGAGAACGATACACTCATGGCTAGTATGCACTCACACACACGTAGGTGGGTATGGGGAAATTCATGCCTCGAAATGGGCTTCTTGCTCAACCATACCAAAGTTATACCTCCTGATAACTTTAATAAGGTGCCACAAAAGAAATGACTTTTTGAGCTTCACAATACAAGCAAAAATTTGTATGCTTGTATCTCATGAACACACTTGATGGCTCCACATGAATGCAAGTTGCGTTATGCAAGGTGGCCATATAAAAAATGCAACATGCAACATGCAAAGGATGTTCAAAGGATTCTTGCTTAGTTCATGTAAGGTATTTAACTTAGGGAACATTGTGTCTAATGTCTCCAAGAGAGGACCGATCAAAGAATAGAAAATTGGCAACTTAGGTGATGTAGTGTGTCACATCAGGCCGCTAAGAGGAATGTAATATGCTAAGATAGATCATGCTCATGAAATACATCACACCCAATGTCATCCACAAAGCAAAAAACACATCGTATGAAGTAAGAAGACTACACTAAGAACCAAGAAATGAAAAATGTAAAAGAATAATGCCAATGTATGCCCCCACTTTAAAGGAATTGCTACACACTATACTATGAGCAATTACTTTAAAGTAGCAAATGAAAAATGCAATTAAGAAAGAAGGCATGAGATCCAACTTGGAAAGCCCTATGCCAAGTCATATGTTTCCAATTAAGGCTACATCATGTGAAGGAAAGGAAAATGAAAAGGAAGCGGTTTCCCCCAAAATGAAAACACCAAACACATAAGGGATCTATGGATTTGGGGTCAGTATGTTCTTTGTTGCAATGTTTTGTAAGGAGCTTGGAACTATCATCATCCCCCAAATACACATAGAACTGGAAGAATGATAGAAAGAGAGTGAAAAAAAAGAAAAATCATTTAGGTCAACATGGAAGAGACATAGGGTGTCTCGACACTTTGCATCATCACCAAAAGGAAAATACAAGATAATTGAAAAAGAAAAGGAAAAAGGAAAAGGAAAAGATTTTGGGTCAACATGAAGGAAACACGAAGGTCTCAATGCCTTGCGTCATCCCATAAAGGAAAACACTAGAAATACAAAAGAAAAGGCTAAAGTGATGTACGACATAGAGAAGAATGAATGTACAAATAGAGGAATATCACAAAGAGAGAACATTAAACAAAATATCATGGGGGATCACATTACGCACATGCAAAAGAAAAGTAAAAATAAAATACAAAAAACTAGTAAGGAAAATGCAAGTCAACCATCAAGAAATTCATCTTCCTCCCAATCATGTTCATTATATGACGAGGGTGGGAAACTAGCCAAAGGGACAAGAGCAAGTGCCAAAATAGGGGAAGCACCAGGTTCAACACTCTTTATAGGAGATTTTTCATTTTAGCTCATCGAAGAGGAAAATAATGTGTTCAAATCATTATGCACCTCTTTGTCAATTGTAGCGATCTTGTCATCATCATCCAAATTAATCACAACAGGATGACGAATGATAATGTCATATGAAGAGTGTAACTCTTGTTGTGATTGTTCTATTGGATCATTTTGTTTTGGTTGGGGAGGAGGGTCATCATGCATTGCTCCTTTCAAGTGTGGATTTTTATTTTCTTTGTTTAATTCTTCATGTAACTTGTAAGCAAGGGCACAATGTCCATTCCTATGCTCTCTAGCACCTCAGTTTCTTTTGGTTTTGTTATCAAGTTGGGTTTGTGAAAGAGCGGGTTGATCAACCATAGGTTGCTTTTCTTCCATAAGGGAAGGAACAAAAAGAACCATGAAAGGTTTATCATCCACTTTCTCCTTTGCTTTGTAAACTTGTTTTATTCGAGGCAGCATGGCGAAGTTACTTTCATTGTCTCTTGGTCTCTTGGATGAGGTAGGGAAAGTTTCTAGTGTTGGTTGATGATCTGGGCTTTTTGGTTCTTGTTCAGGTTGAAGCATGGTTTCGTCTATGATGGGAGTGTCGAAGGTAGACAAGGACGTATGTCGAAGAGACAATTCTAAAATTTTCTTTGCTTTGAATTTTTGGTAAGCTATGAAAAGGAAGTCTTGTCATGGTGTTATGAGTTCCATGGACTCGGGCCAAAAGGATTCTAAGGAAAAGTTTCCTTTGGAAGATAAGGGGTTAACGCCACTATGGTGGACAGTGAATATTTCATTTTCAAATGGAAACTTTAAGCATTTATATATAACTGAAGGGACAACTTTCATTGAGCGAAGCCAAAGATGGCTTAGCCATAAATGAAATTTGTCCAACTGGGAGATGATGGAGAATGTGACATTTAATGTTTTTGATCCTATTGGTAATGGAAGTATGGTCGATCCTATTGCAAGGCAAGAAAAACCATTGTGCATTTTGATCCATGCTTTTGGTTTATCATAGTCATCTTGATAAAGTTCATATAATACCAAAAATTCCTCTGTGATCACATTATCTCCATAGGCGGGATCTATTAATATCCCATTAGTGGGCTTGTCATAGGTGTGGTCAACTATGCAAAGAGGACCATCAGGTAGATGTTTAATTGTATCCTTAGAGGAGAATACAATATCAGGAGATTTCTCAGGCTGGCCCTTTTGAGGGATAATGTCTATTGTATCTACCATTTCATGCATAGGATTAACATGCGTAATATGTGGGATAGGATCAGGATGTTCATCATCTATATCAACATTCATCACATCATTCTTTGTAGTTTCATTAGCTTTGACAAATGAAATATTATGTTTGGACATTGGATTAGTGAAAATTTGCAATTTTCAATTTGGAGGGGCAACAAACTTATTACCTTGATCATTAACACCTACAATAGATAGACAGTTGGAATCAATGAGGTCTTACACAAGATGTTTAAGACGCTTGTAATGTTATGTGTAATGTCCATTTTTTCGATGATAATGGCAATAGGCACTGGATTTAGAGTTCAGGGGTCAAGGCTTATTAGGGTCAGCTGCTTTGATGGTAGGAAAGGTAATCATTTGTTGTAAAAGTTGGGACATGGTGTAATGAAGGGTGTCAGGTAAAGGTGTGAATTATCTTTTTAGATCTCCATAGCTAATGGGCACCACGGTTTTAACAACTGCTATTGGTTATTCGCATTTTGAGGTGTAGGTTGAGGAGGATTGAATTGAAGGAATGGGCTTTATTTTGATTTCTAAATGGTTGGGAATTTTTTTGGTTAGCAGACTTGGATTTCTCAGTTCGGCTAGAAGTGGATCTTGTGTCTCAACTACTAACTGAATTTTGATAATCACAAAGGGTGGTACACAAGTGCATAAAGGATGGGAATTTCATCATAGTGCATTTTTCCTAAAGTTTAGTTTGTAACTTTTCTATAAACATCTTTTGAAGGTGTGGGTCAGGGATCTTGACATCGATTTGGGAATAAAGTGATTGATAGCGCGTGATAAAATCAATTATCTTTTCTTCCTCGTTTTTCTTGCATCTCATCAAATCAGCCAAGGTTTTCTTGGGAGTCATGTGCACTTGGAAATTATTTATAAATTAATCAACAAGTTCATTAAATGAATGAATTGAATTGTTTGGTAAAGAAGAAAACCATTCCAAGGCTATTTCTTTTAACGTTCTAGGGAACAATTTTGCTAACAGTTTATCATCAAGGACAAAATCACTACATAAGGAGGTATAGGCATTAACATGGTTAGAAGGATCTCCCTTCCCTCCATGTTTCTCAAATATGGGAATCTCTACTCCTTGTGGCATCAGTGTTCACAATATTTCCAAAGACAATGAGCTAATTTGAACATAATATGTGGGTGGGCCATTCTTATTTTGGTTTATGGTGGAGATTTTCTTTTGCATGGAGGAAACAATTTGGAAAAGTTGTGTAATGATAGGTTCATTATAAGTGGTATGGGATGGAAGTGAAAGTGGTGATGGAGTGTATGTAGTGGTAGGGAAAGTGAATGGAATGCTTATAGGTGGTAATGTTGAAGAAGATAGAACATGCAATGCCACATAGGAATTAGGGATTCTAGCAGGAATACTCAAGGAAGGAATCACATTACTAACTTGTTGCGGTGTTGTTGTGACTTGACAAGTGATATAGATAGGTATTGAGGCTATGGTTAAGGGGGGAGGAGTTCAAGGTCCTCCTTGGCTAACAACATTGTTTGCTAGTTGAGGAGCACTAGAGGTTGAAGGAAGATGTTTTGTATATATCTCAACTATGTGTTTCACAATTTCTAAGCTACTCTTCACTCTCAAGCATGCGATGAATGTTTTTTGTGGTAGGAATTGTAGTAGTTGAAATGTTTTCAAGGCTTATTTGATGTTGGAGATGTGCTAAGTCCTCATGAATTTGAATGATTTTGTCTTGCGGGATATTATCATTGTGTTTCAACTTGCATGTTATTGGAAGGCAAAGAGTTGCTAAGGGTATCATCCGTGCCTAGTGTACTAGTTGCAATACTAGGAGTGGAAGCTATAGATAACTCAAGATCCACAACAAGTGTGTTATCATGGGATAAAATGAGTCTTTAACTTCTTCTCACTAAGGTATTAGCGATAGGACACCAAACACTCATGCAAAGGCTTCTAAATGTGGGGTGAAGGCAAATGCAATGTAAACTAACAAGAAGGAAATTCTTAAAACTAAAATTTTGGAAAGTAAAACTAAAATGTAGAAACAACAAACAAGAACTCAAAAATTGAAGATTAAATGCTAGAAAATGCAGTGAAAAATATACAACTAGACTAAGTCACCTAGGGTGGCGAATGAGTCTAGGTAGTGATTTTTTTGAAAAGTTTTAGAATTTTTAATTGGTTTTTATGCTTTTTATATTTTTTTGATGTAAATGTGATATGAAAATATAGAATTTTAATAATTTTAATGATATGAAATGTAAAAATGAAAGCTATATGAGCTATTCACTAATGCAAATTTGAAAACCTTGAAATGCAAACTAAACAATGCAAAATGCAATGCTAATGTAAGCTATTTCTAGGGTGTAAATATACTTTGAATAAAAAATATGATGTTTTAAATTCAAGTTCACCAAAATGTAGACTACAAAAATGGAGTACACAACTTCCTTACTCACACCAAAAGGGGAATGAAGGAAGAGGAATCTGATTTCACAAAGTTCACACTCAAGAACAAATCCTTGAGATTCCAATGCAAGAGAGATTGAAATATGTCAAAAGGGATTTTTCTTAAGGCTAGAAATTGATAAAAAAATATTAACTACTAATGCAAAACTAGGAAAATGCAAGATGTTTGAAAACACGTTGTGATATGTAAAATGACCTAGAAATGCAAACAAACTATAACAGAAACTTATGAGATTAAAGATATGCACCTAGAAGCTGGAAAGGGATGGAGAGGTGCTCTAGAATCCTCCAAAAATCACTATTAAAGCCCACTGGGACTCATATGCCAAGCTAGGTGACTTAGTCCTATTTTAGGAAGATTCTGCCATAACAGGTTTTAGACAAAAGGGTACTCAGAACTACAAAAACTTTTGTTCAAGCCTGGAAATGGGATTCATACACCATTGATGGTGTATCAATAAACTTCTAGATTTTGGGAAAATCAAAAGTGGAATATGTAGCTCCCAGTTTGCACTTCAGCTCCTAACTATAGATTTTGACTTGTAGGTGTTCTCCAAGCTTCTTTTAGGGCTTTGAAAACTTTGAAATTTTTTTGAAAACTTTTCCAACCTTGCTTTTTGACAAATATGCACACTAGACCTACAAAACACATGCAAAGAGGGGGAAAAATTGTTGAGGGTTAGTGAATAGGGGTTTGCCTTGGTCAAACTCTGATTTGATAATTAAACCCTTGAAAATGAAATGAATTGAGATATATGGAAAGAGAATGATGAATGAACAACATGCAATGCTACAACTCACCAAACCCTTGAAGTGGAATTCTGAAGACATGAAAGTTATGGCTCCAAAGTGCTTAAATGCTCTTGTAGACAAAATGCTTGATTGGAAAATTAGAAGAGTTAGGGAGGATGAAATGAGAGGAAGAATCTTATATCTATACTTTATTACGCAATATTTCCCATTAGAAAATAATAACCCACCAAAAATTTAAAATTATTCTAATTTTTGAGCCAAAAGGGACTCATCCCCTTAGCGGTGAATGGGTCCCACTTAGGAATTTTAAGTGGGTGTTAGAAATTAATTAATTTTTTTTTTTTTAGACTGCAGGAATCGGGTAGCATGATCCCCTATAAACTACAATGTGCCTGGTAAACTTTTTAACATGACCGGCGGCGCTGGCGCGACACGCCCTCCGGTACCACGGGACGGGGGAGACTAGAACTCATGACCAGCAAAGCTGCAACGGAATTACTTAGCCAACCGAGCTAGGGCCCCCGCCCGTGTTAGAAATTAAATTTATTAAATGATGTTTATCAGGATTATTTTCAAAAATATACTTAAGTAAGGCTTGTGAGTGTAAAATGGGGCCAATCAAAGCACAAGAAAGGGTCAAATTATTGATGAAACACTTAGAAAAGTGTAAATGATAAAAAGAGGTTATTTAGGTGAGTGTAAATGATAAAAAGAGGTTATTTAGGTGAAATATATTAACAAGACCCTAGAAAAGTGTGAAAGTGTGTTACAACGCTTAAGTAAGGTACCACTTGAATTATTTTAGTTTACTAGGGCCCAATACCTAATGTGAATGTGTTATCCACATTAGAACATTAAATCAAGGCACAATTAAGCCAAAATTATGAGGACCCAAATGAGACAAAAAAGTAGAAGGGTTACTTTTTCGGTGTCCATAGTTCCATAATTTTTTTATTTCTTCATTTAATTAAATGACATGACTCAACATTAAGTGACCTAAGACACAAGCATTAAATAAAATCCAACTAGATAAGATTTAAGTGAAAATTAATGCTTAACTAGAAAGATTCCTTCCTAGGACATAAGTGGACTTAACATGTAAAGAGGACCTAGACAGGTAAAACAAATATTTACAGCAACATAGATGGACCCCTTTACCCTTGATATTTCATTGAAAACTAGACCTATATATGCTCAAGGAAAACTCCCCAATAAAGGGTGATAAACTAGTTAACATGATCAATTTCTCCAATTATTATAGTTCCCCACTTAAGTTTCCCACTAAATTAGATAAAATGGACCTTCTTTTCCTCATCTCTTATCACATCCTAAGCCACTTATCAGATCCTTCTCACACCCTTTTCATATCGATCATATCCACATTTTTTGAAAAAAAATCCTTTGGTTTCCATTTTATTATCATCTCTCACTCCTAAATCTTTTATCTCCTTTTGAAAACCCTTATATGCCTAGTTTAAGTTTTCCCTCACAATCTATTTAAAAAAACACACTATTTTACCTTAAACATATATTTTCAATCCCATAACACAACCCTCTTTGGGATTCTATTTTCACACCTTTATGTATTTTTCACTTTGATCTCTTATTCTTTCTCCCCACCTAGCCTTTGGTGTGCCTTCTCCATTGCAAGAGACTAATAGTGTCAGTCGAAACATTTTTTCCTGAAACCACATGGCATATTCATGGAACATAGAGTTTTGAGTGAAACCCTTTCACACAAAACTAAAAGAAAATGAATTTTTCCATTGTTGTTTTGAAATGTGACTCCTTTTATGTGTAATATTTTAATCTAGAAAGGGTTTTAGTCTAAACCATTTTCACTAAAACGCTTTCTACTAAAACTGTCTATGTGGCATCTTAGTTGGTAGCCAACTCAGGCTTTTTTAGAAATTTCTAAAATTTTCAACTTCAACTCAATATTTCTTCAGTAAGAATTATTTTTTAAAAAGAAACAAAAAATACCCTTTTGTAGAGCTCAGAGTGTGAATCCAAATATGTAATTATTTTCGTATTTTGATTAGTTTTAATATATATAGTTTTAAAATAATGCAAGAAAGTTGCTAAATTTAAAAAAGAGGCTAATTAATTTTTTTTTAAATAGTAAAACATATTAAAAATTTGAAAAATATATGGTGCACTAGAGGAGAGAATCCTCTTCAAAAGGGAAAAAATTAGTTTTTAAAATGATAAAAAAGTAGATGATATTTGATGTGATGGAAAACCATTCATTGATTCCCCACTAGAATTCTAGAGTAATTAAAATTTCAATGGTAGTTACAATATTTTTGGGTAGTGAGTAGTATAAGGGAATTTAAAAATTTGTCACAATTGGAAATTAAGGATGGGATCGTGAGGGTTATTTTAAGATATTTATCTTTCTAATTTTTAAGAGGGACATTCGGTGTTGTGCGGGTGGATTTTTTTGGGGATGGTATCTATTTTAAGGGGAAGGAAAAGGATTTTAAAAAAATTATGGGAGGAAGTGACTAGGTAGAGCATTGGAATTTTTCTTTTGCTATTCAGTAATCTTGCAGGGGAAAAGTTCAATCTACATCACTTTGGTATCAGGTCAATCAACAATGGCCCAGAATGGCATATGTGTGAATTGGGGAGGAAGAGGAAGAAGGAATGCGGGCCTTCGTAGAAACATTGCCAATGCAGTAGACGCTATGGAGCGGCTTATTGAAGCCTTAGAAAGCCAAAGTTCCAAAGTGAAGGTTTATATTTCTAATTTTAAAGGAGAGTTCAATTTAGATGTATTTCTAGATTGGGTTCAAGAGTTGGAGAAGTACTTTGACATGGAGGACATTGATGAGAATAATCCAAAAAGAGTGAAAATTGTTGCATCCAATTCGAAGTTGCATGAGCTTAAATGTGGTGTGAAAATGTGAAAATTTCAAGGAGAAGACAAGGAAAAGATAAAATTAGGCTTTGGCCTAAGATGCTAAAACATTTGAGAGCTTGATTCTTTCCCTCTGATTACCAACAAAAATTGTTTAAAGAGTTCCAAATTTTGAAACAAAAGGATCAATCAGTACATGACTATATTGAATAGTTCATGAGACTTCAAATTCGAATAGATATACAAGAGAGTGAAGAGCAAGTGATAGCTTAGTATGTGAATGGACTCAAGTTTCAACTCCAAGACAAGTTTTCATTGTTGAAAGTTCCTACATTGGATGAATCTTATGAATATGCTTTAAGGGTAGAGGATAAGTTAAGCCAAAATTGAAAATTTATGAGTAAGAGAAGTGATAACTACCAAGATAGAGGAAGAGGGCGTTCCTCCAAGTCTAATAAAGAAGAACTAGATGAGAGTGTAAAGCTATATTTTCGAGGAAGAGGAAGATTTAGATGTAGAGGATGAGGACAATTGCCTCCCGGAGAGTGGAAGCCCATGAAGTGTTCCATTTGTGATGAAGCTCATAAGGCCATAGATTTACCTCTAAACCCCAAAAGGGTGATGGTAGCCTAAGAGGAAGGACCTTTTTTAGAAGAAGTTGAAGCTGAGATAGGAGAGAACCTGATATTGAGAGGAACATTGATACTTGGAGACAAAGAAACCCTTGAAGTTGATTGGAAGAGGAATAACATCTTTCAAATAAAATGTAAATGTAATGACAAGGTGTGTAAGGTGATCATTTGTGGTGGATCTACTAAAAATTTGGTGAGTATAGAAATGGTTGATAAATTGTACAAGTTTCTTGCATTCCAAAAACTAACCCCTATATGATTTTGTGGTTAAAGAAGAGTCATGGTGTACTTGTGGATAAATCATGCCTTGTTTCCTTCAAAATTGGTCCATATGTGGATGAAGTGCTTTGTGATGTGGTACCAATGGATGCATGCCATTTTTTGCTGGGTAGGCCTTGGCAATATGATCAAAATGTAATAGGTAGGAAAACACCTATGAGGTTGAAAATAAAGGAAGGAAAACACTCTTAAAGCCATGGAAAGACAAAGGAGCATCTGAAGTAGTAGCTTTGTCTCTTCTATGAGAAGCAAAGATCGAGCTTGAAGAAAAAACAAAGTTCTAGACCAGCCAAGAAGAGAGTTGGAGGAAAATCTAGGAGCAAAAGAGGTAAATGATTTGAAGAATGAGATACAACCAAAAATTGATGTAGATTTGCAACAAGATTCAAATAACAAGATTATATGTGTGCCTTGAGAAATAGGTGTTGAAGTTTCAGTTGACTGTTACCTTCATTCTCAAGGAGATAGTGAGTTGTGGGTGTTGAAAATGGAGGTAATAAGTGTTCTTTGTTATAGATTCTTTGTGGATGATTATCTATTTAGATTCATTTTACCATATGTAGAAGTAGATAGAAGATTGTAGAAGAATAAGACCAAAAGATAGAAGTGACACAACATATACCATGGAGAAACCCTTTCAGGAAAAAACACCACCATCAAAATCAATAGCACTTGTATTATTTGTAGAAGTTGAGAAAGCTAACTTCACAAACCCTGAAGATCACTTGCATGCAAATAACCTGTCACGGAAAGAAGAGATGGAGACAAAAAAGAAAGGGTGCTCTGAAAATTGAAAAATGTATTAATCAGAGAGGGAGATAAAATACAATGATCAATCCTTATAAAAGGAGATTGTGCAACCCTAAAGAAACCCTAATAGGTAGACATTTAATAATTAATATTAATTATTAAATGTCACAATATGCAAACTAAAGTGAAAAATTAAGAGAGGAATAAAGGAAGCTTAATTAACATAATTAAGTTAAAACCTTTACTCTAACACCCCCCCTTAAGATGAGCAAACATGCAGCTACAAACATGTGCAAGAAAGCAAAGGTAACTACAATGCATGGAAGCAAACAAGGGTCCCGACAACTAGGCTTGATCAGGTACCCGAATACAACCAAATCTCTGTAAAGTGGAGAAGGGGAGACAACCTCATGGGAACAAAACTCCCCCCCAAAAGAGAGAAAAAAAAAGAATGAAATGCACTAATGAAAGAAGGATAGGAAGTGGATTACATTATGCCCCCCATAGAAAAATTCTATCATATAAGTACATATACAATGGTCTCCATAGGAGAGATATAAAGAGACAAGAAGGAACCCCCACAATGAAGAAACTCTTGTCGCAATGGTAGATTCCTGATGTAGAATCGAAAAGGAGATCCTTAAGCGGTAGATAATATTCCTCCCCTTGGGAAGAAATGGATCCAAAGGATGATATCAAAGAAACCCTGTGAAGAGTGATGAACCAATCTGTCTCAAGATGTGTGCCATGATAGGATGTTGAAGAATATCTCTATCTAAAGTGAAATAAATGATGCCAAATCCAAACTGATGTGGAGAATCCTGAAATGTAACCTCTGAATGAATAGATAATGGTGGGCATATAGTGATAACTTGACTGTCAAGGTAGAGGAGATGAATTTCCTCAAAATAATCCTCAAGGTCTATAGTGTGAGACTCAACAAACAAGAATGTGTCTACAAGATAAGAATCCCATAATGTAGCAGATAATGAATCACCAGGATGGTCATGATGTTGAAATAAATCCATAGGGACCAATGTGGCAATACTGATTTCATCAAGAACAATGGATGATACATGTATAACCTCAGTCTGAAGAGTAGGAATTGTGAGACAAGCCTCTGATCCATCAGAACATATAAGGGTGTCTAAATACTCAAGCTCCTATAAAGTATCATGATCAAAGGGTGTATTATCTCTTGAAGCAATGGGTAAGAGACAATCTAAAGCAGGATCCTCTGGGAATGGAGAGAGATTGGGGTCTCCATAGATCTCCCAAAAACGTGTCCAAAGTGGGTGGGGACAATCAATGTTCAATATAGCCCACACAGTGTCATCATCAACACTAGACAATATAAGTCCTACTATGTGATCGCTAATGATATCCCAAGCTAGTTTTCCCTCTAAAGTGGCTGGTTCAAGTATGAGATCATAAAAATAAGGCAAAATATTAAGCCACCTACAATGTGTAAGTATGCCCTTTGACCATGATGCATAATTACCCGTTCCAGAATTACAACTAAAGGGTGAGTAGAAAAACCCATGATAACTCTTCAAATTAAAAAATCTAAGAAAAATGACCTTACAACATGTAGATCAAATGAAATAGAGCCTAATGACGCAAACATGAGGTTCCCAAGTGCCAAAACATCCAAGTAATTAAGCAAACTATGAAAATACAAAACGCTGAATAAATATACCTGGGGTAGAATCTAGGAAAATAAGTTTGATCATTGTGCAGAGCACTGAACTAGCTTTCCGACGCCTATTCGTTTTTTTGAAAAATGGAGCTCAGACGCAAAATTTACACCACTCGGAGTGCAAAAACCATGATTTGAATTTGACTACAGAAAAAAAGCATCAAAACAAAAAAATCATGAAATCGCACCTGCACCACTGGAATGGCGTCGGAATCAACTTTCCAACGATATCTCATTTTTGAAGGCAGAGATCGTATGCCCATTTTATACCCGATTCATTGAAAACTGCTCAAAGTTGCTCAATAAGGTCCTCTTAAGCCCTCAGGGGCTAAAAAATGGGCCCTTGGTTGCATGCAAGACTAGGGGTTGGAGCTGAAGCTCCTAGTCACCTACGTGACCATCAAAAGGGGTTGAAGACCTGAGGGAGTTGGGTGCAGTCAGGGCTATGGTGTCCGGTGGTTGGTTGGTGGTGTGCGGGTGGCACAAGGGCTAAGTGCAGGTGGCGAGCCAGTGGCCGACCGACGGAGAGAGGAGCCGGTGGCTGCTAGGTGGCTCTGCTGGTCTGAGCAGCTAGCGGGTGGCCGCTTGGTGGCTGGATGGTGATGCCTACAAAATGCACTGGCTATGTTTTTTTTAAAATGCTTTTTTTGATTTTTTGATATTTTTCACATCAATCTGTGTGCCCTAGGGAAATTTTTTTTTGTCTTCTAAGCCAATTGCACCAAAATTGGGTGAATTATATATAAAAAAAACTTGAAAATGACCTCCTGAGCGCAACCGTGAGGTTAGTTTGGGCTCAAACTACACCAAATAAAAAAGTAGGCCTTGAATAAAAAAAGGAAAACCCCAAACCCTCGAAGCTCTAAAAATTGTTCAAAAGCCAAATAGGAAGCAACAGGTCTGGAGCTTTGATGCCATGTAGAAGTTGAGAAAGCCAACTTCATAGACCCCAAAAATTACCTACATGCAAATAACTTGTCACAGAAGGAAGAGATGGAAGCAAAAAAGCAAGGGTGTGCTGAAAGCTGAAAAATGTATTAATCAGAGAGGGAGATAAAATACAATGATCAATCCTTATAAAAGGAGATTTTGCAACCCTAAAGAAACCCTAATAGGTAAACATTTAATAATTAATATTAATTATTAAATGTGACAATATGCAAACTAAAGTGAAATCTTAAGAGAGGAATAAAGGTAACTTAATTAACATAATTAAGTTAAAACCTTTACTCTAACATTATTTAACCTTATAATAAGATAACAATAATTCTTTATCAATCCTTGCTTGAGATGCTTCTTTTGCCTTCCACAATTCTTCTTCACAACCTACAATAAAATCTAATCAAACTCTATTCAACTTGCTACAATAAATAGACAATAATGAGCCTTGTAAACTCCAAAGATTTTACAATTAGAAAGCACAAATCTTATCTCAAAAAACCTACACCTATTCTTTGCAAGTAGAGTTCTCCTATGAAAAACAATTTCAAAAAAATTCCTCCAATTTGGGCATCCAAAATTGAAGTCATAAGTCAACATTGATTACAAAGACAACTTGTAAGCTTCTCCTCAAAGTTGGTGCCCAAGAATGGACCCACTTAACTCAGACTTATAAAATATCTTATCATGAAAAAGTGTTAACTCCAAGATGCCAACTTGGGCACCTAAGGTGGGTCCAAGTCAATCTTTGTTAACTAAAACATTTCTCTCCACCATTCATGCAAATATCATGCATGATTGATCATCCCCTGTTAACTGAAAGTAGTCACCTGTTATCTGTCATGCAACTCAAGTTATTAGCATGCAATTCAAGTGAACTGAAGTCATCTAACATGCAACTCAAACTAACTACATGCAACTAAAGATAACTGAACTAAACTAAACTAAACTAAATTCCATGCATGTAAACATCAATCCCTAACTTCTAGGATCATTACATGCATTACTGAAGTGTTATCTTTCCTCCAAACAATTAACTGAACTCAAGGTGTGTTCCACATTCCATGTGGGTGTCCTATGTGCTCCTATTTTATAGGAACTCTTCTTGGATGCCCTCACATGTCCCTATCATTTATAATTAATTACAAATATCAATTAACATGTTCATTTCATTCGAATTTAATCTCTTTCTAATCCTAGTGTTGGGGAATACTTTCCAAGGACTTAGGAGATACATGAAATATGTTTAGGATTGCAATTAAATGGAATCGTATTCCCAACATTCTCCCACTTGACATTATACATTGCAATTATTCTAAATAAGGAATTATTATTATAAATCAAGTATATGACTCAAGGCCAATGACCTTCTTGCACCAACTAATCAATCCATGCCAACTTCAAATACAACCTACATAATCATGAAGCTCCAAGCAAATTATTAATACTCAAAACCAAGAGAACTTATTTGTATGAACTGGTTTTGTAAGATAATTTGCAATATTAATCAAAGTGTGAACTTTCTCAATTAATACCTTCCCACTCTAAGCCATTTCTCACACAAAGTGATACTAAACATCAACATGCTTAGTACGAGCATGATACATAGGATTATTGGCTAAACAAATAGCATTCTGACTATCACATTCAAGTTTAAATTACTTGCAATTAAAACCAATACCTTTCCCATGTCTTTGTTACCAAACCACCTCTTTGGAGGCATGTGAAACCATCGAGTGTGTTGAACTCATGTCCAACCAAGGTTTAGGCTTCTCAATCTTTACTATTGAAAAATATTTTCTTACAAGTAACCATTCCAACATATATCTCTTACCATAAGAGAACTCAAGCCTAACCTATTTCTCCAAGTATCCATGAGGACCTATAACCAACCAATCCATGCCAAAATCCATATGCAACATAGCACTATCATGAAGTAATCAAGCAAATGATTATTGTACCCAATACATAAGAGAAATACACAAGATTAATTTCAAAAATCCAATCATGAATCAGGAATAGAAACATGACACTATGATTTAACCATCTCCTCCAACGATATCAGATGCATCATAACATACATAAACATCCTAGTCTCAAGAGAACAAGTACCATGCCAAACTCTAAATGTGTATCAAGATTAAACCATGACATAATAGGAACCACTCTAAACCAAGAAAAAACATATCCCCAATTACATGAAGATAACCTTACCAATGATGCATCCATGTCACTGCCAACAAATCCCATTGAGCCGTGGTACAAGATATAGATGGCCTCATGACCACCATCCTCTTCATGAAGATCACTCTTTAACATCAAGAAAAGAGTCATCACTTACATTTTTAGATGAAATGATCAATTCATGATTATCGTCATCCGGGGATTCCTCTGTAGAAGAATCATAACTCTTTTTCTTGTTCTTACAATCCTTCTTCACATGTCTCAGTTTCCCACAATTCCAACACTTTACCTTACTTTGTCCTTCTGAATTACCCTTCCCTTGTCTCCCTTAGGTTCCTTTTTCTCAAGCTTACCTTTTACTGTAAACAAGGCATCTTGGATTTCCATTTTAGATTTCCTCCTCATCTCCTTTGATAAGAGAGTAGGAATTATATTGTCCATCTTCGGATTTGCACCACTACTATTGATAGCAACAATTAGATTTTCCCAAGATTCTGGTAAAGCACAAAGTAACAAAATGCATTTATCTTCATCTTCTAGCTTTACATCTACATATGCTAATTGACTTAGATTCAAATTAAAGGCATTCAAATGATTTGCAATAGAATCACTATATTTCATCTTTAAAGAATACAACTGTCTTTTCAGATACAACTTATTAGTAAGAATTTTGGTTTGATAAATATCACCTATTCTCTTCCATAGTTTATATGCAATAGTTTATTTTGAAAAATTGAAGAGAACATCATCAACAAGACATAATATTATGTCCCCTCTTGCCTTCTTATCAAGCTTAGCCCAATCCTCATCTAACAATGTTGTAGGTGACTTTGTATCACTACCAACAACTAACCACCGATCTCTGTCATCAAAGTGATCCTCCATTTTTAGTTTCCACATCTCATAATTAGATCCATTGAATCTTTCAATATCTAAATGAGAATTAAAACTCATTGTAACAAAATTATTTTCCAAAATCAGCAATAACACAATAGTAAAAGCTCCCAGTACATCCAAAAAACCTTCAAAATTTTAAGAGAAAGGTGCCCCAAACTCTACCCAACAATTAGCTTTGATACCAAATGTTGAAAAATGGAGGTTATTATGTAGCCTTAAAACTTGTAAGACTATTATACTATAGATCTAAATAAGTGTTATTTGTTACAATTTCTTTGTAGATGATTATTTCTTTAGATTCATTTTACCATTTGTATAAGGAGACAAAAGATTGTAGAAGAATAAGACAATAAGATAGAAGTGACACAACTTATACCATGGAGAAACCCTTTCAGGAAAAAACTCCACCACTAGAATCAATAGTGCTTGTATTATTTAAACTTAGAACAAGATTGCAATAATTCTTTATCAATCCTTGCTTCAGATGCTTCTTTTTCCTTCAACAATTCTTCTTTACAACCTGCAGTATAATCTGATCAAACTCTCTTCAACTTGCTGCAATTTATAGACAATAATGAGCCTTGTAAACTCCAAAGCGTTTACAATTACAAAGCACAAAGCTTATCTCACAAAACCTATGCCTATTCTTTGCAAGTAGAGTTATTTTGTGAAAAACAATGTCAAAACAAGTCCATCAATTTGGGCATCCAAAATTGAAGGCATAACTCAACGTTGATTAAAAAGATATCTTGTAAGCTTCTCCTCAAAGTCGGTGCCCAAGAATGAACCCACTTAACTCAGCCTTATAAAATATCTTATCATGAAAAAGTGTTAACTCCAAGATTCCAACTTGGGCGCCCAAGATGGGTCCAAGTCATTGTCTGTTATCTAAAACATATCTCTCCACCATTCATGCAAATATCATGCATGATTGATCATCCCCTGTTAAGTAAAACTAGTCGCCTGTTATCTGTCATGCAACTCAAGTCATTAGCATGCAATTCAAGTCAACTAAAGTCAACTAACATGCAACTCAAACTAACTACATGCAACTGAAGATAACTGAACCATAACTGAACTAAACTGAACTGAACTAAATTGAACTAATACTGAACTGAACTAAATTGAACTAATACTGAACTAAACTAAACTCCATGCATGTAAACATCAATCCCTAACTTCTAGGATCTTTACATGCATTACTGAAGTGCTATCTTTTCTCCAAATAGTTAACTAAACTCAAGGTGAGTTCCACCTTCCATGTGGGTGCCCCATGTGCTCCTATTTTATAGGAACTCTTCTTGGATTCCCTCACATGTTCCTATCATTTAGAATTAATTACAAATGTCAATTAACATGTTCATTTCATTCGAATTTAATCTCTTTCTAATCCTATTGTTGGGGAACACTTTCCAAGGACTTAGGAGATAAATGAAATATGTTTAGGATTGCAATTAAATGGTATCCTATTCCCAATAGTGGGAGTATAAGAACAATAATCAAATATCTTCCAAGAATGTGATTCATAGTTCAACCAAAGGTAATTGCCTTACCTAGTCTAAGAGGAGTGATGTGAAGTGTGATTGGAGAAAGGGAAAGAGTTTCAAGTCTACTAGTGATTGCCATAGTGATTATTTTATTGGTTTTGCATTAGAGACATTTCCAAGCTTTACCAGTCCAACTAAATGGTGGAATCAACATTGGAATCCTATCTCCAGATAAATATTGGTGGGAAGTTTGAATGGTAGTTCAGATTGTGCCAAGAAATCCCAAGAGAATACTTTGAAGACCAAACCGCTTGTGGGTATGCACCCTCTTTCTACTATCAATGCAACTTGATTTTCTAAACCAGGAGGTTCAAAATTATTTTAAGGGGAGAATGATAAAAAACTGTTCATTTATTCCCCACTAGAATTTTGAAGTAATTAAAATGTCAGTGGCAGTTACAATATTTTTGGGCAGTGAGCAGTATAAGGGTGTTTAAAACTCTGTCACAATAGGAAATTAAGGATGGGGTCATGGGGGTTATTTTAAGATATTTATTTTTCTAATTTTTAAGAGTGACATTCAATGTTGTGAGGATGGATTTTTTTGGGGATGGTATTTGTTTTTAAGGGGAAGGAAAAGTCTTAAACAAATTTATGGGAGAAAGTGACTAGGTAGAGCGTCAACATTTTTCTTTTCTTGTTCAATGATCATCTTGCAGGGGTAGAGGTCAATCTGCATCATGATGTCAAATGAAAAATATCAAATTTTGGTAATTTTAACTTTCAAATGTTATTATGAGAAAAATATACATCAAAATTTCAAAAAAAAATTCCATGCACTAGATATTGAAGTTACCTGTTTGGAGAAAAAAATCATGGGAAAATGAAGTTTTTTCAATTGTTTCTTGACGTCAACTAAACATCACTTTTTCTTGAAATTTTCAGCATTTCAAATTCTTCTCTTAAATTGTTAAAAATATAATTAGAACAATTTAAAAAAAAATCTGAAAAATTACACAAATAAACATCATCAAGAGTTCTAAATTTCATTAGTTTACATCATTTTTAATTTCAAAACATAAAGACCACTTTTATGTGGTCAAAGTTGAAAATATTTTTTTGGTGTTGGATGATTCCTTTATAATGTGTGACATGATGTTAATTGATTAATTTTAGTATTCTTTATTTAATGATTCGATGATCTTTAGTATAGTTGTGCATTTTCTTTTCACCTTATAATGGTAAACTCAAAGTATATTGTTGGATGTATACAATTTTATCAAAAGAGGAATATTCCTTATTTGATATTCTTCACATTGGTTGTTATATGTTCTTGATCTAAACATACCATTCAAGTACACTTTATTTGTTAATTGAGGCTGCAACTTTAAGAAAGTAATGGTCGTTATTTTAAAGACACGTGATTTTACTAACTTTTGGTAACTCATTGTGATTCATATCTAGGGTAAAAAGAAATGATATTTATTTAACCATTTTTTCATATTGGATTCATTCATGATTCAAGGCCACTATCTATGAAAAAAAATTCTTATCTTCATGTGTTCTTTTAGGTTTTTTTTATCATGAATTTATATTTCTATGAGTTGCAAAAGCATTTAGGCCTTAGGGAATGATAAAATTGAACTTGAAATATCAAGGGTGTCATTTATATTTAGTTTGGTAAACTTGAGCATGATATAAAATATCATTTTTACTTTATTTATATAAAAATAGAAGGGTTTATGTGCATACATGACTTGGGGGTACTTGTTGACCTGTTAAAAATGATAAATGACTTGTATAAGAGATTTATAAGGTATTTAGGATAATATAGGTTCATTAGGATAGTCATAGGTTCATTACAACAATCATAAATTCATTAGGATAGTCTAGGCTAACTAGGATAGT
Source organism: Sequoia sempervirens (assembly GCA_007258455.2). Lineage (NCBI taxonomy): Eukaryota > Viridiplantae > Streptophyta > Pinopsida > Cupressales > Cupressaceae > Sequoia > Sequoia sempervirens. The sequence goes on from VDFB02075321.1 coordinate 294,047,440, forward strand.
AATATGTTCATTAGAACAATCATAAATTCATTAGGACTGTCATAAATTCACTATGGTAGTCATAACTTGATATTGTGATGGTTAGAGGTTCATTAGGGCTATCATAACTTCATTATAATGGTCTAAGTTTCATTAGAAAAGTCATAACTTCATCAGGGTTATCATTTCTTGATTAGGAATAGCATAAATTTATTGGGACAGTCATAAATTCATTAGGGCATTCATAACTTTATTAGGACTATCTCCTAATATACTCAAAATTTTGGAATTTCATTAATGCATTATGACTTTCATATCTTCCCTATGTTGTTTTCAATCAAATTCCATAAGGGTATAAAGTAAGGTTTTGAAGAGATCACCATTGGAAAAGCAAGTTGATCATGATATGTATGCTCTCAAACTATTGAAACGCCATCCCATGTCATTATTCATTCTTCTTTTCATATCTACACTTGCCTCACAAAGAATAAGTGAAACAAATTAGGTCAAAAATTTGTTAACATAGGCTCAATCAAAATAGGGTGTACCTAATCTTGTTGAATTGCACAACCTACTCCACTATATTTTTCCCTAGTTCCTCATTATTGTCCTTCAATATTCTTATGCAAAATTTCAGACCTTGTCCTTAGTTGCTTGACTCAAGGAAAACTTGTGAGGAGCCATAATTTGTATTTAGTGCATCATGAGGCCAAATTGATAATTTCGACACATCCAGATGGGTGGGTTTATGGTAGAAAAGGTTTTATTTCACACTCCATCTCACTCGATTGTTGCAAACTACATTATGCCAACACTCTCTTAAGAACCCTAAGTGCCAAAAAGTGGCAAACTTTAGTGGACTATTTCTCATAAATTATGAAACCTAAAAAAATTTCATCTAAAGGTACAAGGTCATGTAGGGTCCCTCCATAATAACCTCTCTCAATTTTAGAAATTTCCAATCCAATTGAATGTGTCAATAAATTTTTAAATGTTACAGAAAAGGTTAGATGTGTTTAGTAAAAACTTCTCAAGAGTCATACCTTTCATTTTTTCCATTGTGCGATCGAACCAATAGTTCAAAAATGTTCAAGTGGGTGGGTTTATGCTAATAAAGGTTCCATTTCACACACCAACATTCTCAATTATTTCATACTACATGGTGCTAGTTCTTTCTCTTAAGAGCCCTAAGTGCCAAAAATGGTGAGCTTTGATGAACGGTTTCCCAAAAACCATGTTTCCTACAAAAAAAAATCGAAGGTAAAGGGTTATGTATGGTCCATATAGAATGAACTCTTTCAATTTTTCATATCTCCAATCCATTTAGTTGTGGCGACAAGTTTTTGCATGTTGTAAAAAGCATAAAATGCATTGAAGAGAAAGTTGCAAGGTAGGATCATTTTTATTTTCTTCATTTTGGGACCAAATCGATAGTGCCAACATGTTTGAATGGAAGGTTTATGCTAGGAAAGGCCCCATTTTTCACCCCAACATGCTCAATCATTCCCGACTACATTGTGTTGGCGCTTTCTCTTAAGATCCCTAAGTTCCAAGAAGTGGAAAACTTTGTTAAGATGTTTCATGGAATTGTGGAACCTAAATTTTTTTTGTCTAAAGGTATAGGGTAATTTAGGGTCCCTTTGTAATAGCCTCTCTCAATTTTTCATATCTCCAATCCATTTGGCTATGGCGACAAGTTCTCACATGTTGCAAAAAGTGCCAAATGCATTGAAGTGAAAGTTGCAAGGTAGAATAATTTTAATTTTTTTCATCATTGAGCCAAATTGATAGTGCCAACATGTTTTACATGGTAGGTTTATTCTAGGAAAGGTCCTATTTTTCACCCCAACATGCTTGATCATTCTAGACTACATAATGTCAACGTGCTTTCTCTTAAGAGCCTTAAGTGCCAAAAAGTGGTGAACTTTGATGAGTTGTTTCTTAGAAATTGTGGCACCTAGAAAATTTCCATTTGAATCTATAGGGTCAAATAGGGTCCATCCACAATAGCATCTCTCATTTTTTCATATCTCCAAGCTGTTTGACCATGTCAACAATGTTTTAGATGTTGAAAAAGTGTCAGTTACATTTAGTAAAATCTTGTCAAGAGCCATACTTTTCATTTTATTCATCATGAGACCAAACTGATAGTTCCAACACGACTGAATCGATAAGTTTATGCTAGGCTACATCACATTTCGCACCCATGCATTCTCAATCATTCTAGACTACATTGTGTCAATGCTTTATCTTAAGAGCCTTAAGTGCCAAAAAGTGAAGAACTTTGGCAAGTTGTTTCTTGGAAAGTATAGCACCTAAAAATATTATTTCTAAGTGTATAGGCTAATGTAGGCTCTCTCTAGAATAATTTCTCTCAATTTTTCATATCTCCAATCCATTTTGTTGTGGTGACAAGTTTTCACACATTGTAAAAAGTGTCAAATACATTGTAGAGAAAGTCACAACGTAGCATAATTTTTTTTAGTTCATCATGGGGCCAAAATTATAGTGCTAACACATTTGGATGGGTGGGTTTATGTTATAAAAGTACCATTTCCCACCTCAACATGATTAATTGTTCCAATTTATATTGTCCTAATGCTCTCTTAAGAGCCCTAAGTGTCGAAGAGTGGAAAACTTTGATAAGATATTTTTTGAAAACCATGGAACCTACAAATTTTTTTTTCTAAAAGTAAAGGGTCATGTAGAGTCCCTCTATAATAACTTATCCCAACTTCTCATATCTCTAATCTATTTGGCCATCACAACAATGTTTCACACATTGCAAAAAGTATCAAATGCATTGAAGAAAAAGTTGCAAGGTATCATAATTTTTATTTTGTTCATCATGGAACCAAAATAACAGTGCCAACACATCTAGGTAGTTAGGTTTATTCTTGGAAAGGCCCAATTTTGTACCCCAATATTCTTGATCATTCTAGACTACATTGTGTTGACACTCTCTTAAGAGTCCTAAGTGTCAAAAATTAGCAAACTTTGATGAGTTATTTCTCAGAAACTGTGGCACCTACAAATGTTCTATTTGAAGGTATAGGGTCACATAGGGTATCTCTACAACAAAATATCTCAAATTTTCATATCTCCAATATGTTTGGCCATGAAAAAAAAAATTCACATGTTGCAAAAAGTGTCAAATACATTGAAGAGAATGTTTCAAGGAAGCATAATTTTAATTCTATTAATCACAAGGCCAAACTAATAGTCTCAATACATTTTAGTGGGTGGTTTTATGTTAGAAAAGGTCTTATTTTTCACCCTAGCATGCATGATTGTTCTAGAATACATTGCACAAATGTTTTCTCTTAAGATACCTAAGTGTTAAAAAGTGGTGAACTTTTATGAGCTATTTCTTGAAAAATATGGCAGCTACAACTGTTATGTTTAAAAATACTAGGTCATATAGGGTTCCTCCACAATAACCTCTCTCAATTTTTCAAATCTCCAAGTCTTTTCACCATAGCAACAATATTTCAAATGTTGCAAAAAGTGTTTGTTGCATTCAATAAAAAGTTGTTGAGAGGCATTTTGACATTCTTCGTTGGGGTAAACTAATAACTCTTAAACATTGGGGGTGGTTGTAGAGTTTGAGTTCACAAAGAATAGGTTCACTTTAGGGTTGTGGTCATTGGAGGTCTGATTGCATAAGATCTTGCAGTCCTTCATGGTAGCTAGGGTTATCTTGAAACTTTGATGTTCAAATTTTATCATGAGTTGTAAGGTATTTCTCAAAAAAGGTATTATTTTTTTATCTTTCTTATAAAGGTGCATTATAGGGATCATTATTGTCTTCTCCCATATTGAGTAGTGACCGAGAATTGGTCAAAACAAAATGTAAAAGACGATAGCCAATATAAGAGGAAGAAATGAGAGTCAAAAGGAGCTTTGATAGTAGCCAATTGAGTTAAGTATGATAGAGCCAAACATCATTGTGACAAGGAATGAAGAGCTAACATATATACAATGACAACATTCAATGATGGAGTTAACTTATCAAGGGTCTATTCTTAAAAATACTCATTAAACCCTTGTCATAGTTTAAGATTTACAGTAAATGCTTGACAATGGAATTAACCTTTTGTGGATAACAGTGATTAAATTGCGATCACTTTTTACCATGAAAATATTGAATATACTTTCTTTGGCCTATCATTATGATTTTAAGTTTCCTCACTTGAGTTGGACATAATAGTATCATTTATACCAAAAATGATAGAACAAATAGTCATGAAAAGGAGAACATGATGGTGATCAATGATCAGGAAATGCCATGTTTGACAATGGAAAGAGTAAGGGTGTTGGCAAGATGTTGAGTCCACTTTTTGGCCATTTAGTGGAAGTGTTTTCTCCGATTTCATAATTTGACACATTTGACCTTAAAATTTGAAGCACTTAGAGATGGAATCTTGGAAAAAGTCATTAATCATAAAATGTATACTTAATCAGAGTCTAGTTTCCAAATATATAATTTATTTCAATACCCAAATGATACAAACTGATTTTCATTAGGCGTTTCTAAAAACCACTATTTAAAAGTCATTTTTTTTACCAATCCATGCATGTGTACGTAATCCATATTTTTACCTAAATAATCATATTTTTCTAAACCCTTTTGGGAAAAAATTTCTAACTCAGTGAAGCACGCTTTCCATATTTTTTATAATTTTTTAATTGAATATTACTTTTGTTAATTTTTTACTGGCCATATTTGGTGTTTTAAAAAATTGTTGTGTATGTCACGCATAAGATGACCTAAACTTATGATTTTCTAATTTATTTTTAAATTGAAAATAATTTTCTAAAATACACTTTCGTGCAATCCATTTGTGAAAATTTTATTTTGATAAAAAGTTATTAAAATACTAAAAAACCCTAATAATTCAAGTTTATGGACCTTTTTAATTAGAAATTAAATGAAAAAAAAGGAAATCCAATTGTAAAAAAAATTACATATTTGGAATCTACACTGTCTAATCTACAATGGGTTTTAATTTCGTCAAAAAATTCTGCAAAAAAAGTCTATAGACATATGCCCAAAGTCACTATGTTTTTGTGACATTGCTAGGACCTTCAAGCTGCAGGTCAAACCAGGTCCAGGGCCTAGGTTCGAATCCCCAGACCTTTTCCCAAACCTGTCAAAAAAGGAACAACCTGACCTACATTTCAAATTTGAAAAAAACGGGATCTCATTTACTAAATGGGATCCCACTTTCTTTATAAACGAGATCCTATTTAATAAACAAGATCATGTTTCCCATTCACTCATGGAAAATGGAATGGGATCCCATTTAATAAATGGGATCTTGTTTAATAGTGGATCTTGTTTAGTAAACGAGATCCTGATTTTTAAATAACAGGATCCCACTTATTAAATGGGATCTCATGTTACTTTTGACTGTTATTTTTAATTTTGTTGTCAAAAAGGGGCATCTCGGGTCTAAGAATTATTTTGTATGGCTGATTGCAACATAATCTCTATTTTCTATCACCTTTTGTCTTGTTGAAGCTCTTCAAGTTGGGATTTTTTTCAACTTTGAAAGGTGGCATCATTGGGACACTGTTACAAAGGAATTTTGTTGAATTACTACTTGTTTTCAAAGGAGGAAGAATAATTTTATTTAATTACTACTTGTTTGAAGGAGGAAGATAAATTTTGTTGAATTGCTATTTTTTTTCAAAGGAGGAAGAGGAATTTTATTTATTTGCTATTTATTTGGAGGAAAATAAATTTTGTTGAATTCCTATTTATTTTCAAAGGAGGATGGTAGAAATTTTGTTTAATTGAGCTACTTGTTTGAAGGAGGAAGAGAAATTTTGTGCAATTGCTACTTGTTTGATGGAGAAAGAGGAATTTTGTTTAATTGATACTTGTTTGAAGGAGGAAGAGGATTTTTGTTCAATTGCTACTTGTTTGAAGGAGGAAGAGGAAATTTGTTCAATTGCTACTTGTTTGAAGGAGGAAGATGAATTTTGGGAACAATTGCTATTTGTTTGGAGGAACAAACAAGGAATATTCTCAAGTTTAGGAAGGTATTGACCCCTGAAGAAATTCAAGCGAAGAGAGCGAAGGAGAAACAAAGACAAAGAGAAAGAATCTTGAATGAGAATTTGATCAATGAATGATGGTGAAGCATCCAATTCCACAAGTATTGAAGATTAAAACATTGAGGAGACCACAGATGTAGATGATGCAAACTTGCAAGAGGTGAATGTGGAAACTAATATGACTATACAAACTACTCCTGGTATGTCTTCAAATATCCCTTCCAATTCTATGGAGAATTTTTCAATAGGCACAAGTCCAGGTATGTCTTCAAATCCACCTTTGAGCCTCATGGAAATGGTGTTTATTAGAGATTTAAAAAATGTTGGATATCACAATGTTGACATTGATAATATTCGTAGAGTACAAGGTTTGAGTCAAATTGTTGTTGAAAATGAAAACCATTTTGTTGTTGAAAATGAAAATGTAAACCGTTTTGTTATTAAAAATGAAAATGAAAATCCTTTAATTGAAAATGAAAATGAGGATGAAGATAAAAATGAAAATGAAGATGAAGATGAAGATGAAAATGAAAATGAAAATGAGAATGAAAATGAAAATAAAAATGAAAATGAAAATGAAAATGAAAATAAAAATGAAGACGAAGATGAAAATGAAAATAGTTTTGAAGTTGAAAATGAAAATGAATTTGGTGGAAGTGATGTTGTAAATGAATATATTTTTTTAAAATTGAAAGTGATTTTTTGGATAATCTTCCTAGTAAGATTTCTGGGAGACAAATAAGAAGACATGCTAATAGATTATACAATCAATTTTTTTATCATAAAAAACTTTTAGTTCAATGTCAACTAATGATGCAATTAATGAGAATGGAAAAAATGGGAAAAGTAATGAAAAAGTTAGGCATTTATGTTAAACAAAGAAGAAAAGATCAATCAATAAAACATGCAATGTATACTATTGCTAGTGCCATTCAGTCTATTGGAAAAAATAGTAGATCTAAAGATGAGAATGCAGCAAGAAGAGCTATAACAATTGCTATAGGTAATAAAGCAACTTTGAATAAAAGAATGGTAAGTAATATTAGTGAAGTTTTAAAAATACATCCTAAAACATTGCTAAGTGGAAAAAAGAAGATAAAGTATAGAAAATGATCCTATCAAACAATGTTGGAGTTTCAATGGTCGACTCCCGAGCTCTGATATGAAATTGAATGTTCAAATTAAATTTTTGATTGAAAAATATTGGCATGATAATACTAGGGTATCATATAATGCTAGAGATGTTTTAAAATTAAGGGCGGGGTCCAAAGTTTGTGATCCTCATCCAAAACACCTATTAGATACAACACAAATTAAATTTTATAGAAAATTTTGTGGTGATTTAGTGTTACCTGGTAATATTAAAATAAGTCAAAGGTCTTTTGAAAAATGTAAACCATGGTATGTAAAAATTAATAAGCAACAAATATCTTATTGTTGTAAAACGCATGTTCAATTTCATTATTTTTATGATGTTTTTCGATATATAAGTTGTACTTTGCATACTAACATGATTATGCAGGAATGTGGTATTGATATGCCACTTGAAACAATAAGGGAGTTTATATCAAGTTTGTTTTGTGAAATATTTAATGGAAACATATTTATTTAAGTTATTGTGTTTCTGGACAATGCACTAGTTTTGGAAATCTTTCATTCTTAAGAGCTTGCATACATGAAAATGTTGATAGTGATTTTGGAAAAAAAATAGTCGATGTTAAAAGATTTAAGAATGTTAACTATTCTCCAAAAGATGGAAAAATTGGAAAGCATTGTGATTTAGCTATAGAAAAAGTTAGTGTACATGCATTCATATTAGAATTTAAGGATAAGATTGTACCAAAATATGTTATGCACTCTCAACATGCTCGATGGTTTGATGGCCAATTTCGCACATGTAGAAATACATTTCTAGTTGGTAGTATACTGTCAGTGGTTGATTTTGTGGAAAACTATACTCTAGCTCTGCAAGAGAAAATTTAATCACAATACTACAATTCAATGCAAGTAGCTATGTTTGTTCATATTGTTTATAGACATGTTGATGATATCATAGAGGATGATAGAAGATTTTTGAGGGAGTATCATTTCTATTTGAGTGATAACCGATTACACTTGTCAGAGTTTGTTCAATATTGTTTCAATATATTTTATAGAAATTTAAGATAAAGATGAATCCAGATGACAAAACATCTCATATGATTAGATAATTTTATAGGATAGTTCAAGAATGCTTGAATGTTCTATTGGTTAAGTAGGGTTCACAAGGAACTTAATGTCCAACATATGTGGAGTTTTTTTGAAGCTAGGCATGGTAAAGGAGAACATGATGGAGCTGATGCATGTGTTAAAATAATTCTTGCTAGAGAACAACTGAAATATCTACACTAAAGTTTAAAGATGCATGTGGGATTGTGGATTGGTACAATACAAGATTATCTACACTTGGTTCAAGTGAGTACTCTAAAGTTCTCCAATTCTTTTGGTTGGTTGAAGAAGAGAACATTATACCTAGACTTGATTGCAAGACAATAAGTGGATCTACTAAATGGAATTCATTTAAGAGTTCGAATGCAAACACATGGACTATATGGACAAGGGATATTGCATGTTTTTGTCAATTTTGTACCTCACAATATTGGGAAGCATGTAAAAATACGGAATGGGTTGAAGATTGGAAGAAAAGATCATTGACACCTACATAAGCACACATTCAATATGAAACAATTCAAGGCAATGATCAAGTGTTTGCATCAGAAGACTATGACTGTGTTTTAGACCTTGTACAAGAAGGTAATTTAATTCAATTTATTTCACTTTATCACTATTTTTTAGTACTAAATTATTTATTTATATACATATCAAAGGATGTATGTAGATTGGTCAAATTATATGGACGTGTGCACAAGTTATTAAATCAAAATTTGTTTGCAGGACATGTGGATGATATTGTTGGACCTGAGGGGAATGAAGAGGAAACAAAATATTGGTTGGCTTATAATGTGGAGACTAAACATAAGTTAATAGAACCTCAAGAAGATGATGATGGCTATCATTATCCAATAGGTAGGGTGATCCCCTTAAGCAAATTTTGATAACAATTTTTTGATCCCCTTAAGCAAATTTTTAGAACAAGTCTTTGATCCCCTAAATAAAATTTTCAGAACTTATTTGATGATGGTTAAATCATGTTTTCCAATAGGATAGGTGGTGGTTGTTTGCACTTGGCTACAAAAATACCTGATAAGGAAAAATGGTCTACCTGAATTCAAAGATTATGAAACACATAAAAAGATTATACACTATTCACTTTTGGTGTTGGCAACAAATATAAAACTAGATCGGTATCATGGAAGACCTACAAATAAAGTTCTATGGACAATTTCTATGGAACAACATGTGGCAATCATAGATGCATCAATTGGGAGAAAGAGAGGATGCAAATGGTACAGTGGAATAAGTAAATACAGGTAAATATAGTTTTAGTTTGATATTGTCCTTTTAAATAGATTAAATACATATTTTGATATTGGTCAAGTATGTTATTAGTTGAAATTGATTTAAATTGTCCTTTTATAGATCCTTAAGCCATCATCACAAAAAGGAGAGTTCATGTAGATTCAAACTAGACAACATGGAATACTTGGTAAAAATAAGTAATTATTAGTTAAATTATATTGAAATATATGTTTTTATTATATATTGATATTGTTTGTACATTAATAGTTAAAATTGATTTATTATCCCTTTTTTATCCTTAAGCCATCATCGCATTGATCTCATACTTTGAAACAAAAAGGAGAGGATGTAGATTCAACCTACACATATGTGTGGAATACTTTTAAATACATGTACTTGAGTTGTGTACATATAGATAGTTTTATATAAATTAAAATATTTATGTGAACCATTGATTTTTGGTTCCTATGTACTTCTCTAGCTCTTCTAGGGTTTTTCACCTAAAAGGAAAGATATAGGGCCAAAAAGGCTAAGGGTTCATTCAAATTATATTATGTGTGATGTTGTCTAAGCTAAATGAAATGAACTAAATGCAAGTATGTGATTTAAATGAATTATTATAAATGCAAAACTAAGATTTAAACTATGTTTGAAAACACGTTGTGATATGCAAACAATGAACTAAATGATGAAATAATACATAATAGAAAGAAATGGGATGAAACAGAGTGCACCTGGGCAAGATTTGATGAATCTAGAATATTGTTAGTGTTCTCTAAAATTATTGAAATTCCACTATGGGACTCATTCGCCGAGGGTGGCAAATTAGACCTGCTACTTGTGAAAAAGTGTCGGACACATATTTCTGATTGTCGGGATCAAGAATTTGACAAAATTCAGATTTTTAGTCTTAAGGTGGGACTCATTTGCCACTGGTGGTGAATTAGTCCTCTCCCAAAATTCCAAGAAATTAGGAGACAACTCTATAACACAAGATCTGGAAATATCTACTTATCGGGTTGGTAAAGTCAATTCTATAGGAAATAGACAAAAAACCTTCTCCAAACTTGAAATAGAGTTGATTTGACTTGAAGCACCTAGTTGACTTGTTGACCAATCTTCAACACCTAAATGCTTGTAAAATATGCATACAAAGGTCCGCAAACACACATGCAAGAGGTGAATAATGGTTGAGGGTTACCAAATAGGGGTTTGACTTGGTCAAACCCCACTTTGGTATTTCAAACCCTTAATAAAATAATTAAATGCAAGAGAAAGATAAACTAACAGCAAGCAAATGCTATCAACTTACCAAACTCTTGATGATGAAAATTTGAAGTAATGTCAATGGATGCTCCAAAGTGCTTGAATAGTGCTTGATAAGATGTTGCAAGATGCTTGAATACTTGAATGTGATGTAAGATTGAATTCTTGAATGAATGGGGATATAAAATGAGGTCAAAATCACTTATTTATATAGTATTGTGCCTTAGTAACCCGTTCATACCTCATCACAGGCTAACATCAAGTGATTTTGAATAAAAACCTAACAGGAAATTTAAAAAAAATTGAATTTGGGGCCAAGGGGGACTCATTCGCCACCCATGGTGAATGGGTCCCACCTAGGACCTAAAAATGGGTGTCAAGAATTATCTTGTATTTAATGTTGTTTGTCGGGCTAACATTCAAAAATACACTTAATTAAGCATGTGATGGCATAAAGGGACCAACTAAAGCATAAGAAAGGGATAAATAGTGAAGTTATGCCTAGAAAAGAGTGAAATCTTGTTACAAGACTTTACAACACTTCAAAATAGGACTTGTTTAGTGATGAAAAGGTGATTTTTAGATGAATTGTAATTAATAGAGTCTAGAAGAGTATAAAAATGCTTTACAACACCTTCACAAGATGTCATTATTTGAATTTTAGTACCTAAATATGCATATTCAAGCCATGTTACATTATAAAATCATATCAAAATAGATCAAACATCATGAAACAAGACCTAAAAGGCCATGAAAATGACATGGTCCATTTTTCTATGGTACATTTGGCCCCCACTTTAGTGAGAGGATGAACTTGCTTCAAACTCACACTAAAGTAGCCATGAACATCGAGAAGAGGGTTCAAATGCACTTACATTAGCAAGATGGAATAACAACGATCAAGAGGGATGATCAAGCCCCCAAATGAAGATCCCATGGAAAACTAAGCATAAGAACAAAGGAACGCACAAGTAAAAGAGAGAATCAAATAAATATTTGATTGTCATTCCAACTAGTTGTGGATTAGATCTAGCCTAAAAGAGAATGTATACTCATTCTGGGGTGACAAAACTCATAACGGTCCGTCGGGATGAGAAGGCCCAAATGTACTCACTCTAGGGCCAAAGAACTTTTTTTCATTCGTGGGGTGAGAAATCCTAAAACATAAGATACATATGCTAGTTTGTATGCACTCACAAACACAAAGGTGGCTATGGGGAAAAGTCATGCCACTAGGTGGGCTTCTTGCTCAACCATATCAAAGTTATACCTCCTGATAACTTTAACAAGGCACCACAAAGAAAAATGAAATGTCGGTTCGTGCTCCATGAGACAAGAAAATATTTGTATGCTTAGAACTCATGAACAAAAGGAAGGGTACCACAGACATGCAAGTTGCGTTATGCAAGGTGGCAAAAATGCAAAATGTAAAAATGAAAAATGTAAAATGTAATGTAGAATGCAAAAGATGTTCAAAGGAGTCTTGTTAAGTTCATGCAAGGTTAGTCACTTAGGGAACATTGTGTCTAATGTCTCCAAGAGAGGACCAATCAAAGAATAGTATATTCTCAACTTAGGAGATGCAGTGTGTCACATCAAGCCTCCAAGAGGAATGCAATATGCTAAGATAGATCACACTTATGAAGGACATCACACCCAATGTCATCCATAAACTGATGAACACATCATGTAAATGACAAGGCTAAACTAGGAACCAAAAATGAAAATGAATTATGGTAATGTATGCCCCCCACTTTAAAGAAATTGCTACACATCATTCTGTGAGCAATTACTTTAAAGTGGCAAAGGGAAAATGCAAAAAAGAAAATGAGACATGAGAGCCAACTTGGAAATCCTTATGCCAAGTCATATGTTTTGAAGTTAGGTTGCATCATGTCAATGAAAATGAAAGAAAAAATAAAGGGAGTTGCCCCCAGAAAAGAAAGCACACCAAACATATAAGGGATCTATGGTTTTGGGGTAAGTATGTTCATTGCTGTGATGTTTTTATGAAAGAGCTCATAACTGTCATCATTCCCCAAAGCACATAGAACTTGAAGAATGGCACAAAGAGAGATAAAACAAAAGAAAAATAAAGTTCATTTTTGGTCAACATGGAAGAGACATTGCGGTCTCAATGCTTTGCATCGTCCCCAAATAGAAAATAAAAGAAAAAAGAAAGAAACAAAAAGGTGAAAGAAAAAATGAAAAAGCTTTTGGGTCAACATTAAGGAGACATTTCGGTCTCAATGCCTTGCATCATCCCCAAAAGGAGAACACAAAACAAAAAGAGAAAAATACAAGGACTTTTTGGGTCAACATGGAAGAGACATAGGGCATCTCTATGCTTTGCGTCGTCCCCAAAAGGAAAACACAAAACAAAAGAAAAAAAGATAAGGATCGTTTGGGTCAACATGGAAGAGACATAGGGAATCTCTACACTTTGCGTCATCCCCAAAAGGAAAACACAAAACAAAAAGAGAAAAAGCAAAGATGCATGACATATAGAAGAATAGGGATACAAATAGAAGTGTACAAAGAGAAGGAAACATCAAACACATGTTATGGGGGAACACGATATGCACATAAAAGAAACATGAAAAAGGCTAGTACATAAAATGCAAGTCAACCATCTAACAAGTCATCTTCCTCCCAATCATGTTTAGTGCAATGTGAGGGTGGTTGACTATCCAAAGGAAGAATTACAAGCTTAGAACTAGGAGTCATACCAAGTTCTTCACTTGGTGGAGAGGATTTATCTTTTAAGCTCATGGTAGATGAAAATAAATATTTTAGATCATTGTGTACTTTGTCATCTATTTTGGCAATCTCTGCATTGTCATCATCATCAAGATTGATGACAATGGGAGGACGAAGGGTGATTTCTAAGAATAGATGTAGCAAAAGTTGTGGCTATTGGATTTGTTTGTTTTGTTGTGAAGGTTGCACTGGAGTATCTTGTGGCAGGCAAGAGGAGGGTGGTCATCTATTACTTCTATCAAAGGTGGAGGTTGATTTTCTTTATTTTCTTCTAGGCGGGATTGGCGAGCAAGGAGACGATGATGATGCCTACGTTCCCTAGCACCGCAGTTTTGTTTAATTCTGTTTTGAAGTTCACTAGTAGAATTTGGCAAATAAATGACTACGTGACTAAAAATTTTAGTCACGTGACTAAAAATTTTAGTCACATGACAAAAAATTTTAGTCACATGACTAACACTAGTAGAATTTGGCAAATAAATGACTAATTTGGTCATTTATAAGTGACTAATCTGGTCATCAGGTAAAATCACAACTAAATGATTAATATCAGACAAATAAAAATGACTAAATAATTAACTAAATTAATGACTAAATAAATCACTATTACTCTATTCTTTTTTCTTTTGAATTTGATCATAATCCATAGAGCTTAAGCCCCCCTCATGGGACCCCTACCTAAGTGGGCCATTTGGCTGCCTAGGTTGCTTAATGCACCAAAAATAACTATTGCATGGAAGGCATTGGCTCTCAGTGCAGTCTTAAGGCCTTCACATATGTTATAAAAAAAATTAACATTTACATTCTTTAACTTTTATCACTCATTATGTTATTGAATCATTAATGTTTTTATCTATGATTTGAAGCTAGTTTGATTTTCCTATTGTGTTAGCATGTCAAATGCATCAAAGTGCAATTGTGGTCAATTTCACTAATAAAATATTATTTAAACAATCCAATTGCATTTTGAGGGCTATCTTTCATTTCAAAACACAAATAAAGATGACTAAATAATTAGTCACACATAAAAAATAGACAATATGATATTAAAGTGGTTAATTAAAACAAATTGAATTGAGAAAGTGTATTGTATTATAATATAATATAATAATAATAATTTATTATTTTACAATACAATATATTATAATAATAAATTATAATATAATATGATATTATATAATATTATATTAAATACTAATATTATATAATAATATTATATTATATTATTATTATACATATAATATATTATATAATAATATAATATAATTGTTATATTATAATATATTATAATTGTTATATTATAATATAATATAATATTTATATTATATAATAATATAATATAATATAATATTTATATTATAATATATTTATAATATTATAATATATGTAAAAGCGAGAGATTTAATTTTGAAATCAAAATCAAATGAAGTAAAGAAGCGGGAAAGTGGGTGATTGTATTTGATTTTTCTAATAAAAATCATAAAAGGTACCTATTTTCTTTAATACAATGTGAAAAATAAACCATTGGGCCTAGGGTAATGAAAAAACCCTAAATCAAAAAGAAACCGAGCCCTAATCTCATTTCATTTTTCACTTGTATTTTTGGAGAAGAAACTCATTCCATTTTTCACTTGTTTTTTTGGAGAAAACTCAACACCACCATGCCTGGGTAGGGTTTGAGAGTGGAATGGTGACTCATTTTGTTGTTTCTGATGATTTTCCTGAAAAAAAAATTCTTGCAGAGGTAAGTCTTTGGTTTTGAAATTGAAAAAGTATTCTCAATTTTGAAGCATTTTATTGAGCTCACTTGGTCGCAATTGAGTATTTTTCTATTGTATTTCCTTTGCTTACCATTTGTTGATATCTCTCCTCTTTGTTTGACTACCATTGGAGTATCTTTGAGGCTCGTTTCTAAAGACTTTGGAGGGCGTCTCCTTTACAAAAATCTTGTGTAAGTTTCATTATTCTTATCTCTTAAATTTCTATGAGAATAGGCTTGATTCGAGCTCAGTAGAGGCAATATGATAAAAACCCTTGTATCTCCCTGCATAAATCTTGATGGGTTACTTTCTTTCTATAGAAAATGTAAAACTTTGCACTCTCAACTTACTATTTTCATTATTTTGAGGGCTTTCTGTGTTCTAATGGTCGTGATCTTCATAACATTTTGGATATTTTTCTTTATGTTCATTTTCTCTTCCTCATGGCTATGTGGTATAGACCCAATACTCAATAAAACAAACTTTTGTATACTTGACGTTTCCACAAAAGAAACTCCAAAAATTATATAAATGGCATGCCCTGAAATTCTTTCTTTAATTTTCTTTTATGCTCTTCATCCAAGTAAAGTGTCTAATTGTGAATGGGATGAATGACATATTCGACAGGAGTAGCCAAAGTGTGTTTGAATTCCCAGAGAGCACCTTCATAACTAAGAGGATTATTATATTTATTGGAAATCTTGATTTTAATAGAGGGCTTTGTTTTAGCTTCTTTCAACTTAATATCACAACTTTTGACATTCCTGAAATCTCTGGCCTATTTTCATTCACTTTCAAATTTTTTTCTTGAAGTAGATTTTGTAAATAATTTAGGCTTGTATTCTTGAACCCATTTTATTCTCACAGTGCTTTCAATAATTTCGAGCACATTCATAGCTTCATAGTGTATCTTCCATTCACTGAGCTGATAATATACATTTAAGTTTTTTTGAAGTTGTTAGTTTTTCTTAAATAATTTTATTACAATAGAATTTTAGTTATCAAGAGACATTCTAATAATTTTTTTAGTTTTTCTTAAATAATTTTATTACTAGCTTAGTTTTTTTGAATCAATCTTTCTTTTTTAGTTTTTCTTTTTCATTAGAAAAGAAAAAATAAAATAGAAAGGTTGCTTTTATATCTAAATTAGTAACTGTTAAATTAGAAATTAGAATTTAATTTAAATTTAGAATAAAATTGAAGTTTTTAGTTTTTCTTAAATAATTTTATTACTAGCTTAGTTTTTTTGAAGTCTTTTTTTTTTAGTTTTTCTTTTTCATTAGAAAAGAAAAACTAAAAAAGGTAAGTTTCTTTTATATCTAAATTAGTAATTGTTAAATTAGAAATTAGAATTTAATTTAAATTTAGAATGAAATTTCTTAAATAATTTTATTACTAGCTTAGTTTTTTTGAAGCAATCTTTCTTTTTTAGTTTTTTTTCATTAGAAAGGAAAAACTAAAAAAGAAAGGTTGTTTTTATATCTAAATTAGTAATTGTTAAATTAGAAATTTAATTTAATTTAAATTTAGAATGAAATTTAATTTTTCAAGATATTGTGGTGATTTGATTTAAAGAATAATACAATAATTGAATCCAAAATCGAAAAAGTAGAGATTATTTCTTTTGCAATATCACTAATTCTATGCATTTTTTATTTATTAGACTTACTTTGATAATCTAGTAATATATTTAAGATATTACTTTGATATTTATTCTTTTGCAATATCATTAATTCTATGCATTTTTATTTATTAGACTTACTCTAATGCTTATGGGTATTTGCATTTAAGATATTCATTGTTTACAACTATTTAGTAATATGTTTATGGAAGTACATAGCAAGGAGATATTGCTCTGATAAACTAGTAATATTTAAGATATTACTCTGATATTAATTCTTTTGCAAATGCATTTCTTTTGTAATATCATTAATTCTATGCATTTTTATTTATTAGACTTACTCTAATGCTTATGGGTATCTGCTTTTAAGATATTCGTTGTTTATGCTACCTAGTAATATGTTTATTTTTTGATTGTGGATAGGTACAGAGCAAGGAGAAAATGCAAAACCAGTGCCTTACTAGATGCATTTACTGCCCATCTCATGTGCAATAGTGCATCACTGAAGACATACATTCACACCATTTAGTTTTAGTTTTTTTTCAATTTTAAAAGTATAATAAATCAGCAGTTTGTATATTGTAAAAGATTTTGTATTCAAAACTCTATATATAGAGTTCTTTGTAACATATTTTATATACAATTTGAATATATAGAGAATTATTTTCCAATGTTGTTTCAATCCCAAATTTGTTGAAGTTTTAATAACATAAGAGCTTTAAAGTTTTATATTATTCAATCACAACATAATTTTCTCTTGGTTTGCAATTTCATTGACTAGTTATTGTAATAGCATTCTCCAAACATAAGAGTTTGCATACACATCTAAAAGCATTAGTTCATAAATGACTAAATAAATGATTAACATGACTAAACCATGACTAAATAAATGACTATAATGACTACCATGACTAAATAAAATGACTACTATGACTAAATAAATAACTACCATGACTAAATAAATGACCATTTAACAATAATTAATGACTAAATTAATGACTAAATATATTAATAAATTAATGACTAAATATATGACGAAATAAATCACTACCATGACTAAATAAATGACCAATTAACAACAATCAATGACTAAATTAAGGACTAAATCGATGAATAAATCAATGACCAAATCAATGACTAGATAAATGACTAAAATAGTTTAGTCATAAATTTGGTCGCATTATAAATGACCGACAATAAACTACTAATGGTCACGTGACCAAAATTAGTCATTTATATGCAATTTTTAGTAGTTTATTTATTCATATATTGTTGTTTTTGTACTAGTGGTTGTTGAGGTGTAAGAGTGGATTGAGTCATCATAGGTTCTTCTTCTTCCGAAGAGGGAAGAATAGAAGAAACTGAAGATGGGTCAACCACTTTCTCTTTTGCTTTATACACTTGTTTAATGTAAGGAGGAATGATAGGACTGGTTTCATGTTCCCTTGGTCATTTAAATGATGGTAGGGAAGTGTGTGAGGGTGGTTGTTCATGAGTTTGTATGTTTTTCTCAATGTCGGACTCAGGTTGAAGCATGGTTTCATCTATGATAGGTGGTGTGGAAGTGGACAGGGGCATCTTACGAAGAGATAATTCAGCTATACATTTGGCTTTGAACATTTGGTAGGTTATGAAAAAGAAGTCCTTTCGAGGGGTAATGGGTTCCATAAGTTCAGGCCAAAAGGCTTCTAAGGAAAAATTGCCTTTAGAGGATAAGGGATTAAAGCCACTATGATGTATGGTAAATATTTCATTGCCATGTGGAAACTTCAAACACTTGTGAGCCATTGATGGGACAACTTTCATTGAGTGAAACCAAGGGTGGCCTAGCCACAAATGAAATTGGTCAAAGTGTGGAAAAATTGAAAATGTTACATATGAAGTTTTAGGTCCTGTCTGTAAGGGGAGTATGATCGATCTAATTGTAGGGCATGAAAAACTAGTATGTGTTTTAATCCATGCAATCAGTATATTATAATCATCTTGATATAGCTCATGTAATACTAGAAAATCCTTTGTGATCACATTCTTGCCACAAGCAGGATCTATTAATATCCCATTAGTGGGCTTATCATAGATTTTTCCAGCTATGTAAAGAGGCCATCATGATTTTTTTATAGTATGTCTTTAGCAGAGAAAGTGATATCAAGAGATTTAGTGGTTTGGCCCTTATGAGGGATAATGTCTATCTCACCCACAAGTTTATCCATAGGACTATCTTGGGTAACAGGTGGAGCTATATCATGTTGTTCACTGGTTGTATCAACATTCATTACATCAGTATTTGAAGTTTTGCCAGCCTTGACAAATGAAGTAGTGTGTTTAGGCATGGGATTGGTGAAAATTTGTAAATTCTGGTTAGGGGGTGCAACAAAATTATTTCCTTGATCATTAACACCCACAATGGACAAGTGGCCTAAATCAATGAGCTCTTGAACTAAATGTTTTAGATGCTTTTAGTGTTCAGTTTCAAGTCCATTTTGGTGATGAAAATGACAATAAGCATTAGGTTTGAAGGTGGGGGGTAATGGTTGATTTGGATCAAGTGGTCTAACGGGTGGAAAAGTGAACATGCATTGTTGAAGTAATTGGTTCATTGTGTTATGGAGGGTATCGAGTAATGGTGTAAATTATCTCTTCGGGTCCCCATAGGTATAAGACATTGTTGCTTTAATAGCTACCACTTGATTTGGAACTGATTGAGTTGGTGGTTGTAGTTGTGGTCCAGACGAGGAGGATTGAACTATAAAAAGCCTCTATTTGGTTTGCAAAAATTTGGATTTTTGGTTTGATTGTTGTGTTCAGGCTTGTTAGCTCGGTGAGAAGTGGATTTTGAATCATAACTTGAAACTAAGTTTTGATAGTCACATAAGGTTATACATAAATGTGTGAATGAAGGGAATTTCATGATAGTTAGTTTATCTTAAAGGTTTCTATGCAATTTTTTGATAAACATCTTTTGCAGATGTGCATCGTGAATCTTGACATCAATTTGAGCATACAAGGATTGGTATCATGAGATAAAATCAGTTGCTTTTTCGTCCACATTTTTTCTACATCTCATGAGGTCAGCCATTGTCTTTTTAGGTGTCATGTGAACGTGAAAGTGACTTATTTAATCATCCACCAATTCATTGAAGGATCAAATGGAATGATTGGGAAAGTTGGAAAACCACTCTAAGGTAGTATCTTTCAAGGTCCTTGGAAAATTTTTAGCTAGAAGTTTATCATCAAGGAAAAAATCACTACATAAAGCTGTATAAGCATTAACATGGTTGATAGGTTCTCCTTTACCTCTATATTTCTCAAATTGAGGCATTTCTATCCCTTGTGGCATTTGAGTACGCAATATTTCTAAGGATAAGGGGTTTCTATGGACATGATATGTGGGTGGAGTGGTTTGACCTTGGCTAATGGTGGAAAGTTGGTGTTGCATGGATGAAATGATGTTAAGGAGTTGTGTAAGAATAGGGTCGGGTACCTAAGTGGGTTGAAATGGAAGGAAAAATGATGATGGAGTGTAAGTGATGTTAGGGGAAGTGAAAGGAATACTAAGGGGGTTGAAGGTGGTGGAGGGGACTTGTTATGCCACAAAAGAAGGAGGAATGTTTGTTGGAATCGGTAAAGAAGTAGCTGCATAATTAACCTGGTGCATAGTGGTGGTGACTTACAGATTGGTATAAGTTGGTATGGATGCTATGGTTGAAGGGGGAGGAACTTGAGGTCCTCCTGGGCTTGTAGGAATGTTTGCAGATTGGGTATTAGAAGAGGCTTGTTTATTGTAAATATCGGCAATTCTCTTCATCACTTGCAAACCATCATAACTTTCAATCAAATGATGAAGGTTTTCAAAGGCGGGTATGGTAGTGGTGGAAATGTTTTCAAGTGACAATTCTTGTTGTAAATGTGCAAAATCCTCATGAATATTAATGACCTTTTCTTGTGGGAGGGAGTTGTTTTGGGTGTCAACATTCATTTTATGGAAAGGTGAGGGCATAAAAATGGTATTTTCAATGCCTAATGCACCATTTTCTAGACTAGGAGTAGGATCTCTTGAGATCCCCAGGTCCACAACGAAAGTGCTATTGCGAGAGGCCATGAGTCTAGAACTTCTTCTCACTAAAGTATTATCAATGGGGCACCAAACACTCATACAACTACCACAAAGGATGGGGTAATCTAGGAGTTCTAAATGAAAACAATAGAAATTCTGCTAACTATAATAGAGAACTAACTACAGAAAACAAAAATATAGGAAAATGCCATAAAATGTTGTTTGAAAAGTGTAGAGGGACTGCTTCACCTAGGGTGGCGAATGAGTCCCGGTATGATATTTTTTTGTGCTTTTCATAAATTTTAAAATGATTCTAATGCTTTTTACAATGCAATTAAGGATGCAAAATGCAGTTTTTTAGTTTTTCCAATGATATGCAATACAAAAATGAAACCTAAATGAATGTTTCACTAATGCAATATGAAAAGTCCTAGAATACAAAAACAAAAAAAATGTCCTAATTGAATGTTGATGCAAATCTAATCTAGGATGCAAGATTCAAATTATTTCATAAATTAAAAGTGTTTAAAAGTCAAGTTCACCAAAATGAACTATTGATTTTTGGTTCCTATGTACTTCTCTAGCTCTTCTAGGGTTTTTCACCAAAAAGGAGAGAGATAGGGCCAAAAATGCTAAGGGTTGATTCAAATTATGTTATGTGTGATGTTGTCTAAGCTAAATGAAATGAACTAAATGCAAGTATGTGATTTAAATGAATGACTATAAATGCAAAACTAAGATTTAAACTATGTTTGAAAACACGTTATGATATGCAAACAATGAACACAATGATGAAATAATGCAAAACAAAAAGAAACAGGATGAAATAGAGTGCACCTGGGAAATATTTGATGAATCTAGAATCTTGTAAGTGCTATCTAAAATTACTCAAATTCCACAGTGGGACTCATTCACCTAGGGTGGTGAATTAGTCGTGCTACTAGTGAAAAAGCGTCAGAGATAGGTTTCTGACTATCAGATTTGAAATATGACAAAATTCAAATTTTCATTCTTATGGTGAGACTTATTCACCATTGGCAGCAAATCAATCCTCTCCTAAAATTTTGAGAAATCAGGAGACAACTCTATAACACTAGATCTAGAAATACCTGCTTGTCGGGTTGTTGAAGTCAATTCTATAGGAAATAGAAAAAAGCCTTCTCCAAGCTTGAAATAGAGTTGATTTGACTTGAAGCACCTAGCTGACTTGTTGACCAATCTTCAACACCTAAATTCTTGTAAAATATGCATACAAAGGTTTGCAAACACACATGTAAGAGGGGGGAAATGGTTGAGGTTTAGCAAATAGGGGTTTGCCTGGGCCAAACCCCACTTTGGTAATCAAACCCTTAATAATATAATGAAATGAAAGAGAATAATAAAGTAACAACATGAAAATGCTATCAACTTACCCAACTCTTGATGATGCAAATTTGAAGTAATGTCAATGGATGCTCCAAAGTGCTTGAATCGTGCTTGATAAGATGATGTAAGATGCTTGAATACTTGAATGTGATGTGATATTGAATGCTTGAATGAATGGGGATATAAAATGAGGTCAAAATCACTTATTTATACAATCTTGTGCCTTAGTAACCTATTCATACCTCATCATAGGCCAACATCAAGTGTTTGAATAAAAACCCAAAAGGAATTTTTAAACAATTTGAATTTGGGGCCAAGGGGGACTCATTCGCCACTCATGGCGAATGGGTCCCACCTAGGACTTGAAAATGGGTGTCGAGAATTGTCTTGTATTTAATGTTGTTTGTCAAGCTAACATTCAAAAATACACTTAATTAAGAATATGAGGGCATAAATAGACAAAATAAATCATAATAAAGGCATAAATAGTGAAGTTATACCTAGACAAGTGTGAAATCTTGTTAAACAAGACTTTACAACACTTCAAAATAGGACTTGTTTAGTGATGAAAAGGTGATTTTCAGGGGAATTGTAATGAATAGAGTCTAGAAGAGTGTGAAATGCTTTACAACACTTCACAACACCTTCACAAGATGTCATTATTTGAATGTTAGTACCTAAATATGCATGTTCAAGTCATGTTACATCATAAAATCAGAGAAAAATAGATCAAACATCATGAAACAAGACCTAAAAGGCCATGAAAATGGAAAGTGACCATTTTTCTATGGCACATTATGTTTTGATGATTTCATTGATATTGCTTGTATTATTTTGATATCAGGTGGCGTGAAGACCTACTACATTTCAGTCACAAATTTGAGATGTTCTTTAGATGGCATAGCCAAATTTGATAAACATTATCTTGAGATGACATATATGTACATACATACTTACACAATTAAACATTGTGTACAAATTACAAATACATGTACATACACAATTATACTCTATGTACTTTTATGTATCAAAATAAATATTCTATATATTTTGTTTGTTAAATGTGCATGTTTTCCTACTTTGAAACTTTATATTTGGTTGTATAATCACTAAATATCCTATATATATTATTATTAATTATATCATTTGTTCTAATGAGTCAGCCTACTTGGAAACTTTAAATTTTATTTTATAATCACTAAACAACATGTATCTTACTTCTTTGATCCCCTTAAGACGTAATATTAGGACCCCTTAAGACATCCCCTTAAGATGTGTCATATTAGCACATATCCTAAATATTATACTTAATTATATCACTTGTTATGATAAGTCACCCTAAAGTATAATACTTGTTTATATCACTTAATATTTATACTTCATTATACTCTTCTTAGATCCCCTTAAGACATCCTCTTAAGACATGTTGGATGCTATTATTTGTTTTGAAAGCTTATAAATTAGTGTTTTTTGTGGCACATGAGATCAAGAGGACTTTTATTAGGACCCCTTAAGACATCCCCTTCAGACATGTCATATTAGCACATATCCTAATATTATACTTAATTATATTATTTGTTATGATGAGTCACTCTAAAGTATAATAGTTGTTTATATCACTTAACATTTATACTTAATTATAATCTTCTTTGATCCCCTTAAGGCATCATATTATGACCTCTTAAGATACCCCCTTAAGATATGTTGGATTCTATTATTTGTTTTGACAACTTATAAATTAGTGTTTTTTGTGGAACATTAGGTCAAGAGGACTTTTATGTTCTTAAGTTTTCTCTAGCACTTTGCATGATTTGTAAATATGGGACTACATGATTTAATTTCAAAAATTTAGCCTATTTTTGGATAATTAAGTGAACTATATATTTTATGGTGGTTAGAATGCTATGTCTCTTTGCTCAATTAGGGTCTTTCACCTAAAGGAAAGAGACGGATCCCACACCAAAAATATAGGTGGTTCATTCAAATTAATGTATGTATGATAGAAATATGACTAAATTCAATGATCTATGTGTAATAGGCTGATAAAATTGATTGATTATTGAATGAAAACTAAAGAAATGCATGTTGTTTGAAAACACATTGTGATATATAGAAACACCTAGAAATGTGAATAAAACTGAACAAAAATGGATGAAATTGAAAGTGTGCACTTGAGATCTGGATGGAGACTGGAAATGACTTTTGGAATGTTTTTGATGTTTATTTTTAGGCCTGGTGGGACTCATTCACCATTTTGGGTGAATTAGTCACAATTCTAGAAAATTGTTCTAGAGCCCATTTTGGACAAATGGGTATCCAAAAATGCAGACAACCAAAATTAGGCTCGGTAGTGGGACTCATTTACCACTAATGGTGAATTATTCCACTTCTAAATATTTGGAGATTCAAAAGTGGAAACAAGAGCCTTTGATCTGCACTTTCTGCTTCTTTAGGTGCCTAGTTCTAAAACTATCAAATACGGACCTAAAAGTGGTATTTTGTGGGAATTTTTACTTATCAAATGAAGATATGACTTGAAAGAATTTGAAATGAAATATTCAATGATTTCCAAGCTTCCAAGATGCCTAAATCTACAAACACACAAGACAAGAAAGAGAAATGTTGGATGTTAGGGCATGGGGGTTTGCCTTGGTCAAACCCCTTTTAGGTAATTAAACAAAAATGGAGAAAGAATGTAATGAAGCATGCAATAATGGATTTATTACCTTTCCATGATGATTTATCTTGAATTTATTTAGCAAAACATGAAGAATTTTCCCTTGAATGTCTTAGGAAGCTATCTTGATGAGTTGCAATGATGAAACCCTAACTTGCTTGACTTGAAAGAGAAGATGGATGATGAATAAGTTGTGAAATGAGTTAATGGATGTGAATTATGGTTTAGAGAGTTTATTTTATAGGAAATTCACCTTATTCACCTGTTAATTGGATCCCTAAGGCTGACATGAAAGAATAATAAACTTAAATCCAAAAATTTCCTGCTCAAAACTCAAAATTGGCTCAAATGGGACTAATTTTCCACCTTGGGTGAATCAGTCCCACTTGGAAAGGACTCATTTTCCACAGATTGTGAATTAGTCCCAGTGAGGCCCATTTTCTAGCTGGGTTGTTGGGAGATATGAAAATTAGGTTTATATAGTGACCTTGTTAGTTATTCATCAAATATTGCCTTAGGATGCACAATATGGGGTAATAGAGGCATATTAATGATGATGTAAAGGTCAATTAGGGCTTGGGACACATAATTCAATGTGAAAGTGTCATTAAATACACTTTACAACACTAAAATGAGGTCCACATAGCGTAGAAAGGCACAACATCCAATGTGAATGTGTAGGACACATCACAACACTAAATTAACATTAATTTTAATTCACAAGGCTTTTATATTGATGTGAAGATGCAATTAAATACATTTTATAATGTTGAATTAAGGTAAATTGGGTTCATTAAGTCTAGAGAGGCGTGAAAGTCTTTTACAACACTTTATAGAACCTTTACAAGACATCGTTAAATGCATTTGAAAGGGTCCAAGGCCTAGCATGGATGTGAAAAAAACCTCACAACATTATATCAATGCCTCATTAAGTCCACTTTACCATCAATTATTCCCTAATTCAAGCAAGTTTCCTTTTTTCTATGGTACATTATGTTCTTTAATTTAATGTTGTAAAAGAACTAGGAAATATGGTGTATATTTATAGAACAAAATTTTTGGAAACACTCATTACATTTTGATTGGTATTTATGTTTAGTTTATAGAATTTATTAATTCTTTTGTTCTCTAATCTTGTATGGTATTGTTTATTCTTAAAATTTCATCCTTTGTGGTATATAAACAAATTGCTTTTGTTTGTAGATTATGATTTATTTTGTTATTTTATTAGATCTAACCTATGTATTATGACCCCTTAAGAAATTATATTAGGACCCCTTAAGACATCCTATTAGGATGCGAATTGAATAAGTTCATTGACTAATTATCACTAATTACTATATGTACATATCACATATATCATGTATGGATCACTAAATTTTTTAAGTACAAATATTAAAATGCCCTATTAATTTCAACTTTAATTTCATATTTATATTTAATTTCACATTAATGTCTTGAATATGAACATAAAATGCATAAGTGTACATGTGTAAATTAAAATTGAATAATAATAAACTCCATTATTTACAATATATTAAGTTCATGAAACCAATATATTAAGTGCATGAAATAAAGTTCATTAGAGTACAACCCATGAAATAAATTCCAACAAAGTACTTGACCCATGAAATAAAGTCCAATAGAGTACATGAGAAACCAAATATGTAGTCTATGAGATAATCAAATATAACCCATAAAATCATGTTTAGGTTATGTATCGTCTCTATAATCAAGGGACCTCTTCACACCATGTAGACTATGTGGATGACTTTAAACACTCTATACAAGAGAAATATGAAATTAGATGTAAGACAATGAAAAATGATTTAATTACAATTTAATTTAAATAATTCATCATAAAATTAAATTAACATCATATCTGGATCTAGATGCTCTAGTGCACCTGAACCAACCTCTAAATTCTCTAAATCAATCTACATATACAAGACAAAGAAAGTTGAAATTAGATGTTTAGTCTACAATTAAAAATGATTGAATTCAATTTAATTTATAATTGGTCATATTTAAATTGTACCGTAAGAGGTTGTGCACCCTCTACTCTAGGACCTGTTTGTACATGCTCAACTACAAGATGTGTCTCATGCTATAAAAGAAAAATAATTTAACATATATGAGCTTATATATATATATATATTCAATTTTAAATTTGATTAAAGTTATTCACGGTGTATAATTTGTAATTGACTTTAAATATAATAAAAAATTTAAATTACCATGATATTTGGAGTTTTCTTTGCATGTCCTCCTGGAGGTGTAACTATGACTGAGTCATGGCAGAAAGTCACACTAACAAATTCCTACAAGATCAAATCTAAAGCATGTATACTTGAATTAGGTTAAAATATATATATTCAAGTTTGCGTGCATTTTGTGTAGAAACTTTTTAAAACAACCTAAAATTTAGAGGCCTCATGAGTAGTAACGCCATCTAATGTTTGTTTGGTGCCCATTATCATTGTCATATCAACCTAGACATACATATAGAAGTTTATAGCTTATAATATTTACAAGTGTATGTGCTCATTTTATATATCTAGTGGATTCAAAATTCGTAATTATAACTAGATATAGTAATGTAAGTTAATAAAATTACAATATAAATGTGCCTTCCCCTAATCTGTGATGCTCGATAGTGGAGGAGAGCTTGACAACCCCTCAGGTGGAATCAACATGGAAGTTGATTGACTCCCCTAGACCAACATAAATATTTAAAATGTATGTTCATGATTGAATTATAAATTTAAAACTCAAGTTAAAAATTATTTCATATATAATTTAAAAAATTGAAATCAAAATAGCCCATAAGGGTTGTCAACTAGGACTAGTGTCAACATATGTACTCGTGTGGTGTAGATGATTGTCCCATCGTTAGTTTCATCTGTACACCAAATAGTTTGATTGTTAAAATGTATAATTGCAATTTTTTTTTGATATATACATTCATTAAAATTCTTATAAACTCAACATGTAAATGCATATTTATACTTGTGTTGCACTGTCCTTAGGGTGACGGTCTATGGTAAGAAATTCTACAAATGAACTAAGGTGACCAGATGATCCACTAGAATCTCCACGTCCACTCGAACTTGGTGTGGCCTAATCGGGTCCATAGCATAGCTAATGGAAACTAGTACATACATGTTGTCTCGACACTCGTGGAGTGGTACTAGGACCAACTCCATAAAATGCTCCTCCATCATCATGGTCTCTATGCTTCCTACCCGCTATTGCAGAAGCATGCTAATCAAGGTCTCATGTGAA
Source organism: Sequoia sempervirens (assembly GCA_007258455.2). Lineage (NCBI taxonomy): Eukaryota > Viridiplantae > Streptophyta > Pinopsida > Cupressales > Cupressaceae > Sequoia > Sequoia sempervirens. The sequence goes on from VDFB02075321.1 coordinate 294,075,729, forward strand.
TGTACTGAGGGATCCTTTAATGTCAATACCACTGCACGTTGATGCATAGGTGCAGGAATGGTAGACCCAAGAAGAGTACCAAGAGGTTGTGCATGCATAGGGCATTGGGGATCAACCCTTGCCCCTAAACTCTATTATCGCATGCCACCACCAACACCCTGAAAAATATTTAAAATCAAAATAATTGGGCTTTTCCCCATAACAAAATCTACATATAGTTTCCTCAAAAAATATAATATGACCTCTAGATTAGCGTGTGGTGGACTGTCAAATACCATATATACCATCAATCCCAAAAATATGCACTCATTTGTGGATCATGCATACACAACCTCATGCATATTCTAGATTTATTGGTAGGAATGGGTTGTTGAGTACTAGGGTCGATAAAATAAGGGGCTAGATGGGATTTTGTTATTTTTTAGGTTTAAAATTTATTTATATGAGAGATCATCTCCATAAAATCATCTCATCTCCTCCATATCTCTTCGATGCCTATTTAAGTCAACATCAATAGTCCTAATGGCATCGAAAACATTTTGCATCACAGATACAAAACATCTCACATGAGGTGGAATCAATGCTTCATTTTGCATAGCATTGATTTTGTTTCGAATGGATGCCACTTGTTCATTTATACGTGCTCACAAGCGAGCCTCATCTAATGCAATGGGTGGTGGAGATGGGATATGAGGTGGAGGGGGAGGTGGAGGGGGTGGAGGTGGAGGTTCTTGAGGTGTTGGATTGATGATATCATCAATGTTAAATTGATCCATGATATCTATATAAGTGTTCACCTAAATTAAATTATACAAAATTAACATACAAACTTACAAAATTACAATAAATAGTTAAATTTGAAACGTGCATGCAAATTTGTTTAAATAGGATGTGCATACATATAGATACACATACATATATTGATCTAGGACTTGAGCATGTGCATACAAATTTCAAGATTTAACATGTACACGCATTTAAAATAAAAAATATGATACATCATTCAACTAAACTATGTGTACATACAAATTTCAAAATTTAAGATCTAGAACTATGCAATTTTAATACATGTACATACTAAAAAATAAACTTGAAACATTCACAAAAATCTCATTTATGTCTAACACACACACACACACACATATATATTACATTTTTCCAACAGGATAAATCATGATCTAGTAGATAGTCATAAAATATATACTTTATAAATTCATCATTATAAGTTTATAAATTCAACCAAATTCATAAATTCATGTCATTGGGTATGTGTAGGATCATCATGGAAAAAAAAGGCCCTTAAGTGGCAAAAAATTCAGAAAAAATCAAAGTTAGGCAACTTGACGTAAAAATTTGAATAAGTTATCTATATTATTTTAGAAATATGTAAGAATAGAATCTGTAGCAAATTGAATGTAGTTTCTAAACTACTAAGTTTTTTTTTTAAATCTATTTGGTGAAAATTTGAAATTTCAATGTAGTAGTACTTAAATTTCAGGGAAAAAATAAGAAGTAGGTCTATTTGACTTTCTAACCACAATAAAATGATAATTTTTTTGTTTTTAGATATAATTAGAGGACTCCATGTCCCAATGTGATGCATACTTTTTGTAATTTCTTTCCAAGTAAATAATTAATTATGATTTTTTATTAGAAATTTTAAAAAATATAGAAACTCATATGTCTACACCTTAACTTGGTCAAAACTTCATGAAATCCAATTTTTTTTTAATCTTATAAGTAAAAGCATAGAATGTGACATGTTTGATTCAAAAAATGTGATACTCATTTGAAAGCTATATGTTTTTTCAATTAGCCTATCAATCAAGACTTTAGTCAGTAATTAAATAGAAAATGAATAATAATTATTTATTAAATTCAAAGTAAATCATTATTTATATTTTTAAAAGAATTATTTAAAACCCTTTTGTTTCATCAATTTTGGGTAAAAAAAAAAGTCATCAGCCACATACCCTACACATACCCATCATATCACCACTTTTTGGCCCATCATGATCCTGCACATACCCCACTAAAAATATACATCCAACCAAAATCATAAATTCATCACTAAAAGTATCCATCAAACGAAAATTCATAAATTCATCACACAAAATATCCATCGAACCAAATTCATAAATTCATAACTATAAGATCAAATTATCTTAATTTATAAAGTGTTGTGGCTCTCTATTGCATCTCTTCATTTCTTTGTGTTTTCCTTTTCAAAATTGGAAGCTCTCCTCTCGTCTAGCCATCGTCGATGCTCATCTAATATCCCATGATCCATAGCCCTAATAGTTTCAACAACATTTTGCATCCTAGAAGTAAACATCCTCAAAGGTTGTGTGATACATTCTTCATTTTGAATAATGTTGATTTGATCCTGAATGACCTTCTAACATCGGTATTGGTTCATTCTTGCAAGTGAGCACCATTGGTTTTAGGTGGTGGAGGTGGGGGGTTATGAGGTGGAGTGGGTGGAGATGGAGGGTGCGGAGGTGGATTACAAATATTATTGAATTGATCCATGTGATCTCTAAGATATAAGTGAACCTGCATTAGATTTGTAATTTCAAAATGTAAGATACATGTTTCAGAAATACCCTTAAACCATTCTATATGAGGGGCCTAATTGAATACAAATGATAAAATGTGTAAGCCTCATTTATATCTAAGGAATGTTACTTGAATGAAAAAATAATTAACTATTAATATAGGACAATTTATGAATGTTTTAAGGTTTACGGTTTACAGTTTAGGATTTAGGGTTTAGGGTAATAGGATGGCTTTAGAGGATCTATACATACTAAGGTCCTAGGGAAAAAATGGCATGGCTTAAGTGAATAAAATTTAGTGAAGTCTCCCAAGGCAACCGAATTTGATTAAGGTCCTAGGTCAAAATGATGGTTTAGAGTTTAGAGTTTAAGGTTTAGGGTAATAGAATGGCTTAAGGCAATGAAATTTCATTTTAAGGTCCTAGGACAAAATGAATGCTTTATGGTTTAGGGTTTAGATTTTAGAGTCAAGTTTTAGGGTTTAGGAAACTTAGGGTGAAGTTTTGGTGGCCCTTGGAATAGTGGACTTGCAAGTTAGTGAACAACATTTTCTTGTGGAATAGTTGGTTGAGATATCTCTTTTTTTGACTGACCAACCTCTCATGAAAACTAATTCATATTATAATCTTACATGATCTTATTATTGTTAAATTTGGTTGCCTTAGGAAACTTTACCAAATTTTGAGAACTTCTTTGATCCCCTTAAGAAATTTCATATTAGGACCCCTTAAGACATCGATTTATAGTTTAGGGTGAAAGGATGGCTTAAGGGAATCTATGTAGTAAGGTCATAGGACAAAATGACATGACTTAAGTGAATAAATTCTAGTGAAGTTGCCCAAGGAAAACAAATTTGATTAAGGTCCTACGTTAAAATGATGGTTTAGAGTTTAGAGTTTAAGGTTTAGGGTAATAGGATGGCTTAAGGAAACCAGATTTCATTTTAAGGTCTTAGGACAAAATTAATGCTTTAGGGTTTAGCGTTTACATTTTAGAGTTTTGGGTTTAGGGTTTAGGGAACTTAGGGTGAAGTTTTGGTGGCCCTTAGAATAATGGAATTGCAAGTTAGTGAACAACATTTTCTTGTGGAACAGTTGGTTGAGATAGCTCTTGTTTTAACTAACCAACCTCTCATGAAATATCATTCATGTTATAATCTTGCACAATCTTATTATTGTTAAATTTGGTTGCCTTGGGCAACTTCACCAAATTTTGAGAACTTCTTTGATCCCCTTAAGAAATGTCATATTAGGACCCCTTAAGACATCAGTTTATGGTTTAGGGTGATAGGAAGGCTTAAGGGGATCTATGTAGTAAGGTCATAGGACAAAATGGCATGGATTAAGTGAATAAAATTTGGTGAAGTTTCCCAAGGAAACCAAATTGATTAAGGTCCTCGATCAAAATGATGGTTTAAAGTTTAGAGTTTAAGGTTTAAGGTAATAGGATGGCTTAAGGAAACCAAATTTCATTTTAAGGTCCTAGGACAAAATGAATTCTTTAGGGTTTAGGGTTAAGGGTGAATAAATGTCATATTAGGACCCCTTAAGAGATCGGTTTATGGTTTAGGGTAATAGACTGACAAGTTTATGAATATTTTTTATTTTATGAATAGACTAACTATTTTTGTAATAGAAACACATAATTATGTATTATTAATATTGAAATTGATGTATACTTTAAATAGATATTTTTTTAATTGAATATAATATTATTTTATTTAACATGTTTTTCATGAATATTGATTCTTTTAGTGTCTAGGTAACTAGTGCAAATTGAGATTTTAGAGTAAGCTAGAATTCTAATTAGCAACTAATTGACTAGAATGAGAGTTAATATTGTCAAAAGACAAGAGAAAACAAATGCAAACAAGAAATGAAAACAAGGCATGACTAAGAGAGATAAAAACATAAAATAGAAATGAATGCACATATTATCTAATTAAGTGACAATTGGAAATGGATTGTACAAGGATTTAGGAATTTTCTAACTAAATTTGCAAACAAACATTGAAAATTTATCAATTGTAATGATCCACTAGTCCCACAAGTAAAGTTTAACATATTATTTTCTATTCTAATTATATCTATTTCATAACATTTAATTGATTGTGTCTCTTGATGAATACACATTTAAATGTATAATATTTATCAAATCCTATATTTCATTGTCAATATCAAGGACCCTAATTTACTATGTATCCACCTAAATCTATCGCATAATTTATACCATATGCATCTGTATATACTTTCTCCATATAATGAAAATGAAATTTAAAACATTTAAGCAATGCAAATGAATTTTTTCCATTATCAAATATTCTTGAGCTTGAAATTAGGGTTTTCATTTGAATGCAATTTTTTTTGTTTGATTTCAATTTAGGGTTTTAGCAAATTTTTTTGTTTGAATTGAATTTAGGGTTTAAATAAAAATTAGGGTTTTTCAATTTTTTTGTTTCATTTCAAATTAGGGTTTCAATGCAATTTTTGTTTCATTTCAAATGAGGGTTTTTTCAAATGCATTTTTTTTTGTTTGATTTCAATTTAGGCTTTTAGCTCATATTTTTTTGTTTCATTTCAAATAGGGTTTTCAATGATTTTTTTTAATTTCTTTCAATTTATGGTTTTCAAATGCAATTTTCTTTTGCTTGATTGAACAATTTATGTTTCAAAAAGCTAAATTTTGTTCTTAAGATACGATCTAAGGATGATTTTTTCATTTCTAGATGGTTTCATTTCATTTTTTCTTCTACCTCTACAAATTATTACTTCTTCTATTATAGGTAAATAAAATACATATACAACTAAATAAATTGAAAAAAAAAATGCTAAAACCTACTATTGTATTAAAAATTTAAAAAAAGCATGAAAAAAGAAAAAAGAGTTCAGGTGGAGGTGTACTTGCAAGTTGCTGTCATTGCTGCCCTCTGCTAAATCAGGGTCCCAAGCTATCTTAATAATAGAGTTTCACTTATAAAAAAAAAAATACCGCTTGAAAATGAGATCTCGTTTTGTAAAGATCTGGATCTCGTTTCTCGTTCATTGGTTAGGGACCCATTAACAGATGGGATCCTTATTTTTAAATAATGAGATCTCGATTAGAATTTAGGCTTGGGATCCCAAACCTAAACAGGATCCCATTTTCTAAAAGCGGGATCCCATTTATTAAAAAATGGGATCCAGTTTTTGTCAAGCCGACTTCATTTTTTTGTCTAAGGCAAAAACTTCCACATTTCATGGAATCAACTTCTCGCACTTACTCGTAAAGAAATGACTAGTGAGCTTCATGGGACAACCTGTGAAAAAGATTAATGCACATAGTCTTAGGGAAGTATTGAGAGATAGATAGGGTCAAGGCAAGAAGTTTTAGTCTTTGTTATATTTACACCATGAAGAACATCCATAGTCTTATGCTTGGTTACATTGACATAAGAAGAAGGTACATAGGAGGGAGTAGAATGTAGCTCTATATTTTTTAGCTCCATGTTAATTTTTAATTATTTCTTTATAGTGTAAGAATTCTAAGGAAATAACTCATGGTAGGACCATTCTTAGAAGCTTGTATAATAACCCAATGAACCCATATACTCTTATGACTATATGATCTACACTAAAGAATTAGTCTCCTCCATGGATTGAATTCTTGCTAGTCATAAATTTTTTGGTCAATATAGGAATATATTTATTTGAGAAGAAGGAAAGTGTGGGCATGACGAATAACTATATAAATGTGAAATAGTGATTGGTCAACTAGAGGATAGGGGTCCATACTATAATTAGGTCATATCATTTAATGAAATAGGAAATGATAGTTTGGTCAATGATAACATTGATAGAGGATCAAATGTGCAAGGATGGATGAGTACTTGAATGTCCTTGGGATCCCTATGTTTTGTACTTGCACATTCTATCTACACTTCAAGTTGTAGGGGGAAGTTAAGCTAGACAATATTAAAGGTAGATACCAACCAACTAGTGGGTATTGGTTCAAGCTATTTTGGAAATATTAGTTTGTAATTATTTAGTCCTAACAAGTATGCAACCATACTAAAGTCCAAATGGAAAGGTGGGCCTTATTCAATTATTCAATTAATTATATATTTATAGTTGCATTAATTCATTTTTCATTTATTCAAATAATTATTTATAATGCAAATATGGACACCATTGATAAAAATATTTATATTAACAAAATATCCATATAGGAATACACCATTATATGTTGATATAAGTATAACATATATAAAATAAATCCATATAGTCTTACAACAAAGCCATATGGACATACAATGTCACATATATGTAATATAAAATATATGTTTAAAATTGTCATATAGGCATACAACAAAGGACCATAATACATAATCATTTCCTTCTATGTGAATGAAACAAATCATGAGTTGTCATTTACTATTAGGAAGATGCAGATGCAGACGATGGTGGTCTCCTTTCAACTCATTCAATTGACCTCTTTTTTAAATATTAGTGGACCCCCACCTAATACAATAAAAGTATAGACATTAATATATAGAAACTAAATTATTGAATGGCATAAATAAATAATCACTTACTGCATACAAATGATCACTATGTTCATCCACAACAAGGGCATTTCTCACAATCTAGATTTTTGAATCCCTCTAGAAACCATCCAAATAGAAATTAAACTAAAAATGAATGTCATTTGATTTTTCAATAGTAGATAGGTAAAAAAAATATAATGTGAAATTTACTAATCTACCTCACACCTCTATCAAAATAAACAAACTTGCTATTACTACAGTAACACCATCTTCCACTATTGTATGAATATTAGGAGTGTCTAGTTGCATCATTTGAAAATGAAACAAAATTATTCAATTACCAAAACTACTTGAGTAGAAGTTCTTTGTATTACTTAATATTGAATTCTTACATAAATAATTGAAGGGTTTAAACCATACAATAGTGATAAAGACCCAACTTAACCATTAACAATGCATTTACATGGAATATAGATTTTATCCCAAGACATGTGCAAACATGATAGGGCTCATAAATTTT